>CM076661.1:9456074-9616708 GCA_038496675.1 Rachycentron canadum
GGGGGGGGGGGGTGCTGTGTAGGAACCCGTCGCTTCACACTGACGCTGTTGTGGTTGCTTTCACTCCACAGGCGAGAGGTATCCCCTGCTCCCTTTCTCCCGCGCATATTAATTCAGCCACGGTTGCCTAGCAACCGACTCAGGGGAGTCACACAGAGCCTGACGACAAGAAGCATTTGTGACAGAGGCCGGGATGAGGGGCGAGGGTCTCCTCCAGTGTGTTTGTATGTTAGGGATTTGTGTGTGTGTGTGTGTGTGTGTGTGTGTGTGTGTGTGTGTGTGTATGTGTGTCTGTGTGTTCATGCAAAATATCCCAAGTTCACCAGCCATTGGGTCAATCTGCATACCTGTGAGCCTGTGTTTGTGTAAGTGTGTGTGTGTTTATGCTAAATATATTTCTGTTGCAACCACGATTTGATGAGTAAGAAGTATGAGCGTGTGAGTGCTTGAACAGTTTATTCATACAGGGGTCAACTTTCATGTGTGGTACTGCATGTCACAGTGTACACTCCCCATGTATTAAAGGCCTCATCACATCAATGTTTAAAATGATAACTTAAGGTCTTAGGTGAAATTGCGTTGGAAAGTGTCACCTCAGGCTTGAAAGAAAGACTATCCCACACAGTGCTCTAGCTTAGCATCACAATTTTTTGACCGTCCTTATGTTTTGGTCTCTTAACCTTCATCAAAAGTATAAAATACTTCTGACGAAGGTCTTTCTTTCAAGACCGAAGTGAACTTTGATCTGCAGTGTTGACCAATGCCATCTCGTCATGACATTACTGACCTTTGTAGCTTATTAGCAATGGTTTGCAGACAGTTATGGGTCAAATTATTTTCCAGGTTAGCTCAGTCAGGGAACAAGTTTGCTGACTGACTTCAAGTATTTTAGCTCATTTTCAATAACTTCTTATCCGATGCAATGGATTAGGATGGTGGACAAAATGTTACAGGGAAGTAAATAGAGTAAATAGTGGTATTAGTAAACAGAGAGAAGCTTAGAGCACTAGTGCGACTATTTAGCACTAGTGGTTACCCCACTAGCTCCAGTAGTTTACCTGGCAAGCCCTGCTCATGGTTAGAGTTGCCATCCTTCTCAGTTATCCAGTTGTCTATTATGATTGACCCCCCAAAACATGAATATTCTAAAAAGAAAACATAATAATTTAATTGTTATTAATTTCGCTGTTCCACTTTCTGGAATGACCACCCTTTAAGCCTATTTTTCTAAAGTTTTTTTCTGACATCCGTTGTTGTTTGAGATCTAGTTTGAAATTTTTTATTTTTTTTTTTTACTTCAAACTATTCCACAGTCTGATTTTCCACATGGCCTTGTTTCAAAATAACTTGAGGAGGTGTTTGCTAAAACAATATTTTTACTATGCAGTGGTACAAAACCGCCAGGCTATAGACTGTCTAGATATTCAAACAATCTGCAACTTTTTCTGTTTCTATCTCGCATTAATGAAAAGGTGGTCATCTTAAAACACATTAAAGTACAATTTGAGCTGACACATATTTAAGTCCAACAAAAACATACAATGTCAGCCCAGTCTAAGGTTCAAGTGCATGTGGATCGGAGCTAAGCAGCTATTATAAAAAGAGGGGGATTTGGATGGATTCACAAATTCTGTGTTTTTATGCATGAGGTGAAAGCATGTGTTTGTGCACATGTGTACATGTGTCAACTTTGACGTTCCTTTCACAAACACACTGCATTTCCTCATTATGTACATTCACAGTACAGGACTTTCTTATTTCGCCGTCGGACATGCAACACATCAGTGTCAGCAGCAGGAGCACGTAATGGATATACTGATCAAAGATGAATAACCTCCAGGACATTCACTGTGCAATCCGACACCAGGACGACGAACTCTCCAAGAGTCAACCGTCCCATCCAGTCCCCTCCCTCCAATCCCATTTTCTCACTTCACGTCAGCCAGAGGGAAGGACACGAGCTCTCAATGTTCTGAACTGCAAGCTGAGCGACTTATCTCTCTGTGTTTGAGAAGAAGTGAGTCACCCAGGCCCTGCCACACATTTCTCATTTAAAGAAATAGGCAGTTTCACTACTTGAATATTTATAGTTATTCATCAATTCACATTTGGGTCCTTGGTGTCCTGCGTGGGATATAGCTTTCCAGTAAAGAGGACAAAATAAATGTTGCATCTTAATATGTTTCGTTATGACTTTTGGGTTCCCAGCTTGCTTCTATTTTCACCACATTTTCAGCATTTGCTGGTTGTCACATTTCTTTTACTGATTTTTGAAGAAAGAAAGCAGCAGTTGTAAATTGTAAAATATTTTGATGCCATATTAAGATGTTAAATCAAATATGAGTGTATTTGAACAATATTTCATTATGTTGATGGGTTTGGCGGCTAATGGGAATGTTTAGAATGTGAAACAGATGCCAATAAATTGGTTTAGGCTTGATGTTGCTTTGCGCATGAAATGACCTGGAATGGACAGCAATAAAAATGGAAATGTAAAGGAAACATTCCCTCTGAACTGAAACCACTGGTGTGCATAATTTTATTGCCGACTTCCCATCCCTCTCTCTGCTTCAAGATTAACTAACTTAGACTGTCGCTGCCTGCATGGGCATTTATAACAATTAATCAAGGTGTCAGTCGAATTTGTTTTTGTCATCTGGTAACCAAATCACAGAGTGTTTCTCCGATTGCATGGTGATCATCCTCTGCCTAACATCAGTTTCCATTCAAACAAGCTATCGTCAGTACTAGCACCAATTCAGTCACTTGTGTTCTCATCTGAATTGTCTTCAGACAATGTGTATCTTTGCACTGTCAAAAGAATACCCCATTGTTAAATCAAATCAATATTTTTGTATTAACATTGGATCAAATTGCTGTGTCGAGCGCACAGAAAATTGTTATTGTGGACTTGTTACTTGTACTTTTATGGTATATTTTAGCATCTTAAAGATCACTGTATTGGTACATCAACTAACCCAGATGACAAACAGGCAAAGCTAGTGACTAGCATTTAGCAGATAAAGGCTCCAATTTTGATTGGGACTGGGTGGGGACCAAAGTGGAGCTAAAAAGAGGACTTAATATTTCATGATTATTTGCTGGGTGGAAACAAACACAACTACAAGAGAATTTTAATGTTACTTTTTGTCTGTTGGATGTGTTAAAAGGCAACCACGTGTTAAAACCATTGCAAACAACTTTATAAGGAAACATTTAGTGTTATGTATACAGCTTATTTTGCTGTCCCAAGTGGCAAGTGGGTTATAACTTATATATATTAAAAAATCATATATATAATTGATTGGTGTCAGTGTTTTAGCAGACAAAATAAGTGAAGTTGACTTAGGGTATTACAGAAATGTATTTTATGTAAAGTAAGCTGAAAAGAGAGCTGAGAGGGTGTCAGATTTCAAACTCTGAAAGCCTTGAGTTTACTTTAATTAATTTCACAGGGCAAGCCGCTCTAGCTTACGTTTCATGAGGTAGATCTAAGGACACAAAGGCCTTGTTGCAAATTGGTGTGAGAGGATATCGCACCTACACGAACTCTGAGTATTAGTGTTTTAGATTCAAGGGTAAACTTAATGGAATCTGAGGGTTTTAACAATCCATATTAGGACACGTAATCAGTAATTAATGCCTCTGGTTTTCTTCTTTACATCTGCCCTTTTTAGTGAGCTTATATTTACTTGTTCAACCTGTGCTCTCTAATTTGTCCTTCAGAGAACACAGCTCAGTACTGCTGCCTCATTAATTATTGAGAGGCCAGAAAGTTGTGCCGTCAACAAACAAAGTTTACCACAAATCACCACTCTACACATCACGTGTCAGCTAGCATCAAGGCCATGAACTTCATCTGATATCAAAAGAAATGTATTAGAAAGTTTAATCCAGTCAACCTTTTGTGTTGATGTCAGAAAACCTTGAACCTTGAAGAAACATCAAACACTGGCAGGTCTGACAAACCACAATTGTATTGGCCAGTCTTGAAAGAAGGCTACTTATAAATTTCCACAACCCTTCTATCTCCACATAAGTTTCTTTTTTTTTTTTTTTGCAGGTTAGAGACATGGTTGAAAGTTAAGAGGGATCCTAGGAGTGGTTGACTTAGACTAAGGAGTAAGACAGTGTCATGACTGCCATTAATCCTAATTGGCAGAGAACATGACAGCAGCATATGGGTGTCCTCCTGTCAGGGAGCCAGATGCTTGCTCTCCCCAATCCTGTTCCTGTCACTAATAGAGATGCCAAGATGAGGGAAATAAGAATTCAAACCTTGAGAGATTGTTTTATTCCTTCATTCTCTCAGGGAAAGATGGATGGGTCATAAGCAGAGGCTGGACAATGTAAAAGCATTCCTGTTTATCCTGTAGTAATGGGATCCTGGTAACCTCAAATTGGTGCTGTGTGTGGACAAAAGAATGTAAAATAACAAGAAAAGCCATTAAAGATTGATTTGAAAGTTTTGTGATGTAGGGTTTTTTTTGTGCGTCTATGCTCAAGTAGCTCAAAGTCTGATAGAATGAAAAAATAAAAAAACACTTGACCTACAGGAAAAAAAAGCTAAATCACTCAGAAATAGTTGTAGTAATGCTTTTAGGCTTGATTGGTCAAAGCCTTCTGCGGGCCAACCCAAGACTTGGCTTCTTATTGGCATTTTCATTCAATTATTTAATTGAGGAGTTTCATAATCAAATAAGATACTATATGTTCATCTGGAGTCTGATTTGACCCCTGGTACAAGATTTTATCAGTCTCTCATATGGCTCTGAATTGGATGGAGAATTATGTATTCCATTTAAAATGATGGATGGAGGATAAATTAGTGCACATACTGTGATTAGAAAAGTAATATTTCAAAATTGATGATTTAGCTGGAAGGCTACCATAGATTAATTTCTGTAGTTGTTCAATTTATTTCATTACATATTCAAATAGTGGGTCGTTACAGATGTGGTATTCGAACAGGCACGGCAGGTATCTGTGGACCATGTAATTTGTGATTATAAGCACTTTGTTTCTCCGATAACCAGACAAGACAATGGTTCTGTCTCAAATTTATGTATTTAACAAATGCAAAAGAATTTGACTCTCCTCCTCTTGCTTTCTCTAAGGGCCAGCCAGATATCTATCCTCTGAGCCTAATCTCAGACTCTACTACTTACATCAAAAGCCTGTCAGCTTGAGCACATGAAAGCCTGTTTTCTGAGAGCTGCTTGTCGTCCGACTGGAACACTCAGCGCAGCTTTTATTTTTATCCTCCGAACATTCAGCAGAGGAGCGGATGTGGAGGCCCATCCCAAGATGTCCATGGGTCAGCACATACAGTATACACTTTTTAGAAGAGTTTTCTTCTAATGGAAATACATTCAAATTTATTCCCCTTTATATGTAACCCTTTGAATATTAGCAGCATTAGACTATAAAGTCTGAACTTCTGCAGCACAAACAAAACCTCATCATCAATCAGGCTGCTACATGGGATAAAAAGGCATCAGGCAATCAGCTTTGATGTTCAACTCGTTCAATATTACTGTCAACTTTCAAAGTCAGTTATGGAGGGCGTCTTTGTTTGCCAGCAGGCATATGACACTTCGACACTCTGACTTCAGTAGCTACAGTAAACAACATCTGGCTTTGTTGGAAATTTTTTCATGACATTTACGCATGTATGAATAATTGCACATAGTGACACAAAGCAAATTGATGTTGAATTTTGTGTATAAACAGCTTCCTGAATCTTGCGGCGTGTGTTTGTTTTTGAGTACAGATGACTGAATGAATGTATCAAGATGATAAAATGTCAAATTGCCAGCAGCTCCAGGTAGGAAATAGCTTGCAAATTAATCAGTTTCATCATTTCTGAAACTGTTGATTAATAGAAAAAAAGGAACTGAAGTAGAGTTTCTGTAAGAGCATGCTATCCTCTGTGGCTCTGATGGTGCAACAGAAGGTGCAGTAATAAATCATGTGTTGCATACAAAAGCATCATAATAGCTCAGGGGTTATTCAATATTGAGATTCTGAGGCCTGAATCAGAATGTAGACAATAGTCTTTGTCTGCTTCTCTTTGAAATCAATGTTTGCAGAACATCAATTTGTTATTCAGGTGGATTTCACCCGCAACTCCTTCTTCACTGCCATCATTACACTTTATTCAAGTCAGCAAATGCACAGTGTTTTCTTGGCTCAATAAAGTGTCTTACATATAGAAATATAATTTTAAAAAATTCCTCCACAGGAAAATTGGCCTTTAGCTATTAAATAATAAGTATAATAATCAAGAACAGAGCAGCATTAGCAAGACTCAGAGGCATCCTCCACATCGAATGATTATTTTTCTCTCCAACTTAGATAAGTAGGCTAAGTAGGACACTGTGGAACTGAGAAATAGATCATTATCTGGATGAAAAATAACTTGTTGAGAAATGATTCTGGCAATTCTGACATACAAAAGCTTCTTTAATGTTTGGTTTTCTGGGTAGTGACAATGAAATGCACATCCTCCACTGTGCATCATCTTTGATACACCTGGAAAAAAATGATCTTGGATAACTCATTGGTTAGCTTACAATGGATCCTGTTATTTGTCTCCACGTGAATACATGCATTTGTTTTTGTATTGATGGTGATTCGAAACATGAAAAGCACACAGAGATTTTAAAAAGGGTTGTTGATACATCTGTCTTTTTTGAAACAGTCGCAAGCCCATCTGCCAAGACTGTCTGACGAATGATCCATTTGGTGAGAGACATTAACATATTGAACATGGGGGATATTGAGCCAAGGGATTACAGCAACACAGTCCTGGATGGATCCGATCTGGAGGTATTAAAAATGAAATAAGAAATCTCACTGCCTTGCATCGAGCTGCTCTGTTCTACTCCGCTTACTGCAGGTGATTTAAGAGGTTTAACAATAGTACTGATCCTGCGGGAAGATCAGTCTTCCTCTCTCTGACCATCACTCCCACTCATTCCTCTCTTTTTCACACTCAGGCTCACAATGAAACATCAGCTCTAACTCAGACATGAGAGATTATTGGTTGCAGAGTTCACATCGTGATCTTTTTTTCGTCTGTACCACAATCGTTGCCATAGATGAGCACAGTAACCAGCTACTCTAATGGGTGTGGGAGGGTTAGACTTACACTTAATAAATGATTCAACCCATTAATTAGTCTCTGTCACTTGCACAGAGAAAGAAATACACCACCTTTGCTTTAGTTTTAAAAAGTATCTTTTCATTTCCATTCATCAATCAATGCATTTGTCCAACTAGGTCACAAATCATTTTATTTTGTCTGTTGTAAAGCTAGAAGAATTAGTTATTTAACATGAAGGAAAATTGCTGCAGAGGAAGCATCTCAAGACCATTTTAAACAGTGTCTCAAATACCATATTTTTTTAGTACTTTAGGTTAAATGTTCCTTTTGAAATGTTGATATTGGATCAGACATGTTGACAATACAAACAATTATTTAAGTAAGGTATTTAAGTGAAAAGAAACTCCATATGTGACCTTTAAAAGTTGTGTCTGAAAAAGAGATAATGTTAGCAGCAGCTCGGCTCCGAGCCCCTCCAAGAAATCCTGTTTGTCAAACAGTGTCGGAGAAACACTGATTCTTAACGAACTACTTTTCTGAGTGTTTCTAAAAGGTTCAGAGAGGAAGAAAATCACCTGGTCCATTTGTTTTGGGGAAGGCAACTGTGGATGATTCCAGCAGCACTGAAACCTCCTGACTGACACTGAAGGAATCCTAACTACGAGAAACTAACTGCAATGATGTCAATAGTTGTGAAGACAACTCCCACAATCCCACCCTACTTTACAATATCCCCAACCTGGTCTATTGCTATTGTTCTGACTGAGAGACCACTGGTGGCAGAAAATGAGATAATGTGCATTTGATAATGAGTACAATGTAATGTTGATCTGAACATTGATTCATTTCCTTCAGCCTCAGAAGACCAGATCACCCACAGCAAAAACTCCCCCAGTATCGAGGTTGTTCCTTAATTATTAAGTTCTGTAGATACTGGACCATGTAGGAAATTATAAATTCCCAGTGACTGCTGATAACCGTCTTATTTCAGTGTCTTCGTGATAGGCAAAAAGTGGACTCGCCATTTGCTGGCCGCTCAGTGAGAAAGGCTGATATGGAAGATGTCATTCTTTAGATGATAAACTTGTTTAATTCCACTGTACTTGACACAGCTCTGAGAATATGCATGAGTGAGTATGCATTATTAAAACGGCTTGTTCAGGCAGCCCTAATGCAATAAGGAGAGGGGTCCTCTGTGTTAATCTTACAGGCATTCCCTGCTGCTGACTGTGCATGTATCAAACCTTAGAAGCTATGTTTCAGGTCTTATTTCATAATTATATGCAGCATTTGCATTTTTTACTGAAGATTTCAGAAGAGGGGGAATCGTGACACTCTGCCATTTCGATTTCGATTATATCTTTACATACACATCAGAGAAGGTGGCTGAACTGACATGTTTATCTTTTCATGTTTATAAATGCCAGGTGGGTGTGTAGCAGAAAACAAGCACAATTTGAAGCAAATGAGCTGTTATGTTTGAAGGACAATACAAAAAAATATGTGGCTATAACATCTAATGTAAAAGCAACAATTTAGACTGATATGCAAGGTTTTGATAATTTCTACTCTCACAAACAACAGTGTACAAATAGTGATTATAATAATTGAGAACCAGCTTCATAAGCATTAGCATTGGTAAATGTATAAATTACCCAGATTACCAGAGTTTTAAAATGTCTGTGGCAGTGTAAATACAAAACCAAAATAGCTCTCTACATCTTCTCTCCCGCTTGTGTTAAGTTTTTGCGAGTGTTGAAGCTCCCACCTCTTTATGCAAAAGAGATTTCATCAGCACATTTTGAGAATTTATTAGGATCCGTGGGAAACTTTTGACTGTCAAAGCCATCTCTTATAATTTCGTAAAACCACTAGAGGGATGTTTATCTGTTTTTAGCTTCCACCTTGATTTATAATGCGTTTCATATCAATGGGAGCAACATATTTCCGTATCTGCTTTAAGAAGGCTGTTTGAAAATTGCAGTTGTTATAGATAATAACAGTGAGTTCCTTTTTTTCCACTGGCAGACAAGGGAAGCATACTGAAAACTCAGGAGTGCACATTTTGATTTGTGAGAATCTGACACTTTGTCATCCCAAGTGTGTTTATCAGTCTCTTTACAGCCCCTGAAAATTGACATACCAGAGGCAGATGCGGGCTTATGAAAATGCCCCTAATAAACGTTTATCTGAATTGCTATTGTCACCCCTCGTTAGTCGTCATTTCATTCAGAGAACAGCTGAGTATCAGGAAATCTTCATTTGCTGGAGCCACAGCCCAGGCCCTCATGTGGCCCCAGAGCAAGTCCAAGGAGCTGAGGGAAGAACACGTCAATAACAGTAAGTCAATTAAAATCACTCTTCATTTAAGCTGTGATCTCTATTGATTTGCCTTTCAATTCTCATCCATCAAACCGGCAGACTGCCTTGAGGGGCTGGAAGGATAGACTGTCTGACTGACTCAGTTTCTCAGCTGCCACTGTACCAACTAGCAGCAGCTTCTCAGAAAATCAAGGCGGCTGGTTACACAAGCTGTTTTGAAGACTAAACAAAACCCGAAGCCTTCACAACTGAAAGCGTGAGGATTTGATTCTGTTGCAAAGCTGCCAGCAGAAAAAGCAACCAAAATGTTGACTGCATACCGAAAACAAAGACAGAACTCACAGTAAACAATAAAGATATAATTTTGAAGATATATTTTGACCTTGATCATAATTGTGGGGTTTTAATTTCAATTTCATATGGGCTTTATGAATTGATATACAATCACTACAGTTAATTGGACTTCCAATTAAGTTATCACCTGACAGTAGTGAAAAACAAAATGCTCTTCAACAGCAAATATATAAGAACAAACTGATATTAAATATAACTAATCCTGTGTTTAACTTATGTATAGCAAAAAGAAACCAGAGAAAAGCATTAGTTCAGGAAGGACATCTGTTTCATTCATGTTTCACAATCAGAGGCTCAGTCAGTGCTTATGTGGTTGTCAGCTGACTGGTCACATCCAATCATGCAGATGTGCAGCACATCACTGTCACTGATAAGCCAGACTTCTACCAACCGCCCCCTGCATCACCCCCTTCCCCTTTTACCCCTGCTATTAAACCGACCTGCCCTTCCCTCCCAGGAACCAGTCTGCCACCCATTACTCCCATTAAGCTGCCTGACTCTCCCTGCCTTCACTCCCACCAAAAACTGCCTTCATTAGCTCCTGCACACCATTTCCATGCTGTGCATATTCTGTATTGTTATCTGTTTTCTTGTCTGTATACAACATCTATTGCACGTCTGCTCATCCTGGGTGAGGGATCCCTGCTCTGTTGCTCACCATGAGGTTTCTCCTTTTTTTTTCCCTGTTAAAAGGGTTTTTTGTTTTGAGTTTTTCCTCAGTTGATGTGAGCTTCTAAGGGCAGAGGATGTTGCTATGATGCTATGTAAAGCCCTTTGAGACAGACTGTTTGTAAAAATGGGCTATACAAATAAAATTGCCTTGCCTTGCCTTGCCTACCTTAAAGTTCAGGGTTCATTTTTATTCTTCAAAGAGCTCCCTCAAGGATTTGCTATAAGTGGTCAGTGTCTAGTTGGAGGTGTCTCTGATTGAACATAGTCTGCTCTGGTGACCAAGAAAACCCAGCCATATCTTGGTCTCAGTCCCCAGTCCCTTGAGCAGAACCCAATTTTTCCAAACTAAGCAAAACCTGATTTAACTCCTGCATCAGCAAGACAAAATTGTTTTGTCAGAACTCATTTTACAAAATGATTCACATGAAAGTTATTTTTACTACTACAACTACTTGGTCAGAGGATGGCCCCTAACATTTCTGCTGTGATGCTATCTGTGACAAAATAATCTGAAGGTCCAGTTTGTATTTGTTTTTTTTAAGGGATTTCAAACAATCATAGATAGATACTCTTGTTTTTCTGGTTGTTAGGACAGCCTTGTTACCACATAATAAAACACCACACATGAACTGTATCAGTGTGCAGTCTTTGTTTTACTCTGAGCATCGGCTCTGTTGAGATGATTTCAAAACATGTTCTTCACCGGTGTCAAAAATCTGTCAAAAACAATTGGCTTGATGATCAACTCATGTGAAGGTCAGATATAAGTTGAGCACAGGCCCAGAGGCATTTTTTTTTCTTCTCCTCGTTCTTCTGACTCCATCTCTCTCCCTCTCCAAAAGGCAGAGGGGGTCAAGCAGCATTGTGGGGGTTGGTGGTAGTGACTTGACATGAATTGTAAATGAGTTAATAAAAGTGTGGATGTGAGCGTCCATCTACACCGCACTGCTTCAGCCTTTTTTTTTCTTTTTTGCTTACTTTGATTTAATACTGTCTTGTAAGCATACCTAAATGTTAATAATTCCAGTGCTTGCAGATGCATTTCTACCAAGCTCTCTGTTTTCTTGCAGACTCAAAGGCCTTGAACTGTCAGTGTCTTCCCCCTCGAGCACATACAGCATACTGTATCAACTTTCTGGTTCAGCAGCTTTGATAATAATCTGACCTCACCTGTTTGGTTGACTTGGGCAGTTATGATTTTCATTCTGTATTCTATACGCTCCCACAAAGTGGGAGTAAGTATTTATCTCGCCAAAAATCCTCCTTTATTTTACAAAGGTTATTTGGTGACAGCAGCCCTCCTCTAATGCAATGTCGTCTGAAGCAGCTTTGTCCTGGACTCGAGCCACTTTTTTCTACAAATCACTGCCAATTAACATTAAAAGCTGGCAAGAGGTGGCACCTCCATTTTCATTATTATCCTCTGATAAAGAGCACCCACACAAACACGCAGGAGCAACACGTTAAAAGGTCACAGTACCTACGTGATAACTGTAAACTTTGGCATAAACAAAAAAAGCAAAATAAACTGCATTTTGCTCTCAGTTTATATAAGGTACATCTGAAAAAGGTGCACCTGCAGCCTCTATACATTATGGCTTGTAACTTTCATAAAATAATGATACACCAGAGAGGAATGTTGCTGTTATGTCTTTGATTTATTTATAGTGACGTTCCAAAGAATGTGTGTACAGCTGACAGACCTGAAGTAGGTTATCTGTACTTCTATACTTAATACACCCTGAAAGTCCGGGGCACATCTGGCTTTCTTTCAGCCTGTGTTCCTGCCTGCAGGCTGTGTTTCCTTTTCATGCCTTGTACACTAGGTCTTACAGCCCTGACAAGGCTCCAAAGGTGGCAAGAGTGTTTATTCAAGTATTGTACCTAAATATAATTCTTAGATACTTTACTTGAGTATTTTGATTTTGTGACATTTTTTCTCTCTTTCAATATAAGATTTCAGAGGAAATAACATAACACACCATGAGAATAACCCCAAAAATTTGAGTACTTCACTTATATTGTGGTACAGACCCATCCACAAGAGCAAGACACTGAATGGCTAACAAAGCTATTGATGCAATGCTCCCACAATAATGTGAAGGGAACCATGAAGACTGCAGGAGAGCTAGAAAGGATTTAACATTTTGGCTTTTTCATAGTGGCATTTTTATTTTTTTTTAAATGCAAAATACAAGGGAACATGTTGACATGAATTGCTAATATAACTATTAAAACATTTAATTGAACAACATTACGTAATTCTCTGCAAAGTTTTTATGAGGGCATCTAAACCTAAGAAAACCTGATTGTATTTTCTTTGAGAAGAGAATCTCTTCTGAGTTACATTCAACAACTTTCAAATATTTTAGATTTTTCTGATGAATCTCCTGCTGAAGCTGACTGAGCAAAAACTTTGAAACCATTAAGTTTGCAACCTTATGTCTGTTCCAAAATGCTGAGTGACCTGCGTCTCTTTACACTGAAAGATGTCATAGCAACACCATTTGGGCTGTAGGCTCAATCTTTGGCTGCACTGCAACAGCAGGACCAGCCAATTGCTGTGACTGAGTGACTGAATTAGTGATAGAGCTGGGTGATTGTTGTTCCACCATTGGACAGCCAAAGCCATGTAACTGAGTTTCCCCATTGTCTGTTTACGGCCTGTAGTGTTGCCAACCTTGGCTTCTTAGAAGAGACTTACCAGTTAGTACGTGGCAGAGAGCCGAAGTAGCTGTTTCTTACCCTGGCGGAGGCTGTACTCAATAGGAAAAAACTAAAAAGAAAGATATTCTGTCACTTCTAACTTTCTCTCAGAGTGATGATTTCATAACTAAATACTGCCACAGTCACAGTACAGTCTTTTGCCTTTATGTGTGTGTATGCTAATTTTGTTATTGTCGATCATGATTTAAAATCAGGCTTGGAAGTTAACAAGTAGTCTTAGTAGGATGTGTTTCAGTCACTTTTTTATACTTGTTCCATTGTCTGACAACAGAAACAAAACAACAAAAAAAAACATCATTGGAAATTTTGGCTGTGTTAAAATATCGTGTAAACTATCGTTTCGACATAATCATGTTACCTGGTGAAACTTGTCACTTGCGGGCTGTTGACCACATATCCAACACAAGTTTCATTTCCTCTGTCAGAGTGTGAGGTTTTAATTAACTTTAAATTTGACTATCATCCATTTTAGAATTCAGCCACTGTTATTATGAGAACCAGAGACGTAGAATTGAAGAGGGTGGAACAATAACATAGACAGAGGTTTGAAGTTTATGGTTAGGAATGATACCATATATAATAAAGCCTATTGCTGTTGTTGTTATTATTGTTTTGTTTATTTGTTTTCTTTGTTTTGTGTGTGAAGTATTACTCATATTGTAGAGACGCAGCCTTCTTCCAGTTCAAAGAGAAGACGTGGTTTAAGATTAGAGTTTAAGTTAATATACAATATAATATACAATGACCTCTGAAGCCAAGGAGTCAAGTGTGTGTGTGTGTGTGTGTGTGTGTGTGTGTGTGTGTGTGTGTGTGTGTGTGTGTGTGTGTGTGTGTGTGTGTGGGTTGTCCACACATCATCAGCATAGATAATGGAAATGGAAATTAAGCCAATAGTTGTCTTTTAAATGAAACGTATATATTAAACTTTTTTCACCTGCGGCACAGGTTTAGTTATAGATATGTTATGATATGATATGTCTCTACTCATCTCCTTACATTCATACATATATATGAAATTCTTCTTCCTTTTTTCCTCACATTTTTGTTTAAAGGAGAAGACGAAAAATACCATGGTTAATCATATTTACCATGATTTTGCGCAAGCATGAGCATGCGTCCTAGGTTAAGAGTTGTAGCCCTTGATGCCAGCAGATGTCACAGTGGGACGATGGCCCTCTATGCTGCAGAACCATCACCATGGCAACACTTTGCCTGTCGCACCCTGGCGTGTGCCAACGAGGCCCCTGGCAGCACTCACTCTCCTCTCCGGTGCTGTGGCATCCGTGGTGTTCTAGGCCACCACATTGTCTCACCGATGATTAATTATCGTCCTGATGAAATGTGAAGGCTGTGGAAATGTCACAGGGATGACATGGGCATGTCAGTGTGGACCAGCGGGGAGGAGCACATCACACACACAGACATCTGGAAGGATGTGCTGCCTGGATTTTAAGTGTAGAAAAAAAAAGGCTGGATCATTTACCTGACTTCTTTACTCATCTCCTCGCTGATTAAATGAAATGTAAACCCAATTAAAGTCAAACCAATTAATCACACACCATCAGAAAATGTGTTTTCTCACCTAACTCAACAATCAATATTAGCTCACAGTAAGTGAGCAGTAAACACCTGAATATATTAATTATTACGATGCCTCTAAACACGCACTGAGCGCTTCTCCTTTACGCTGTCAGCACACAATAACCCCACATGCAGATTTACTGTAGGTTCAAGATGTCTGCATAAGTGTTTAATCCGTTTGTGTTCATGAAAAAAAGCGGAGGAAGGTATCGCTTGATGAAAAACACAAATGACATACCAAATTTCCCTGATGAATTGGTCCATTTACTGAAATAAATTGAATTGATGCAAAGGATCCCAGAGGAGCAGAAAATTGTTCAGCTATGGATGAAAACCCTCTCACAGAGCTACAGCACCTACGAGCAACCAGGCTTATTTGTATTACACATAAGACTTGTAAAGATGTGCTGAGAGCCCCTGTTTATCCCACTTAATAAGAGCAGATTTTTTTTTTCCTTGAGATAAAATATTGGCTAATTAACTTGGGACAAAAACAGAAACAAATGCAATCATTTAAATGAATGACTCTGGTTCCTATGTTATTATGTGAGAGAGGCACGTCCTGAAATCTAAATGATAGCTTTGATTCACAATGTTTGTTATTTTTAGACTGTCTACACAGGGTCAACCATTCATTAAACATCAGGTAGCCGTATGGTGGAGCAGATTGTGAGTTATATCAAACTCAAGTATCTCCATGACTGGGCAGCTATGAATATCAGTTCATATGTTCAAAAATGATAAAGACGCAATTTCGTACTAATTCCTCATTAAGTTTATTTGGACCCTTCAAGGTCATTTTCAAGGATCTAATGTTAAAGCCTGTAAGTGAAACAGTATCATCAGAGTTTATGGATTTTGATGTTTTCTGTTCGTTTTCTCCACTTTGGCAAGAGATGGTCACACATCCATCTCTCGTCGTTGCCACTTTGAGGTTGTTAAACATATGGCGAATCACCAGAATGACTGTGTGAGCAGATGTTATTGGTTAATTGAAATGCATTTGATCTTGACTGATTAGTGTCCATCAGAGCATTTTGTTGTTTTGTGTCCTAATGATCGGGCTGCTGTGACAGCATGTTTCCTCATGCCGGTTTTATGGGCAACTTATCCACACACCATTACCAGTTCGAGATCACTGATGTCAGCAGTGTAGGTCAATTTATGAGTATTACCAACTTATCAGGATGCATAAAGAACAACATCGTTAATTCAGCAACATCAGAATAGTTACGTCTTTTTTCCTTGACAATAAACTGATGTACAGATCACTCAGTCAAAATGAAAGGAAATGGGGTAGATATATATATATATTAACCTAGTTTAAGGAAAGTGTATTGCATTGCTCTTACTGCCCCTTGACCTTAAACACACAAAGGAAATCAAAGGTCAGCTACAGTTGAATTCCTAGGGCTAAGGTAGCTTTGAGACAGATCTACTCTCTAAGACAAGTGGCACTAATTTCATAACTGCAAGTCATCTCTATGACAGAATGAGAGTTAGTTGGTTAGATATGGACCAAGCGTGTGTAGGGAATAAAATACAGGGGGAAAAAACCCTTTGAAACAAATAAATGCCAAAAAGGTTATTTTCCCTCAATACTTAATGAGCAGGATTTTTAAGTCTTTTAAGTCTTGGATGTTAAATTTAAATAGGAAGTGGGTGAAATTAGGCAACAGCTAATGATCTATGTGATATTGGTTTGTAATTGGATCCGCAAATGATGAGGATTGAATTTCAGTTTAATGAGCATTTTACATCAAATAAATATTGCAACATACTTTGCCTCTAATTTTTATTCTCTGGATGAAACTACGAACAAAATAATGAGAGACCAGATACAAAAACGTCACTTTGGTACCAGAATCTCTTGTCACATCAGGCCATACTGGATAATCACATGCTAGAGCTGATAGTTGATAGTTCGAATGCCAACATTCAGTGGACAATGGTTGTAGATGTTCTCAGACATTTTACTGAGGTAAAGGTACCAAGACAACAATACAAACCTAAAGTATCAACTAGCATTTTCTGCACAACATGTGTCATATGTGACAGATACTTGTTTTATGATACCTGTTTGCTAATACCCATGCATCGGTGTACACCCTTTTTTAAAATCTCATCATTAAAGGAAAGTCAAGACAAGAGCATGAACTTAACTCTAACCAGACTTTGATCATATCTTACCCTGACTTTAATCGCCATATTTACCATGCACAGGTGTAGTGAAAACCGAGACACATTGGCACCGCACATGAAAAACGTCACTGTTTTGGAGAATTGATGTTCTTTTTGTGTGGTGATAGGATAGTATAGTCCATATTGTGAATGCAAACATACCTTCACTGTAGTAGTAACATTTCATATATCATTGTGTGCTTTGGATTTTTGGAAAGAATCTGTCCTGAAATATTCATATCTGCTTCTTGTTCGTGGCACAGAATGGCCTGTCTTTGGTGACAAGATGCAATTTAAAGGATAATACTTTTGTTTCAGTTATTTATCCCTCTTTGCTGGTTTGTGTGCTCAGTCAGCACTGCTGTAGACATCGGCATTTGTAACCCTTATTTTAGAAGAGGTCATTTATCTTTGGATAAGTAGCTCCACAGACTTGAAAACTGTACAAGCATCATACTCAATATGAAGGCTAGATTTGGTTTTGTCATCTTTCATTTTTGTTTTATTCTATTTTGCGGAAGCTGGTTGTTTTCATGAAAAATACTTTACTATTGACCACATAACACCCAAAGGATGAAGTCGACAGTGTTGCCTGCACTTTTAGAAAAAACTCAAAGCTCCAGTAGAAGACAATGGAAACGTAACACAGACAAGATTTGATAAGCTGAAGCTGTTAAAGACTGGTATATTCATTTAATGTCTGCTTAATTGCTTAAATGCTTAATTTGCTCATTAAGCCAAGTGATATAAACAGCACATAACTTACATGTATCCTTGTCTTGTTCATTTCTGGCAGGGAAGGTAGAGAGGAATGAAGTGAGACAGACTATAATCACAATAACAAATCTTCTATTACAATAATTTTACAGATTTCCTGCTGGAGGTGATATTATCAATAAAATTTGTCTCACAGTGTGAGGAAAATGAGACACCAGTATCCAACATGCAATAATATAATTTATGTCAGTGTCAACACATTTTAAGCTACTCGTTTGTCAGATATTGATAATATCTAAGGGAAGCTATCAATTAACATCAATTTGATTAAACATGACAAATTATTTCTACATTAAAAAAAAAAAAAATGATTCCAGTGTACAAAGCCCATTGCTGTTACATTTTAATCACTCTTATTTCAAACCTTCTCCCAACATCAAAGACAATGTTTTGGGGCAGAAGTCAGATAGTTACCTCCAAAATCAGAAAGAGTGGGAACTGATTTACAGGAGGAATATTCCTGCCAAATGGTAATTTTGCTGCTTAGGCCTCATATCGGCAGTGACCCTCTGCCCCTGGTGCTTTTGAAATGCTCATCTGATTAGGAGGGTCATTCAGAAAGAGGCAGAAATGGAGAACAAGTTCTCCATACACACAGGTGATTATACAGGCTCCCTGTTTCAGCTACAAATGAGGGGGTCTGCAGCAGAGTGTGGTCTAGACAACCATGTCTGTCTTTTCTTTTGAGCATATGTCTCTTCAAAAAAAAAAGTCTTTCAGACTGAGCAGTTTTCTCTACCTTGATTATCGATGGGTTTCTCTTTGTCATCTTGCATTTTTGCATTGTTCACTTAAAAGAAAAAACATCACGCCATGTCAACACCCTTCTTTGAACAAAACAAACAAGGCAGGAACCAGCGACTGTCCTTGGGCTTGGTCTGCAAAAGGTAGAGGGGAAACCACTCAGAAAGTGTGTAATGAGGATTTTACTGCTCATGGGGAATGAAGGAAAACAGTGGTCTGCTGCCCTGGTACTTGAGCCGAGGATCAATGGTCATTAATCTTTCTAGAGAGGCTCCGGCTGCACTTTTTAGGGGGTAGAAGGATTGCTGACCCAAGTACAGGACGTCTTTCTGGGTCCAACAAGCAAGGTTTTCTGTGTTTGGATGCCACAGTACTTCTCATCTGTTTTGTCCAGCTCCAAGTAGAGCTCAGATGGGGTGGACACGTAGAAGTGGAGTGCAGACACAAACCATAAAGCAGTATTTGACAAACATGAACTCTTTTCTGCGATTCCTCAGAAAAATAATTAGCATTGCAAGTAGGTATTGATTATGGATTGTAAAGTCATTACATTGCATAGTTTTGACTTGACTACAATGGTGACATGCTACTTACACATCAATGCTTCAATAATAATAGCCCAATAACAATCAATGACAATCAAAGTATGATTTTTTTTTTCACAAGGAACACTTTTGTGATGCTTGAAGAACATTTTTCTAATAATAACAATAATAACTTACATACTTTTACCTGTCTCTCAGTGCAGGACTATGTGTTGGTATTTTAATATTTAAGGCTTTACTATAACTTTTCAATTTATTATTGGCACCATAAAACCTACAGATTTCAGTAGATATGATCATTTAATGTAAAACATGATTTGAAGCATTCAAATACAATTTTTCTCCTTGATAAGAAGTCATATAATGCCAGATACCCTTGTTAGAAAATTACCACTGAAACACCTGGGAAGGAAAGAGCAAACTTCCCTATACCGCTGTGAAAAATATTTGGAGGATACCTTTCACTCTCAACTGAAGTCGTGAAATTTAATGACATAAAACTATGGTTGAATAGTTTAATGAACCTGCACATATAATCCCTGTGTGATTCAGCCGCCCACACAAGTCTTTCACAGAGCAGCAAATGTAACGGCATAAAGAATTATAGGCAGCGCTCTAAAGTAAAAGTAGAGCCGTCCTCACACAAGATACGATAGCAATATTTTATGCAGTCTTACCAGGGTATTATACTGTATGACACTGTATCATTAAAGTAAGCAGGAGACTCATTTATATTCAAATACTGTTGACTGTCTTACTGTAAAGGTGGTAATAATAAAAGACAGGGAATGTTTATCTTCTGAGTAGATGTTTTCAAAGTCAGTGAGTGTTTCAGTTTCTCCCTCAGGTCATACAGCTTGAATAACTAAATTTACGTCACTTATGAAGGAGTTAGCATCCTTCAACTGCCCTGCACCTTGTAGAGTTGTGTTTTTTTGGGGTGCAAACTGTAAATGCAACCCGGACCTCACCAACAGGCGCGGCACTGCTTGACTGGAGTCAAGGGCACTTAGTGACATGATACTAATATAGGTTGGCACTGAGACATAAAAAATACAAATACATTTAGTTAAGAGGGCTTCAAGGATCTCATAAGGCAAAGCTGTAACTCTTTACACCCCGACAATGGCACTGGTGCTTTTAAAGAACCATAAATATGAAGTTTTCAGATGGAGCAATTCATCTTTGCATTTGATATCTTTTTAAATGTAGTGCCCAGCATCAAGAAACACACAGGAAGCTTGGGGCAGATTTCTCAGTTTTCATGTAAATCATCAAAATGAAATTTTTACAAATTTATTCTCCAACAAGATAAAGAGTCTGAATGTAATCTTGCATTTATTGATGATGGTCCTGGCTATAGAACAAAGTTAACATTATAGAGAGGAAGCCATAAGCTTAAATGCAGTAATCTAACGTGTGACCAAATGGGAAATGCTTATTATACAAATGCAAGTGAACATTTGACCCCTCACTACTTCCATGTAAATAGCATTGCCATGGTGAAGGCTCTACATGTGTCACAACCTTATCTTCTTATATCCCTTTTTTTTCACTGTCTCCCAGTTTACACTTTATTTTTTTCTTTGGTCACTGGCACAAAGGAAACATTTTATACATTCGACTCATTATTCACTATGTCTAATTAATGCTACACTTGAAATGAGGAAAATGCAATTTAGCATCTCCTACCTGTCCCTGTAGGGCAATCCATTTAGGTGCTATGTAAAACCTTCTCTTTGATGTAGAAATCTATTTTCATTGGTATCCAGAACTGTTGATGTGCAACACAACAGCTGACCCTCTCTCTTATATCCCTAAAGGAATTAATTTTGCTGCAGCCCCTGTAGCTGTTTATACTTTATAATTTCAAGTTTTTATTTATTTATTAAATTATTTATTTATTATATTAATTGAATATTTTAGTACTCACTAGTCGATATTTCTAACTATAGGAAATAGACACTGTTTGATGCAATGTTTTTGCTATAAACTATTTCAACAGATCACAATCATTGTAAATCTACAAAAAAGATTACATGTACAAAGTTTCTGATGTGTGCACAAGTAGGAATCTAAACAAAATGTAGCATCCAACCTTTGATGAAAATGAATTGGAAATTTTTAATTCTTTTAATTCTATTAAAACCGATTAAAAAACAATACATTCAGACAGGAGTCAACTGGATTGGACACTAGATTGACTCACTATTGCCTCTCAAGGTATAAAGGAGTATTATGAGACAGGACAGGCTGATGCTAGCTGGTTAATACCATCATCAGAAGCTATCTCTGCAAAACAATATATCTCAATATCAAAGCTGTCATTTTTTTCACATTGTGTTGATAATCCTAGTTAATATTTAATGCTTTGTACTAAGAAATTAAAGTTAAAGGGAAGTGGAACTCTTAACAACTTTAATGGACATCTGAAGAGGTCACACGCTGGTTTGATCCTTGAAAATGCATTGTCACATAAATGAAATGGAATAAAAAGTCCAATATTTTGCTCTGAAGTGATATGACAGTTAAAGTATAAAGTAGCATAAAATACCAAAGTACTGTACTAGAGTACATTGGTTATACCTCCCACCACTGATGGCTAAAATTAAAATACAACAAAGTGCACAGCAATGGACATTCAGTACGTCTCCTGGCAGATCCTCTCTCTAGAGAGTTCATTAACAGGAAAAGAGTATTACACTTTTTCAATTAGAGTGTCCCATTTTTCTTAGACCTGTAAGCACAAAAATAATAACATAAAAATTAAGCCCTCAACGGCAACATGAGTATAAGTAAACACGTTTCTTGTTTTTGTGAGAACAGAGCTTGGCCCATGGCAGGCTGTGGTGGTTTAATATTTAATGATCTTCTCTGACTCCAGGGGCAAACCTTGGTGAACTACAACTGTAGAATCCCTGATTATATTTACTGTGCTACTAATGTTTGAAACTGGACTCTTCTTGAAACCATGTAGTATATGAAAAGTCAATATGAAGTAGCTCTGGTGAGAGTAACAGCTGTTTCTCACTTAAATTACCAATAGTGTATTTGTTTGTCTTTACAGTTTTTTGTTTTTGTACATCTGCGTTTTCTTGAATAGATAACTGTGTCCTTGTCATTTTATCCACCTAAAAAGCAGAAAATCCCATTAAATCTCTTTCAGCATTCTTTATGTTAATGTTTGTGCCATCCTACAGGTCCTGCCCTAAATTCCTGACAGACAATATTCCCAGTAATTTGGCTGACGCCAGCTCCAAGTAACGCTCCAGCGTTGAGATTCCCTGTGACAGAGTGGCAAAGAGTGTCATTATATTTACGGAAAACTCAGCCAGTGGAATGTGTTCCTAAAACCAGCTCAAAAAATGACATAGTTTTTTCTCTCCTGTTCCACAGTGCGACCTGCACCGTGCAGCATTAGCAACAAAAACAATGTTTTATTCTGTGGTTTTTGGCTCAGAGATCATGACTTGAGCATGTGGACATTTTCCTGAGTCACTGACTTCATTTTGGTTTTTTTTATATATATTATACTGATTTATTATACTTAGACTTCTATTTTTATCTTTCACTCTTGCACCTTCCTTTTTGTATCTACTTGTTTTTTTTTATGTTTATATGGGTGCTGTATTTGCTTTAGTAAAACTATAACTTATTGCATTAATAGAACTGTTTTACCCTAATAAGATATAGGCCATGTAAGTATTATTATAAGCAAAGCATGAAGGACGCAATGTTTAATCTTTACCTCAGTTTTAAAGAAAGTAAAACAAAGCTTCATGTTGCCTCTGGTTGAACTGTGTTGTCACACAGCATAAAGAACAAAATTATGTTATGTAGATTGAAGCCATGAAGAGCCGTGTCTATCAAAACATTTGTCATCCAAACTAATCAAGGCGAGGCAGCTACATTCATTAGCTCGCCTCAGTTCGTGCCCACTTGTCTGCCGACTTCAGGCTCCATTATTGTTATGGGATAGCTCAGTGACATTTGGCTACCACTCTGAATATTCATAATGCCCAGAGTGCACTGTGAATGATCAGCAGGCCTGACGTGTTCAATGTACAAACATCAATTGGGACTGCGCTCTGAATAGAATTTCAGTCAATGACTCATGTCATAGCAGCACAGCATGTTTGTATTTTGAAAAGACTTAGACTTAAAAGAAATAGTGTATGGCAGGGGTTCCCTGTTTTTTTTTTTTGCTCATCTCAGTGAGTTTTACTTGTGCCCCTTGACACTTGTTGCACGTTGACAGGTGTGGAGCATTTAATTAACAGACTAAGTTTTCCTGACTTCCAGTATGGGAGCCAGTGGAGCTAGAGGAGCAGGTGTACAGGGATACTCAGTTGTGATCAAAGGACTGTAATAGAGCTTTAAAGTTGTATTATGTATTTTGAATTTCTTTAACCTTTGTGAAAAATGTTTTAAGGAATAGATCAACATTTTGAGAAATTGTTTTGTTACTGAGTGTGTACATCAGTGTCTGTCCAAAGCTAACAAAATCTATCTACCAGCACTTCTAAAACTCCCTGATTAACATGTTATGTCTTGTTTGTGTGATCTGGTTAATCTGTGTTTAATGTTATGGGTGTTTGCACGCCCGAGTGTGAGCTTTTGAAATACTACTAGGTGAATCTTTTAATCTTCAAACATCCATTTCCCTTCTCCACTTCCACTCCTTGTGCTAAGCTAAGATAGCTAAAATCCATTTTATTTGATTTATTTTATATAATTTATTTCAAATTCATCTCCAACTTGTTTTTCTTTGTGGGCGCAAGACAAAGTCTAATGCATGTCCATGTCATACTTCCTAATAGAAAAACAGTCAGCACTAAAATCAAGAGAGCAATAATAAGTTTTTGCTTTTGGTCATGGGTGTAATAATCTTACTCGAAAAATTTGATTGATTTGAAATTTATTTATAATGAATTGCTTGTAAAGACATATTTTTCAGAGTAGCTGCAGTTCTCACTTACTCAAAACAGAAATAGAGAAGAGGTGCTCGTCAATACAGACAAGTCTTTCAGTAGATGACTTGCTAAACGCTGCAGAATTTCAGAGGTGGGTGGGAAGCTGGTAAACAATGAGAGTCCCCCCTGTTCTTGTAGTGAAGATGAAAGTAAGTGTTTCTGTCAAAATAAGGGAAGAGAGCCTGACGGTTTTCTTAGTAATGATAACTAGAGGCAAGATGTGAAAGATTAATGAGAGGACTCTGTCAGGAACGAATCAATCAAGTTAAAGCTCAGTCATCACAGACAAAATTAGTCTCTTGCCTTTTTCCTACTACCTACTTCTTTCCCTCAGTCTGCCATTCCCAGTGTGGCTTTTTCAACAAAACAGATAAGATGACAGACTCAACAATGAACACAGACTGCATGACTTATTCTGCACAAAACATGTCCAGGACCTCATGATGCAGCCATGCATGCAATCACATCCTTGAATAGTGATTGGTGTTATCCTGTGAAGTGAGAGACAGTGAAAGGTCAACCACAAAAGTCCTAGACAGCATGCAATACTAAAAGGCTGCCATGACCTTCAGGCAGTGGCATTCTGGGAAGAGGGGAGTGCCGTTATTATGCAAGGGTAATTGAAACACAATGCCGTGATTAGTGAAGGTTTTTATTCGTGACTTCATGGTAGTGAAAGGTCGTGACAAAGCCGGGGTCTTGTGTTTTGACCTGGTGCAGTAGCATCAAAGAAGGGAAAATATACCCATCATAGAACCTGATTTTAAATATGAAAAAGAAATTCAGGAAATTATAGTAGGAAATGGCTTTGACCCTTCATGGTTTCACTGTTTATAGGACCAATATTCACATTTTCCTTTTTATCAAGAGAATCAAATGTAGCCTGCCTGCCTCCTTGTGTTTTTAAATCCATTCGTTTGCCCAAAGTCATAGACTAAAGTGAGGTTAAGTAAGGATAAAGTAAAGTTAGTGTTTTTAAGATGGATTACCAGCTTGGCTGATGCAGGCAGAGCCATTTTCATTTTATGAAAGTTAAAAATTAAATGAAAAGATGAAATTATTGAGTCATTGTGCAGTTTTACATGTATGTAGACAGGGTACTCAGGGTGATCATAGCCATAGCTCAGGGTGATCATAGCCAATGGACACAGCACAATCTAATGTGCACCCCAAATGACAGGTACACAGAGTGGGCCAATAAAGAGACTGACAGTGCTGGGAGAATATTTTTTGACCATCCACTGGCCCTCAGACATGGGATTTTTCCCAGTATGCCTGATGGCCCATCTGATCCCGCACCTTATACAAAAAAAAGTGACTATCTAAAAAAAAAGTCTTTATCTGTAGGGTGAGGTTTAATAAGGGAGAACCAGTTATGTGATCAGATGTTGCTGGTCTAAAAAAACAAATTGTAGATTAAATTCCTTCCATGAGATTTGATGGATTTTGTTTTAATTTAAAATCCCAAAAAATGTTCATAAGAATAAAAATGTATTCAATGAAGCTAGCCCATGCAAAATTACACAGTCAATGATGAATTGTAATCAGTAGGGCATGCAAAATATCTTATCTCCTATATAACATTATCTAATATTTTGTTTTGTTTTGTTGTGATTTATTTTTTCTTGAAATGATTCATATCCACATGACTTCTGCTTCGCCAAACCTACTCCTATAATCAATCTTTGGGTTGTAACCACCGGTTTTAAGATACTACATTAGATTTAGGATGAAAGCACAAAGACAGATGGTTTTTTTCATCTTCTAATGTCCAACCAGAAAAATCTATGTACAAATCAAAGCCTAGATGAGTTGAACTACAACAGAAGGCCAGCTTGCTCTATTGCTGCTGACACTCGGGGTAATTGCCCTGCTCCACTGCTGAAATGTCACGGCTACTCTTATCCCAGGTGGGCTATTCCATCAACTAATAAATGCCATTGCCCCTCTCTCAGCAACAAAGCACCATAAGATAATATGACACAACACTCATAAAAATCAACGGATGACACGCACCTCACCGCAGACGTAATTAGCAGCAATTATCAAGATCTAATTTGCTCGCTTCTAATATGGGGACTAATTTGGATGTGACTGGTGTTTTAGTGTTCTTTGTAATCAGATAGCACCAAGGGGATTAACATGATTCTAAATAAGGCAGTTTGCCAGTGTTAATGTTTTCATTTGGTGTTATGAACCATGTTTGATTGCTATATTATGTCACTACTATCAAGTAAGCTTTTTTATTCAGGAATATTCTACAATAGACAGAAGTTTAAGTAAATAAACTGAAACAGGGGCTTTATAGAGATTTCTGCCTGTGAATCACATTTTGTTTCAACAAAGACAATAGCTGTGGAATAAAAACTGTAATCTAAGAGTCATTTACAAATAATTCAGGAAAACCAAGTCAATCTACTGTAGGACATCACAATTTCCTTCCCTGTGCAGACAAACTGTCTCCAATGCATTGACTATTTGGCTTTAATTTCAGCCAGCAATTATCAAAGACCTTATCTCATTTATATGGTAATAACACCTCTGATGTCAGCTCTGGCAGTGCAGATTGCAGCTAAGCAGGGATGGCCTTTTGTGGCCGGTGCTCGTTCACTTCATTCTCCTGCCTGACTGCACTGACCGGCAAAGAGAGGTCAGTGTCTGAGGGGATCAAGCAGCAGCACCAGCCTGTGTAAGGGGGAAATTTAATTTACTGTGACATATAGTTGGGAGCACTTATAGAGGTAATATGTAGTCTTTTGTTTTTGGATGTGTGCACAAGGGGGGGTAGCTTGACCTTCAGCTGTGTTTATTAGCAGCAGGGATGTTGTTTGTCATGTTGCAAATCTGTGTTGTTTAAAGTTAAAAAACAAATGAATGCATTAAAAAAAAAGTTAATTAAAATTTTTCAACATGTTGTGAAGACCGCTGTTGTACAGAGGAATTCTCTCTAGGCTCTAGATTTTGCAGGGTGCTGTCTCTTTAATTTAACCATTTCTAAACCAAAAAAATTTGAACTTTAAAATAGAGTTTATGCAAACTTTGGCAGCTCTGTTCTGGTTCTGGCTCTTTGTATTGGTTTTGGTATCTCAGCCAAACATCATCATCTGTGATAGTATAATTTTCCCCTAACACATCAGTTCATCTTCATCCTAAAAGTTGTTTGTCTTTTAATGTTTAAACAAAATATACAGTTTAATAATACTAACAATCATCTGTCTTGGTTGTAAATATGTAAGCTAAACAACCAAGTAACGTTACATAAGATGGAAACCTTCCTTAGTATAATACTAGTGTTAAGTGCCACATCTATGGTTGGTGGTTACTTTGCTGCAGTGCATGTTTAAGACCTTTTTACAGAGTTTTCATGTTAAAATAAGCCTGATTGACACATTTAAAAGTCAAATGTGATTGTCTTACCTCTGTCTAAAAGGGAAAACTTTCGTTTCGTAAAGATAGGATGCAGGACTTAGTGAGTGATCAATGTCATAAGAAATATAACGATGAATGAAAATGAAATGTTTCTTAGCAAAAGTGTCTGTTGAATGAATAATAACTGACAGTACTCCAGACATCAAGCATCTTTTAAGTCTGACAAGAGAGGTTCTTAGTTATACTGAGCCGCCTGATAACAAATTTCTCATTTCTAATCAGTATTCCAAGAAAACCTCTCGCAAGTGTTTTAGGAAAGAGTTTTTTTGGCAAATGGGGATATAATTCTTTGGTTTTTGCCTAGAATGGATTAAGAGAGACTTGGCAGGAAAGGCCACTCCACATCTGAGGTGTGATTTGAATATTGACCTGAAGCAGTGATATCCATGTCAGACTGTGATAGCTGCTGCTAATGGGAGGTCAGCCAGAGGTCAAAAGAAAGTGGGAGATGTGCCGCGGACATGGGAGGTGAGGGTAATGAGACTGCCTGAATATCTCTGAAAACTAGGTTTGATATTGTTTCAGTGTGGAAACTTTTGCCGTTCAATGAGCTCTTTGACTGGGAGGAATAATAAACAATCTCCTCATCTGCTTTGATTTTGTGACAAGATTTTGTGTTTGCAGTGTATTTACAGCAAGAACATTTTTCTCACCTGAGCGCCTGCTCTGAGCTCTAATACTGACACAGAGTGAACTCTGTTTGATCTCTCTCTGCCTCAGCATTCCCTGCATGTTGAAATATCTGACCTGTCTTCTACACGGCCGTATGAGGACATTAATGAGAGACACAGTATTGATTTTCTATGAAAACACTACACTGCTTTGTTGCATTTCCTTAACCTTGGCTTCCCTAAACCAGAGGATGCCCAATTCAATTGTTCTTTGTTGGATTTTTCATCTCTCTCTCTCTCTCAAGGGGAAATATCATTAACTCTTTACTCTGGTGCTTGGCATCTGTTGTTCCACCTATAGTTTAGTAAGGGAAAAGAAAACATCTGTGCACCACCATTGGTCAGTGCATAGAGAAAAAGACACTCAATGTGCATTTACAATTCCAAAAACTTTGCGTTCCAGACATGAATTTCATGTGACAGATCAGTGCTGTCACCTCTCAACAACTCTTGTATCCAGAGCTTGTGGCAAACAGACTCCCACTCACAGATGAGTGTCGACAGCCTGTGTTTCATGCCGCGTTTTAAGCTCATTTCGGCTCAACAGTCTTGGCAGGTCAAAGCCGCACTATGAGCACCATCAGGCTTGTCACTGAGCTGAGCTTTTGGATGTTGGAGGTCTGTTTAATAGGCGTAACATTTCTCCTCTGTCAGGCTGGCAGGTGGTTGAACTAACACTGCGCCTCTGGATGGAGCTCAAAGTTAAGTCCTGCAACCTGTTTGGCTTCTCATCTGGTGCAGCTGTAACTGTTGTTTCAAGATCAAATCTGATAGAAGAGGACTGAATAAAAATGTACATTTAGGAGGCTTCAGTGCAACAACATTTAGTGATACATTCTTCCTCAAATTTCCAATCCTCTCGAAGGCATGACCAGGTGTCTTTTTCTTGAACAGGGTTGATAGCCAAGGCTATCAGGCTGCAAGTCTCTTAGCCTCCTACCCAACCTGTAAACTCCTGATGTAAACTAGGTCGGTGCAAAGAGAGAGAGAGTGAACGAGAGGTGCTGCTGGGAGCATTGAATTATTCAGCCCAGTCCGCTGAGCTCTGATAACACAAGCAGAACAACAGCAGCATATGAGCTCTGCAAGACAGCCGAACCAAATCAGTTCATATGGGCAATACCTCACACCATGTTTGGAGTCAGAGCTTCACTCACCTTTTATAAATCAGAGAAATATGAAAAGAAGAAATGCCATGAATGTCTGAGAATTTTTATAGATTACACAGAGTCAAGGGGGTCTAACATAAATTTCAACATTTTTTAGGATGTTTCCTTATGAAATCATTATATTTTTATTCATACATTGTCACATTTCTTAACATACAGTAACAATAGTCTAACATTACACACTTTCTTCCAGATTTTGAGAGAAGAATATGTCATAAAGTGAAGAAACAATGAAATCTCAAACCCCCTCTGCTTGTCCCTCATCTAAACCCCATTGTAAGGCTTTGATCAGCATAAACTGCCATATGTCAGAGTATGTTTACTGCATCCCTATATATGCAGAGGTTGTTAACTTTTACAACCTCTTTTGAATGATGGGGGAAGTGCATACGTCTTCACAAAAAACTGTTGAGAAAATCTCTTTTTTTTCCCCCCAATCATGGACTTTCTGCCGTGTCTGCCAGATCCAAGTGAATTAGATGTGGATGCAGTCGTGCTCATAAATCTTACAAACACTGAGGTAACGTGTTTCAGACTTGCTTACCAGGTGTAATTTGTCAAGAATGGGTAACTCTATTCCACACAGAGCGCAGCCTTCTGCTTCAGTAACTCGCTACAGCCGTCAGGGTTTGGTGTTCAGTGTGGCATCACTACATCAGGCCGTGGCAGAGTTGTTAACGGAAGGTGTCTCAGAACCAATATCACAACAACACAACATGCCAGTATTTTGTGTTATGATATTATCATGCTTTAAATAATTTAATGTTTTATTCACTAATCCAAATCTCGAGTGTGTACGTTACAAGATGTACAGGTTTGTAAGTTGTAACCACTTTACATCACATCATTTCAGATGGAAATATTTAACTTTTACTTCACTATATTTACTTGACAGCTGCAGTTACTTTGCAAATTAATATTATACAATTAGTGTTCATTTTTTCCAAACATATAAGGTGTAATGAGTACTTTAAATACTGTAAATAGATTTTGTCAATAATACTTGTCTTTTTCCTTGAGGTACGTCATGGATGCAGCTCTTTTACTTAAGCAATGGATCTAAACTCTGCAAAGGTACTGAGATAAAAATTAAATCTCAGTTAAGACAGGTCTAATATATCAAATGACAAAATGATAGTATTTCATAAGCTCCCTAACAAATAAATCAAGCAGGAAATCAGTGACAAATTGACCAAGACCAAGAAAGTTCAAAACAAGAAAAGGCTGCTGATATACTGACTGTAACAAGACGTCATTTAGGAGGTAAATCAAGAGCTCATTATGTAAAACAGCTTAGTCCTTTTAAACCCTGTACACAAGCCTGACAGAGTAAATGTCTGTAAAATGTATTCCTATTGACTATACATTGCAGTGTGTAAGCCAGCTTGTCACGTGGATGTTGAGAATCTAGGGGGGAAATCATCAGGGCTTATGGATGCTGCAAATGACAATAAGGCTGTACCATTGACTTTAACAGCATGTTAATCAGGGGAAATGTTTAGCCAATAATGCTGCTCTAATCACACTTGAGTAGATTCCCTCCCTGGAGTCTGATCTGTAAACTCAAGATGCAGAAGAGGAAAGAGAGGAGAACGTCACTGTGATAAATAAGCAAGGAATTACCTCAGCCCATCCAGATGCTGCTACCTGATAAACACTATGATTTATATGTAATGTCATTTCTTTCTAACATAACCTGTTATCCCACAAATAATTCACAACATTATATACTCTTTGGAAGGGTTGGCTTTAGAGTGCTCTGTTACTACAGTTACAACGTAAACAAACTGTACTGTAGGTAGCTAATAATTGTAGCTTGTTGTGATTTTTCTCTTGCATTTTAGCTTTTGAAGAGGCTAACAAAAAAAGCCACAAGTCTCCAAAGTCTCGAAGTACAAAGTATTGTCCTTACTGGAGCCAAAACATTCAGTAATCATTGACTGTGATTTTAGCAAACAGTAAAGAGTTTCACTCTCAAAACCCAGCTGATCTGCTCCATAGCTGTGCGGGTGTGGTTAGTCCAGATGTGATTGACAGTGGACTTGCAACATGAACAAACAAGCCCACAACTGTCAGATATAAAATGTTGCCAAATTCTGGTTGGTGCATTGAAGTATGTGACACCTTTTTCATGACTTCAAACCATTGAAGAGGAAAGACAAAACACAAATACAGAAAATCGCTCATGTGAAACAAACAAAAGTTTGGCAGAAAAATGTGTTTATTTAGGAATATTTCACTTTAAGTTAGAATTAATGGAGGCAAAATTTTAAAACCATTTAAAACGAAAATATAAATCAACTGGATGCAAATGTTTCATTCTTTCTCTTCAGCTTGACTCTTCTTTTAATTTGTTTAACTTTAACCAGAAGATGAAATTGAACTTATTCCTTCTTTCTGTTCAGTTGAGAGTGCTGTTCATTTATAATATACTTAATTGGCTTAATATCATTAAGGGTTACAAAGTAAACTGCAGAAGGCTGTTTATCTAGCATACTGTCGAATTAGCAGAAGGTAAACCACAGTTTGAAGTACTGTGCTGCAGATGTGTGAAAGTTTCTTTGTAGGTGGCCCTTGCAGGGACATTTTAAATGTGCACAATAATGGAGCTGAGACACCTCCACCTCCTCCACACCTATGCCACTACTCTCTCCATCTTTCTCTCAACACTCCCCAACACACACACAATTCCCTCCTGCTCTCTTTTTACTCAAGTATGGATCTTTCCTCCTCGCCCGCCCTCACTGTCACATTGGCTCTGGACTGCCATAGAAACAGCTTGTGATCCAAACCCCTCTCCTGTTCTCTACAGTTGCATAAATGCCACATACTGTTGGAGTCCTGAACCATATTTTTAGACTGGCATAGACAGGACCGATAATGATGCCAGCCATCAACAGCCCCATTACATAACAAGGAACGGAGGTGGGGGTGCACATGCATGGTACTTTTCTCAACAGCACACTATACTTTTTCCCCATATCTGGCAGGCTTGCTTGAGGCCAAGTACAAGCATCCACATATCCACATACACTGTAAACACAGAGCTGTATTATTGTATGTCATGCAGTGCTTCCATACTTGTTTCAGTAGGAAAAAATACACTGTGGAAAGTCTTCTTTCTGCAACCCACCACATGCTCTGTTGTCTGACAACTCTTCAGCAAAACCAAACATGGATGATTCTTTATTGTTCAGCCACCTGTGAATGTTTTCTTGTTACAGATCAGTTAAAGAAAGGAAGCTTTTGCTGCAAACAATCCTTCAAAAGCTGCTGCAAAATCATAAAAAATATATGTTATTGTAATCCACATAAATTCTAAAAAACTGATTTGAGAGGAAGCCATTGCAGTTTACCCACAGGACTTTATCAATCAAAAAATAAGGTTTCAGCGCTGCTGTCCATCCAGTGCCACTAGTGGCCTGCCAACACCATGGACAGCATCAAACTGGTGCTGCTTCTTCCTCTGGACCTTCTGTACTTTTCCTCTTCCTTCAAAATGTGTTGGAACAGAAATACCTAGGGAAAGGAATCAGATCAAGTTTCATATTCTGTGTGTTGTTCTGACAGAGAGTAAAAGAGAAAAGACAGAAAATCACTGACAAAAACTTTTTGAGGTTCTGTTCAGCAGCTGTTTTTGTCATTGTGAGGGCAGCATCACATCAGTAGGCCTATATCTTATAACTTTTCAATATTATATGGGCGTCCTTGGTCAATATGTTATTATTAGTCATAACAGTTTTATCTATAATGTAGACAATTAAGATCATACAGGGAAAAGGGTACTATGAAGGATAAAACAAAACCTATGTGTGTAGGAAGTTGTATTATTCCAAATGTATTGTTCTATTATGATTTAAGGAGTCTGGTTGAAGCATTGCTAAAGAAACTAGACTAGGATGCTCCAGTATGCTCTCTTTGAGCCTTAGGCACAGTGGTACTTGGAGCTGAATGCTAATGCTAACCTGGCAGCCTGCTGACAGTGACAATGTGGTCAAGTTGAAATTAAGCAAGAATAATTTAAAAATTATTCTTTCTAATAATTTAAATAACCACATTTGGTGTGTTAGTTATACAAATTACAGCTTGGGCATTTGGTAATAGTATTTGATTTGCAGGTATTTGGCTATAAACCTACATAGACAAATAAAGATTTTGAATTAATGGTGGCGGGATAGGAAAACTGAAGGGATCACCAAATTATGAAAATTACCCCTGAGAAGAATGCAAATATGTGTAATGATATTTCATAGCAATCTATTAAGTAGAGATATTTTAATCAAAATTGCAACTGTCAAGCTGCTGGTGGTGCTACAGGAAAAGTCAGGGGATCACTAAGGTCAGTCAGTTTCATCCTCTGGGGAACATAAAGTCTGTTCAAGTCTTTCTGGCATTAAAATCCATATTGTTGATATATTTCAGTCAAGACCAAAGCAGACCAATGTGGCTTATTCTTCACATCACACCGCTAGCATTGCAAAAAAAAAGCAAATTGTGAGCAAACTAACTCTGACTTTGACTCTTCATATTCTCTGTTGAAAGCTTAATTTAAAATACTTTCAAGTTACAAGTACACAAAGACACTCAATGCAGCCAGTGAGAACAAGAGGGATTTCTTAGAAACATGGTGTACAATGGCTTAACCTCAGTGTATTTCTTCCACATCATCGTTGAAGCCAAGACTTGACTGAGGCAATGCTTCACAGCAACTTGCTCTAATCAACATGACACACTGTCGGCCAGAGGAGGTATCTGGAATAGCTCGAGAAAAAAGCCTCTAAACAAAGGAGAGGCATTTAAAACGGTGTGCTGTGGAGGCAGAAACAGGTTAGTGCTTAGCTTGGGAGAAAACAAGTGAAATGTGGAGTAAACCCTGATATACTTTCAGTACATGAGTTTACCTTGGATTTTATATATATATATATATATATATATATATATATATACAGTATGAATAATAGATATATAGGTAAAGGACAAGTTAATCAAAGAGAATTTAACTGAACAGACCTGACACTTCCAATCTGACACATTAGGATGCTGACAAACAAGCCAAGCATAATGCACGGATTGATTGCAGTGAGTTTCTCTCCAAATGAAGCCTCTTACCTAGTAGGTAATTAGGAAGTGAGCAGATGCTGGTATTGAGCGCTCTGAGAGGCAGTAATTGTTTTCTGTTGATTACATGGCCTTTTGACAGAAAAATGGGTCACTGCAGTAGTGACCACAGACTGGGCTGAGTGGACCTTCCAGTACACAGCGTTGTTGCAAATACAGACACATGTAAGATGGTGGGAATTGAGTGGAAAGCTAAAAAAGGTAAGACATTTTATCTACAATCTATACACTGTGACTTCACCCTCAAACACAGCGTTATATTTCTGTTAAATATAAGAATTAGAGCTGTTTTAACATGAAGATGGTATTTTCCCAAAGAATTTGAAATTTTACCCAATAACAAACAACAATGAGAAACTAATGGGACAATGTAAAAGGATTTGCACACAGTGATGATACTACAGTGAATTATGACCTGAATTTACAGTTTATGAGGTTTGTCAGTTGGTAGAGACCAAAAACAGGCTAAAAGAGAGTGAATATTGGACTAACACCCAAGAAGTGGCTAGAAACACGACTCCACATGAAAACAACTGTCGGTCACCAAGGTCACTTGAACAACTTAGAAGATGATGCTAAAAAGTTGTTGGAAACAGTTTTAATAGTTAATTTTGTATCTTTTGAAAGAAGTTCAATTACTTATCTTACAAATTAAAAGCGTTATTATCTATTATTAAAAAACACACATTCAATTAATTCACTTGGCAGGTCTACAAACCAGGAGGCTAATGTTCACCAAGCAACTGATGTAGACTTTATGGCTGATGCTGCTGCTACTGTTACTACTATTTGTTATATATTTATAACTTTAATGTCTATAAGGTTTTTGTTTTTTGTCTCAATTTCCACATTTGCTTTCTTGTCTTGATTAAAGTCCTCAGTGTCTTCTCATAGTTACAGAGTGGTTACTTTTTGGTCATTGTTGTTTTTAATTAGTCCATTGCTTTTATAACGTTTCAATTACGTTACTATTCAAAAAATTACAACGTTCCCATTGAGTTTAGCAGAACTGACGTCACATACTTATCATGCAAAGAGAGGCTATATTTGAAGATGCAGTGATCATTCCTATTGTCCTGTACCAAGACCTTTACTCACTTTACTGGCATAAATATCAATAGGGCAGATACTGTGTGAATTACTTTTCTTGAACACTGGTGCCATCTGCTGGTTACCACCCTAATGCACCTTTCACTTGAGCTGTGTAGGCACTGTGAACAGGTCAGAAACTTTGTGTTACATCATATTGTCAATGATATATATATATGGTGTATCATTATTGATGCGTTGACTTTCTTGATGTGTTGACTGGGAATAAAAGGTTTGCGTGAGAAGTGAAAAGGTTTCCCACAAACTTCTTCCAGAGGTCAAAGGTTCATCTCTGTGACGTACTTTCAATGACAGCACAACAGCAAAAGCTTTAATTTACATTTGGTAATCTAGCAGATTAAGAGGGATAGCACAAAGATAAATAGGGCTAACCCTGCTTCTTTTACTACAGTTGAACTCTCTCTTGGCTGTGTTGAAAGTTGCCCCGACAACCTTATGTCACTGTGTCAGAGTTACAATATCCCTCTGTCCCAGCTCTGCTCATCTTGTCGGCCGGTTACGTCTGTGCAGGGTCAGGATGGATCTTCTGTCTGAAGATTTCGCTGTTTTACTTAATTTACAGTGCAGTATGTAAATGTTGTGTCATTTTTGTATAAAAGAAAGACAATACCTGAGGGTCAGTTAGACATGACATGAGCGTGTCCTCCATACAACCACTGAAACGGAAAATTGATGACTTTAAATGGCACAATGATACACACATTTAATGAAGGCTGTATTTTATCAGATGGAATAAGAGGCACTTTCACTGTGTGATGTTCACACTGCACAGACAACAATTACTTTTTTTTTTATTATGATTTTGATCTGATTTTGATTAAATCAAAGAATTGGAAAGAATTTTGATTATAATTAACCAGGATTATATATTTTGTTTGTTCTCATTCTCGTTGATAAACTTGTTTATCAAAGAAATTGTCAAATAAAATCCTGCTGAAATAGTCAATTGTGTGTGTGTGTGTGTGTGTGTGTGTGTGTGTGTGTGTGTGTGTGTGTGTGTGTGTGTGTGTGTGTGTGTGTGTGTGTGTGTTCCTTCTTGACCCTGTTGTGGTCATGTTTGTGTACCTGGTGGGGTAGGGGGCCCAGACAGTTTTACTGGAATGCCTATCATTGGGCGGCTGGCTTGTTAAATACGCTCCTGAGACATATGGGAGAAATGTTTTTTTTGGCTCAAAAATAACAACAATAGTTTTATTTGTTCTCTGGAAATAGGGCAGTTGAGTCATAACAATTACGATTTCTCACATATGCTCTCCTGCTGTTGGGAGGACACAACAAAAGTATCCATATGACAGAAAAGCAACTCACAGCACTGACTTTTTGCCCAAAAAAACAATATAACACAGTTAAACACAGACTTCTGTAGGATATGATGTAGCATAGAAAACCATGCAGACTCAAGAACCACAGTTGCTCAAGAACATAAGTCTTTGCTCATGGTCAATAAATATTCTTGAAGCAGGGAGAAGTCAGAGAAACCACAGTTATGTAGCGAGCTGGGCTGTGGCCTCCGTCTTGCGGCAGATCCTCCCCCCCTCATCTGGATGTTGTTGAGTTCTTCTCCAGATGTGCCTGATCTTTTTAATGATACACTGGTGCAGGCAGTGAAAACAATACAAACAAGGCTCCGTTGTGAGAAGCACAGTTGACAAGCCAGCATGTTCATGTACTTGTACTTTTTTGTTTTTGGACTCTTGACAGACATTTGGAGAACTACAACATACAATTAAGCAGTTGTTGCACAGTCAGGAGGTACTTTGAATTTTTCTATGAAGCTCCTCTTCCTATAAAAAAAAATTCTTATTATAAAGAAAGATGATAAAATCTTCAGAGAAAATCACTGAACTGAAGAGAGACTAGTTATTAGGAGCTAATCATTATGATCAGGATGACACACTGAGCTTTTCATGAGGTTCAAATGTAGCTGCTGTTACTGCAGCTGAGAGTAGTGTGTAAAAAAATTACTTGTCTGCTTTCACATGAATATTTCTCAGCTTAAGCATTCTGTGTCTGTAAAATGTAAGTTAAGGAGAAATAATCCTAACACCATTGATGAACATAGCCAACATCTTGCACATGTTCTCTAAAAAATTATAGAGAAAAGCAAGAATTTCCTCAATGAGACATCTGGGATTTGCTGGCTGTTTTGTTTTTTTTTTTCTTCTTCTCACACTCACTGTTAGGAAAAAATGCCAGTTGCTCAAACAGCAGGTGTCTTTGACTTGGTCATCCTCCAGAGAGAACAGGTTGCACAGCTGTCTGTTGCACACATGCGTGCACGTGTGCACACATATACGTGCACACACCAGCAAGGCAACAGAGCAAAAGAGGCTTTTAATGAAAGATGGCAAACATCTTTGGGTGGACTCTAGGTTCTTGTTGGACAGCTCTGGGCAGGGAGATGCCCCCACTGTGTCTTTTGTATGTGCAAGTGGACCAAACAAAAGCTTATTGAGGAATCTCTGGGAAGCCCAAGCTGTTGGAAAGGAATGCCCCCTCCTCTGTTGTGGCTCAGTGCTTCAGTCTTAATCAGTCACTGGAGGGACTGGTGAGCTGGGGGCCTCCCGGACCCAGCAGGCAGACAGGAACTCACTCACTCTTGACCTCACTTGGCTCAATAAAATCTATTAGCTGAACACAGGCGGGCAATAGGTTGGGCAATTGCTGCTGATGTGATACAGATAAATCACACTAACTGTTCCTATTAGCCTCTTCATCTTCATACTGTCTAAACTCTTATGTAATCTCTTTATCAAGCCAAGGAATGACCAAATATTTAAGTGCAGTATTGTATAAGATGTCCCTTTCATTTAAAAAAAAAAAAACAAAAAACAATCAGAACTCATTTCATTTCTGTGGCAAATTGGAAACTACAGACAAAGGTGTAGAAATTAAAATAAAACTGCAAGTTACTTCTATTGAGTTGATATTGATAATGGGAACATGAAGGTCGTGTGTTTCCCACTATAAGAAGGCGGAGTTTCCTCCCTGGGATCCTGAGCTAAACTGGTGTTATGTAACGGATACACTGGCTCTCATCCGATGTGGAGTTACTCGAAAGTTCACAGGCAAGCGCTTCTGACTCAGGTCCGGTCTGTGAACATTGACTGTGGGACCATTTCCAGATGTGCATCTGCAGATAGGGAGTGGAAGACTTTAAAGGACATTTTTCATTAGGGATTATTTTAGTCAAAGACCTGCTTTACAGCCTTAAACCTACTTGGAAACTGACCATAAACACTGCCAGGCATCAAGTCTCAGTCAAGTGTTGGTTCATATTCAGCAATGGCAGGCTCTTGCTGTGGCTGAAGGAGAATTTGGAAATGGGACCTTGCATTTAGATTTCGAAAGCAGCCAAACTCACGGACATGGGCAGCGGTCCGAGTAAGAAGAAAGTTGCACCTGCGTGTGTCAACGAGGTAAACGTGACCAAAACAGCTGCCGGTGTCACTTCAGCCAAGCGGGACAGTCGTCCATTCAAGCCTCTCAAAATCCATGCAGTTCTGCGCAACGCGCGCAACCGTGCGCAACCGGACTGTCACAGCGAGGGGCACGACTCCGACCTGTCCGGGGAGGACGAGGGGGGTGATGAACTGGACACGGTTCTTAGAGACTGTGCGGAGCAAGAGAGAGTTTCTGTAAAGAAGAGCCCTCCCAAGAAGACTTACGGACTGTGTCACTTTGGCCGCGAAGACGCCGAGGAGGACTTCAGCCCGGCGCCTCGGCCCAGGGGGTCGGGGAGAGCCGAGGAGCCACGTGGCTCCCACGGTGGATCAAGAGATGTAAACAACAGGAGCAAAGATGCTTTCACACACTTCAAAAAACACACACCTGCGCGCCCCGGTCAACACAATGTAAGGAGCTTTGCTACTTTTGTTTTCGTGATAAATGGATGATGCGTCTCTCTGTTTTCAATGCAGTGTGATTTTAAACTAACAATGATGCTGTTGAACTGAGCTGAAATGAGATCACATGCTGTGCTTTCTGTCCTCTCTGGCTTATAACAGCCCTCCTCACACGGCTTTTTGACCACAGGGGCTTTGCTGGAAGCTGTTCCCACACCAGAAAAACAATCGTAAGTAGACAACTATAATAAATAATTGACCTCCGAGCTCAGTGGAGTAGTAAAAGCCCAGATGAGCCAGATCAAATTCACCTTCAAGGGATCGAAATACCGACCCATTGTTCTCAGTGCGGATCAGATTAGCCAGACGTCTGCAAGCAGGACAGAACAAATAAGCATCAGTTGTTGCTGCTTTGTCGGTGGAGAGTGTGAAAATATATGTACAAAGCCTGCAAAACAAAGTGTTTCACCACGATGGGCCTTTAATGCAACATGTCCAGTGGAAATGAATCAGTTGTGGCTCGATTTGCTGAAAAACAATAGCTGCACATGATGAGGGGACATAACACATAGAAACACGGGCGTGTGTCGCTCAGATTCCCTGTTTTGAATCAGCATCTTGTTGACATGCTTCTAAACTCTCCCCAGGACTTTTGGTAGCTGCCATGGCTCCTCTCTCACCATGCCAGTCATCCCGTACGATGGATCAGAAGAGGAGCTGATGGACACTATTGAGAGAGAGTTTAGTTGACCCCCAGCAGAGAATACTGCAGCAAAGCTTTTCTTCATGGGCTAGAGCAGTTTGCAGGGGAAATTCTACACACACAAAGAGAGAGAGAGAGAGAGAGAAGGAAACTGTTTTTTTGTTTGTTTGTTTTGTTTTGTTTTTTTTTTAGGTTTTGACTAATCCCCTGCTACACAGGAAGGCTACTGGGCCGTATTTATGCAGGGCTTCCTGGATAAATGTAACCTTTTTGTGTTGATTTTAAGCAGCTGCACCCCAGGCACTGAAGTTACCCAAGTCTTACTTAACAAGGAGAAGCAGTGTAATTGCAGAGTTATAACAGCAGCTTGAACCGATGCCAGGAAGTCCTCCTCTCAGAGACCAAAGCTGTTAACTGACACAAGCCTCCTTGGTTTGTTATCTGCTGTGCTGAGGTGTCGCTGTCACTCTCTCAGTCCTGCTGGGCTCCCACAGAGCATGCACCTATTACTTGTTACCTATTATTTACTTGTCTGTCCATTGGAGAAGGAGAGGACACAGGCATTTCTCTTGCACAACTTGAGTGCTAAAAAGTGCATTCTTCAAAGCCTTGTGACTCGCTATCTGCAAAGACATTTTCCACCAGCACTTTAGTGCTCACAGTATAGGGCTGGGGTAAAGGTATGAGCTGCGGTTATTTATTTAAGGTTTACTTCCTGACCACGGTTCCTGTGCTTCTCCACCCATTTGAAGAAGGAATGTGTGGCAACAGAGAGACTTTTAGTGAGGCTCAGTTTAACCCAGCTGTGTTAATGCTGATGACTCAGCCACATTCAAACACTTGGTGCCACTTAGTGGTGAAAAAGAGTAGTTTTGTACATGAGTGCTCACACTTTTCTTGAGCATTGAAGTACAGTCTGTCAGCACACTGCACCACTCTCTGCTTAAAGACAGCTGCATAATAGAAGAATCATTTTGTCATTTTTTACTGCAAATAAAACTTTACTATACTTTATTTTGGCTCAGGTGAAGACTGTTTGTATGTAAATTCATCCATTGCTTAGGTGACTTAATATAATTTTGTTAATTAATAATCCACGAGGCACAAACTTTTAATCAACCTTTAATCATCATTACAGGATGTGTTTTTTCAAAGAGTTTCATGAGGCAGAGTGTACAAAATAAAAATGAAATCTGGAAAACAATTAAATAATAAAAATATAAGACCATAAAATATTCTGAACAGTATATTTAAAATAAAAATGCTACCCCACAGTGTGAGTAAGACACTGTGGGGAGTACAGTACTTAAATTAAAATAATTGCATGATATTGCATTGCTCTTGGTATTTGGATATTCTTTGAATTAACACTGTTTCTTCTTTGAAGGCCTGTAGAAAGACATCCTCCTCTGTACTGCTGTGAGCAGTTTAGGAGGCAGGAGAGGAAGCTGATTTCTCAGAATCTCATTGTTTCTCACATTCTTGGCAATGTAATCCTCACAAAGCCTATCAGAAGATAAAAAGTCTGTCATTTCTCACTTCTATTTTGGGAAAAAGGCAACACAATTAAAGTAAATATAACATGATCTGGAAAGAAATGGACCTTTTCAACAGTAGACATTTCAACTTGCCATAACATGGGAAACAAAGGTAAAACTATTATGAATGGCTCTTATGCATTTCACTGAAGTTTGACAAGTTTGAATGTCTATTGCATAAAAATCTGCATAAAAGTTATATGCATTTTGTTTCCATGGTACTTTTTCTAAAACTTGTGAAACAGTGTGAAAAATGATACAGAAAGTTTTATACCTGAATAGAGGATATGGTTGCATCTGGAAAACAAGTGCATCATTGCAGTGACCCTGTAGAGAGAGATGCAACGTTTCCATAGGTCAATTTACGATTTATTTGTGTATCATGCATATTAGAAAATGTCTTAATATAAGTATCCACTCTGATACACATGCACAGACAATAGTTTTTCAAAAGAACTACTTTCTACTACATAAAAAAGAAATTAATGGGGGAAATTAGATGTTATTGTTCATAATGCAGACAGATACAGAGACACTGAAGAGGGATTGCAATTTCCTACAGAAACAAGGGTTGGTATTGTTTTCACTAGTGAGTCTGTGCATGTATGTGGGTGTCTGTTATCATGGCAAAATATGGTCCTGAACACACCTACTGTAATGGGAATTGATTTTTACACTATAAAAGCATATCAAACGTGCTCAAGACAGTAATGTAAATTTGCATGTGTGTGGTTCAGATTGAAATGGAGTCTGACTTTGAGAATGAGTGTTGATACTTATGTAATAGTGTATTAATTAAGACTGAGTGCTCATGGGTATAAACATTAACATGTTGACTGGTGTCGTGGCTGGTGTGATGCCATCACAAGATGGGCTCCAGTTTTTATGCTTAAACCTTGATACAAAACATGTATTTGTCTCCTCTTAGTTCTGGAGTTAACATGACACAATATCCAAAGGTCTGTAGAATTAGATTTTTTTTTTTTCATTTTCTATTTTTCAACTTCAGTCTGTGATACTTACAGTGTCTACAAGGAGGATGTAGTCACAACTTCCACCAAACACAATAACATCAGAGTCTTTCCCTGGACATGCTGTGTGCCACAACCTTGAGTAAGAGAAGAGTGAAAAGACACAATTTAAAATCTGCTCATATTCTTAAAGAAAACAATCTTTGTGCTGATACTTTGCTACCTTGGCTTGTTCTTATAGGGATGTTCCACTTCTCTCCATTGCTTTGTTTCAACATCAAGAAGCCATCCATCACCTGATGGAGGAATTTTTAAAATGAAAATATATAATTTATTATTATTATTATTATTATGTTAGAATATATTTATTAATAATAAAAAAGTGGGTGCATTTTCTTACTCATTGGTTTGCAATCTACACTGAGACCTCCAAACAGGAACAAGGTGTTGTCTGATACTGCTGTGAGTGTATGCCACGATCTGCCCACTGGGTTGGTGGAAACTGGGATTCTGGAAAAGACATTTTGCACAATACAGTTAAAGATCAGCTTGGAAAATAAACATAATGCCACATTAAATACAGAATAATCAATTCTCACATTTCTGACCACGTCCATGATTCAAGGTCGAGACAGTGAATGTCACTTGTCCTGGATTCCTGCATTTAAAGAAACAAGAGGACAAATGTGGCAGACCTTTACTCATGTTTTTATGTATTATTGGCATAGTGTAGATATGAGAGAAGAGCTGAATACCATGCAGAGTTCTCACCATAACTCTACCTCCACAAACGTATCCTCTGCAGCCAAGTGTGGCGCTGGCGTGGGCAGCCCTGGGAGCAGGAGCATGACCCTGCGCACAATCACTGTCATAATCTATGTATGTTTTCCAATACTGCTAATAACTAATCTAAATCTACATATGAAGGATTTTTAATTGACATACCTGGGTTTGTGGTTCATTCCAACTGGCTTGCATGGGGTCAAATATATGAACCTCATTGTTCCACCCCCAAAAGACATCCTCCACCTGAAAACAACAACATAGCTGTACATGGGCAAAAATAATTGATTTCTGCTGTTTTTAATGCAAAAAGACTCACATATCTGAGTCTTTGTGATTCTGATATATCTCCCTTTCAAATCTGACACTTTTTAGAACAAAATCTCATATAAAAATGAAGCAAATAAAAAAATATGTTACCCATGTAGCTTCATCTACAATGAAACTTCTGTTCCTGTTGTCAACATCAGTCAATAGTTTGTGACCGTATCCTCCAAAGTAGATTATCCTGGGTTATATTCAAGAAAGATGGCCACAATTACTGTCACGTTTACAACTATACATGTGTCGTATGTATGTGCATATAAAGAATAATATAGAATACACGATTTGAAAAATAGACCAATACATGGAAACTTTACATATTTAATAGAGTTGATAGAGTTATAATAGAGTTGTATTAAAAATATTTAATAATGAATTGAATTATGGAGTAGTCCCTCATGGACATCACATTGCCACTTTCCCAAGGTACTGTGAACAGCAGTCTGCAGAAATTGACATCCTCACAAAGCTTACCGTCCTTTATAAATCCAGCAGGACAGTTTGTCCCGAGATGAAGGAGCAGAGCCTATCTCATGTATGATCTTCTTCCACGTGTATTTACCATCTGTCAGGTTGACACAGTAGATCTGTTGAAAGGCAAGTACTGATCACTTCTTAACTTAAAAACTTTAAACCACGTGAAAATTTTAAACAGTAAATATTAATTAAGTTGTCATGAACTGTGTGGAGCACCAGTCTTACCTGATTGGTCTGTCCATTGTCATCACAACCTCCAAATATGTACATGTCTCCATTCAGGGAGCAGCCACAGGTCCCAGACATGGAGGGGGGGACTTCCCCTGTCATGTGAAACACTTCCCTTAAATAAAAAAAAAAAATAAAAAAATAAAAAAAAAAAGCAGAAGAAAGAAAAAAAGTATATATTACTCATTACTTCATGTTTTTGACATTTTTGGAATTCATTTGATATTCTTACCATACACCTTGTTGCAAGTCATATGCCCAGATTTCATCATTTGGTAGGAAAACTTCATCGTCAGCAATTGACTGTAGAGAATAAAATGTGTTTAGAGTTAAATAAATATGTGCAACATTAATATGTCCTAAATCTTTTATTGCAACATTATCTTGTAAATGTGCTCATTTTGCCAATCTAAAGTTTTAAGTCAGGTTTGGTGTACTGTATGCATTGCTGTAAAAGTATTCAAATCCTCTACTTAAATTACAGCTAAAACTAAAAGTAATCCTTGTTATAATGGTTCCTTTAAAAATCTTGTCTCGTAATATTCATTCTATTACTTTATTATTGATGCATTATTACTAATGCACTGTCAGGTTTAATATAGAGCTGCACAAGATGGTTGCTTTAATAGTAAATCAACAGAAAATGAATCTACATCTGTTTTAATGATCTCAATAAGAATTAAAGTAATTTTTCAAGAAGAAATTGCGAAAACATTCAGAGGTTTCAGGTTTTCAAAAGCGACGATTCGCTTTGCCATTGAACTGAAAAAATAGGTTTGTTGTTTTGTTGTTTGTTTGTTTCTCACCATGTAACCGCCCCACACATACAGCAGGTTCTCCTCCACCACGGCCGTGTGTCCGCTCCTCTCCCGGGCCACCAGCTCCGAGCAGTGCCTCTCAAAGGCGGAATCCATGGGTGACTGTTATTAATAGAAACCTTTGAGCCTTAAATAATACGAATCTGGTTAAAAATGTCCCCTACATCCGCAGCTGCTGTTATATTGCAGTACTGAATTAGAGGACGTAACACATGAGTGCGAGCAGAGCCCTGACACCAGACAGACATCTTATTTCAGATAAATGACTGTAAATGATTTTATTTTATTAGTACAAGACGTGTCGTCTCCATATGTAACGTGAGGTTACATACTGCCACATAAGACAAATAGCAAATGTGTCCGGAATACAGAGAGATTTCACACAAACATTAACACAATAAAAAATTTTAACATACTCACAAAGCTACGGGAGACTGTTACACGGCCTTACAATTTTTTTCTCATGTTGTAAAAACTATAACATCTGATCCGCGTAACGTAAAAACAGCTACTACCCGTCTTTCCCCTGCTAATGTAGCCGTGACCAAGTAGCTGCAAAACAAGAGGGAGCGTCCGGTCGTCGTCATTTTCCAAAATAAAATCCTCATTCACTCACTGGTGTGTATTGCACCTAATGTCAAATAAATGCTTCAAATAATAACTATGAAAATACAATGGGATTATGTGATTGATTATATGATTGACTTTGCAATCGTGCAAATCTTTTAAACTATACTGTGCCACCCATGAGATGTCATTTCAAGGTAAAATTTCTATTAAAAATAAAACATTATTTTAGCTGCTGGGTTTGGTCATATCGCAACTAAAATGAAATCTTTTATATATATATAATGTCAAAGGAAAACAAACAAACAAAAAAAAGAGAGCTAAATTGACATTAGCCACAATTTCTGGCCATCATAAATGCAATATTGATATGAAGAAAGATAACAAATTAAAGCTGAAGTGAGTACTATTTAAAAAAAAAAAAGTTGAGGCTCAGTAATTTAAGTAACATTAGTTGCTAATTCTTACTATTATAAACTGAATTTTAATTTGAAATGAAACAATTACAATTACAATTATTTAAGTAATCTTAGCCGCTAAATGTGGCCATTATAGATTTAGATAACTTGAAATGAAACAGTGATGGTTACATGGCCCGCAAGGGTTACCCACTAAAAACCTCAGCAGTGAGGAAAAAACAAAATAAACACTACACTGAATAAATGTCAGTAAAATTAGCAATGCGCACTGTATCTGCATTTTTTTGACCATTTAGTGTATTTCAGGTTTCAGTTTTTTTGTTTTGTTTTATATAATTTTTAGATTTTATTTGTTGAACGTGTTTGTAGAAGAGTTGTCAAACTGAAAACCAACCTCAATTTTGAAGGAGAATAAATTATTTGATTCTCGTTACGGAATTCCGGCTCTCCGGCGGAAGTGATGAAACACATGCGGAAGTTGACATTTAGCGCCAAACCTTGAGTTGGACAGAGAGATAGAAACAAACATGGATGTTGCTCGGAAGATCAAGACAAAAGTCTCGTCTGGCTTCAAAATGCGGGGACTCATACTGCGACCGTATGTAAAATAGTTGTGGTGTAACGTGAAAATGTTTTTTGGTAAAAAAAAAAAGTGATTAGTAAATATATATAAATACATTTAAGTGCATGGATAGATGTTCTGTACTTTAGATGTAAGAAACAGTGAATAAATATGAGCATCAAAATATATATTTAATGTACCGAAAGTAAATAACAACAGTAATTTAGTAATTTACACTTCAACTCCCTCAGTACTTCAACCTTAACATTATCTCTTGTAACCTTTAAAATAAGCTTCATTTTAATACATGGGTCTGTTTTCAAAAATTCAAAAAAAAAAGGAAAAAAAAAACTTAAAAATATGTTGTTTGTGAAATTTGTCAGTGGAAGCAGGTACATAAGTACATACAGATGTTGTTTTGGGGAAATTTAGTTTTTTGTATAGCTATACTATTAATTAAAAGGAAGAAACAATAACAATATTTCCATGTTTTTGTTGTGCTCCAGTGAAGCCAGCAGATACCTTGTTGAGGTACTGGAGTCAGTCAATTCCTCTGAACTGGATGATGTTATTGAAAGGGTCCTGGATGCAGTGGAAAAGCAGCCATGTATGTACAGCACAGTCTATCTCTGTAGATCGCAGTGTGTTTAATGTACAATCTGCTGTACGCTTAATGTGTTTAATGGGTTGGGCTGTTTTTCAACAGTGTCCTCCAGTATGATAGAGCTGTCTGTGGTGGAAAGCGCTGTGCAGGACTGTACTCAGTCTTGTGATGAAACCATGTAAGTGGCAACCATCAGTTTCAGTCATTACATAAGATAGTAGGCTTTAGCCAGTCCTCAACTCATAACATAATAAGTTATAGTTGTATAATCAGCTTTATTGTGCTGTAGAGAAAATCTTACTTGTAGGAGCTGTTTAACTTTCTTCCAGAGATAATGTTTTCAACATCATTGGAGCCTTTGACGTGCCCAGATACATTTACAGTGTGGAGCGAAAGAAATTTGTACCGTGAGTAAAGGGCAGTTTCTTTCTCCTTTGTGCCATTATACACATAAAATATTTCAAAAAGATTTCTTCGTGCTGCTGGCATCAGATCTAATCTGTACGCTTACACCTTCTGCAGACCTTGTGTTAGACTGTTGTTTTTAAAAGCGTTTACTTTGGCTTTTTCTTTCAGCATTAGTATGACCAGGCATCCAGTTCCTAGTCTGTGTGGGTTGGCCAAAGACAAAGCTGAACTCTTCAGGGAGCGCTACACAATCTTACAACAGGTCAGTATGATGTGCTTCTTTGGAGTTTAAAGTTTGTGTAGTAGTGTGTGCTGTATATGTAAAGACATACTTTTTGTAGCGTACACATCGGCATGAGCTCTTCACCCCACCTGCAATAGGAGCTGCTGTTGAAGAGGGCCAAAACAAATTTCAGGTATCAAATCCTAATCATTATTAACTTTGAGCTGAAAGTTAAAACTGTTTTGTGCTTTTGCATTTTACTAACATTGTTTTATTGTTCTTTTAAGCTGAAGACGATTGAAGCGTTGCTTGGTAGCACAGCTAAACTTGGAGAGGTGATTGTGCTCGGGATGATCACACAGCTGAAAGAGGTGAGCTAGTGCTGCATAGTTTGTATATATCAGTTTAGATGGATGGATGAAATTCCCACTGAAGAAGTTTGATGTTTTCTAGTTTCTTGAAAATTGTGGAATTTGGGACCTTCCTGTCTATTCACTTACTTTTTAAAAATGTAGTGTCTAAAATATTTCTAAACAATTTTAAGGGCAAATTCTACCTGGAGGATCCAAGTGGAACTGTACAACTGGACATGTCCAAAGCAATATCCTTTAACCTGTTTGTGGGAGCCTGTCAGCAAAAAGTGATTGTATTTTGCAATTAGTTGTTGCTTTTATAATGGATGTATTCCTTAACAACATTTTCACCAGTTTCATAACGGCCTGTACACAGAATCTTGCTTTGTATTGGCAGAGGGTAAGAAAACTTCAGTGAGAACTACAGTTAAAAAATGAGAGAGAAAAAAAGATAAGAAAAGAAAAGAAAAAGGATAATAATATATTATTAGAGGTAAAGTTTTGTCTTTTGTCCTGTAGGTTGGTATGAGGATTCGGTTTTCCATGTCAATGGGTTCGGGTTTCCTCCAACAGAGCCATCATCAGCTACAAGGTGAGCGGATTTGTAGAAAAGTATTTAGACAAACTCATTGCAAGCTAATGCAACCCCATGTTAGATATTAGTGAATCTGTAGCTTGTCATCTGTCAAGACATTTTACTTTGCTGTTGCTGGTATGCACTAAAAAAAATATCAGTGAAATAACATGAAGAAAAATACTATTACTACTAAAAATGTAATAATTTAAGTTTTGAAGTCAAACATAATTACCACTGTGAACCAGACAAGCACAACAAGCAAACATTTCTCTTCAGCTAAATCTGGAGGTCTCCTATTACAGTGTGGTATGTTAATTAGAAGAATATCATGTTCTCAGATTAAAGATTAGTATTAAGTTACCTTTTACTGAACTTTTTTTTTTCCACTACCTAGTTCCTTCTCTCTCACATGACCCTTGCTTCATTTCCAGGGCATACTATGGTAACATGAACTTCTTTGGTGGTCCATCTACCACTTCGGTGAAGGCTTCTGCCAAGCTCAAGCAGCTAGAGGAGGAGAATGAAGACGCCATGTTTGTAATTGTTTCTGATGTGTGGCTGGACAATGTTGAAGTGATGGAAAAGCTCAACATCATGTTTTCAGGTCTGGTACTACATCATAATCTTAAACTTTACAGGACACCAGTCAGACACCAGTCACATTTAGCTTCAGTTTGTTTTTTTCTTACAGGCTATGCTGCGATGCCCCCCACCTGTTTCATTTTGTGTGGAAATTTTTCCTCTGCACCATATGGAAAGACACAGATCAAATCTCTTAAAGGTGAAACCTTTGGGTCCCCATCACGCATAACCTATTGTACATCTAAAGATCTCTGTGTGTAATCAAGGAGCACATGAATTCATTACAGAATCTGCTTCATTTTCTCTTTAGAGTCACTGAAGGTTCTTGCCGATACCATATGTGCATACCCCAGTATTCACAGCAGGTAGGGGCTGAAAAAGTCGCTACTCTGGTCTTCTCTGGTTTATTCTTAACTATTCAAGTTTCCATGTTTGACTTTAATTTCTTCATCTGAAACCTGCAGCAGTCGCTTTGTGTTTGTCCCTGGTCCTGAAGACCCTGGTCCAGGCACCATTCTGCCAAGGTAAACATGTAATTTTTGACATCAATATGTGATTTGTGTTCAGTATTTGGACTAACCTGGATAAGTGTTTCCCTTAGGCCTCCCCTGGCAGACCACATCACCGAGGAGTTCAGACAGAAGGTGCCATTTTCCGTGTTCACGACTAACCCGTGCAGGTGAAAGAAATATGTGGCTTCTGATACATGTATTATACACACATATTTGTGTCGTTCACAGTAATATTGCAATATTCATGAAGTGATTTTAGAAGTGACAGACACTAGTTTGATTTTTAAGGCTTTGAGAAAAATGTGACCAGATTCATTCAAACCACTGTAAAACTGACCTTCATTGTCATGTCATGTTTTGTCTGTCAGGATCCAGTACTGCAGCCAGGAGATCGTCATTATCAGGGAAGACCTGGTCAATAAGATGTGCAGGAACTGTGTGCGGTTGCCCAATAACAATCTTGACATTCCCAACCATGTGAGTTTCAGCTTGTCTGAACAATCCTGTTCATATTTGAGTGAAACTTCTCTCTTTATGAACACACACAATATATGTGTTTATACACAGAATTTGAATGCTAGTCAAGTTCTCTCAAGGTGTTCTCAAAAACATTAGTTGTAGATGAATGTTTTACCCAGACTTGTCTCATTTCTGACTAAACATAACATAAAAAGTTCTGTCTTTTTTTATCAAGGAATAATCTTGTCATTCTTTTCCCCTTGTCCCAGTTTGTTAAGACCATTCTATCTCAGGGTCACCTGACTCCACTGCCTCTGTATGTCAGTCCTGTATTCTGGGCATATGATTATTCCCTGTCCGTCTATCCAGTCCCTGATGTCATCATCTTTGCAGACAAATACGACCCATTCAGCATCACCAACACAGACTGCCTCTGTGTCAATCCGGTATAAGACAAAAAATAAGCATAACTGAAACATGTATTTATCTCCTCTTTGCACATAACCTAATGAAAATGTATTTTTCTTTTCAACTGGTTGAAGTTGTTTAATTTATATCTTTGTTTTCCTATAGCCCCAGTATATTTATCACTCATATTTTGTCTTTGATTTATTATGACAGGGATCATTTCTGAGAAGTGGCTTCACGTTTAAGGTGTATTATCCATCCAACAGGACTGTTGAGGACAGGTAGGATGTGCTATGTGCTATATTTTCAGGTCATTCAGTACAGCCGACTGTAGTTTCAACAATCACTAACTAATCTGTTGTGTTCTTACAGCAAACTTCAAGGGCTCTAAAGAACATCATGGATTTACGAGCTGCAGCAGTTTTTAATTGTTTTGTACATTGCCTTTTGTCTCATACTGTATGTTTAAAATGGACTAGTAATCAACCAATTTTAAGTGATTTTTTTTTTTAATTTTGTATGTATGTTCAGTGATTAATAAAGATTTTATTAATTGTTCTGAACATTCTGTCATCTTTGTGTATGCAGATAGTCAGATCTGCTTTGAAAACACATTATTTTATACAGCACTGAACAGTCTGCCTGGAAAACCTGGCACACTGTAGAGTTTTTAAGAAAACATTGGTCATCATTATATTTTTTTTTTAGAAATTAAGGTTTCATTCTAAATTCTTCATATTTGCAAGTAATGGACTGCAAACGGCTGTACTGCAGTTATCGAACAGGTAAAAGGTTTTATTTTTAAAGCTTTTGACCACAAATATGTATGACCTAGACACGTTTTAGGTGAGAAACCTGGGAGGTCTTTAAAACCATTTGGCAGAAAAAAAAAAAGTGCCCTGCTTATGATGGAGCGTAAGCGATAGTTATATCGACCTTAACAAGATGGCGGATTTAAGAAGTCGTCAACTTCCGGCCGTGCCCCCGGAATGCTTGTGATGACCTCACATAAATGGCGGACTGCTTTTGAAAGCCACAGGAAAACAAACATCTGACAAGGTAAAGTGACGACCGGTGCGAATGTGTTTCCCAAAGCTGAAACTGCATGAAGGCGAGCGAGGACATAAACGTGCCCAGCATGATTTTACAACATGGTTTATCCCCAAATCCCGTGTTTTACATTTTACAAGTTTACAAACCCCTTGTAGCTAACAGCTACTCTAACGTCAACCAACGGAACAGCTGTCGGTTTGCTTGCTGGGAGCTGACTAACGAGGAATTTTAAATGAATCTGTCAGTTGTGGTCTTCAGCTACTCTTGCGTTTGATGCAAAAGTTAAAGATAATAGTTGACGTTTATTCGGTAACCTAAATAGTTAAGCTAGCAAAGTAGGTCAGCAGTAATCGTGCTGCAGGATACGCTAACGTTGCGTGGTCCGTCGTCCTGAATTAGTTGAATTAGCGCTAACAAAGTGAAGTGGACCAAAATGTAAAAGGTGTTAATCAAGGAAAAACTTATACAGAGAGACTGTGAAAATATATGACTGCGTCCTGTTCTCTTCTAACCGGTTGGAAAAAAAAAAAAAAAAAAAAAACCTCATTTCCAGTGCTTTGGATATGGGTCGTTTTCTGTTGGACTATTTTTAGATTATTGGGCAAACTAATCAGATAATAAAATAATCCTATCAGCACTAATCTAGATGATTTCTCCCTGTCTCTCTCCTTACATTGACAAGGAACAGGCAAGACAGGCATGGCTGAGAGGATGGCAGAGATGGAGGAAGACATTGGGGAAGGGCCAGCCAGAGAGGATGACAATGACTCAGACAGGGATGAAGATGACAGACTGTTTGCTTGGATGGTAAATGATGACATGGATGAGGATGAGGAGGAAGATGAGGTGGAGGAGCTGGAGGATGAGCAGCCCTTAGACACTGAAGCATCTGAGTCGTTTGAGTTGGACACCCCAGCTGAGCGCAGTGGTCATATAGCAGTTGTGGACAGAAATGTCATGTATGTGTGGGGCGGATACAAGGTAAGTGTGTATGTCCTAAAACTGCATTTTCATTACAATTGTGTATTTCAACCAGCTTCCATATTTATCTATTATTTGACCCTCCCTGCTCTGTACAAGAATGCTCAAAACCACGGATTCTTTGACTTGTATCTGCCGAGAACTGAAATCTGGACATACAACATGGAGTCAAGTGTATGGTGAGAATTTATACCACTGTCATTACCAGTAAAATTATCATCTAGTCATTTTACACATAAAGTAGACAAAAAAAAAATCCTCATGTTCACAGGACAAAGCATGTAGCTGGAGGTAACCTACACACATCTATGTCAGGCAGCTGTGGGGTGTGTGTTGATGGAGTCCTTTACCTTTTTGGAGGTCATCATGCCCGAGGAAACACAAACAGGGTACAATTTGTGTTACATAAAGCAAATTTCCAAACATCTTCTGTTATTTTCGAATGATTGCATAATGGTTACACATCGGCCTCTTGAGGCATAACAACCTGCTGTTTACTGCTGATCAGCTTTCTGAACTCTTGTATTCTGTGCTGTGATTTATAGATCTACCGTCTCCCCTTGAGGGCTCCCAGCCTTGTGTGGGAGGAAATGAGTGATCTTAAAGGAATCCCTCCATCATCCAAGGACAAGTTGGGGTGCTGGGTTCAGAAGAACAGGTGAGGAATGGCTGCATTTTCCCACCTTGACTTCCTTGTGAAACATCAATGTCATAAACAGATGCTCAAATTGTAATCACAGTATTAACGCATTGTGCTTGAGAATGAGGGAGCACGTTGAGGAGGGTGAATTTCAGCAAGTTGTTCTTCATTGACAAATAAGATCACTGATCCTTAGCAGGAAGCATCAAGATTCCTTCCACTTTGCCAGTTTAATTACGTCTAATTATGATATTAGTGAAGATTGGACCTATTGTTTCAAATGTGAAATTATTACTTATTTAATTTTTTTGCCACAAATGATCAGACACAAATTAAACTTAAAAATGATACATTCTGACATTTTATTATGGTCATGTATTGAAGTTCAGCCATGTGGTCATTTATTGCCATAGTGGTTATTGTTCAAAATTCAAAGAGGCAATCACAGATTGTTTTCTTGGTAATGAGTATTATCTGGTATTGTTTTCAGACTTGTATTCTTTGGGGGCTATGGCTACGCTGCACAGGGACCTCATCAAGGGACGTTTGAATATGATGAATCATCTTCTGTTGTGGTTTGTAGACAAAGATCTTTTTCACATGATAAACATAGTTTAATTGGCGTGTAATAAAATTCTGTTTGTTTCAAACACAGAAGACAAATAAAAAATAAGACATCTTTTTTTTTCTAGTTTTTTAGAAAGAAAATGTGGCTGCATCATGTTAAATTGTTTTGTATTAGAAACATTTGCTTCATTAGTAAAAGATATTAACATAGAATATATAGAATATAGCTTAAAATGTAAATGTATCCCCTTGTGTTTATGTTCTGCAGTGGGACAGCCCTGGACGAGGCTGGAACAATCACATCCATATCTTGGACCTGGAGACAAACACATGGAGCCAGCCCATGACCACGGTAAACAAATGCCAACTTCATCACACATACGCCGCTGAAAGCTAAACTGTCTCCACCATTTTAATCTATTGTTTAGGTCATTAGCCTGTCACATTCTCTTTTTTTTTTTTTTTTTTTTTTTTTTTTTTTTTTTAAATTTAACCACTAGACAAATTTTTTCTGTTGTATGGCCCATTTTAGGGGAACACCCCATCACCCAGAGCAGCTCATGCCTGTGCCACAGTTGGTAACAGAGGCTATGTGTTTGGGGGAAGATACAAGGTGAGAGTCTCTTTCTTCATACACATGAATTGTTCAGGATTCCGGGCTTTACAGAAATAGCAAATTCAAGTATGAGTAAATTCTGCCTCTTGACCTCATATCCTAAGAAATTTCAATTGGTCCACAGAACTACCGACTAAATGACCTGTACTATATTGATCTGGACACATGGGAGTGGCATGAAATGTAAGTATTGTTCTCCTCTTTTGTGTTCCTCTTTTCCCATGTTGTGATTTGTGTCTGGCACCTGAGAGTCAAGATGTTGTTTCTCATGAATTCCAGTCAGCTCAGCTTTCACTTTGCGAGTGTGTGGACTTAACTATGTAAATAATTAAGATCGAATTTTATCACAAAATAATGGGAATAAGGGGTTTGTTTTGATGTTATAAATTTGAGTAATTTAGCTAATAATACAATAATATTAGCTAATTTATACAATAGATAAAAACTGACCTAAAATCAGGGCCTGTGAACCAGGCACAATATTGGGCATGCACCAAAAGTAATCCATCTTGTTTTCACTTGTTGATATGAACACACTTCCTTAATAATCCAGCTCTCTTATCATTCTCTCTTTCACATATTCCCATCTGATTCTCCCTGTCTTCCTGTAGGAGCGTTCCACAGCAGTGTCCTGTGGGCCGGTCTTGGCACTCCTTTATTCCTGTGTCATCAGACCTCATCTTCCTATTTGGAGGCTTCACCACAGATAGGGAGACACTGAGTGAGTTGATACTTGACACCTGAGAAGGGAAATAATCATAGCCACCTCAAAATGGCGCCTGACCATCTGTTTTGCAGGTGATGCTTGGCTGTACAGTGTGAGCAAAAACGAGTGGAAGCCTTTCAAGCACAGTCACACACAGAGCCCCAGGTGATTATCTCCTCTTACTATCAGCATTTATTTGTTGATCAATCTTTAGCTAAATGACTCACTTGCTGGTGTGTTTGTGGAAATGCATGAGCATACTGACCATAGACAATTTTTGACATTGTGCTTGTGTAATTTAGGCTGTGGCACACTGCGTGCTCTGGTCCTGATGGGGAGGTGTTTGTGTTTGGAGGTTGTGCCAACAACCTGTTGTCTCACCACAGAGCTGTAAGCTATGCATGAAACTTTCATTTAGTATAATTTATTTAAATGTTTCCTTCTACTGAATTTTACTTGTTTTTTCTTTTGACAGGCTCATAGCAACGAGTTATTGGTTTTCAACGTTCAACCAAAATCACTAGTTCGGTGAGTGTTCAGACATGAAAACATTACTCTACAATGTGGACTTATTTTATACTTACAGCTGAAGTGTACATCTCTTCGTTGTTTTGTGCTGCAGGTTCTGTATGGAGGCCATTCTGCAGCACAGGGAGCGTTTGTCTAGTTATTGGGACTGTTTGCCTAAACCTGTCTTGTACAGCCTCAAACAGAGAATGTCACGTGTCAACACATTGGGCTCCTAGACAAAGAGGCGGCCAACAATCTAGTCCAGAGGATTACAGGGACAATATGTATGTATGTATGTATGTGATGACTGTTTTGCTCAAAGCAGGTAGTCCTTATAGAGCATTAGTTTAGTGTGTTTGGATACTTGGATACATAAAGCAAACTCTTGAAGCAATAGTGAACAGCTGTGGATTTATTGGTAATGGGTCCTGACTGGCACACTAAGTTTCACACGTGACCCATCAAGCTGTTTATCAACTTCTGTTTATTATCCTGTACATCATAAAGTTGAACCTTGAGTGGTGTAGCAGTGATGGTGATGCTCAGCCTGTTGTTAGCTCAGCATATACAAGAGTCCCACGCTATTTTTGGGTTAGTTTTCAATCTGTTTTCTTTTCTCAATGTCATTTTTCAGAAGGTTATCTTTCATCCCTCCCCCTAAAAAGCAAATTATGACAGCATGGTTTACATTAATGTATATCTACTACTGTTTTACAAAAGGTAACTCAATTATTTTAGCAACTACAGCAATGAACTACAATGAACGTGCCTCATTGGAGGTTTTTGTTAAATACAAAGAAAAGTAGGTATTTTATCTTTGATAAAATATGAGGAGTTTTGTAGAGGCCAGTGTAGTAGTAGATACATATGAACAGAGATAACCACTCATAATTAAAGTATTAAGAAAAACCACTGAAAGAAACCCTCTAAGAAAATGCATTGTGTGATGGAGGCTAGTGAGGAGGAAATGTAGGATGGAAAGGTGGCAGGACTTTGACTGGTGCACGAACACATGCACTGGTCAGATGTGAAAATAGTGACTTTCACTGGTCTTCCTCAGAAATCAACTTGAAAAGTCTCCATTGTCTTAACACTAAATACTGTGGCACAAGCCTGAAACAGTCTGCTTTAACAGTGTAGATTTCTAAGGCCTGTTTCTTGAATGATTCCTTTAACTGACGTTTGGCACGTTCTCACAGACCTAAAACTAGTGCTTTGTGCGACACAAGACCACCGACTCTGGACATAAATTTTTGGTTTAATTTGTATATAGTTATTTATATATTTGGGAGGTAATTTGTGTTATGAAATGGGCTTTAAAAGCCTATAAATTGTGAGGAGTGGCTCTTGTAATGTTGGAATTTTATTAAAATAACTTAAAATACTGCAAGTATAGTGGGTGTTTAGCCACATTGCACTGAAATGCCTCATGTCAGTCAGGCTTTGTTTGTATTTGCTTGGTTTGCACAATGTTCCCTTTGTGTTTTTTATTGTAGGATTTGATGCATAGTGTTACTTTGTACTTAAAGAATAAACATACGAGTTGTGTTCTGTTATTCAGCTTTGTTAATTTACATGTTTGCATTTCAAACATATTGTTGGTCAACAAATACAATCATTCTTAAAAATAAATTTCTTATTCAAACAAGATGTTAACCTGTAACCTCCGTGTTTGAAACAGACGACGTTGGCCGAGTTCCACTGCTGAAATGAATTAAAGTGTGTAGGTCTGTTTTACTCCGGTCCTTTATTTCTTTTTAGCAGCCAGCAGGTTTGGAGCAGACACTTTAACTTTCCCTGGCATGTTTCTGGACAGGTCAGTATCCTGCAACATGGGAGAGAGTGGCCACATTTTGAAATGTAACATCAAGAAAAACAAACCTATGTGATCAGTGCTGAAACTGATCATTATTGATTGATTAATGAATTATGTGTCATTATGTCTATAAATTGGTGAAAAATCATGTAAACTTCCTACTTGAAAGTGCTTGTTTGTCTGATCAACAGTTTAAATGCTAAAGATCATATAAAACAGATGCAGTAATCCTTTGATTTAAAGAGCTGGAAACTGAATGTTTGTGGGGGTTTTTTTCTCCTCAATTAATGACTTAAAACAATCTTCCCATTAAAATGATTAATCTTATCCATGACTAACAAATGATTGCAGTCTTTAGTTTAGAGTTACTTGAAAAACCTCTTTACCTTGACACTGCGGAGCAGGTCTTTTTCTCTGGTTGATGCCTCTTTGGCCTTCATAAAGCTGAAAACAGCAGTGCGTGCAGCTGGTAGGAACAAAAAAATAACCACTGATTCTAAAAAAAACATTTTCACTGTAAAACATTAAATGGCAGGATTATGAATATGAGAACAGATCACTCTTCTTACCCTTTCCTTTCTTTTGAGAACCTGGTGTCAGTTTCACCTTGTGTCTGTGGAAGTCAAATGATTCATTAGCCTGTGTTCTTCACTTAATCTGGCCCTTAACAAAGAAAGGTTAATCACACATACTTGTAGTTGGAAAGGGCAGTGTATGGAGCACAGACCGGCACAGCAAACAACAGCACATCCTCGGGATGAGGCTGGCCTGTCAGAGAGGTGAGCAGATTCTCCGCCTCCTGGGGCAACACAAAAATAAATAATTCAAAGTTCACCACTTTTAAAAAGAGTATGAGGGAAGGACTTATCCACAGTTAAATGTACATTAGAAACCTACCTCTGTCCCAGGGTTGTCCTGGTCTGCGTCATCCTCCTGAAGGAGAGGACAGGGTTAGGGTTACTCATTCACAGAAATACGTTAAGGTTTTTCAAAATGTTCAACAAATTAAACAGAAAGCACCAAAAGTTGGGAAAATCATTAGGTTAATGTGGAAAGGTCAGACTCAGCAGTAGCAATGACCAAAAAAGCAACGCACCCCTACCAGCTGCCATAAACTCTAACCAGGAGTCATTCATCCAATTATGTGCAAAGACTGAGCTAAACATTAAAACGTTTTCCTAACAGAAATATTTCAGAGATTAGATCCTCATGTTCAGCAAAGAGTGGCATCATCTCACCTTGTCCTCTGGCTCAGCTGGACCTCCCTCCTCTCCCGGCTGCCTGTCCTCACCCTCCTCACCTCCTCCTGTTTGCTCTGGTTTCTTTGCTGCAGTTTCCATATTACGAGGTTTCTGAGGTTGTTTCTGGGGGGGTGGTTTCCTCACAGGTTCATCTTTACCTTTCCCCTTCTTTCCTTTCTTCCCCTTATCCTTCTCATCCTTAGTGGGACCGGCTGACTAGAGGAGAAACACAGAAACACAGTTACTTATTATTAATTATCATAGATTGTGTAAGGTAGTAACTACTATGTGTTGACATGACGTATGGGTTATTTTTATTCATACTTACCCCCAGCAGCTGCATCATCAGCTCCCTGTCCTCTTCATCCTGGTCTTTGTACTTCTCTTTGATCTTCTTCAGTTTGTTCTGGAGGACAAACACACACATAAACAACACAGACAGAAGCGTCAGTTATGATTCAGGATTCAACCATCAAATAAGAACATTTTGACATGTAACACAAGGCAAACTCTCAACCTCACCCCAAAATAACATTTTACTGGATCATTTTAAAATAATGATGATAATTGATAATGGAAAAAATGCATGTTCCTATTGATGATTTCAACAAACACTCACTTGCCTTGATTGAGTATAAGTTTAGTTCTTTCCTTGCTGTTTTACTATTGAATTGTATTTTCACATGTATCTTGCATAAAGCAGATTGGTAGGATTTCAAAGAGTTGTATTATTAAACGTTTTAAGGCTCAATTTGATCCTAAGAACAACATAGAAAAAAAGGATGTTTTATCTTGAGGCTCTTACCCTTTGACCTCTTTTCAGAGGCTGCTGGGAGGGGCCTCCTCCACCTTTGGAGCCCAGATCAGCTGCTGATCCACTGGACAAAATGTCTGTCTTCTCCTCAGCGTCGTCATCATCCTGTTTCTGCTTCTTTTTCTTCTCCTCTCTAGGGTGAAGACAAAGAAATGAATCGATGACTGGTCATGCTGCTGCTTCTACCCTTGGTCCCATCTGAGCTTTCATAAAAACAATATAAAATACAGTCACCTCCTTCAATGTAGCTAAATGTTGAGTGGCTGACAGAAGAGGCGCTAAAAAGAAGTGGACTGTGGTGTTCATCTCATTGGGGAACACAAGTCTTACCAGCTACTCAAATCCTAACAAGGAGAGCAAACTTCCACCAAAGCACATTCAAGTATATCAATTATTTCATTTGTTTCGATCCATCTATCCCCCCCAAACCAGTTTTTCCCCACATCTCCTCCTTAAAATTGGTTTGTGAAATTAATATTTATATTCCAGTGTTATGTTACAGATTTAAATCAGTGTAATTCTCCATATTTGTGTTGAAAATTGCACCCACTTACCTTCTCTGTTTGGCAGTCATGCGTTTCTTGCCCTGTGAATCTATCTCTGCCTGAATAAAAAACAAATGACGTAACATTAGTCTGTGCAGGGTTGTGAATGTATCATTTGACTTTGATGGATTTACTTAAAGGTACATGGCCAAAGACAGTAAGTAATTACCTGACTGGTTGTTTCCTTTTTGAAGCCAGGGTTCTGAATATTTCTAGAATTAGGGAGAGATCATTTCATTAAATACTATTCGTTATCATACACAGTTACAGATCATTTCCTGTTTCCGTTTCTAAAGTGGTTGTTCCAGTGTGTAGCAGTGGTCATGTTACCTGCTGGGCTGTAAATGACTGAGGGAGATGGTTGTATCTGGAAAACTGAATTCTTCACTATCTCCATTCTCCATCTCCTCCCTCTCGCTGGCCTCCTCTCCACCTTCCTCAGTTTCGGCCTCCATGTTGCCCTGCTCGGCCGCAGCGTCCAGTTCTCCACTCGCACCATCATCCCCCTCCACTTTGTTTTCCTTTTTCATCTCCTTGTTCTTCCCATCTCCTTCTGCTCTCTCCTCACCCTGATCTTCGTTGCTGCTATCATCACCTGCAAAGGCAACAGATTCTGTTACAGCATTTAATATATTAGATAATAATAAATAATTATAATAATATTACAATCGCTGAAATAACAAAATAAATCAATCCTGTTGTTCACTCCCACCTATCAATTCCTCTCCTTCCTCTAACAGTTCAGCAGTTTTGGATGAGACCTCCTCCATGTCTTCCTCTACGGTCTTAACTTTTCGCTCCCCTTTGTGCCGAAACACGCTCTGTTCATCTACCTGCACACAGGCAAGCACCAAACTTTAATGTTTCACAATGACAAAGAGTTCAAATGTTATTCATAACTCATGATGGTTTTTACCTTGAAGAGGAATCCAAAGCCCATAATCAAGTAAGAAGGTGGAAGAAAGTTTTTCTTTCCTGGGGAGCAATAGAAAAGTTCACCCCACTTGTTAATCATCCTTGTAACTCTGTTATCAGTTGCACTTTCATTTTGCTTTGCTGCTTAGGATCAACGCCAATGTTTTTTTAATTCTAGTGTTTGATACCTCTGATCATGAAACTTCCAGTGGTCAGGTACTCTCCAGTGGGAGCTGTCTTAGACACCTGAACAAAAAAAATAGCACAAATTAATAACCATTCATTGGCTGCTGGTAATCTATCTTTATTTCCCTGGGTCTAATGATGCACTTTGTAGCTGAAGTTAAAGGAGCTCTGCTCAGGTTTTGACCACTCTTAGCATTAGTCAACAACATTTTTACAAGTGGGTCACCATTTAATTTGTATACATGGAACTTCACTAACATGACATGTAAGAAAAAGTTAGGAATAGGAATAGATTTTTTTTAAAACTAAGATTTGCAAATGTTTGATGAGGAAGGAAATGCACTGAAGCCATTTATTAGACTTGGGGATAGATACATTTTAGTTTGAAGCACTAAATGTAAATAAATCTTTGTTAACAAGAAAACTGCACGGGGTATCCCTACAGTTTTAGAAGTCACAGTAAGTTATGTTGCAATTATGTTACAGTATAATGATAATAATAATAATAATAATAATAACAACAACAACAATATCCTTGGTAATGCAATTGAAACATGCAATAGAGAACAATGGAAACATTGACCAACATCAGAGGAGACAGACAGTTTTGTCCAAAGAAATGTAAAATAAACAATCAGTATTTTTTACTGATATTACACACAAACAAAGATGGGCTAACCAATTTAATAGCCTAATATTCATGACTTACCTGATGATGGTGGACCCACCAAGCACTGGTGATGATCTTAGCATCCCAAGCAGCACTGTAGCACACAGCCATAGTGCCAGCCTCTGTTAAGGTACGAGGAGGGATGGGATCACCTGAAGGGGAGGTGGAGAAGGATAGAAACACATACAAATGATTTAAAAGTACCATTAACTGAATTAATAGGCAATGGAGAGAAAGGAAAAGCCAAACCAATATGTGCAGATATACCTGAGGGGTTTTTGATGACACAACTAGTTGCTCCGTGAAGGTCAGCATGTACATAGATGTCACCTGACAAGGAAAAGGTACACATGATAGGGCAACCAGCTCAGTTTTGAAGATATTTATTTTTTTAAGGTGTGGCAGTTCCATTACCAGCCCGGAGATATCGTTTGACGATCATCTCATTCTGCTGCTGGTCCCTTCCTGCAATGATGAGATAATTCTCTGAGCTGATGAACCAGAGAAACTTTTCAAACCTGCCACAGGAAGGAGGAAAGGGGACACTGCTTATAAAGTACACACAGAATCAAAGGAAAGTCTGGATATGACATTGACACATGGTAATGTGTGTCTTACCAGTAGACTTTCCTGGCCTTCTGAATGGTGGTCACTGTCTGGACATCCTTTAGCGTTTGCTGTGTTTTTTTCTCTGCAGATTTCATAGCCTGGCATGATGTCAAAAAAATTGAAAAACCTTTATCAGTATATTGTTAATCAAAGTGCAAAAGTATCACAATCAAAGCTGTAAAACACAAACACAACCTTGATCTCAAAGGCAGATGATGTTTTCCCACCATTAAACCTGTCTGTAAAATAACAATTTCTCTCACCTTATCTGCTGCTTCAATGGTTTTCTGCTCCTTCTTTTCAGCACTGCGTTTGTAGTCATAGTACCTAAAAAAGGCGAATCAAGAAGTTCCATCAACTCTTGAAACTCTCCACACATAGTGTTAAATTCACTGTTAAAAGGCTTATATGTAAACTCACTTTTTGGCATTGGCATAAGCTGAAAGGCCAAGATCAACATCCACCAACATGGGCTTGTTCCTTTGCAGCTTCTTGTTCTGTCCTTTGTCCTTATTTTTAGTTTTCTTCCCTTTCTCCTCTACCACATCTTGTTTCTCTTCCTCTTCCTGGTCATCCTCAGAAATATATGGATTCCTAGAAAAAGGAAAAGACACACATGAGCCGACTGTTGTGACAGTGAGTGGTCCATTGTTCTGCAGCAGCAGTGGTCTCACTTTAAAAGCATGGTGATATGGTTAGTCTGCAGCTTCAGCTCTTTGATGGCACAGGCCACAGGATCTCCGGCTGCCTGTGCTTCCTTGACAATAATGCCAATCTCAGTCCAGTCCACCTGATTAGCCAGCGCACTGCGCACCACTTGCAGTGCCCTCTCTACCACTGGCAGGTTCATTTCCACCAGTTCACCTTTTATCCTGTCCACCTCCTGCGACACACAAAATAAGGGTGCTTATGTATGTATTTTAGCAAAGTCAAACATTAAAATGCCTGACCTGCGTAGGCAAATTTCTTTTTATTCTTCTTAGCAGCACATTAACTTATGATTTCCAGATGCACATTCATGGCAGACATAAGTAAAAGCATCTATGTTGCTCACCTGTGCTTGGTGCAACGCCTCCAGCCTCTGCTCGTGGTCCCGCTTCACATTTTCCAACTTCTTCAGAGCCTGTTTTTCTTGCTGCAATGCCTTCATGTCGATCTTCTGGCTTTCCATCTTAGAAAAGAACTCATCCACTGCCTGAGTGAGAGGGCAAAAAGTGTTCATTTATATTGGAACAGATAAAGTATTAATATTTGGTCTCAAACAAGGCATCAAGGGACAAACCAAATAAGCAGTTAAGCAGCTTAATATTCACCTTGTCAAAAGTTTCAAACTCCAAATAGGGACTCTTTAAATGCTGGGAGAAGAGGAATGGATGGAATTCATCATATCTGTGAGTGGACATAATCATGATAAAACATATTATACATAACCAGGTGTAAAAGTATGTATAGCATTCTTCTACGTAACTAAATGTGCATTATACAGGACATACGTGAGCAGTTCCTCACTGGGTTTGCCAGGAGTTAAGCTTGGTTTCTTCTCACTCTTTTGAATGATGTAACCCTTAAATTAAACAAAGTGATTGTTTGTGACTGTAACAAATCCATAACAGGATCCCAAAGCACTGACCCTTAAAATAAACATCTCTTACTTTGCCACTGAAGTTCTCAGTTTTTTCCATGTATGTTTCTGCAATTTGCATGGCTTCCAGGATTTTAGGTGCAACTGAAAAAACGTTATAAACATTACAAACAAACACCTCAATCGAAATTAAACAAAATCCAAAGCCTAATCCATCATTAATCACATGCCAGCAATGCTTGATTCAAATTACTGTGCTATACCTTGGGCAGTGTCAACTTGGCTGTCAACTTTGACAGAGCCCGACAGTCCTGCTTCTATCAAGCTATGTTCTATCAGAGTGGCTCCATAGGCTGTAGTGGAGATTGTAAAAAGACACAAAAATGCTTCAGTCTTTACATGAACTTAAAAATCCATTCATTAAAAATAAGTATCTGTTTCTTTCTGTTACTTACGAAGATGAGGATTCAAGACCCTTTTCACTTGCTCTCCATTTGGAGCTTTGCTGAGAACTTCAGTGAGTCTATGTAAAAAAAGAAGAAGAAATAATAAAGAAAGTTTTCACTGATGCATTTATGATATGTGTTCACTGAATTATGATAGATGGGCATTTTATCCACAAACTCACTAAGCACATGCAAAGATATGGTTACCGCTCTAGACTGATGAGAGGTTCAGGGGGCCTGGCAGTCTCCACAGGATACCGCTCTCTCACAGCGATCTTCACATCCTCTGCCTCTGCTGTACGAAACCTCAGAAGATTCAAGATGGTGTACTCATGGTCTGCAAGTATGATGTTACCCTGAAAATGGATATGTACAGACCTACAAATCAACATATACACAAAATAACATCTGAAATTAAACAAGTTCATGTGTACTCTTCTCACCCTGTCATATAGTTCAATAATCAAGTGATAGGCAGCCTCATCTGAACCAAACTGGATATCGACAATCCTGTCAATTCCAAGCTGCTTAACCTGGGTGAGTCGCCGTGTCTTCAGGTGTTTTCGACACTGAGAAAAAAAGTTGCTTTAACATTCAGCTTCATTACAACAATCAAGCCCATTAAATAATGATGTTGAGAATGTCATTACAGTGAAAAAATAAATGACATGCAAAAGTCACTTGAGTTAGATGGTTGCAGACTTTTGGATGCCATTGTCTAACAGCATTTGCTTATTGATGTCATTGATAACAATGACATCAATAAGATGTTCTTACTTTCATTGCGAAGCCTGAAGGCATCATGTTCTTGGGCCATTCGAAGTCTGTAGAGTGAATACGAGTTCCAGACTCAATGAGGAGAACAGCTTTGCTGTCAGGCCTGAGACAACAATATGACACTCAGTTATACACACTAACTGTGGGATGTCACAAAGTATATTTATTCAAGTGCTCTACTTGCAAATTTAAGGTACCTGTACTTTAGTGTGGTACCTGCACTTCATTCTGCATTGTACTTCTACCTCACTTTGGCTTACAATGAAATATTATACTTTTTACTCAATGTTGACTTGACATCTGTAGCTATTAGTTACTTTGCAGATGCAGATTTCACAAACAAAACACATGATCAGTTTATTAAATCTGATTTAATGACCAATATGTTTTTAATTGAAATGAGCTATGCAGCTTACATATCACTGCTTTAGGCATCATGAGATAATACAATAAGTTTGACTTGACAGGAGCCGTATTAATGAATACTTTTACTTTGATCATTTTACAGATAATATGTTTCACTTATGATCACAATTTTGACTGCAGAAGTTTTTCTTTTGAGTAATTTTTTTTTTTTTTTTTACAGTGTTTACTACTTCATATCGTATTAAAGTCCGTTACAGTGAAACTTCTGGAGGAAACTTTACAAACTGTGCTCACTTTTGCAGCCGGATGAGATACGTCTTATTGTCGATGTCATACACGTTGTTTACTCTCATGCCAATGTAGCTGTGAAAGAAGAGGGCAAAGTGAATCAATGACCGCTGAACATCTGTAAACAAATCCACATTTGCGATGGTTAGCACAGCCAGAGGAGGCTAAGTCAGGTTAGCAACCCGGCTGGAGGCGATAAAACATATCACCTACTTGGCATTGATCTCAGCAATAACTGCCCTAATATCCACCGTGGTAAATCTTGTCTTCATGGTGGCTTAAAAAGTTTGCTGTAAATGCTGCAAATGCAAAGATTAAGGTGTGAACTGGGTGCAAATAATCACATTTCTTCTACATCAGCAGGAAAAACATGCAAGGAAAGACTGAACATGCGCAGTAGTGACAAGGCTTTACGGAAGCCGAAGTGGAGCAAAATGGACAGGTCCACGCCTTTTATACACACATTGGCTGTGTGTGAGTAGAATGCATTGATTGTGTATTGGATGCACTGGTGCCTGGTAACGTTGTGCTATGACATGAATGCAGTGGACCAGCAGCTGTGCTCTTGCGGGGACTGTTTCTAGATCCCATTAAGCTCATGGTAGGCTCTTTAGCGGTCAATGTGCACTAATGATGCACTACTCAAACTGGCTTATTGGCGTGAAAAACAGGGCAAGCCTTCGAAATGCACGCAAAACACCACCTAACACCGACTGGAACAACAACAGGGGAATTGTTGTGGACGTGAAGAACAACAATCCGCAGCCTAATGAAAAAACATCCGAGCTAACGGTCGCCACCCACCTCTGGAAAAAAGGTAAGGAGCTGAATGATAAACGGAAAAAAAAGAAAAAGAATATCGCTTAAAATATTTGGGCCTGTAGCAAATAATTCTGCTTGACATTTTCTTATTACATGGTACGGCACATTCAGCTGCACTGTTGCTTTTAACTCCCAATATTTGGAGTTTTTTTTTTGGCGGCCGGGCCGGGCTGAAAGACGGAGAGACTCTCAGCCAGAGTTTCCAGTTTCCTCCTCAGGTCAGAGCGGAGGGCGAAGGCGTGCTCCGTTACCTAGGCAACGGTCAGCTAACAGGGCTCGCTAGCGGGGCTAAGCTAACACTGGCGAGACGAGTTTAGCGTCCGTTTTGACAAGTCGACGCGTAAAAAAAAAAAAAAAAAACGACCTTGTGTTTTCAAAGCTTACATTAAAATCTACCGCCCAGATGTTATGGAACATCGGCTCACACGCGGCGGCTAAAACTACGAGGAATGCATTGTAAGTAGTGAGTAAACTTGACAGAGGGTCGCACGTAGAAAATGTTTCTTTTCTTTTCTTGGTCAGCTGTTGTTTTTTTTTTTTTTTTTTTTTACTTTTAAGAGTCTATCATTATGTCTAGCAAGCAAATGTTGATTTTAACGGTAATATCTTGAATAATCAAGTTTTGTATTAGCGTCACCTTTTCATTTAGGCTGTTTTTTCTACCATAGTTTGAACCTTTTTTTGGTAGAATGGTGAACACTGTCTTGAATGTGACATCTGAACTCACCTTGTATTGATCTCTACGGCACGACGCAAATGTAATGTAGAAATGAATAACAGAGAAAGATTAAGTAGCAGAACATCACACTTCATGCCTGTTGTCTGGGTTTGTGAGCATTAGAAGGTTGGGAATAAATCTTGATTTTAGACATTTAAACAAATAAAACCCAGCTGTCTACCTGAAGTGGACATCAGAGCCTAAACATGGTGCCATTTTAATTCACAATCACCTGGTGATTTACATAAAATCTGAATCATGAATTGGTGAATCGATCATCAATCAAGAGGACCATGATTCATGATTCATGTATTAGACCCATTTGATTACTTAATTTACAGAAAAACAACTATTTTTATTTTGATACTTCAATAATAATCATTTTTTGTGTGAAAACAAACAAATATTTTCTAATTCCTTCTTCTAAAATAAGAAATTTTCTTCACAGTAATACAGTAATACTCAGTAAATTGAGTTTCTTTGGATTTTGAAATATGAGTTGAGTTGGATAAAAAAGACACTCAAAAATGTCACATTTGGTTGAGTTTGTTATATTTTCAAGAATAAAAAAGTCACTGGTTACACCTCCTCAATTTAAAGATGTGGTACTTTGAGAAAATAATCAATAGATAATGAAGTATTTTGTCAGAATGAGTTTTATATTGACAAAGAAAATTAATCTCTGACCATTTTGATATAAACCAACCAAAAATGACAACAATAAACCTGCTTCAAAATAATGAGAAAATAAATTGATAATAAAAATCTTGCTTGCAGTCCTATATGAAAGTAGGGCTTCCAGCTGTGAATCAGACAACCTCAATTCCCTATCCCAGTAAAATTGTCATGGGTTTTAATGTCCAGTGGGTGTGTTCCAGTTTTGACTGTCTCTGGAGCCCATAATTTCTTATTAGATTTTGCAGGCTTGTTTCTCTGCTGTTCATTTACTCACAAAATTCAACTGATATTCTAGAGTAATGTGATAGATATTTATCAATGCAAAAATGTATTCTGTCTTTGTAATTGTTGTGCAGGCTACAAAAATATCAAGAAAATTGGGGAGGGCACATTTTCAGAGGTGGTGAAAACTCAGAGCCTGAAAGATGGAAAGTTCTACGCATGTAAAACCATGAAGCAGACAATTAACAGGTATTTATCCAGCAACACAGGGTTGTCCACAAGCTTTGCACAAGCAAGGTAGGTAGGTAGGAAACTTGAAACTTGCATCAGCACCTTGACACCCTCTCTGCCTTAAGTATCCTATTAGATGTCAACCTATTCTGACTTTGACCTTGTAGTGATGAAGAAACAATGGATGTCGCTGTTTGAAATATGAGTTGTTAGTGCAGCGGTTTTAACTGGAGCTGATTTAAATTGCTTAGTCATTTTAAGTCTAGCCACACACTGTGGTGACACGATGCTGCCATCAAATGAGGCAGTGATAGAGAATTGCATGGCCTCAGACCAAACCCATTAAACTAAATCTAAAAAGCATATATACCTTATGACTGTACAACAGAGTATTTGAACACTTGTCACATGAAATTTGCAAATTTTATCTGGTCTCTTCTTTGTCGTTAAGTCTGGAGCAGGCCAACAACCTGCGGGAAGTCCAGGCAATGAAGAGATTGAGCCCACATGCAAATATCATCCAGCTACATGAACTGATTTTGTGAGTACTGGAGTGTTGGCTGTTATTAACTCCCTGTCTTGCCTTAAGCTATTGTGGTGTGGTACGTCTCTTTATTCTAACTTCATGTTTCAGTGACAAAGAAACGGGAACCGTGTCTCTGATTTGTGAGCTGATGGAGATGAACATCTATGAGTTAATACAAGGTAAGTCTACAAGTATAACAGTACAAGCATAAGAGTAAATCATTATAAGAACAGACTAGAACTTGGAAGATGTAGATAGTTCTTATTGTAAAATTTTTGGATGAATTATATGATGTTTATTCTTCTTTTTTTTTGCAGGAAGACAAATTCCACTTCCTGACCATACAGTAAAGCACTACATGTACCAGCTGTGCAAGTCACTTGAACATATGCACAGGTAGTTATGAAAATATGTTCACATAAAATTACAAAATAAAATTGAACATTGAGAAAGTTAAGTTTTTTTTCTCCTCACCTTCCTCTTACTTGCAGCTGTGGGATCTTTCACAGAGATGTGAAGCCAGAGAACATTCTCATCAAGGTGAGATGCATCATTATCATAAATCTGCTGCACTTAAAAACAACAACAAAAAAAGCAGCAGTGGTAATTTGGTTTTGAGTCATACTCATTTATTAAAATTCTTTTGTTCAACTTGCAGCAAAATGTTCTGAAGCTTGGGGACTTTGGCTCATGTCGGAGTGTTTACTCGAAGCCTCCGCACACAGAATACATCTCCACACGCTGGTACAGAGCCCCTGAGTGTCTCCTGACTGACGGGTATTACAGCTTAAAGATGGACATCTGGAGTGCTGGTTGTGTCTTCTTTGAGATCATGAGGTATCTCTGCAGGGGAAGAGCACATCATTTCATCTGTAACAAACACAACAACAGCTACTCATGTAGATTCTGTGAACACTTCAAGGTCAAGTTATTCTTATACATTACATGATATACTTTGCAGTCACTTTCCTGTCTTTGTAATTTGATCATCTTGTCCACCACCACAGACATAAACAAATGTCAAACAAATGTTATATGAATAGTTTTGTTATGGTACCCAGATTCTTGTACTGTGTACCTGTGTGTTTCAGCTTGAATCCCCTCTTCCCTGGATCAAATGAGTTGGACCAGGTCACAAAGATCCATGATGTGTTGGGGACGCCAGATCAAAGTCTTCTCCAAAAGTTCAGGCAGTAGGCATTCCTCCTCAAATATGTTGTTTTGTCAAGAGTTTACTATTCTGTTGCTGCAGCAGCACACATCTTGTTTTATGCACTTGACAAAACATGTATTCACAAGATGCCTTTATGTCTGCCAGGTCTAGAGCAATGCATTTCAACTTCCCTCCAAAAAAAGGCACTGGTATATCACGATTGATCCCTAACTGCCCAGCCCCAGCTCTGTCACTGCTCTACCAGATGCTCGCCTATGACCCTGATGAACGCATCACTGCAGAAACAGCCCTGCGGCACACATACTTCAGGGAAATCAGGTAATTTTAAATTATTTATATGTGGAGAATTTTATTTTAAGTTATAGTTGGTAGATAGTTAGATAGTTGGTAGTATCCACTCAAAGAAGAAACACTTTGTTAAGACAACTTTAAGTAATATACACTGGCCAAAAGAATTATGGAACACTTAATCATCACAGCATAACACCAAGTCAGGAATCAATCAACCAGTCCATTTAGGAAGCACAAGTGATTGTGAATCAATTTCAACTTCTTTGGTGCAAATAAAAGTGACAACAGGTGCAACTGAGAGGTAAAATTGTCTGCTGGACAGACAATTGCTCTCTCCATCTCCTTCCTGACTGATTCTTCTCTAGCTTTGTGACCTTAACATTACTGGTGGCATGAGGCGGTACCTGCAACCCAATCAAGTTGAACAAGGAGTCCAGCTCCTCCAGGTTGGCACGTCTATGCGTGTGGTTGCCAGGAAGGTTTGCTGTGTCTCCCAGCACAGTCTCAAGAGCACGGAGGAGATACCAGGAGACCGACCGTTACACAAGGACAGCTGGTCAGGGCCATAGAAGGGCATCAACCCAGCATCAGGACCAGTACCAGCTCCTTTGTATGAGGGGGAACAGGAGGAGCACTGCCAGAGCCCTATAAAATGTCCTACTGCTGTTCATGTTTCTGTGCAAACTGTTAGAAACGGACTCCTGAGGGTGGCATGAGGATCCGACATACTCTAATGGGATATGTGCTCACAGCCCAGCACCATGCAACTCGATTGGCATTCACCAGAGAACACAAGAATTGACAGCTCTGCCTTGTTCTCTTCACAGATGAGTATAGGTTCACACTAAGCAGAGAGAGAGAGACAGGGGTGAAATAGTCTGGAGATGCAGTGGTGAACGTTATACGGCCTGTAACATCATCCAGCATGACTGGTTTGGTGGTGGTCAGTGATGGGTAGGCATATCCTTCATCATCCTAAATGAAGTCCTCAGAGTGATTGTCAGACCTTACACTGGTTCAGTGGGACCTGGGTTCCTGATGAGAACATTGTGCCATCGACTGGTCCTTGGTTCCCCTGACCTAAATCCAATTGAGCACCTACGAGAGTTATATATCAGCGCATCCGACGCCACCAAACACCACCACAGACTGTCCAGGAGCTCACTGATGCCCTGATCCAGGTCTGGAAGGAGGCCCCCTCAGGACACCATCTGCAGAGTCATCAGGAGCCATAGGGGGCCATACACTCTAACTGAGTCACATTATGAGTGAGACCAGCCTGTGATTTAAATTTTATACATTGATTTTCAGTGATTGTGAATCCAGCCCTCAGTGGGTTGATGATTTTGGTTTGGATTTTTGATTTTGGTTAGAAATCTCTTTCTTCCAGGCTGGCAGAGAAGAAAGCTGACACTCTTCACAGAGTTTCTGGGACTATGGATGTAGTTGAGAGTGGTGTAACGCACAGCTCCTTAGAGCACATCTGGCGCCCAACCAGACTTGGCAAACAGCTGAGGGGAAGACATACCAGGCAAACACCTTTAATGCGTGTAAGTCTTAACTCTTCTTGAGCCCAATGTTAAAGTCACCTGAAGTGAAGTCCAAGGCTCATGAGTTCAATATGAATCCAGCTGCTGCCGTATAATACTTTCTCTCTCTCACAGCACAACATAAAGCATGTAGCAGAGCCCCTCATGAGACGGAACGTCCCTCATTATCCCACAGAGCTCCCCAAACTCAACGTGGTTGTACCAGGAGGCCCACAGATCTCCTTCCCGGTCTCTACTATGCCTGAATTCACTGTCACTCACCGAGGCACACTGCCAGCCATCACATCAAAAAAGTGCCAGTCACAGTTGGCCAAGGTAATCATGAGCGCAACATAGACATCAGGCTTTTTCATTTCTGATTCATTCAGCTATTTGGGCCTCCTAGAAGTCAGATCCATCAAAGACAGGGAGGAAATTGAGTAAAACATTGCTGACAGGGTTATTTTAAATACTAGAAGATACATCGCTATGTTGCTCTAGGGAAAAAGAAAAAATGTTAATTTAGACAAACAAGTGCCTTCGTGGTGGCTTTCAATAAGGGCTTTGATTTGGCATTCAGCCTGCATTTCCTCTCTCTGCAGCCCCGGGATGAGTCACACCACGCAGCTTTCAAGACCTACCACATGCCAGCTCTGGATAGGAAACATGGAGGCTACTGAGAGGCAACAACACTTCAACATTTGATTTAAAATTGATTCTTATTGTAATGAAAAACAAATTGTTGAGAGGACACTGCTTGGATTGAATCTGAAAAAGAGATATTGAGGAAAAAAATGCAATGAAGACCACAAGACTCTGTCAACTTACCAGTTATGACTTATACACCCAACAATGATTCTGTCATATTATATTGGATTGAGAAAGTGTAGTTGAGTTATGACCTGTTTTCCTTGACCTAGTCAGGTTTTACATGTTTACAACTGATGAGAAATATCCTGATCAATCTGAGCCTATTGCACAAGTGAAGCAATAAGACAGCTGCTTACCAGAGGTGAATTATTAAATAGTCTAACTTCTTTGAGGAACATGATCAGCCAAATGGAAACTAATACAGTGGCTTTAAAAAGTCGTCACACCCTTTGGTTCCAGTTGTATTATTTTACAGCTTTGAATCACACATGATTATGTAAGCATTTTTTTATACTTAAAAATACATAATTTGTCAAAGTAAAGACAGGTCATGTAAAACTCAAAATATGTGCAAGTATTCACCAAAGTTGGAGGAGGATTTCAATTTTCAAACACTATACACAGCTGTGATTCAAAGTTGTAAAGCAATAAAACTCCAAGGGCAAAGTTGAATAATTTTAATTGATATTGTATGTTGAGATAGTGTGAATCACTTCCTTCAAACAAACTGATTTGAGAGGGGCAGAAATCTTCCTGTGTAAACAGCAAAAATATTCACTTTAAGTGCTTCACAATTATTCTATGCCACAAAATGTAAAGGAACATTTCATGGTCCAATTGTAAATAAAAGTGCAGCTCCACAAACTACTTTTAAATCAATTATGAATGTGAAAACAAGGGTCAAAAATTATAGATTGGGCCTTTAAAAGTCCCAAATCAGTTTTGTATCGCTATGTTAAGAATGTAGCCTCATACACACTCATTTACAACATTGCGGCTTTAAAAAAAAACAAAACAAAAAAAACAACATACAATTTCATTCAGAGCTGTGAGCTCATTAAAATGGACTGTGACTCAAGCTGCACTTTAAGGTGCTGGTTATTGTGATGCATAATCAGTAAAAAAAAAAAAAGTTGTCAAGTATCGTCAGTTTGTTGTTGTTATTAACATACATTACAAATACTTTAATCTCTAAACACTCCTGCACAAACTCCAGACACAAATGTTAAAAGAACAAATTGACATTTTTCTAAATAAATACTTCAAGTGGTAAATGTAAAAGGTTATCCACCTCAGAATATAATTGTCTCTCTAGTGTTATGCCTAGGGTAGAGGTCAATGAAATTGACATTGGTTATCATATAGAAATAAACAACATTTTTATTGCACTAATGTCAAATGGTGACGATGCCTCCAAATCTGCAATCTTTCATGTGGCTTTGGTCAAACTCTTTCAGAGAAAATTAAGGATATCAAGGTCAATGGTTTCTTCACAAACTATTTTTTGAATGAGGCATGGTTGAGGTACCAGGTTGAGTCTTTTGATATTCAACTGTTGTCCGTGTGCCTTCCTCAGTTTCAAAGAGTTTCAAATTTGACATCTCAGTTGGTGCAGCTACAGCATTTCTATGATAATGTGAGCAACTAGATGCATTACAGCTTTGTTATGTAAATACAATACATGTGGGTGGAAAAAAAGAACAGTAAACGGTATATTCAAGATTATTTTAATATTATTAATATGTATACTTTAGGCTTTAGAAATATAACTATCAATGACAAAACTTCCACTGGAGTAATGGTAGTTTGCTTAGGCCCCCATCAGATCAATTAATTACAATATACACATTATAATACAGAGCAGATTTGAATCTGAAATAATATTAAAATAAATGCTCAATAGATAAAGGTTTTAATAGTTTTTATCATTTTCTTCACCTACTGTATTAGCCATCTGTGAGTTCTGAGCACACCCAAAAATGTAAAGCCATTTTCTTCTAATAAACTAATTTAAGTGCAAACAATTTTTTTTTCTTTAAAAAGACTATGATTGCAGCATCAAGCTTTATAGATTCAGATTTCAAGGCTGAGGATGTTAAAGCCAAGTGTAACAAGGCAGTCCTCAACCCTCTTTTTTGTTCCATTAGAGTAGTTATAAAAACAAACAACAAAATAACTAATAAAATCAGTGCAAAGTCATTGATGGGGAGATTCTACTTAAGAAAAGACAGAAGTGGAGGGTGAATGTGGATGGAAGCAAAATTTTCAGATGCTCACGCACTTGGTCATAAAATTATAGTTCACTCAAAATTCATGTTTCGGTCAGTAACCCTGAGCCACGACAGACGGAAAAAATGAAAATTAAGTGAACTATTCCTTTAATCTCAAGCCACAGTTGTCTGGTTTGCATCTAACAAAGCCAAGCTTTAATTCCAGAGGGGACAACAGTCTGATAAGATTTGACATGAAAGAAAAGATTTTTTTTTTTTTTAAATCTAAAATGTGTTAAAACTCCAGAGAACAATAGTCCACAAATGCACCACACCTTTTCTTGCTTCATTTCCTCCTCTAGGACAAGTGAGTGATAAAGGAAACAAAAGAAAAGCCATAAACAAAATTGGGAGTGAGGAGGGGTATAAAAGAAAAGGCAAACTTGCAATGCTTGCAGGGTGAAGAGCAGCATCAGACTCTGGGTTGCAGGGTTCTTTAGCAGCAGAAATATTGTGGCTATACTACTGTTCCACTGGGAGAGCTGGCTTGGTTTTGGGATGACAATAAACCCTGGAAAAAGGAAAACAAGGAGATTTGCATTGGGAAAGTTCATATACTGTAGCAAAAAAACAAAATAAAATAAAATTTAAAAAAAATAAATAAAAAAAATCAAGCAACAAATAGCTCATTAAAAATTAGCCTCTAGCATCCTCTTTCCATACCCTGGTCCCCTGCCCTTAATTAAAAGGCTGTGCACAGCAGTCAAAGTGGATGCTGAGTGTACTGTGTGAGACTAATGCAGTCTTTGAGAGCTTTGCTTGATCAAGGCACTACTAATGTTCACGACCGGACCATTGACATATTTTTTTCCAGAGAGCTTTTTCAACCTCTTAATCTGACCTTTGAGGGCATTTTCAGGGGTAAACTAACTCGTTTTATTGCCTTTTCCCCCCATAATGCACTTAACCCTATGAAACAAGGTCTGTTTAAATTCATTTTTCCGCTCCATCATTTGTGTATGTATCAAGTGGATTGTATATCTCATAACCTTTTTCTATGAGTATTCAACCATTTTTACATCATATTTGTTCAATTTTCTTGCAGAGAAGCCATGAAAAGCAATATTCTATATACGTACTATATTTACTGGCCACATAATCCTAGAAATCATCCATAATGACCAATAGAAGACAGTAGTACCACAGATTATTATTTGGGAAAAAGTACAGTCAAATATCTGCACTGCAAAAGCTCACCTGTATACCTCAATCTCATGATATTGTTTTTTTTGCTCTCATTTTTATTTCAGACGTCTGCTAAATGCGTAAAATCTGTATTAATTTTCAACACTTGTTTGAAGTAATGGTCTCACTGGACTAACTAGCCTTCAAACTGCTGGCTATGTTCAAAATGCAGACAGTTGTGTGCCTCATTCTGGTAAAAGCTCTCAAAACACAGGGGAAAAAAAGCAAAGTTATACAAGGGTGTATACACATATTGAGCTGTAAGCATGTGAGAGACTGCAGAGATTCTTTGGGCAAAGTGTCCATTTGCATAAAAGCTGAAATGTGAGAGTGTATGCAGATGACTTCTTGGCTATGCTGCTATGCATTGTGGAATGATTATGATGAACCAATGAAAACACTTCATATGGATTAACATCCCGCTTCCCCTCACAGGTCTGCACAGGAAATCCTCCTTATCAGAATGTATTATATAACCAGACTGTATTTTTGTCATAGCAGTGGCTATATTTGAAACTTAAGCATAATAGGTCTTTCATTGTAAAGCAGATGTACATCAAACAAAAGCTGATATGTTATTAGCCTGCCTGCAGAGACTGGCATTCTGACTATAAAAGCTAAAAATGTTATGTCCATAGTTTATTTTAAGCTCTCAGAACAAGTCTTAATTTCTAGATACAGCCCACCAACTGATTTTCAGACAGCTAAAGATTGACAAGCAATATCATCACTTCAAATTCCCCCACATTTCCTACATTAAAAAGAACTTACCACTTTGCCTGGCCTCGCCCATGTGCAAATAAATCCTTCCTGACAAGCAGTCACTAAACAGTCCTCTAAAAATATGAGTACAGTCAGTCTCTCGTGTGCTATCTTTTTACAGATGAGGGGCTCGAGGAGGGGCACATCCTCCATGCGCGGGCACAGTAGAGTACCCAGAGTCTTAGCAGGGTCTGTTTTGGTTTTTGTCAGCAGGTTGAGCTTGTCGCTGCTCTTACTGCTGATATGACCCATGCTGTGATTGCGTTTGTGGTCCTTCTCGTGGTGGCGCTCCTTCCTATCGTGGAGTGACAGTGTGGCAAACTTACTCACACCTGTAGCGATGGCACTGTCCATTATGCCACTGCCAATTCCACCACCGCTGCCAGCCTTGTTGGTATTGTTTGCCGTTGTCGTGGTGCCGGCTGAATGGGGTAGGCTGTTGGAGCGTGGTAATGTAGTAGAGAGGGAGTTAATGCCAGGAGTATTGGCACCACTGTTGTTTCCGTTAGTAGTGTTACTAGAGGTGTTAGTGATTATTGTAGCACCCCCAGGGGGGCTCGTAGCATTCATGACGTTAGTGTGCGTCCGTGTCCGTGACAGTGGAAGATGCGGGAAAAGGATATCCTCAGTGAGATCCCATAGGCACAGTTGAGTGTCCTGGCCCACTGAGCCAAACCGGTATGTCACACTAACAGGCCGGCTGTCCGTGGAGTTGCGTTTGGAGAGTCGAGACTGTGTACTGTTGGCCCGGTCTCGTCCAAAATGGATCATCTGATCCTGGAAGTCCTCATCGCTACCACTGAACTCCATTGGGTCACTCTCTTCCACACTAGTGGTGTAATGATCAAATGCCACCACACTCACCCATGACTTGTGCCCATGACCTCGGGCGATGACTCTGCAGTCCAAGAAAGACCACACAGTCACTAGATCGTCCTCTCCACCAGCAACTATGTACTTTCCATCAGGGCTCCAGCACACACACAACAAACCACCAAAGTAGCTCTTCATGGTGCCATGAAGCTCAACGGCATCAAAGTTAAACACCCGTAGGAAACCGTCTTGGCTTACACAGGCTAGGAACTTTCCATCTGGAGAGAAGGCAAATTCATTCAGAGCCCCCTCACCCACTGTCCATTTAAGCAGAGGGTTCCGCGTGGATTTACTCTTACATGTGTGTACAGAGTAGTTCTCTCCCTGTTTGAGTAGCTGGTAGTGTGGTGCTGTGGTACCACAAGTATGCTCCACATTGTACAAGTACATATTCCCACTGGAATGAGAGACCAGAAACAGGCTCTCAGAGCCTGGTACCCATTTCACGCATGTTACTCTGGACTTGTCTATCAGTCTCTGTCAGGAAAAAAGGAAGGTTGAGGGTTGAGAGGCAGTCAGGGAGGGAAAGAGTGGAGGGAGAAAGGGGATGAGAACAATGTCAGTACAATATCATCAGGAAATGCTTACAATTTCACCTACATGCTATCATAAGGTCTAAGGCCACTTGGTGACACTGTATTTGGTTTAGAGGTGCTGGGTGGGGAAAACATAAAAGGTACCATCAAGTACAAGGCTGGATATGGACAATAGTTTCAAAACACTGAACTGAACAGTTTGGTACTAGGACATGTAAAAAATGACAGTTTAGGAAAAGTACAAACAGTAATTTAGACCTTGTATGAAGAATTATTTTATGAAATGTAATCTGTTTATGGAATTGGGTGAGATGGAACAATAACCTCACACTCACAATGGCAGAAATAATATGCCGATGTCTGTCTGACACCAAGGCTCAACTAAAACAGTCCTACAATAATCAATTTGGTGAAGAATTAGATCTACCATCTTTCCTTAAGGAACTTACCTCCTCATTGAAGAGCTTGCTTGTCTCCTTCTTGATGGGGTCAATGAGCTGTACCTGCCCTGCTGAAAATCCCACCAGCAAGGACACACTCTCAGCTGTAGCCGTGAGGTGGTTGAAATCATGACATGTGGGCTGCGTTCCCTTGTAGATGCGCTTGTCTATGGGCTTGCTCAGGTCAGCAGCCTGACAAGAGAGAGAGCAAAGACACAGATGAGTTAAATGTCTTAATCTTTGAATATCTAAAAATCACTTTCTGTACTTTGTCACATAACAACAGCTACTGATGGTCTGTTCAGTCATTTTTTCTGTGGTTAATCTCAAACACACTGACGCTGAATTTAAAAGGATCTGAGGTGACAATGTTAATTTCACTGATAAAAGAAAAAGACCTTCTTGGATCAGGTGTCTTGTAACCAAAGTGTACAAGTGAACTCAAAATAACTGATTTTTAGCTGCAATCTTGACAGTCAAAAATGAAAAATTATGGAGGTGTGCCTTTTCTCTATTTATAGGTATATGCTTGCCATCATACTAGATGATGTACAGATTCTGTCAAGAAAACAGTATTTTACAACTGAGAACAAGACACCCTGAGCATCTACTGTAGAGAACCACTACAATAGCAGTCCCATTGTTAATGATTTATAGTTTACTCCAGAACCACTCGGAGTCTAAGATGGTAACTCAGTGGTTCCTCCAGTACTAGGTAATGTGACAGAGTTGTTAATGTCCCATTTCAAGAGACAAAATATCAAATCAAGTCTTAAACTGCTAGTTTTGTTAACGGCTAACTGCAATACCTAGAACAGTCCATTTGTTTTTACTTTAAACTTGTAGATATACATCTGCTCCAGCAAAACTTACAAGCAAAATTCAATTGTCAATCTCTATGAGCTGTAACTCATCAATGGGACAAATAATCAATAAGATAATGTATTGTGAATATACTCTTAGCATACAAATATTGACACACTGAAACCAAATTTAATTGTCCTTATCTGGCATGTTACTAATTTACTTGTACAGTTTTAACTTCCCAGACATGACAGAGACATGTTTCTGTGTGAATATTTAAAACGCTGTGACACATGACTTTAAGTTGGCAGTCACCTGGTTTTAAACTCTCTGTGATGTCCAGTCAGCTGAGACCATGATGTGACTTACTTGTTAATGACACATCAACACGGAAAATATACTGTTAAGCAATAGATCCTTCATGGACGCTTGTACTTACTAGATCATTTCCCTATAAACAGAGCAAGTCAGTTTAGATTGATCAGGTCATAGACTGTGTCCAGAAATATTCCCGCTCTCAGAGCTAAGTGCCATTACACTAAAGGAGTTAGCTTGCTAGCATAACGACCGCTCATACACTGAATCGGCATCATTGTGGTGTGTCGACACCTGTCAGTCAAAGGGCGTCGACAGGTGTTGTGGATGGTACCGTTGAACTCTCACTATTCACAACAACAATTTCAACCCTGACAACTTTATCAAATTAAAAGACCATAATGGTCGTAACCCAGACTTGCGACACCAACTGTACCGCGAAATGAAAACAGTGTGACGGACAGGGGACGAAATCTAGCCCCTGGCCTGTGGTGTAGCTGCTGGCTTGCTAACGTTAGCCAGTCGCGCTGGCTAGCTAACTAGTGAGCTAGCTTCGCCGTAGCTTCAAGCTAACTAGCTGCCAGCTAATTTGAAAGTCAAGCACCTGCCAGAGTTATTTAAAACAGGCGACGCAAGTCTGAAGTTCCGCTGCAGATCAAATAGCGGGGACGTATTTTAACATGCGGAATCACGAATTTCCGCTGACATTAGCCCCGTTAGCACGATACCTTTCTAACGCCTTTGTAGATGTAGAAGTAGAGCTCACGGCCCACATTGAAACAGATCCTGTCGCCGTTGCCCGACTGGTCGTTGACGTTCACGAAGGAGACCTTGACGGGGTTGGAGCCCTGCGAGTTGAAAGGCACCCTGTTGGGACGGCTGTATTCGGAGTGAGTGAGGAGTTTGTAGACGCCTTCCCGAGTAGTGAACTGAGTTTTAATTTCGTTCATCTCCTTCCCTCCTCCCTCCGCCGCCATCTTTGAAATTAACATTCATCCCTTTCCCCCAGGCCGGATCTTACGCACGGAGGGGAGCGGGCCACGGAGCGGGCATTCCTACTCTCCCATTCCCCCCAACGGTTTACTGGGGAACTGGTGGTGATGGGAACGGACCGTAGCTGCTTCACAACAAGTTGTCACAGCTTTATAATTAACACAAACATTATATAATCATCTATTCTTTTTAACTTTATGCTACAAATAATTAACCACGGAAGCATAACTTAGTACAACAGGGTAGATTCACATATATTTTACATTGGTGGTATAGTTTATAAAATTGTTGGAGCTTTCTCTGTCTATACCGAAAACTATAACAAAATGTGTATAAAATGAAGTCCTGGGTTAAATGATAGTAAGGCTGAAATAACATTTTGGAGAAACAGTAACAAGGGCAATAAGAATTTTATTTTGAAAAAAAAAATCACCGGACGTGTTATTTTGTTAAAATCTTGAAACGAGCAGACTCATGGTGCGTTTAAAGACTTTTCAACGCTGTATATCGAGCCCACGCTGCGTTTGTACGCGTGGATTCACTTCGGCCGCATCATATCAAATGCACCTGTTTCTCTGGTGGTTAATTAATCTGCAAGTTTTGTCGGACGAGACGGCAACGAAATAATTTCAGTATTTAAATTTACCGTGGTCCAGAGAAGTTACAGGCGCCAAATGTCATGGCATGTAGAAGAAGACGACAACGCTCACTTCCAGGTAGTAAATAAGTGTTTTTCGTTTAAAAAGGTGTAACATGGGCTGGATGTTGATATATCATGTATTTTCTTGGTGTTTCACTACTGCATGGCTTTACCTTATAATTTGATTGCAATAACAAATTCAGCTGCATGTGTTTTGGTCTATTTTTGACTGTGCTTAGATGCATCAAACTACAAATTCACTTTTCTTTTTTTTTTTTTTTTCTCCATAGGGCACAATGAGAGACATATACCCAACAACGTGGATCAACTAGCTTTCAAGTACATGGTGAGATTAGCCAAGCACATCGCATCGCCATATCTGACAATGATCAGATGTTTCTTTTTTCCTGAAAAAAATTCAAAATCACTTGCACTTAAGATCTCCCTTGCTTTTGACATACAAATGTGGACTTGAGTGACCAGTGTTTTCTGTCAGGAGATGTGTAAAGTGGAGTCCAGCACTGATACTGACTCAGAAATCAGTCCAAGATGGTCGGACACCAGCACTATGGTATTGTTTTTGTGTGAACCTTGCACACACAATGACTTAATAACATAAACATGTGACAATTTGTATTTATACAAATACAAAATGTATAGGAAATAGGATTAAATGTAATGTACTCCCCATAAATTGGTCCTATATACTCATTATCCAGTATGCATTGACCTTTTTCATTTAAAAATTAGTTTCTTTAGTGTTGATACAAAAATCACTGAATTTATAATCCAATAGGGATGTCCGAGCAGCGCACCAGAGCGTGGGACATTACGTCGGACACTGCCACTAAAGTCTGCTACAAGGCATGGTTGCTATTCTTTGGTAAGCATTCTGATTTCACTGACAGATCCATTTTAGGCACACATTTATGCTGCTCTTCCATGTATTTATGAATGAATAAATATGTGCTTATGATTGTAGTTTTTGGACCCATATGATGGGAGCTCTGAGGATTCAGACGAATCAAACGTCGACGTCGGTGTCGCCAGGCGACCAAGGCAGCAAGGACAAGGAGGTGGTGGAGGATGTCGGTTTTCAGGCCGGAGCAGGAGATTCATCCTTCATCACCCTGCTTCTGTTTCCCTCAGAGAAGTGACGAAAAATGGGATGAGAGATCCTGTAACAGAGCAGCACCATCTTTTGGATGTCCAGATGAAATGTGGGAGTGACTCTGAGCTGTGGGTCTGTGAGCTTGACACTCACACGGAGATGGCAAATGATTCAACAATGCACACCCAAACCATGGATATCGAATCACCGCTTGATGATTCAGGCTTGCACGCCACAAGATCCTCTACACCTCACACTCCTGGACCTCTCACCTCAGGGGGAGGGAGCTCGTCCTGGTTGCTGGATAGCTCTTCTGAGAGATCCCCCAGCCCATGTAACCTCAGATCCCTCTACAAGAGGAAGCTGGGGCTCCCTGGGGCAGAGGTGGTGGAACTGGGGCACAGAAAGAGGCAGTGTGTCATCAACATGGAGGACAAAGAGGAGGCAGGGGACTCTGCATCTGAACTGTGTTAGAGCCATCTGTGCAGGGACTGACAGAATGAAGAACTGCAGTCATATTAAATACCTTAAATGATTTAAGGTGGAATGAAATTCTGTAAAAAGTTACTTTATGCACTTTAGTTTATTTTTCTACCTCCAGTCATTTTGAATGTCTCACAGGTGTCACACATTGTGCTGATTGCCTCTTTTTGAGCAATTGTGATTTTTGTGTTGGAGGGATTACCATAGCAACCTGGGCCCTGACCTATGCACTGGCATTGAAGGAACTGTACATTTTCCTAATAAAAGAAAAAACAGATAAAGAAAAAAGGTACAGCTTTTTTGGGGGTTCAGATTGACGTATCTAGCACTACATTGGATGGTCAAGTTTGAGCCCCTTTATTTTAACATGGAATTCAGCAACTATAGCCTGAATTTTAGTCACAGGTGGTTTTTAAAATCTCTTTAAAAACCAGTTTTACATCTTAAAATTTGGATGAATTTACTCTTTCTTCAGTCTTGAATAACACAAGTGTCAGTGCTGTAATTATGTTAAACCTTATCGATTTACAACCTTTGGAAAATTTCCTCATTGATCTCCCCCTCTCCCTTATTTAATTTACTCCCATAATGTTTAACCCTGCAACCAGCAGGTGGCAGCAACACATTCAAAATAACTTAAACATTTTGCCTCTGTTAGCTCTGGTCTTGACTGACTTTAGGGGCCACTCGACAGGGTATATTCTCATAAACTGTAAAAGAAGAGTCTTGAAAAGTGACAGTCTATTTTCACAAAAATAGTTTCAGACATTTCAGTTAAGACAGTATTTCCTTGACAGTCATGTCAGTTTAGATTAATAACTGAACATTATCCTCTCCTCTTTGAGCTTGTAAGCAAGTTTGTGTTTGACTAAAGTGATAGATACATTATAAGTCTTAGGGCTGGGTTATTAGGATATTTTGTTTGGTTGATTTCTGAGAGGTATGCAAACCTGAACTCCATAATTTTATTTACTTTACTCTTGATACTTTAAAGGGGACAAATACCATATAGGCCAAATCAAGCATTTACTAGTACACAAATCACACTGGAGCCAATAATGCAATTCATCTCTTCATCCTTCCAACAAGCTTTATTCAATGTAAAAACATTCAAGTTCTTTCATAAAAACGCTTTCCTTTCAACTTTCTTTTTCAACACTTCATTTTCTCCTCATTTACCATCTGAGCACCTTCCCCCGGACCTTCTAAGACACTTTCAAAAAACACTAAGGATGGTACATGTTCATTACTACTTCACAAATGTCTGTTTTATACTGGAATGCAATAGGCTACTTTTTAATATGGTGGTTAATAGGTGATGGATGTAAGATTAAGTGTGGTTTATCAAGACGCTCTGGTCTTCAGGAATGGCTTGTCTGATTTACTCTGTGCACAAGATGGCAACTCCACGCTCATAGAAGCTATGTGGATCTTCCTTGGTGGCAATGTCAAAGTCAACAGTGAAGATGAGGTCAGACCTGGTGAAGTTCAGGTAAACAGGCAGAGTGACCTGCAGTGAGAAGAACAAAATAAGATTTAGACAGCGAAACCTAAACTTCACCTAAACCAAACATGGCCTTGTGTTCTTCTAGCGCCTCTAAAAATGAAGATGATCACAGAAAGATGTACAGTTATGTATTCATATTCGTACCATGTGTCTCTTCTCAGAGTTGCCTTGCTTGATCCAGCGGAGCTGAGTCAGAGGCAGCTCAGTGGAGATGGAGGTGGACAGAGACAGCTTGTTGTTGGCACAAGTAGCTCCCTGGAGTTTCAGACCTGAGAGAAACAGTAAGCTTGACATTAAAAAACTAAACTATATATTAAATTCCATGATATTTAAACTCATTTTCATTTCTTTAGCTTAAAAAGGTATTTAAAAAAGGAAAAATTTCAGTCCATGTATTTCAATTGTGACTTATTTAACAGCTGTTTTGTCGGACTGTGCTTGTCTGACCTTTGATGCCAAAGCTGCAGGCATCCAGTGTGGCGCCCTGGGCGGTGGTGACATTGACCTCCAGACACAGCTCTTCCAGAGACCAGCTGTTCGCCTGAGCCACATACTGGCGGGTTGCAGTGATGTACGCCTCAGGTACAAACAGGCTGCCGAGGCACACATGGATGTTCTGGTGAAGTGGAGACAGGGAGAAGAACAAAATACCACAACTATAAGTGTCTTGGTTGATTTTTGAGAAATCTAAATCACACCGTTTAAGATGTACAGGTTGTTTGATGACGTATGCAAACAGTTAACCAAACTACCTTCAGTTCCTTTGCACCGCCGCTGGCAGCTCCCTGGGAGATGTTCTGCAGCTGTTTGATCCTCTCACTGAAGTCTGCCACCCACTGGATCACTGTCATGGAGACTGGGACTGTGTAACGACACCAGCTGCGAGGGAGGATGCCTGCAGAGACAGACAGATGCACGCAACAGTTATTCACTTAAAGTATAATATGTTCAATTGCATCTTGCTGGTCAAAACAAACAACAAGTGTGTGATTTCCCTGTATTTGTTTTTGTATTCAGAAGTGAGCTAAAAAAAAAAACAAATCAGAGTGAAAAACATAAGAGTTTACCTTTAACAAGGTCACTGATGAGTGTGCGCAGGTAGTTGGTCTGCTTCTTCTTGCCCTCACACACTTGCACCACATCGGACAGATCCTGACGGACCTCCTGCAGCATCTTGCCACCCATCTTCACCTCACGCTCAAAGAACCTGAACAGTGGGTCCTGGTGGTTGTGTGTTGGGATGAAGAAGATATTAAATAAAATGCAGAAGCTTGGAAGATTCAATCGGACACAGTACATATTTCATTTACTGAAACTGTTGTGTTGTGCAGCTTCCTGTACAATACATCTTTTTAGGTTTGTCTCTTGAAGTCTGCTTGCAAATCACCTGTCCTCTTATTTCTGCCATTACCTTGATGTTCTCCACTGTGCGTTTGAGTGGATTGACAGTTTGAGGCATGAGCTGCAGCCAGTTGCAGGCAGTGGTGTGGAGAGTCCTCATCCAGGCCGGCTGGGCATCAGAGGTGGACGAAGCGCGCTCCTTCTTCTCAGTCTCATAGGCAAGGTCATCCTCATCCTCCAACATCTGCATTTTCAGCATCTTACCCATCATGTCAATGCCTGCGCAGCCCGGCAGAGGGAGCGAGTGAGTGGGGAGGGAGGGAGGTGGAAAACAAGGCCATGGTGGCAGGTGGGGAGGAGAAGAAATTAATTATGGAACAAAGGAACAAATAACTTACCTCAAGGATGCTTTAGTAAAAGATTTGTTTTAACAAAAAGGAATTTGTAGCAGACAGACAAATAAAGTAGGACTACGCTGGGTAGGACAAAAGACACACAAGGCTTAAGGCAACACTTCCATCAAACACAGCCATTCAACACAGTTCCAAAATAAATAAATTAACCACAGTCTTTGACAGACTGGACCTGTAAAAGAAATCAATGCAAATGGGTGTCAGGTTTTGGGAGAAACTAAGGGATGGGAGTGAGGATGAAGAGGATAGGGAGTGTGGAGGGTGATCCAAGGGGTAGATGCAAAACAATCTGACAAAACGGGGGGGTATCATGGGGGGCATCATGGGGAGCTAAGAGGATTGGGGACTGGGGAGTTGTGTAGCTGTTTTGAATCCGGGGGGGGGGTATCTCAGCAAAGCGACATGATGGCTGTGAAATACAGCTGCTGGAGGGTGAGGTGACACACACCCATCCTTTGGGCAGAGCACCTTTTAAGGTATGACTGCAATGAACTACAGCAAGGCTACAACTATACAGCTAAACTCTAGGACTACGATACACAGGACTACAGCTGGGAGTTACTTGAGATATTATAGAAAACTAACTGCTGAAGTGAAATATGAGAAGATGAGAGATTAGCATGAATACCCTCAACATGTTTGTGGCCAGCACACACAGTATTCTGCCCAAAGCAGACGCAAAAAATTAAGATCTCGACCACTCCACTGCACTGATACCCTGTCAAAATAAGAGTTAAGACACTAGAATAGAGAGAGATGGTTAATGATAGGTCCAGGGAATACATGACATCTGAACAGATAGAATGAGGAAGAAGAATCCTGATGTGCTTCCTATTCCTGTGACAAAGCACCAGAGTGCAGATGATGAAAATGATCAGTTGCAGCATACCCTGAGTAGTGAGCAGGACCTTCTCAGCATTGCTAGGCAACCCAAGCCAAGATGGAGTCTGAGTGTCAGGAAGCATCTCTACCCAGTGCATGAACTCCTCACGCCTGTAACAAATCAAAATGACAAGCAAACTTTACTGGCTGAGTTCATCAGGAGCAGCACGTTTCAATATTCAACACTGTAGGAGTGGTTGTAATTGTAAAAGCTAAAAGCCAAACACAACTGACCGAATGCCATCAGGCATCTTGATGTCCTTGTGTCCGTCAACCTTGAGAGCCAGTTTGAACTCGCTGTCAAAGCTTCCTTTGGTGAAGATGCGGTCCAGGAAGGTGATGAGCAGACGCTGGTCAAATTCATTGTCGATGCGGCCGCCATAGATGGACTGGGCCATGAGGGTTTTCAGAGCTGCCCAGGGGATCTTGTCTGGTGCGATATTTTGACGGCCCTGTGTGCGTTTGTGGGAGGAAGCAAAGCATGACAAGGTTGTCACACATACTCAAAACTAATACTTAAGTAATCTATCAAATAAATTTAGAGAGGGTAAGAACTGTTTGAATTAATTGATTGTTGACGCAAGTTTCTATTGGCAACAAATAACTTGCTGACAACCTTAGCAGTGTCATCCAGCCAGGTATCAACAGTGTCACAGGCAGAGCGCAGGTCAGACTCTCCAAACTCGTATTTCTTGGACCATCCCAGTGGTGCATAGCGCAGGCGCTCCTGTATGACTGCGTGGAACCAAGCCAGCAGGAAGTAGAGACGAGCACGCTCATTGGGAGCCTGTAGAAACATGGAAAAGCTTATTCAGATAGTAAATGCGGAGGAAGCGTACAGATGGTTAGTGATTAAATTGAGTGTTTGTTGGTGAAACTAATTGCAACTCACCTTGCACATGCGAGCCACAGGGATGCTGCTGAAGGTCCTTAGCATGTTGGCCTTGACACCAGGAGGAGGCTCAAACACAAAGATTCGACCGGCTCGAAGCAGATTCACTGGCACCTGGCAGGAAAACACAATACTGAGACTGTGGGGCTTCAAGTAAGAATTATTTTATGGTTGTGCTGTCACTGAACTCTTCAGTTCCAGTTGTTGTAAACATTTTAATCAATGATGTGGTGTACCTTGGGGTTGATCTCCATTGTCAGGAAAAGCCTGAAACTGGCATGAGGCTGCATAGAGTGGAGCTTCTTCTCCAGCTGCATCAGCCAACCAGGGGCCAGGTGGACATTCTCCAACATCACCCACCTGCAAGATGAAAACAGACAGTTAGGATAGAAGTACAAGAAAATTAAAGTCTGCATTCTCAGAAATACACATGACCAACATTACTTACCTGCCAGACTTGACAGCAGTGTTGATATCTCTGTCAGCCTTATTGAAGCCCTCAGCTGAACCTGTGGACAACGGAAGAACACAAGCAGTTATAACATCCTTACTAAAACAACTGACTTAAGCAACAACAGAAATCCAAAGGCAAGAGCTATGAGGTGATTCCTTCCTTACCAATAGAGATAGAAGTAATTTGTTTGTTCTGTTCAGCAGCCAGATCTCTGACCAGACCGCTGGCATCATAACCTGGTACAGAGCACATCAACACTGGGGTGCTGGGCTTCACCTACAAACACAAGAGGGAGGTGTGAGCATCAAATTCAAAAGCCTCAGCAGCTTGACAAAACTTAAGGGAGTGAAAATTATTAAAGAAATACTTGACACTACCTCACTGTCCACAATATTAGCCAGGTCAAGGGGCTGCTCGACGATGTTCATGAAGGACTCTCCCAGCACCTTTGAGACGAAAATGTGTGACATGGCCAACAGACGGTCGGGACGGAAGGCCTGGATCAGCAACAGCTGATGCACTGCCTGGCCAATGGGAGCTGAGTAGGAAGCACAGATTATTTATAAAAATATAAACATGTCTGCAATCAAATTATGCTGCAACATTTTCAGAATATGAAATATATGCACACACACACTCTATACTATTAATATAATATATGTATATATACACTCACTGGACTGCTTCTCCTCTGACCACAGGTAAGGAACTGCCAGCTCTGGAGTGTTACTTTCAATCCACATGAAGAATTGCTAAAGTAAAAAAAAAAAAAAAAAAAAAAAACACAAAGTGATAATGATCAGACGCAGTTCATATTCAAAGATAGTATTTTCAGTGTGCTCAGATTCTGTTAGTGCTAACAGAGCATCAGTACTCACCTCATCGGCCTCAACTTTGCCCACCAGGTCTTTGAATGCCGCCAGGCGGCTGAGACGAACCATGGCCTCACTCTGGTCAGTGGTCAGGCCTTTCACCTTGGGCAGTGACATGCCAGTCAGAACAATCTCTTTACCGCGCAGGAAGTGCTGGAACTCCGTATCATATGAAGGCTCACTGGAAAGAGACAAATTTAAATGGTTCAAATTTGCACTGGTTGATAAAAACCACAACTACTTGAATCAATTACTTTAATATTGGCATCTTACCTGGTCATGCCCTTTAGACTAATCTTGGCCAGCAGCATGGAGAAGGTAATGTGGTCCTGGTGCAGCATACCTTTAGCGACTCTGTTGAATGCCACCTGCAATCACGTAAATAAACAAAAATATTGTGTCCATTTTATTCATAATCAATGAAAACTTTTGTTTTAAAAATGTGTGGTACAAACCTGGAAGAGGTCTTTGGTAATGAAGGCGAGTCTCTGTGAATGATCACTAATGTTTTTGAGGTTGGGGTTCTCATACAGCACCGTGTGGTAAGTGTCCAGGAAAAAGTGAAGGGAGTACTGGTACAGGAAGTGCATCTGGAACAAAATACACAATAGGTTAGCTTAATAAGGAAATGTGTCCATAAATGTAAATCAGTTTGCAGATCGATGTTAAAGAGACAGTGAGTAAGAGCTGTGTAAGGACTGAGTGACAGAGAAAGGAAGATGTATCCAGACCTGGTTGAGAGCCTCCATTGTAAAGTAGATGCTGCTGCACGCAGAAGACAGAGACAGGTACTGCTGAGACACAGCCTCAACCTCAGCCATGACGATATCTGTCTCCTCCACCTTTCTAGTCACCTCGGCTGCCTCCTTCTTCAAGTTCTCCAGTGTGGTGATGATGGTGTCGTCATCAAGGATACGACCCTTGACCTCATTGAGGGCCTGGAGCAGGGACTTTTCCAGCTGACGCAGACGAAGCTGGAACTCACCTAAGAGAGAAGAGGGGAGTCATCGATGGCATTTCTTATTTTACTGAACTCTTGCATTCAAGACACAAGTCTGAATTATCTATTGTCTTGTATCCGTCTTTGTTCTTCTTCATCATCATCATCATCATCGTCATTCCCAGCTGTGCCCTGCCACATTGTATCACACCTTGTAGTTTGAGGAGGTCAGAGCGTTTCTCATCCACATCAGGTCTCTCAGCCTTTAGGACTTCGTTGAGACACTGGCTCTGGAGGCTGCTGCGTGTCACAGTGAAGTTGACAAAAGTCACACGAGAACACAAGTCTGGTGGGAACTCGACCTGCATACAGAAGAGAGCAAAAAGCCGATTAACATTGACATTGGATAATCATTTTTATGAGGGACACTCAAAGAAGACTAGACAAGTTAGGCTTGACTAAACTAACAAACATATAGCTATAAATTTAATTAAAACTTAACAAATTTAATCTGAATGATAATCTACTCACCGTTGGGTCTCGCGTAGAGAGGAAGATAACAAATGAAGGAGACAGATCGATGTCCTGGTCTCCAAGGGTGATGAGGACACGTCCTCCAGTCCTGCGGACCTCTCTGTTCAGCACTGGGTTCAGAATGGGGTCGTAACTTTCTACATCCTAAAGAGCAAAAAATAAATAAATAAATAAATAAATTTTAAAAAAAATTAATAAATCTGTTACAAATCCAATGGAGTGATGACTTAGTAAGTCTACAATAAATGTTGGAATGTTCTCACCTGGACCAGAAGTGGGTTTCCGAAACGCAAGGCACTCTCCAGATTCTTCCTGAAGGCATCATCCAGGAAACTGGTTCTGGTGATCTTGCGGTCTTTGTACTCATTCATTATGAACTCTGTGGCTTGGCCTGATGGATCGATGATGAGCGGGTATCTAGAATGGGTAATTGCATAAATCAATATGGATGCAATATCAAGTCCAACTCAGACAGTAAGTCCTCAGAATTTTCACAACTGTTAGAAAAACTTTGCAATCCTAGAGAAGACAGCTACTGACCTGTTGAACCTGTTGAGCATGATGGCATTCTCAGTGCAGAGGTCATCAGCTGGGAGGGAATTGGCTTGCCAGCGCAGCCTCTCATCGGCGTTGGACAGGTACTCTGTTCTAGCAATATCCGTACGGAACTGTGGATAACATTTAGGGCAAGTTAAGAACCTTAGATCACTATTAAACAACCACATATTTTTCCATTTCCTGTGGTGTGTGTTGCAGGTTGTAAGGGCTCTGTGGCTGGACATATAGTATGTTAGAAACTAAACATGAGGCAGCCTTTGCGCATCCTGATATACAAGTATATAAACAAATTAGTGTATAACTTTTATAACCTTTTAATATCTTGTGTAATTGACCATAGCAGTAATAGATACAGTCTATAAATATATGCAAGTAATGTGAATAAGGCTGAGGTTTCTAGATGTAATGATTAAAACTGACGTTGGCCATGTGTAACAAAGCTTCAAGTACCTGAATGTTGGCCTGCTGCAGGTGGTGAGACCAGGTAGTGAAGAGGTTCTGTCTCATCTGTTGTTCAAAGTAGCCGGCGTAGGTAATGAATGCTGCAGAGAGCAAACAGTCTCCAGCGATGGTGGACATCTGGTTCTTGAAGGTCTCACTGGTCTTCTCCCAGCGTTCCCTTTCAGCTGAGAGACTCTTCAGTAGGGCTGTGCTGCGATTCACCTAACAGGAGAGACAGAGTTCATTAAAATGTTGCCAGACACTTCAATTTAAAGTGGAATGAAACGGACTGATAAAGAGGGGAGCAAAGCATTTATTTGAGGATCAGTTACCTTAGCTTCAACTGCAGCCAGGTCGGCCTTAATGGCCTGGGCCTCTGAGATAAGGACGGCATACTCCTCCTTGTAGCGAGCAATGCTAGCCTCCAGATCTCTGATCATCTGCTCCACCTCTTCTGCCTTTGTCTTGTTGTCTGTGGCATCATCCTCAAGCTTCTGCAGTTCATTACGCAGAGGCTCGACACGCTTCAGCATGTCAGCGTAATTGAGCTACGTTGGTGGAAGAACATGGTTACATTAAATTGACTACTCTTTTTACCCACTTATATTCATTTTAATATTGTTTGGGGCTTCTTACCTGAGCAATCGCCCATTTCACCATAGGCCCACAGGCCAGAGAGGCCCTGTTGACTTGGTCATAGTTGTAGCTTGGGTTGGAGAGATAGTTCTTCTTCATCTTCTCACGGATGGAATCACTGGATTAAGTTAAAAAAACAAAAACAAAACAAAACTCCAAGATGTTAGTTATTTGACTGTAAAAGCTGCTGTATTCTATGTGCAGTGTGGAAAAATTATCATAAATCACCAGAATTTAAATACAACTTCATAGAGTATTGTGTGGGATAATTTACATTTTGCTTGAAGGAAGTGTAATTTCTACCATATTCACTGTGAGAAATGCAAAATCGAGACAATGACCACTAGCCAGGATAAATTAAGTCAAGAGTATAGAGTAAGTCAACAAGTTACCATCAGATGCTCTGATTCTCATAAAAATCAACCAAAGACAATGTGTTCCAGAAACCTAAAATCAAGTAATAATCACAGGTGATTGATTTTTATACTGATTGAGAATCATTTTGTTTCCATTAGATACAGACTAAACACATTTTGACAGTGGTACCTCATTTCCTCAGAGGAAAAGTTGACTATGCTGCTGATGAAATTGTCCCTGATAATAACTTGTCTGATTTTTTTCCAGTCATTGGTCTCCTCGCCCAGCATAAGGCAGATAGACTCCAGGGCCAGTTTGACAGCAGCTGGGGGATTGGTCATAGCCCGCACTTCTACTAGGTGCTGCCGCTTAATTGAACTCACCGCTAGTTAGGTGGAAGGAGGAGGAACGTGTTTGAAACAAAGAAGTAGTAGAGGAAGGGGAGAAGAGGAGCATTAAGGGAAAGAAGAGGGGAGGAATTTGAAACAGGCTCAGGGGGAAAAGACAGAGACAAAGAGGGAGAGGGGGCTCTTTAGTGAACAATTGCACAATGCATTCTTTTTTATTTCACCTTATCTCCTCAGCAGAGAAGTTAACAATGGTGGGAATGAAGTTCTCCCTCATGATGATGGATCGGATCTGCTTCCAGTCAGTCGTGCTCTCTCCCAGGAGCAAGCAGATGGACTCCAAGGCCAGCTTCACAGCTGCAGGTGGATTGGCCATGGAACGCACCTCCACCAGGTGCTGCTTCTTAATGGACTTAACAGCTATTAACATCAGGTGAACAAGGATGGTGATCATGAAGAGGTAGAGGCAGTGATGGGAGGATGTAAGCAGAGATCAAGTTGTCAACAAAAAAAAAAAAAAAAAAAAAAAAAAAAAATCAATTGGACCATAAATGCAATAGTGAGATAGCATTGTAATAAGGGAAAGACTCTTGAAGAGTGTAAGATCAGTAACTAGGTATACATACATTTATGTAGTCATACTGTTGGCATGACAACAAATCAATTAAACACACTATTGAGACAGATGTGAGTAAACAAGCCACTGTACCATTCTGAGCCTCAATAACAGCAGGCTCCACCTGGTCCAGGTCCTGTTTGACGCTCAGCTGTTTGTCCTTGATCACCTCCTGCTGCTTGTACACAGCTTCCTGGATCTCCTGGCTCATCACCTGGAATCAGCATAACAGCATAAGAGTTAATATTTTAAAATCTTTGCAATACAGAGCTAAATGGAGGGTGTCTATAGTTATAAAATGTGTTAAAAATGTTCAATTCTTTTCTCAAGATATAATTAAAAAAAAATAATAAAATTTGCCTACCTTCTTCTTCTCAGCCTCCTGCTGGTCCTTGACCATCTTCTTCAGCTTGTCGTTAGCAGCAGCATTCTTAGTCTCCAACTCCTGGCTCTTGATTCTCAAGTCACGACGAAGTTCCTCCACCTTGATGAGGAGGCATAAATCAATCAACAATCAAGATTGCTCAAGCATTTGAGAAATAGGTAGACGAAATTGCAACTAAATGTATTGGCAAACAATAAATGGAATAAAGTACAAAATTATTTTACCTGATCAACAGTCTCCTTGATCTTGCGGAGACCGACATTGAGGTGCATCTGCTGCTCCTCTAACTCACTGCGTTTTTCATTGAACAGATTGGCATACTGGTTGATGAAGTCCAGGTAGTGGCGAGGAGTGATGGCCATAGTGTGACCACCTCGTTTGGCCAGACGGTTGTTTGCCTGTAAAAAAAAAAAAATTGATAACATGTACTCGATACATGTGTATGAAGTATACCTTAGCATATATTAAAAATAAGGTATTCTTATACATTAGCAATACCTCTAAATATAAATCCTTACCTGGTGTAGTGTCTGGTGCACAAACACACAGCCATTAACAATAGCCTCACGGTGAGATGGTGGCTGGGGCAGTTTGTCATAGACAATGGGCATGTAGTCTGGTACTTTGTAGTTTGGTTTCTCCAGATCCATCTTGCTAGTGAACTCCTTACCGACCTGATAAAGGGCCTCTGTGGACCAGTCTCCAAACCAGTTTAACACACACCTGAGATTGAGGGGGAGAGATTTGATTTAAAACAGAAACTCTAACATTAATTCCTGCCTTTCCCATTTATGTAATAGACAAATTCACCCTCAGTGTTTATAATGTCTCAGTACCTGTTGAACAGAGCAGGAGATGTGGCAGCTCTGTCCTTCAGGCCCTCTGATGATGGGTTCATGGTGAAAACCACATGGAGGTTTCTGATGACTTGGCTGGTGAACCATTTGTACAGCTCTTCGTGTGTGTCGAGCATTAGGCCCTCTTTCTGGGCTCCCTCCTTACACTGAGTCATCAGGGTGGCATATTCATCTCCCTCAAACAGGCCAGGAACCTACAAACAATCAGCAACGTTATCATATTTACAAGTTGACAAACCAGACAGATTTATGATTTCAGAAAAATACCCAATAAGTACAGAGGACCACAAAGACATGAACAACTGGCACTATACATCAGACTATTTTGCCAGGTTACCTCTCCGTTGGCCAGCAGTGTGTTCATTCTTTCAAGGAAACCAGAATCCAGCACGTTGGACTCATCCATGATAAAGGCAATCTTCTCGTTCTTGCAGCCAGAACGCCGCAGCACTGTACGCAGGTCCTCATCAAAGTCCTCTCCAGTATATTTCCTGTGTACCTGAAAACACACACATAAAAGTCAATAAATACACAAAAGTAATCCAACATTTTACAAGTTCAAATGCCTTTTACTCATATTTTACCAACCTTGATCTGGTAGACACTAAGTCCGTTCATCCAGGCTACGAAGCGAGACAGAGTGGTCTTTCCTGCTCCACTCACACCGATCAACAGGAGATGGCCCTGAGGCTGACGGAAGATTCTAGAAAAGAAAACACCCTTTTAACAAACTTGTTATCAAGACAAATATACCAATTCTGACTTTCTAAGTGGTCAATGAGCAGCACTGTAATACAAAATCTCAAAGGATTTTACTCACCGGTCAATCCTGAGGACGTGGTCAAGCACCTCGTTGAAGAGCACTAGTGGGACATCCAGCTCCTCTTCATAGAAGACCTTCAGACGGGCCTTCACATAGTCCCTCAGCTCCTCCTGTTCCACCGGGATGTAGTCCTGCATACACATACACAAGAAACTCCTTAAAAATTGAAATTAAAATGACTAGAAGAAAACATTACATTTTAGGCAGAAATCCTAATATAGTCAACATATCTATTTTACCTTGGACAGCCAGTTGCTGTAGAGGATAGGCCTGTTGAGAGCCTTCTCCTTATCAATGTTGGGGAAGTGTTTGAGAGCAACCATGTCGATGTTTTCATCTGTCCACCTTCTCTCTTCATCACCAACCAGCCTGAAAAAGTACAAGGCCAACCACAAAGTTACCACATTTGATCACACCTCAATTCATTTGTCAAAGATATGACAGAATAACAAAAAACAGTCAGAGTAAGAAGCCTCAGCCTCTATGTAACACTCACCTATCCTGGAAGAGGCGGAGGGCCTCATGGGCCCAGATGCGGATGAGCCCCTCAACAGGCAGAGTCTCAAGTGGCCGCAGGGCCTCAAAGATTCCCCTCACCCAGCGGGTCATCTCTCTGGGAGAGTAGATGTAGTGGGGTTGGGTGTCCTGGGTGAACCGCTCCTGGGGAGGGATTACATAACACATGCAAGCGATGTATGAATAATGTCATAGAAAGGAAATGTAATCAGACTATGAAACGTTACAAATAAACTTTACGTTTCTGTGACAGGATTTCATAAACTTGATGTTTTCATTATGTTGTCTCCATTACCTGAGACATGGTGTAGAACTCAACCATAGCAGCAGTAAGAGGCTCAGCATAGGTACGTAGAGAGGGGATGAGGCGCAGCATGGCACGGTTGAAGGTTCCATAAATCTGGGTGAGAGAGGCTGGGCCAGGATAGTCCACATAGACCACGGGGACATGACGCAGGAACCTAGAAATGGCACAGCATGGCCACTGTTATAAAATCGTGTTGTTTTTTTTTGAGGGGGGGGGGGGCTGTTTGACTTATGTAATTAAAATACCATTGATATTAAAACTATCTCCTACTCAGGTGTTAAGTCTGATTACTGTACCTGTGTGTAAGAGGCTTTCTGCCAGGGTCAGTGGGAGGATTACAGGCACCAACAAACTGGATCCTCTCCAGTTTGACCCAGGTCTGATCAGAGGTGCGATAGAAACCTCCATGTTCCACCATCTGCAAAGAAACAAACGCAGGGAGCCTTTAACATACAAGCCAGCAGATCACAATATGGCAAACTTATTCCAATAAGAATGCAGCTACAGTTGTGACTATGTGTTAACAATGCATCATACCTGTCTGATGAAAGAGATGACTCTCTGTGTGCCGTATTTGTCCATATCTGGCAGATTGATCTCATCACAGAACAACACCAGCCATTTGCCCAGCTGGACAGGAGCAAGGACCACACCATTGGGGGTACGGCGGTACTCACAGTAGTGGTCGAATGTCTTCAGCAGCAGTTCTGGAGTTGTAGCACTGGAGAAGTTCAGACCCACAACCTTGTGGACAAAAGAAGGAAAATTGCCAGTTACAAATGTTGACAATTACAAAATATAATTTCACCTTAGTTTTACTTTATTTGTATTCACTGGACTGTGTGTAAAATTTAAACAGGTTTCTGAAATTTCTCAAAGTCTAATGAAAACAACAACTGAGTTACAGCAACTCGTACTATTATCTAATTTTAAAAAGTAAAATCTTTGGTCCAGTCTCTCACCTCCATATCAGGCAAAGCCCTGAGGGCACTGAACAGGGTCATGGTCTTTCCAGAGCCAGGAGGTCCACACAACACCAGTGGTTTGTGCTCTGCCAGCCATGTGTACAGCAAAGCCTCGTGACGAACAGTGTCCAGGGTGGGAACCACAACATCAGGGGATGCCACCTTGTGGGTCTCCACCTCAATCTGTGGCACCTTGCCCTGCCAGGACTGCCATTCACCTGAGATGCACACCTGAGTGTAAAGGAAATTTAATATAATAAATTTTATTTTCTCATTAATTTATTCAAAACAATCAATAGTTGCTTATTACACAGAGGCTGTACCTCATAGTCAATGATAGGGACATTGGGAGCAGAAGGTAGGGGCACAGTGGTGATGCGACGGATGTATTCCCCAAGCTCAGCCCTCATCTTCAGCCGTCCGTCACCAGAGAAGGACCACAGCACGGCATAGATTAGATACCTCTGTAGAAACAAAATTTCAGTTGTAAGAAAATGTGTATAAGGTGATGTATGATTGATGGCATCTATGCTTCTTTAAAGTTTACTGAAAGCTGAACACAACGTTACCTGCATGTATCTCTCCAGCTGATCAATGGGCATGGGGAAGTCAGGGTGGTTGTTGTTGTAGAGAGCCACATTACGACAGGCCTGGTGCAGCATTGAGAACAGGGAACCTAAGCAGCGCAGGCGGGTGAAGTCCATTATGTGCTCCATCTTGGAGGCATGTTCTAAAGCCTTGATCACCAGGCCTGTGGAGGTGAAGTAAGGCTGCAGGATACCTGCAACATCACGCTGGATCTAGTATAAAAACACACAGCACGACATCAGTAAAGAAGAAATGTTTGCAGATCTTCTTCTGTTATTTTCTGTATTTTCTTCAACTTACCTGCAGCATTGGTGATGCAGTCTCCTCCTCATCCTCTGTGCCCTTCCTCTTGCGCTGAGCTTCATCCTCTCCCTCATCCAATGGGATGCTACGAATGCGAGCCAGGAAGTTGTTGAAGATCATGTCGGTGCTGAGGACATCCTCACTGAACCAGACCATACCACAGCGAGACACAGTGGCCAGGGTGGCATACTTCAGGTCCTGTACCTCAAACATCACACGCACCTGTGGAGAGAGAGAGAGACTCAGGGTAGAATAACAAACCCTTGCCAACCAGACCAGATTAAAATGAGAAATCTGTCTTTGCAGTGCTGTGCTTTTACATTTGGTGGTAAGCTGAGACGCTCTCCGTTGGGTAGGGTGAGCAGCTTGTTGTCATCCAGGACTGAGTTGAGATTTTCAACCCACTCAGGGTCAACATCACCATCAAAGATGATCCACTGGCGCTTCTGCAGTTCACCTCTAACATTGTCAATGATCCTAGAATTGAAAGAAAAAGCATTTTTATCAGTTATAAATTACATAACATTTGTTTAGCAAGATTGTGATTCTTCAAGTAGACCTATACCCTTTATAATAGACTCACTTCCTAAGGATGTGTGTGAACAAGCCATCAGTCCATTCACGAGTGTTGGGGTCCAGGGTTCCATACAGGTGGTCCTTGCTGATGGCCTTGGGGTCAATGATGTGGGCCACACCCTCAACACCTTCCAGCCTCTCCAAAGCCTTGAGCAGCACTCTCCATGCCATGGTCTTTCCACTACCTGAAGGCCCCACCATCATCAGGCCATGGTTAATCTGTGTGATCTGGTATAGCTGGAGCACCTGGAGATTAAAGAAGAAAAATTTTACTTTAACGGCATGGAATTTGATCCATGACCTATAGGGGAACTACTGATGGGAGTCTTATCTATTTCTAGAAGCTATAAATAAACATACTTTAAGATAATTTAGCTACATACCTTCTCCACCCACATGCTGCCTACATCATCACCATCTCCATAGGTGAGATACATCTCTGCGCAGACCTTCTTCAGCTCCTCCCTCAGAGCAGTCATCTCTCCTCGCAGGTACTGGACTCCAGGGAAGACGTCTGACAACAGGCTGAACAGCAGAGGGATGTCCTCTGCCACCAACTTGGGAACCATGGTCTCACAGACACTCTGGATTAGAATCTAAAGTATAGAAGGACATGGTAAGTTAAATAACCATTTGAGTGCCACAAACTAGCTAAAGCCTAAAAAACATGCTGGGTGTAAAAACGTAATCACAAAAACACAGAAACTTAATTTCTAAGTCCTACAATATGGAATATTTTTATACCTCCTGTTCAGGAAGGTTCTCAGCGATGTCATTTTCATCAACGACCTCTCCTCGCTCAAGCTTTTCCCTTTTGATCTTCTGGATGCGCTCACGTTTGACATTGCCAGCACTAATCAGCACACTCTTGAGAGCTCGCAGGCCAAAATCGTAGTGACTCTGAGATGACAGCTGCTCATCACACAGCCTGAAATAGAGGCAATGGATTAATTCACAGAAGCAAGACCCCTAAATATTCTCTCAAAAGGTATTTCAACTATTCTTAGTTATCCATAGTACATACTTGAAGAATGGCACAATTTTCTTAGCGAGGATCTCAGCAGTGCGGAAACCTTGAGAGTAGAGCATGACCTGTGCGATGAGCTGGCGGTCAGGCTTGGTCATGGCCAAACTGCGGAACAGCTTCTTCAGATTGTCAGGTAGGTTGGAACGGCCAGCGTAGCCAGGGTTCATAGTGATGAAGATGGCCATGTCTGGGCTCACCTTCACCTGCTTGTTCAGGAGTTCTGTGGTGATTGGAACACCTGAGAGGGGGACAGAAGACGTCTCATTTAGTCAACAGCTCATTCACAACAGAGTTAATCTGCAGGCAAGATACCAAATTTGCTGCCTCTCATTTGTGTTTTACACTATAAATTTTTTCTCCATTTTGTACTGTGCATTTCTTTTCCTAAAGTATAACAAAGCCATTTTGTCAAATAATCATATGTCATATGGACAGTATCCTTGCCTTTTATGACATCGCAGTTTCAATTCACATTCTACTTACTTCTGTCTCTGTTTGGGTTGCTGTGCTCTCTCAAGGCCACCTGGATGTATTGGACCTGCTGGGAGACAGCAGACAGCATTCTCTCCTCCAGACGGTTGAACTCATCAAAGCAGCCCCAGGCTCCCACCTGACATAGACCCACGAAGATACGACCCATGGCCTAAAAAATTAAAAGAAGAAAGAAAAAATAAATAAATAAATAAAAAATTAACAAATGGGATGAACAAGTTAAATGGCCAATATCAGAACAAAATCCTGGAAAACGGACAAAAATAAGCTTTTGTGGTGTTTTTGGTGCCTTGGTAATTAACTAGCCAAAAAAACAAATATTCAGAAAAGTTGTGTACCTGGAAGTCGAATGTCTCATCACAGTTAAAGACCAAGACAAAGCGGCCGAGCTGGTGACCAAGGGCTTTCACAGACTCAGTCTTTCCTGTGCCCGCAGGACCTAAATGACAAGACGAACTCAGTGTTTCATTGTTTTTTTATGTAAATCTGTGCCTCCCTTTAATTTATTCTCAGATACTTCTGTGCAGGTAAATATGCCACATTCAATTTCCATACCAAATGGTGATCCTCCAAGGCGAGCCTCCAGAGCCTGGGTCATTGTCAGGTAACAGCGGTCTGTCAAAGGCGTCTGGACAAGCTTGTCCTGGACACCCAAGTACTCAAAGCCATAGTTAAACTTTGCATTGGCCATTTGAATGGAGAGCTGTTGCAGGACATCTGTCTGCTTGGGGTCAAAGTAAAAGCGCATCTGGCTGAGCCACTCAAAGGACTTGGGGTTGTCGATCTTGTTCTTGATCAGAGTTCTCGTCACATCACGTTGATGCACCAGCTCGGTGATCTAACAGAGGGCAGAAGAAGGACTTCAGACAGTTTTCATTTACAAGCATTCTTTTAAAGAGGAAAAAATACTTTTAAATCCCACTGACCAGGTGCTCCAGTTTCCTCCTGCGGAGTGGGGGCTGTTCCATCAGCACAGTGTCAGCCAACACATTAAGGGTGGCCTCCACATTTGACAGCACTCCCTGCATAGGCGACATGTCCCCACCACCAGCAATGGTGGTCAATGCATTCTCAACGTTCTCGGACCAGGCAATCTGGGTGGACAGGACCACCAGCTGGGCCTGTGGACAGAGGAAACAGATAAGTAAAATTTTGCAAACACATCTATAATGATATATTATAAATATATATAGTTAATGCTCTCAATGCTGACCTGGTAACGATCAATCCAGTTGATGTACTGGCTCAAGTCAATGGCTGTGCCTTTGTTGAAGGCTGTGACCTCTGTGACAGACTCTGCTAGAAGCTTGGCAAGCGTCACCCTCATCTCCTTCTCAACCAACGTCAGCCACTCGTTGATCTTGGGGTGCTCTGTGATGGAGACTGGTGTCTTGTAGAAAATCTCTTCACCCTCACGGGAGGAGATTCCCAGCACCTCAGTGTTGTCCTCATTGAGCAGGATGCTGGAGACACCAGCAAACATTTTCTTGAAGTGTTTCTGCAGTTTGGCCACATTCTTGCTGTTACCTATGATTTCAAGCAGGTCTTCGTCTCCAACAAAGTAAAACCTGTGAACAGAAAGAATAAATTAAAGCATGAATCAACATACTGTAAATGCAAAAGAGTCACTCCAAATAACTAAATTCAACAAAGTGTCTCTGTGCACTATGCACCATTAAAATAGTGTAAATTCCCTCCTTTAGCTCACTCTGCCTCAGTGTCATTTTCATACCTGGGGAATGAGGATCTCTCTCTCTCCAGGTATTCTCCTAGAGCTTTCTGGATTTTTCCCAGAAGGTCAGCCAGACGCTCCAGGGATCTCTGTACTCCCTGTATGTTCAGCACATCCATCACCAAAGGAGACTTTGTCACCTTCTTCATCAGTGCCAAGAACTCTGTGCTGATACTGAGGAATAAAGAGACAGATTACATTAAGTTTATAGAACAAAAAGTACAGTAGTAAATTGAAGGGAATACTAGTTTCTTTCCTCAGGGTTAATGAAATAAATTATCTCCTTTAAAAAAAAAAAAAAAGGGCCCTTCATTTACCTATGGAATCTCTGGGTTTCCACTGGCAGCAGATGTTTGATGTCAGCACTGCCTGTGAAGATGCCCTCCAGGTACACCCAGCGACGCTGAACATCAATCCAGACGTCAAACAGAGCCATGATGCGATTCAGCTTGTCCTCCCAGCTCAGAGCATCTTCTTCAAACACCTGGGAGAAAAAAATGGGAGTTAAAAAATGTTATATTTGTATAATAACAGTTATTGTATAATAACTGTACAACTGTTGTCTCAATGACGAGAACATGCAACCATTTACCTTGTAGTATGGAGACAACTTCATGGCAGACACACTGTTGATGTGTTCTTTGACCTTGTTGAAGAGGTCATCCCAGCCTCTGATCAGACGACACTTGTTCTGATAGTTCACCAGGTCAAGCTCATATGAGTTCCACACTTCACGGATCTGAAAACCAGGAATGTGTAATTAGAATTATCTGGATTGGAAGTTGTACATTAAAAAACTAAACTAAACTAAACTAAACACCCTATAAGCATTGTAACTGCACTGGATAATCTCTTTAGGTCTCTCCTTCCTCACCTGTTTAAGGAACTCTTCCAAAGCCATTTCTCCCTGGGCTACCAGGAGAACATCCTTCACCACCATCTCATTCTTCTGCAGATCCACATCCCAGATCTGTCCCAGTGTCAGCTCTGACAGAACCCAGTTCACATGCAGACGCTTCATCAGCTGCTTCCAGTGGCGGTCCTTGAGGGCCTCAGATTTTAGCTCAATGACCAACATGTTGACCTGGGGAGAGAAAGGAATAAGCAGATAATTTAATATGATGTTATTTAATTTCTATTCGAGGCAGAGTTAGTGCTCAGTGGTAAAAACTGGTTGCCTGACCTTCAGGTATCCTTTAAGCAGTCTCTGGACATACTCATAGGAAGCATACTGTCTCAGTCTTGCTTGGAAGTTCTTCAGCTGGTTCAGAAGACCATCCAGGCTCTGACGAAGCTACAAACACATGACACAAACATGAAGACAGTTACATGCTAGTTAATTTTACAAATATTAATAAGTATTATTATTTAGTATTATTATCATCATCATTATCAATAATAATAATACCAACGATTACAGTAATGCCTTACCTTGCGAGGCTGTACAGAAACCCATGGCTGCTCTTTCATTTGGTCGATTTGCTCCCAAACCTTTGACAGCTCAGACCACACCTCCTTCAGGTCATGTAACTCCTCCAGTGCCACCTATAGATCACCACAAAGAAACGAAGGTGGTCCAAAATGTGTTCACTTTGTCATCTCTTGTCTTGGAAGTAGTAGATAATTTCATCTTCAACTAACGACTTAATGTGTGTGGAGGCATTACCTGCACCCTCTCTTCACTGCCACTGAGCAGGCCAGTATCAGTTAGCTCCAGGGCCTCTTTGGCACGGGCACACTTCTCCCTCTCAACCTTCAGACGGCCAAAGTTGCCTTCATAGATGGTCAGCGACTGAAGAGCCTCCTCTGGACGCAGGTTGCCCTGTTGGAGCAGATGGAGGTGATTGAAAGTCACATTAAAATACGTCTTTACCTGCTAGCCCACTTTAAAATGAGCAGTAACCATTTATGTATCCAACAAAAAAAAAAAAAAAAAAAAAAAAAAAATTACTTATAGGTGCGACTTATTGCACTGTATTACAAATATAATAAGATGATTCCATTTCTCTTACAGCAACTGGTTTGGTCTTCTCCCAGTCATTGAGCAAGTCAGTGGTGCGGTTTTCCACAGCTTTGTCTTCCTGGACAATCTTCATTTGCAGGTTGGCCACCTGCTGCTGGATAGCAGTATCCTTGCGCTTCATTATGTCACTGAAGGCACCCCATTCACCTTCAATGTTGTCGATGTAGAGCCAAGAAGGAGGGAACTGGAATCTCTGCTTCTCCAACAAACGCTGCCCATTACGGAACAACTGGGGGTAAAGGAGGGAGAAACTGATTAGAACCCAAAACTGTCCTTAAAGCATGCCATTATATAAATGAATGAAGGAACGGCTACTGAATGTTTTAGAGTACTTACGTCCACATTTTTCTCAAACTGTTTGATCTTTCTCTTCAAGGTCTGGACATATGTTATAAAGTTAACAGCATCTGAGGTGCTGGCTGTGTCCACAGAGTGCTGCTCCAGATCTTGACGGGACTAGTGAGGGAACAGAAAAAGGTGATTTAAAAAAAAGAAATTTATTGACAAAATAATCCTCTAATCAGTGTCTTTGAAATGAATGTTAAGTTGGTTAAAAGTCACTCAATCAACTAAATTTTATCACGTTACCTTGGAGATCTGGGCATGGAAGTCCTGCATGTTCTGTCCAAGCATCTGTCCAAACTTGCTGAGGACTTCTTTATGCCAGGAGTCATACTTCAAGTTAACCTTGGACTGGACCTGTTGTCAGGGACAGATAAATATATTTTTAACTTCACGTGGGATTTTAAAACTGTCTATATTTTTAAGATATTATGTTGTGAGAAATAACTTTCAAATACAACACTTAGAACTGACTCATCATTACCTTGCCATAATCGATGACTACAGGGCCAAACTCTTTCCTTGTCTCTGCGTTGTCAAATGTTCCTCGTGCTTTTCGGATCTGGACTAGCAGAGCCTGCCACTTGGTGAGATCTTCACCCAGACGGTTGTAGATGTTCTCTGCTTGCATGTCCCACAAGCATTGGTACTGCAGCCACACCTGGACAGCAGACAGGCCAACAAAGACGTCAGTGACTAATTAAGGAATATCTAGCAGCATATGTATATGAAAATAACATAGTAAATAAGAAAATGTTAATTTGTGCTCTCAGACCAATGAGGCTCTTACCTTGACGTACTGCTCCACCTCATTGACAATGTCTTCGACTGCATTGTAGGCCTCCTCCAAGGCTGCAGGGCCATCTGGCATTCTGGTCAGGGCATTTCTGTAGAACTTCTCCTCCTCTGACAACTCATAGTGGACACCCACCTAGTGAGAAAGAACAGACTTGCTTATCATATCTGATCTAAAATATTGTTTCTCCATGTATGCATATCACAAACCGCAGACATTCAGATATGAGAATTACATGCCTATTACTAAAACTGTCTACCTGGTATCTCTGGCTCTGGATTCTGGGAAGTGATAGGATGACCATCTTCCAGGAAAACATCTCCTGGTAGAGCTTGTAACGGCAGTCTTCAATTGGTGGGTTCAGGTAGATGACCTGGTTAGTAATCCTAAGCTCATGGACAACATTCTGGGGATATAAAAGTAAGACAATTTTCAGCTCGATTTAGGTATCAAAGAATCTCAGGTTTGAAAAAAAGAACATGAAACAGAACACATGAAAAGACAACATGGCATAAAGCAATTCAAGGTCACTAGTCACAATTCTTACCTTGATCTTGGGCTCGCCTCCAGGTTTGTGGCTCACTTGAGGAGCCTCTGTGTCCATGTCCACATCAGCCTTGTCCTCCACCTGGCCTCGGAGCACCTGAGTCCAGGCCTTAAGGCCAGCCTGCAAACGGACTCCCAGGATCCGTTCAATCTAAGGATACAGAACAAAAGAATGGTTGTGTGAAGACAGAATAGTTGAAATATTCAGTGCACATCCATTCTCACTCAACATTCAATACGTAACTGAATGAGAACAACAAAAATAAAAGTCATGGCTAATTTGTGGTACCAACCTCGATGTCAAGCTTGTTGACCCAGATAGGCAGGTTGGAATAAGAGTGCAGATTCAGGTCATCCACTGCCTTTTGGACTCGGTTGAGGATGTCAGAGAAGGTCTTGTGGTCAAACATGCAAGTGTCCAAAGAGCGGACCTCCAGATCTATTTTCTCCTCAATCAGTAACAGGTCATCCACCTGGAAACAATACAGAACAATTTAGGATGTCAATCTATTGGTTCAAAATGATTAAACATCAATCAGACTCATCAGAGTCAATATGTATACTGGATGTATGCTACTGAATGGTGACATGTACACTGACCTTCTCCTGGAAGTTGAAGACTGTCTCAGCCAATCTCTGAACATAAGGATCAAGCTTGTAGGACTCCCAGACTAGAGTGATGCCTTCAGTAATTAGAGCCTGAACCTCTTTCTTAAGTCCAGCCACCAGTAGGGAGATGGAAGACCTCTCCTCCACCTTCTCACAAGTGCGCTCATAGGTGCGAACACTCTCGATCAAAGAGATGGCGAATGGATACAGCTGGTTCGCTTGGTGGGCTTTGTTGACAATGGCCAAAGGAACACGGAAGCTCAGCCACTTGAGGTTGCGGACCTCCTTAGACAAGGTGATGATCTCTGGCAGGAAGTTGACTTTTAGCTTGAGCATGTTTCCTGTGCGTCCACGGGCACGAGTACTCTCAATTGTGAAGATGCGGCCAGAAACGCCAAGGTTACGCTGCTGCACCTGATTTACAGAGAGGAATTACAAATATTTAAAAAGGGAACAAAAAATAAAGAACTTGCAATCTTACACAGGCAGGTATAAGAACTATTTAAAAATATTTGAGAAAAAGGCAAATGAATACCATGTAGAAATACTGTACTATATATATATATGTGTCTATGTCTATGATCAATTCCATACCTTGCGTGCCCAGTCATCAAATATTTCTTGAGTGTTGAGTTTAGCCCTGAAGCTATCTCCATCCTGCTTCAGCTTCAGCCCCTCCACGTGGTTCTCCCAACCTTTTCCCAGAACATCCTCCACCCTCTTCATGTATGCAGTCAGCTGACGGTCAATCTGCTTGGCCCAGATGATTGATCCAGACACAGGTGGCAGGTCCCGAACGTGGCTCATCTTACAAGCCTGGCTCTGAGGATACTGCACTTTGAACTTGTCATGCAGCGACTCAATGTCGTCTTTCACACGCTGGATGAGTTGCGTCTGGTACTCACGGATGGCACCACGGATGTGTGGGCGCACAAACAGGGCATTGAAGCGGGAGAAGATGCGGAACATCTCGTTGGCATTCTTGGCGGTTCCCAGCTGATCACGCAGGCGGGCAGTGATACGGGTCTCCACGCGGTCAATGCGTTCATCATATCGCTTCATAGCAGCTTCCCAGGCTTCCATGCCTTCCTTTGACACATCCAGACCATCGACCTCTTTGACATTCTCATATGCCAGGTTAACCTCCTCAATGGCGTTTGCATCAGCAGCATCAAAGAGAACTCCAGCCACCTTCATATCTTGAGGTTCAACTGTCTCTCCAGGGGCATGCTGTGGCACAGCAGAAACCTGGATACAACAAGTTAAAGGAACAATTCTTTTTAACAGAACAGCAAATGAAAATAAGATGATTTTCAGTCATGATTTAATTAATATTGGTAAGCAAAGTTTGTCAGCAAAAGTAAGTCCACTGAAAAAAAATCCCAGAAAAAAAGATATTTACCTGAGGCCTCAGCACACGAACAATGACAGCCCTCAACTGCTCATGTTGCCTTCTGAAACGCCTCATGTGTTCCAGGCGGGATTGGAGCTTCCTGTGGGCAGGGCTCAGACGCCACACCATCTTCAGGTTCTCCTCTCTCTTTCTCTTCACAATGTCTCTCAAAAGCACCTGAAGTTTCTCATACTCATCTTCCCAGGTCTGGAACACCTCAAAGCAAGCCACCATAACCTGCGCACACACGCAAGTTTAAATGTCATTTAGGAAGAAGTATAACAGCAGTTAAAGTAAACATGTACTTCTTGGGTGGGGGAAAAAAAAAAAAAAAAAAAGGTAAAAGGTAGGTTATGAATAGAGACCAAGCCACGCCAACCTTTTCAAATTCCTCATAGGCAACATGCATGAGCTTCCTGGTGCCCAACACCTTGAGGAGCTGGGAGCTCAAGTCCCTTGAGATGGCCTCTACTAGACGCAATGCTCTCTGGATAGGGTATTTGGTGTTCCTAATCTTTTTCAGGTGAGTGAATATGGCTGTGAGAGCCTGGCGGATCTTATCGAGCTCTGAGGCAGAGAGCAGGTCATTCAGAGGGAAGTCTTTCATCAGAGGATTGTAGTCATTAACAGTTTCCACTGCCTGTTTCAGACCTGTGAGAAGTAGAAGAAGCCCAAATGTCCATTAATTAAAATAATGTATATAGAGAGTACAAGTTACTTAAAACTAAGGATGTTTGGATTGGCTGCTGCTCACCAGTGTCAGTGTCAAAGCTGACAGTAGCATGGAAACGTTTGCCGTGTTTGAGGATGTCCAGTGTGAGCAGAACCTCAGGGCTCTCTCTCTTCTCTTGGATCCTGTTCAGCGCTCTTTCCAGATTCAACCAGAAACTGATCTCCTGCAAGGCTGTGCCTGAAGCTGGGTCACGATCAAGCTTTGTTACCTGATAAAAGGATGGGTGTCAGAAACAAAATAAACCCAGTGGTAAGTATGAGAGAAAAATATTTTTCAATACACTTGTTATTTGGACTATCACAGCATTGTTTTGTTTTGAAACACAGCAATATGAGGATGCCTCTCACCTTTTGGATCTCCCTGATCCAGCGGTTGACTCCAGATTGCAGCTGGTTAAGGAAGGTTGGGTCCTCAACTTTGTCACCAAAGTCAGTGACCTTGGGCTTTTCCCCACGCTCATAGCATTGCTTGGCAATGTTTGTGATGATGGGGTGGATGAGAAGACTGATCTCAGGGATCTCAATGTTCTGCTGCAGGTGGAGAAGTCCCATCTCCAGCTCAGCAATCTTTTTCTCTACAGAGGGAGCCATCTTATCCCCATCTCTAGAGGGTGGTGAAAGAGATTTCAGTGCTTTGGAGGAACTTTCCATTAATTGTCCACACTAAATGCTGAGTCTTTGATACAACTAATTTGCAAGTTTTGAAAGCATCAAAAATGTACCACATATTCTGGGAATTACCTGTCTGCCTTGCCCGACTCGCGGATATAGGATTTGAAGAAAGGTGCAACAGCATTGCTGATGAAAGAGTGGAGTGTCTCGTAGGGAGAATCCTCACTCAAGGTCAGAACGCGAACTTGGGTTGATATGGGTTTGTCTGCATCAATGACTCCTGTCCTCTTAATCAAAGCCAAGCTGTAGGGAAGAAAAGGATGAATACACTCACATTCAGAATTAAAGAAGTTGGAGCCAATTGCCATTTTACAAATGGAATAACATATCACATCCTATTTTAAACAAAGTACTTTAGATGCATAATTAACCTGTTGGACTTGATCCCATAGTGTATGTCAATGCTGACGTTATAGGTGATGCACTCTTTCTCCTCCTCTCCTTCATCTCCAACATCCTCTGTGTGAAAAACAAATAAAAATAAAAATTTAAGTCTGAACAATTTAACAGAAAATTCAATAAATCATATTCTGTGCACAACCAAATTAGATAATGATCATTAAATGTTTGCACTTTCTAATATCCAGTAATTAAAATTAAAAACTGCCAGTGTCTAAGTTAATTACCACCATATCATGGCATAAGCTGTGCTAAACGTGTTCACCATGTATTTAGTCACCAATTGGGGACTTTCACTAGTAAATAAGTTGGTTGCTCAAGGCCAACAAAATGAGTCTGTTGTTAATGGTAAAAATAAATAAATTGGAAACCAGACAAGGGCTGAGTTCATCTATGTATTTTGAGCCATCTTGTAGCAGGATGACAGTGCAATCAGACCATTTGGTCAACTTACATTCATTTATGTCCCTACCATCCTTTACAAATGAGGTCATGACTTGTAGGAAAATATAGCTATCTGCAGATACTGCTCTCTCTGCATTGCAGCATCAGTATTCTTAGTGCAATAACATGAATAGACTGCGGCTGGGAATCCAAAACCCCAGGGGCTCACTCTCAGTGGCTGCCTAGTCATGTGCAATATCAAGGGATCAAGGTTTAGCTCTCATAAAACATGAGTAAGGGTAAACAGCTCTGGATTTTCCTGAGGGAAACTGCAGATAATGTGTTCATTGACACAAGCTGGTTCGCATGATAAAACCCCAAAAACGTGGACACAACATGACTTGTAGTTATGACAAAGGATCCATTCTCTTTTAATTTCTGGGATTTTATCGCATGTGGTGTTTTTTAATCTCTAGCTTCATTAGCACTGCATGTTTGCTCTATTGTCTTTTGTACAGCACCATTAGCTTTCAATTTAATGGGCTTTATTTAAAAAAAAAAAAAAAAAAAAAACTGTACTTCGGCAATGGCAATGCTAAAATGCCTTAAATTCTGCACAACCTCAGCAAAACATTTCATCAGCTGCGGTTTGGGTTAACACGCACCACACATTGATCAGGTTATTATAATACTGAGCAACTTCCTTGTGTTATCCTTATCCCTTTTCTTTTCCCCGCCCAGTGTGGCGTAGTTACATTACAAGCGATGTAATGGATGGAGAAAGCAAGCTAGGTCATTGTGATCTACCCGGCTGTCAGATAATCATAACCCAAGTAAATCGTTAATTTAGCTAACGCTGTTTTTTTAGCCTTTATACTGGTGGTAAATTGAAAGCTACAGACACGTTGCGTTCATAATAACAAGACACTGAACAAAAGGGCCTGGTATTTATATCATATTAACTGACCACTTCTTGCTAAATGTACCTTTGAGTGCACTTCTTTCGACCAGGACTGTGTGCACTTGGGGATCGGCCAGAAATTTCCGCATCTGCTCCACGGCGCTCTTCTCCTCTAGGGCGGTTTCCAGGGAGGCCGGGGCCTCGCCGCCATCTTCCAGCAGCAACGGTACCAGTTTCCGAATGTGTTTCTGCAGCACCGAGGTGTCAGCCACCGTCTGAACGGCGGACACCTCCATGGTGCCGGAGTTCTCCTCCGTCCCCCCGCCGTCGGACATGGTTTTTGAGGCGGTCAACGACGGCCTGTAGCGGAGCGAAAGTGATGAAAGGAACAAGACCGACGGTGAGTGAGCTGAACGCAGTGTCTACCGAGGTGGTCAGACGCTGACTGTCGCTGTCAAATCGCCGTTACTGTTGCAGTCAGATTTATTTGCGCAATGGATTGTGGTAGTTGTCGTTCTAAGGGTGCGCGTTTAAGCGAATCATACGAGCGCAAAACTACAATTCCCACAATACAGTTGATCTTATTGTCTCTGTGTTTTAACCCTGTGTCAGATAGAGGGTTAAGGGAGTTGCCTCCAATGATGTGGCTATAAATTCTCCTTAACTACAACCAAGCAGAAAGTGACAAACCTGCTGTTGTGGATTAACTAATAATAATATGCTTTGAAATGACTGGTGCTATAAACCATTATTATGTTCTTTTGTTGCAATTCCACCGTTATTAGCATAAATGCACTTTTTGCTGACTCACCTGTCGAGTATAAATTTGTTATACAAATGATTACATCAATAATAAAAATGTAGTTGGAGCTTGGATATGATCCATTTGATAGTAAACATTGGGTGTGGTGCATGGAATTGAGCTTTTTGGGAAGGTCAATGCAAAATACCATCCTTTTTTAAAAAATAAAATAGAAATGCTGAAGTCATTCGGAATTTGTGGAGGGGTAAACATTTTACTTGCATTTTCATAGAATCCAAAAAAGGTTATTAAAAAAAATGGTCAAACAAAAGCATGGCACTGTTAATGGAAGTGTCCTGGTAAGACAGGGAAGAGTGTGATGCAAAGGTTTTGGTGTTGTTTATTAAATAAATATCAGCATGAAGATAATTTCTCAGTTACAAAGAATAATCACACTTAAAACTAACTAAAAAACATAAAACCATATATAAAGAACAGCATGAGACGGATAGCCTGTACACCATATCCCTGAGATAGAAGAACAATATATAACCAATTTTTACATCATCACTGCACAGCACGACGTTTTGTCCAGTAATAGCATATCAAATGATTTATGGCTTTAAAATTATTACTGACCTAATATGAGGAGGAAGATACTGTATGAGACTTCCTTAAGCCTGAGAGAACTCTACACTTCACAGATATAGCAAAAAAACATAATGTTGCATAAACTGAGCTGCTTTAATTTACAAAAGAGAATATGTATGTCAGCCTCTACACAGTGGATATAACTTCTGTCTTCACTTCTACCTTCATCTCTTTGCATTAATGGTGGAGACTTCATGTTAATAGAAATGGCAAAGTATAAATGTCATTAAAATAGACCTGACACCTGGTAATGGACACATCACAAATGAATATAAGATACCCGCAAATGACACTTGAATGTTCCCTTTGCAGTGTTTTTACATAAAGACCTAACTACAGCAAAGTACATGTATGAAATGGAAATAATCCCAATGTTCACAAAACTGATTACTACTTTGCAGTCAATGGAGAAACTCAAGTCCTGCCACACAAAATAACACAGGCCCCACAGGAGACATGTATATTTATATCCAGAATAGTGTACACAATTTCAGTTTAAAGATGTATTCTGGCTGTATACTCCTCTTTATGTGAGCGCAAAACAGTGCTTTCATCACTGAATAAAATTGGGGGGGGGGATGTTGGGCTAGATAAACCCCCAATAAACTACAGTCCATAACCAGCTGATCATTCTTCCTCTGGGAACTTGAATTTAGCATAGACAATGAGCATGACTATCGACATGACAACACACATTGAACCAATCACAAGATAAGCAATACCCAGGAACTCATTCTTGCCTCCCATCCAGGACACATTGCTGAACACCACCTTCTTTCTGCCATCAAAGCTCAGAACAGGATAGTCTGGGGGACAAAATGTTAAGGGTATACACAGGAAGGGAAACACAGACATTTATAGAAAACAACAAATATTAGCTTTGTACTAATACTTTCAAATGCATTACATATATGAAAATATATGACGAACGATCCATTAACTTACATTAATTTTTTGCTTTTTGACTGTAGGTTATTCGTATAAAAAAATGTTGTATAAAGCTCTATAACTGAATTGCTTGCAGTGGGATAAATAGATGATTTTATTTCAGGACTGAAACTTGGGAACACAGTTGTATCATCCTTGAAAATGAAAGATGCATTCTAGGCATATACATTGGTATTCGATCAATCAAGTGAAAAATGATTTGCCTAACTCATTTACTTATCTCAGAAAATTTGCCTGTCTATTATCTCCTCAAGGAACTCCTGAATCATTGTGTTCACTCCAGTCAGTTAAAAACAGAATGTCACCCAACTTGTAAAACAAGTTAGCCTAAGCTGCTGTGGGTGTGATAAAACACGCCATTTCAATGCCTGACTCCTTTAGTTTGAGATGGAGGTCAGTAAATCTTCCCAAGTGGATGAAACCATTAAAACCACTGAATCACTCTAATTTTGTAAATTTGTCACCTGAGTGTTATCTAGACTCCAACTCCTTATCTACTATATATCAATATAACAAGATTTATTTGAAGATTGATTCTGTCTCTTGATGTGCAAAAGCATATCTACCTATAAAACCAGATCCCATCCTTTATCTCACCACTGCATGCTTAATATGTATAAGGATACTATAGTTGATTTCCAGGGAGTAGTTTCCAGCCGGCAGACCCTGTGCATAGTCATCCTCAGTGATTCGTCGATACAGCTTTCTGAAATTTGGCAGGGCTGCCCTCCTCATCCACACCAGGAAATCTTGGTTGATGAAGCCATTGTTGGCAGGGTCTGAGGGGTCCAACTCATAAGCAGGCCTGGGCCAAAATATGGGCTTTGCGGTACCTGAAAGTCAAACCTTCCTTAATAACTAATAATTTATACCTTTACTAATTACAGTGTGAGTTTTAATTGGACATTTAACCCACTGTATGCTGTGATATACCTTTCCCTTTACAATGCCTTGTAAAGATCTATCTTTTCTCTCATCAAAACATAATTAACCTGTATCATAGCTTAAACAGAGCAGATATGATTGAGAATAAATTGAACAGGTTACTACCATTGAAGGCATCTTTCAGAGGTGTAACAGAAGGGTTTCTGTACTTGACGTTGTAGTCCGTCCACCAAGCAATCCCTTTTCCATCCAGGGGCACACGCTTATTTAGTCCATTGACAATCTGATACAGCATGAAGGTGTCTTTAAAACAACAAACAACAAAAAAATAAATACTTTCTCAACATAGGCATTACAATTTTCATTGCATTCATTTTTAATGCCTTTACATACCATTGAACATGCTGTTTGCTACTGACCCACATGGTACAATAGGTTTTTCGTTGTCGTACTCATAGGGAGCACAGCTATCACTGGGTTCCTTCAAGGAGACAGAAAATAGTGTTTCTGATGCTCAAATAACTTGTCTGCATTCTTTGTTTGTATCACAGGTAGGAAATGAAGTGAAGCTTCAGGTACAGCTTCAGGTCCTGTGTGGTTTTAGTGTGTTTTCAACATCCTCTGCTGTTAACTCACCTTAAAGTACTTCAAGTCTCCAGACAGCTGGTTATCATCTTTAGAGACTCCATACTTTCTGTAGTTCTGGAAGTAGTTGGACAAACTATAGTAAAAGAACACGGGTCCCTGTGGAAGAAAACAGTCACATAAACACAGCCAAACGTCAAAGGCAGAAGTATATTTCAACTTGACAATCATAAAAACATTGTGTGTTATTGTATACAAAACTCCACTGCAACCTTAAAGAGTCTGTCAATTGTGAAGTTCATTTTGCAAACACAGTTGTCGATATGGAGACCAGAGCACTTGAAGCATGGTGTGTTTTTGTCAACCCCAGTGTAGTCTATCTGTGTGGCAAAGAACAAGAAATGTTATTATTAATAATCAATGGCTACAACACACACACATCACACCTCTTAAAACTCACAAGTACATATCACGAAAAACAACACATCTGTGAGCAGACCAAAAATATCATCTCAACTGACTCACTCCTTCCCCTCTTTTTGCTGGTGATATATGACCCCTAATTCTCTGCGTGACACAAGACACATTGATGCTGCCAGTGGTTATTCATACCTCCAGTACTTGGATGCTCTGTGAAGTGACAAACAGAGCGACACCAATGCCGATGAATGCCAGACCAATGATCACAAACCCTGGGATGACAATGCCGGCAGAGAGCATGGGCTGCCATGCTGGAAGCCTCTGCTGAGTGAAGGCGGTGTTGTCAGGCCTGTTGGCTAATTCCTGCTCTTGTTTCACCATTTTCCTGTTTCTGTTGGATAAAATGTCAACCAGTTTGTGATTGTTTACAATAATGGATGGTGCGAATATGATATAATGTCCATGGCAAACATGTGTAACACTTCCTTGTATAGCCTAGATGAGCACTTAATACTAAACAAAACTTCTTTGGTGTATTCCTCTGATTTTAATTCAATGTATGGTGATAAACACATCTTATTTAAAACTCAACACGACCCAACCGCCCTGAACCCTTCATATATCCTTCAAAAACCTTGAATCCTAAATACCAGCAACACCCAGATTAGCCAAGACCAAAACACAGAAGAATAACTGCCTTTTTTTGCAGTTTAAATTTAAATTCGCTGTTTGAGATTAATGGTTCAATTGAGGCACAAATAAATATATTTTCGATTTAAATCGGATTTTAAAGTGTTACTTACATGAAATGGAAAAACAAAGGAACCAAGAAAACATCGGATCGCTTCCTTGAGTTGTAGGTGCGACGGAAGAGCTCACCTTTACCTTTACAGCCCCACTGTTCCTCTCCTACACTGACGTCAGTTTGTCTGACGGGCAGAAATACTCCGATCTGGGATCAGTCTTGTCCTTTTTTAAACGGTGAACAAAAAATAATTGCGCCGAAAACGCTGTACTCCGGCCAACCTTCAAAGGCCATCTCAAAATAGATTTTTATTTTTCATAAGAAAACAATACAGCTATACCTTTGACAAATATTGTATAGACTACAATGTCTCTATCATTTCAGTTCTGGAGCAAACAGTAGGTCCCCGCCTTCTTCTTGGATTGGCAGTTATTTGGCCAATCGTTTTGCTCAATGGTGTTGAGTAACGTTTTCGATGCACCAATCACGAAATAGCTCACTGAGAGGGCGGGACCTGCTACTGTGCCATCTTTGTGTTGACATCTTCGGAGGATTGAGAGGTATTATTCGTATTTTCTAAAAATTATTCTCACTTTTATTAGGCCAAAGAGCGGTCCCTGAAGTAGGGAACTTAACCACCAATTCTACAGCCAGTTTGTGAGAACAGATCGGTTTGCGAACAAAGGCTGTGCCTCCTTTTTCACTGGGTCGCACCTGCTACTGTGCCGCTGTTGGTGCTAGCCACGGTCTATTGTTAGCGGTGTTAGCTAACGTAGCATGGTCACGAAGGTTCAATTTGAAAGAAGATACATGCTAAATGGACTCAGATCTATATTTGCAGTGCAGCTTGAGTTGCATTTTTAATTAAGGGCCATGTTATTGTTATCATATCCTATATGCCCCACGTTGTTTAGAACAAAGCAACCGTTAGCTAAAGTAAGCTAACGTTGATAGCAGCATTCTGCTGCTAGCTTAAAAATGCAAGCTAACGATATTTTGGCCGGATGAATAAAATAATATTAATAGTCTGGACACAATAGAAGTTTTTGCCTGTTCAGTTTATTTTCGAGTGGACATGCTCACTTGGCTAACTTAGCAAGATCTTGTTAAACAGCTGAGCCACAGTTCAACACATTCAGTAGATTGTTTGTATTATTGAGTGGATATTTGTTATTTGGCTTTCTAAACATTTGTCTACGTTAAATTTCATTCGCTGCAATGTTTAAGGCCAAAATTTGTTCAGTTGGTCCTGTTCGTAACATATTTCTGGTTCTGTCTTCATTTCTCAGTGTTTGAATGGATATTACCAGGTGCACGGAGAAATGGGTAAAACAAGACAAGGTTACTGTACCATGGAGCCCTCATTTCATAAAACCATGACATTCATGCATAGTTAACATTATTTAGAACAGCCTGTGATACAAATCTGACATATTTGGGTGATGTCAACGTCAGACAGTATTTGGTGGTTGTTAGCATGTTCTAGCAGGTGCATTCACTACCCCAACAACAAAGTGATTGTATCATTGAAGTTTATATATGGGTTTTAATCATATTTTTTATATATATGTATAAAATTATTAATTTTTTAACCAAAACAATTGTAAGTGAATAAGTTTAACAATTTAGCAAGATTTTTACATGTTATTTTGTTTGATTGTTTTTTCTCTCAGCATACACAACCCATTTTCATCTAATATTTTTGTAATATTTCTTTTGAACATTTAAATGTCCACCACTTCAATTAAAACTTTCTGTAACTTGGGCTTCTCTATGTTTATGTTTTAAGGGTTTCATCTCCTTGCTGTTTTTCATTTGTTCAGGAGAGGCCTCCAACATCCTCCATAATGCTGTCTAGCAAGAAGTCAGATGCTGGCTCTTCTTCCTCTTCCTCTTCATCCTCTGCTGGTGCAGCAGGAGGTGATAGGGCCCCAATATCTGATGCCCAGACTGGTCCCTCAGCCTCGGCTGCGGGAGCTATGGATGCAAAGAAGAAAGAGAGGTCATCCCCTAGTGGGGAACCTGGAGGGGGTCCTTTGCCTCACCAGGCAGGCCCTGGGGGGGTTGACCAGGACTCAGCTGAAGTCCGCAGGACAAGTCGACGAAAGCGAGCAAAAGTAAACATTTTAGGTTTCTGCACGCTTTGGGAGGAAAGATTTTGCCAAAAAACAAGGAAAAAAGACTACAATTTGGCTCTAACAAAATTCACTATATTCTACAATGTCAATACATAATTTAAACTTTAGGTGCAATATTGCTCTGTATCTTAAGTCACAGGTTCTCATTTGCATGAATTCCTCAGTGGCAAATAGAAACAGAAGTAAGTAAGTTTTGCGTTGTCCTCACAGCATGATGTTTATAATATTTGTTGTTACTCACAGAAAGGTTTTGGCACTTTTAAATGAAGTGGGAGCCCAACTTATCTGTTCTCTAAATGCTGGTTTTAATGATGCTTTTATTGTGCCTACTGTTGCAGGTGGAGTACCGCGAGATGGACGAGAGCCTGGCCAATCTGTCGGAGGATGAATATTACTCTGAGGAGGAGCGAAATGCCAAGGCAGAGAAAGAGAGGAAGCAGGTCATCCCTCCTCCAGCTCCACCAGCAGAAGAAGAGAATGACAGTGAACCAGAGGAACCATCTGGTGAGTCTGAAACTTGATCACATCAAAGCATTGAAATAAAACAATGCCTTTGCCGAGGAAAGAAAAAAATGTGGAGTTAAATTTTTTAAAATTTTCTTAAATTATCTTTACACATGAATTTAGAGAATGTTTTCTCCTGACATGAAAGCTGTTCCTGAAAAAATACCCTCTTCCCTTCAGTGTTAACAAAATAGAGATATATTTATTTTTAGGAGTGGAAGGTGCAGCTTTCCAGAGTCGTCTTCCTCATGACCGCATGACATCGCAGGAGGCTGCCTGCTTCCCTGACATCATCAGTGGTGCCCAGCAGACTCAGAAGGTCTTCCTCTACATCCGCAACCGTACAGTATGTACCAATCTAAGCACATTAATATGTCTTCAAAGACTATGGAGTAATATATTATAGACTTAAACATATCTACTACAGTATGTTAATTCATATTAACCTCATCCAGCTCCAACTGTGGCTGGACAACCCTAAGATCCAGCTGACCTTTGAGGCCACAGCACAGCAACTCGAAGCACCATACAACAGTAAGACATAAAATTAAACATAATCTTTCCTTTTACTACAAATCTTTATTCTTTCATTCTATTGTTTAAAGAGTATTGTACGCATACAGAGGTTAAGATTTAATGTACTTTTGTTCTCCGTTTTAGGTGATGCAGTGCTGGTCCACAGGATACACAGCTACTTAGAAAGGCATGGTCTCATTAACTTTGGCATTTACAAGAGGGTCAAACCTTTACCGAGTAAGTTCACTTCATTCATTGCACTGGTAAAATAACTCTAGGCTTTCGCATAAATGTTGGTACAGTGTAAGCCTCTTGGTTGGAAAGCAAAAATATGTGACCCCCACACACACGCGCACACAAAAAAATAACACCAGGTTTACAAAGATTGTTGCCTACCAATGTAATTTTTCCAGATACTTTGACACCATTCAAAGACTATAATGATGTCTAATGATGCCTAACGAATGTGCCCCCTGTTTGTCGTTGCAGCTAAGAAAACTGGTAAGGTTATAGTTATTGGTGGAGGTGTGTCTGGACTCGCTGCAGCCAGGCAGCTGCAGAGCTTTGGGATGGATGTTACAGTTTTAGAGGCCAGGGTAGGTCACAGCACGGTTTTTATTCATTGTTATTTCTTGTATAATTGGTATTTTGTCACATATTCCCGTTGGTCGCATAAATCATTTTATGATTGCAAAACATTTACTATTACTGATTTGGTTAATATGGTATTGATATTTTTTCTCAGAGTTCAGTTGATAACCAATCAAGTGACTCATGGTTACCATATTATTATTATTATTATTATTATTATTATATAAAATTTGTACTTTTCCACCCAGGACCGCGTTGGAGGCAGAGTGGCCACATTTAGGAAGGGCAACTATGTCGCTGATCTGGGAGCGATGGTGGTGACAGGCCTGGGTATGAACCAGAATACTTTTTTTTACATTTTCATTCATGAATAATGGATCAGCTGATCTTTGAAGTAACTAAGTTGCAAGTTCTGCATTATGATTAGCTGAAATGAGATAGAGATTCTGCAGTTACAGAGATCCACCTCTAGAGGGGGATATTGTCCATGTTTGTGGTGTTTCATTGTTAGTTTTGTGTGTTTGCTTGTTCAGGAGGGAATCCTATGGCAGTGATCAGTAAGCAGGTTAACATGGAGCTGGCCAAGATCAAACAGAAGTGCCCACTGTATGAAGCCAATGGCCAGGCTGTGAGTATAATGAAATAACTTGAAGAAGTAAACTGTGTTGCCTCGCATCCATTATCCTGCCAAAGACAAGCTCCTTAGGCTATTCTTGCATTTAACTAGTAGAATCCTGAGATACCTTATGGGTGATAAAATATTTACCATAGTTGTAAAAAGACTCTTTCTTGGTTTCTCGTAAAACCAAGAAATTACTTCACAGCTTGAACACTGGCAAAGGCTAATGTTAGCAGAGGCATGCATGTGATTTAATCTAGCCCGTCTACTTTAATCTTACTGATGTTTTCAGCTCTGCAGTAGATCAAGTTCTCTAACAATCACAAAAAAATAACCATGCATCAGGGCAGGGGAGCTACAGCTGCATTAGATGCATCCCAACTACAGTTTTGTGTTATCAACATAAGATGTTTAAATATGTGCAAGAGTTCCCTCTGGATACTAAAGTGCTCTGTCTCTAGGTCTATAGCTGTTCTCCAAGCCTGTTGTTGTTCTGAGGCGGGGATCTGGCTTCCCATGAGCCACAAAAACACTGGATGGTGGATGCATTTAACTACTTACCCTAGTGTGTCATCAACAACAGCTCCTGCTCCTTGCAAAGCAGAACAGAAAACAGATATAACCTAATGTCATTAAACTGGAAATAACCAGTGTTTTTCCCTCATCTTTTATTCTCTCTGTCAAGTGACAACAGCAATTGTAGGATGTTTAGGTTCATGTTCAGGACACTGCCAGTGAAGTAGAGACTAACCAGCAGGGCTCTTTACATCACATGTAACTGGTTTCCTCTCTACAGGAAAAGGCAAATTATGTACATGTTTTACTTTTGTGTAAACCTGTTTGAGGTTAAAGTTGTGTTTACTTAATATTTTCTCTCTCTCTCTCTCTCCCCCCCTCCCCTTTTGTTTTCTCAACCCCTTCCATGTTCATCTTTTGGTGAACTACTAAAGGGTGAACGGTGCACAAGTGTATGTATTGGTCCATTTACATAATACATTCCTTACCTAATATTTAATCACTTTGAAAAGGCTTCATTCCATCTCCATTCGTTTTAATTTGACTCCACGTAACTCAATTTTATATCCATAAAAGAAGAAACCAATGAGCAGCTCATGCTAAATCTAGAGTTGGACAATTATATTATATTATTATTATATTTATATTTATTTCTCTGCTCGAATCAAGAATGTCAAGTGTGGACTTGTATTTAAGTGATTCGCTTTTTCAAACAGTTGCAAGCCTAGCATGGTGTTGATATCAGATCATTTAAGCATGTTTTAAGTTTGTTCATGCATGTTCATCCAGACATGGAATGTTGAGTAAGGATCTTTAAGTGGCAATAGGTGTATAATCTGTGCTTCTTCTGCTTCTATACCATCAGTCAATCACCTAAATACAATTATAGACAATGAGTTACAGATTGAAATGTGTACTGATGTAAATATAAGTACCATGTGAATTTCACTTTATTGAACTAGTGATAATACTTGGCTAATGTACCTTTTTAGTTATAGTTAAGTTTGACACGTTTTACAGGCTTTCTTTTTTATAATATGTATTTATTAGTAATAATTAGTTTTATTACTAGTTTAATCTCTGCTTTCTTTAGTGTGACTTGAGCCCTGTGTCCTTGTCATGTGATGTTGCGTGTGTGTATGTCCAGGTGCCAAAAGAAAAAGATGAAATGGTAGAGCAAGAGTTCAACAGACTGCTGGAGGCCACCTCCTACCTCAGCCACCAGCTGGACTTCAACTTCCTCAACAACAAACCTGTTTCTCTGGGACAGGCCCTGGAGGTGGTCATTCAGTGAGTGCAGCGTACACCACACAAGGTTATACACAGGAGATGGTGACAAATGTGCCATGCGGACTCAATGTGGACTCAAAGAAGAGATGTACACAGGTGCACACGAACAGTAGTTCTAAGCTTGTTTCTGTGTGTGTGCGTGTGTGCGTGCAGGCTACAGGAGAAGCATGTAAAAGATGAGCAGATAGAACACTGGAAGAAGATTGTAAAGACACAAGAAGAACTCAGGGATCTTCTCAATAAGGTGAGACTAAGTTTTCTTTGTGACACCGGGAGCTCTAAACAACATTCAGGCCACTTTGAACAACTGCAACTTTAGTACCAAAACTGTAGTTGTGTGTAATAGATGCATTGCATAGCAAAAATCTGCAACTTGGCAATTTTGGCTGAAAAAGTTGATTTCACTATTAATGGACTGACATAATGTAGTCTCTAATTCTCTTCTCTCTTCTTTCATGCCATCCACCACCATCCCATGACCACCTTTCTCTACCTCCCTTAACCTTTCCTTTTCCTTTCCCTGCAGATGGTGACCTCTAAGGAAAGGGTTAAGGAGCTCCATCAGCAGTATAAAGAGGCCAGTGAAGTCAAACCACCCAGAGATATCACAGCTGAGTTCCTGGTGAAGAGCAAGCACCGCGACCTCACCGCACTCTGCAAAGTGAGCTCAAATACAGTTTCAGAAAAAAGAAATGTGATGATCAAAAAGCTGAAGAGTAACATAGTTCCACTACAGCTCTTTCATTTTCTGACACTTCCTACAGATATTTTCAAGCTGCAGGCAGTTATCTAGGCTGGTTGTTGTCTACAACAGATTCCTATGTGACACTGTCATTACTTCTTCAGATCTTAGACTGGTGACTTTAAAATAATCCAGTCACAGCAGTTAAGTTTAATTGCTAAATATTTCCAAGTGTGTTTTGTGGCCTTGTGGGTAATTCAAAGTGTCTGTGTTTTCAGTAACTATAATTTGAACTACTTTAAAGCAATATTAGATTCCCTGGGTTGATTATTAGGTTTATCAAAAGGTCAGAGGGTCAACCACCACAATTTTACAGGTCAGAATCTTTTTTTGCTCTGGAAAATAACATTTGCTGCGAACAAAGATCAGGCCTTTTTTAAGAGTATTATTGTGCTAAAGAAGTACTGACATATAAAAGGGATATATTATGGACTGGTAGGTTGGGGTGCCTTGCAGAATTTTAATACTGTGCTATCTAAGTAAACGAGACAGGCTATGTTTAAGTGGTTTAATGCCTCGGTGGGATGTATTATTAGTGTGAGTGCTGCTGTTTTATTTTTGGTACGGACAAATCACCTCCACTACAGCTATGTGTGTATTTTAGAGGGAGGTTTTCGTTGGTTTAAACACAGCTGGTGTCTGAAACGAATTTGTCTGAGACCCATCCGCTGGCTGAGAAACCACTTCAAGGCCTTGAATCATGGTCTGACTGTCTTTATGTCTGCAAATGCGCATGTGTGCACACACAAACACACACACACACACACACACACACTCACAAACACATTTTCAGCATGACAGAAAAGATTTAAGAGAGTCTGTGAGTGTGTATGCACATGCAATGAAAGACTACACTGTATAACAAGAATTTAGGGGCAATAAGTGGGTGGTTGTGGCAGGGATGAATAAATTACTGCAGCTGTTCAGGTTAAATGCTGTAAACCTGTCTCAGAGTAGCACTGTCATGGGGCCTGGCATGGTAGGTGGTACTGCCAGACTCTGCGTTGCTGTCATAGTTGATTCTGTTGTGGTGAACTGATTAACAGGTTAAGTCAGCCCTTTCTGTCAAGATTGCTTGTCCTTTCTACATGACCTGAAACCCTCTGGGTGTGTACCTCGCGCACACACAGATGTGCATGCCATACACTCTTACCTAGTTAAAGATATTGCCAACCAGCTGTGAAAGTCTCTGATTCGCTTTTTTTTTTAAAATAACAATCAATATTTGTGATGATTATTTTTGGAAAACAAATTTCTCACATAACAAAACAATTGTGCCACCTCCCAGCAGTGTGACTTATATGGATGTAAGATGTGTATACAGTGTTGTCTACATCTCCTTGATGTCTGCTTTGTCTGCGTGTAGGAGTATGATGAGTTGGTGGAGATGCAGGTCAAACTGGAGGAGAAGCTGCAGGAGCTGGAGGCCAATCCACCCAGGTAATTCTTCCCTCGGAACTTTCAATATAATTTCCTTGAACAGCTTCTTTTTCGTTTTCATCAAGTTAGTGAAATGCGCCATGAAAACTCACTGCTTGTGGCACTGTAAAAACTATGAACTTTGAAATGCCAACCAGACATTTCTGAACTATATCCCAGATCTGATATGGCCATGAAGCACTTTTTAATCCAGCTACAGTAGCAGCTTGTTGGTCTGGTTTGGTTTTGATTCAGTGCATTAGCCTAGTTTTCTAGGCTAACTATGCTAGATTGGCTAGGGTGAAAACAGTCAGTGCCTAATGGTTACAACTCCCTTGCTGGAGCCCTGCAGCCCTTAGTAGCACTTGTTTACCTTTGTTATGCCTGTCTTTTCAATTAATATCATGTCATTTATGTCATGATGTGTGTTATTATATGCGTTTATAGCAGTTTTTCTGGCCTGTACATGAGTCAACCTGTTTCTCTGATGTCTGAATAGCTGTCAACATACATCCCCGTGTCTCTTTCTTTCCCTTCTTTCCCACAGTGATGTTTACCTGTCATCCAGGGATCGGCAGATCCTGGACTGGCACTTTGCCAACTTGGAGTTTGCCAACGCTACACCCCTCTCCACCCTATCACTCAAGCATTGGGATCAGGTATATACATGTACCCATTTTGTCATAACTGTGTTGTCCTGACAATGGTCTCACATAGCAAATACCTTAGGCCTCTTACAGTCCCCTGTGTGTCATTAGAAGTTTATTGGGAGATACTGTAGCCCCTCTGTTTTAATACATGACCAAGTTAATTGTGCCATTGCAATGACAGATTATTCATTTATCCACAGGATGATGACTTTGAGTTCACTGGCAGCCACCTAACAGTAAGGAATGGTTACTCCTGTGTTCCTGTAGCTCTGGCCGAAGGGTTGGACATCAAACTAAACACAGCAGTACGACAGGTTCGATATACGGCATCTGGTACGTACTCACAACTCTGTTTACTTGATGTGTTCATATGCATGTAGGACGTGTGTTAAACGGGTATTTATCTGTTTGGACTCCAGGCTGTGAGGTGATAGCAGTCAACACTCGATCCACGACCCAGACCTTCATATACAAGTGTGACGCTGTGCTGTGCACCCTGCCTCTCGGCGTGTTGAAGCAGCAGCCCCCTGCCGTGCAGTTTGTTCCCCCTCTGCCTGAGTGGAAAACATCTGCCATACAGAGGATGGGCTTCGGCAACCTCAACAAGGTTGGAGTTCTCTATAAGCTCACAGTGCCATATGGTGCATAAGCTTTATCAGAACAAGCTTCCTACATTCCTTCCTTCTTTCTTAACTCCTGAGTCAGAACCAAATGATAGATCACATGCATATTTGTTTGGATTTTACTCTGAAGTATACTCATTGTCTTAATTTCAATTGGGAGGGGCAGAGATTTGAATCATAAGACCCATTCACCATGGGATAACATTTTCACTGTTTCCCCAGTCACTCCCTAGTTTTGTCAGAGTCAGGTTTTAAATAATCTAGCACAACCTGTCAGTGGGTTTCCTGCAGAACGAGCGATTGATTCTTCAGGGAGATCTCTGCTGTTGTTTCTACTGCAGTGTCCTTATGCTGTCGACTTGACCTTCAGATTCTACAGAGGCTCCTGCATCCAAAGCACAATACCATTCAGTCATTGTTTAGTGTTTTCCTGCAGGTTCACATATCATTTTCTTTTAAGCTTGCTACGTCAGCATCCCTTCTGTATTCAGCTGATACCCTCCTTCCTCTTAAATCAGTCAAGGTGTTAGCATGCAGCTCAGAGATCAAGGATCCCCCTATATCTATAAATAGAAAAGGTTTTGTTGCTGAATACTGGTTCTTTTCTCAGATGAAAGGAGGGTGGGATCGAGAGGGGGGCATGGGCAGTTTGAGGAGAGTGAGCTTGTTGCGTGCGAAAGGAGGATGCTTTTTGTCAGTGTGTCAGTAATCCGATCAGTGCTCATTCTGCGTCACTCCTGACCCACCAGCTCTTTCACTCTCTCTCTCTCTCTCTCTCTCTCTCTCTCTCTGTTGCTGAGCATCATCTGCAGCAGGGTAGTTTATCTCCTAATTCTGCTGCAGCACAGAGCAGAGTACTGCATGATTATGCAATCTGAGCTCCTACTAATGCTTTGCATCCAGCAGAGGGAGCTCAACCAATCACACAGCCATGACTGGTGTTGGCAGTGAATGTGCTGAACATTAGATGTACTTTACATGCAATAGGGATTTTGACTAAAATAGGCACTTTGGTTGTTGTTTGCCTGTTTTGTTTTTTTTTTTTCTCTAATCTGTTTTCCTCCCCACCTAAAGGTGGTGTTGTGTTTTGACCGTGTGTTCTGGGATCCGAGTGTCAACCTGTTTGGTCATGTCGGCTCCACCACAGCGAGTCGAGGTGAACTCTTCCTGTTCTGGAACCTCTACAAAGGTGACAAGGGATCACTTGTTATTTCAGTCACTCTGCTGGTTTTGATGTAATTTGCATTCAATTCACAATCTCAACCGTGTGCTAAAATGACACTACTCTCCCTTAAAGCTAAATGATAACCTGATGATATTGATGAAGTTACCTGGTCATATTTTCCCCTTGTCTCTCCAAAAATCAAAGTAACAAGGTAACTTTTTTTTTCTCCCCACTTTTTTTTTTTTTTTTTTTTGCCTTGTCAGCCCCGATCCTGCTCGCCCTGATGGCTGGTGAGGCTGCTGGCATCATGGAGAACATCAGTGATGATGTAATTGTTGGACGCTGCCTGGCCATTCTCAAAGGAATATTTGGAAGCAGCTCTGTACCACAGGTACATGTTTGTCCATCATCCTTCCTCATTGACCTTTCTATTTTTCTGTCACTTATCCCCAGTCCACATACCACATTGACTTATAAGTTGACAATGCTGGCAGTTTTGTTCAAGAACAGCTTCATTATGATTGTTTAGTATTTTATATTTTTTTAAGCTCAATCATTAGGGCTGCCTTTGGCTTTTCCAGTACTTTGAGTGGAATGTCAGACTCATTCCTGAATTGACCCCCATAACCAGCACAACTTTACACAGCAAGTATATGTGAAAGGCGCTCGCAAGTCAAATCCAAACCACCCGTCATTATAAATCACTCGCTTATGGTTTCAAATGGGATAAAATCATATGCATGAAAGCCAGAGTTGGAAATGTTTGCCATCCAGCTGTTTACAGGTTCCCTCTAATATCATCATGGAAACTTCTAAAAAGTATGTGTTGTTGTTTGTTGTCATGGCAGCCTAAAGAAACCGTGGTCACACGTTGGCGTGCCGACCCCTGGGCACGGGGCTCCTACTCCTATGTCGCAGCAGGTTCTTCGGGTAACGACTACGACCTCATGGCACAGCCCATCACGCCTGGTCCTGCTATACCAGGAGCCTCACAGGTAAACGCACGAATGGGAGGAAAGTGATGCTGATCGTGCCACTGCAGGGTGTGTGTTTGGGTGAGAATGAGAGTGTATATGCATGTGAAAAACTGAGGAAAAAAAGGCATCCCAGCTTGCCCACAATATGCAACCAAACCAAAGCAGAGCAGCTCATTCCCAACACAGATGTTTTTTTGGGCTCTTTTGATGTTGGCATGCTGATAGACGTGAACAAGTCATATTTATGTGTTGGCTGATGACTTCTGGCAGTTTACTACCACACCCCCCCCCCCCCATCTCACCAGTCCCCTATTTTCTTTTAGTGCTTTATTATGTAGGGACAATCCAACATGGATCTGAATGTGGTTTTTCTTTTCCTTTCAGCCTGTCCCTCGTTTGTTCTTCGCTGGGGAGCACACCATCAGGAATTACCCAGCCACAGTTCACGGCGCCCTGCTCAGTGGGCTCCGCGAGGCCGGCCGCATCGCAGATCAGTTCCTCGGTGCCATGTACACACTTCCCCGACAAGCCACTCCCACAGCCGCCAGCAACCCTCAGCAGGCTCAGCCCACCCCTAGCGTCTGAGACGGTTCCTGCCAGCTCAGAACTGTGGCACTACCTACATCACCCATAAACTCTTGATATTTCTCTACGTGAAAGATCTTGGAAATCCCAGAAACATATTTGCCTCTTTGCCTTTTGACTAAAATACATCTCTAGAGTTTATTTCCTGGTTGTATGTTAAATGTGACATTCAGTCATTCAGCATATACATACAATACATTTAACAGAAAGATGTAACCTACTAAAGAATGGGCTGGGAATATATTTCAGTTATTACATACTTATGTAATAATCCATCTCAAACTTTATAAATGTGAGAGACTCCAGTCTTAAAAGAGAAGCATGGCATTACTTTTGGTACTTGGAGTTATTCATTGTGTTTGATTCCATGTGGAGTGTGCTTTCAGAACCCAGCATCTATTTATGTGCCCCTGTCTGAACGTTAAGGAGCGACTGAAAATTTTTTACTAAATGTACACACAACCTAAAACCAGATATTATACAAGGCAGACAACCAATTTAGCAGCAGAGTGTCAGTCTACTAAAAGTGACATTTCCCTCTGTCATCATCCCAGAGGGATGTCGCCTTGATTGTCTTATGACTTTAAAACAAAACTGTAGCTCGATGCCTCGTAAATTTAATTTCTCTCATTTAGGTTGCAGAGTGTAGTGAAAATAGTTTAAAAGATACAAAGACTGTTTTGTCGAAAGATGTGTGAATGTTTTTGTTGCCATTGCAGTTTAAGTATTTTATTATCATCACATACTTTTTTTATATTGTCAATTTTTTTGTTATTAAAAGACAGAAACTGCATCTTGAAATTGGTGTGCTTTTGTTTTTCAAAGATTTTTCAACAGAATCTACTTCTGCCCTGTGACTGCATCACCTCCAGATGTGTACTTTTTATATTTATGCATGCATGTGCAGAAGTAACATGGCTGCTTCTGCTTTGACCCTCCACTGACCTTCCTTCGTTGCAGGACTGGCTCCTTCCCAGGGCCTGTGGTACTGGGTGAAAGGGGGGGTACAGATGAGGGTCCCTGGCAGCAGTTCCACATAGTGGGGGATCTGATGAATGAGGGGGGAGATTAAAATGGTCAACCATGAGCTTCGAGTTTTTTCTAGAGAGTTATATTTCAGGGCTCTGTACCCCTCTGTTTCCATGCACTCTCAAGCGTCATAGGCCTTGTTTTCCCCCAGAGCTGTGGTTATTATTATCGTGACCAAAGGAGATGTTTGATGTAACAACAGTAATTTGAGCTGGGGTTTTGGACTGCAGTACTCGGGTATTTTCACCTCCCCGGTAAACCATAGGCTCAGAGCACTGTGTAACTGTTGACTGGTGAGGTTCTTTTTCATAATAGCCTCCAGCCCACATCAACTGATTACTTAATAGAAAGGCAGAGACATGGAACATCAGACAGCGAGAGCTGTAAGTCTTTTGGAGGAGAGACTGCAGCGTGCCTGAGCACATTTCATGTAATTTATAGGTGTGAGGTGGAATGTGCACTTTCTCAGGTACAAACAACTCCCACATGCTGTTGCGGGTATTTTGGTAATTATCCAATCTAAGCGGCATTAAATCCAGGACCTATAGAGTCAATATTTTAGCCACGCTGGCAGATATTTGACAATGTGAATCAGTGATCTAAATTACATAAAATCCCACATTGCAAACACAATTACCAAGCAGGTGCCACTTTGAAAGTAATTTAATGCTGTAAGCTTTACCTCAACAACTCTCAACATGCACTTACATGTTCAGTGTCCCCCTCTGCCCTTTACCCATGACACCTATTGTGGGCAGTGAGACCTCTTTCTCACTCTCATGCCTCCTCCTCCTCCTCCTCCTCCTCCGGCCTGGAGTGCCACTGAGTCATTTCTATGGTTGACTTCACAACACTAATTCAGGTCAGGCATCAGTGCTGAGGCTCAGGAGTACCAGGGTCCAAACAGGCACCAGTGTGTTAGGGTTGCACCTCCCTGCATCTGAACTTAGGACAGATTAAACCACACAAGCAGGAGACGGTGTTAACCCATGACTCTCAACCATTTTGACTCATGACATCCAACAAACAAACTAAACCCTGTTCCTCATTCTGTTTGTTAAGTTTGTCAGATGTTGAACTTTGCCAATCAGGGATTTTGCTCTTCACTTGGTTAATTACTTTAAAACTGTCCTAAGACTACAAGTATCCACGATTCACAATTGGCATTAGTTCATCTGCTTAAATATGAAATGGTGGAAAGTAAGTGATGAGTCTTATGCTACTTTATACTTCACCTGCAGAAATGTTTTACTCCACCCATTAATTTTTATTCAAATAAAATGTACATAAAGTGGATGAAACTAGCTTCAATTTGATAAACTGCAACTGTAAACACTTACTTACACACTAATGAATCAATATTAACTACATCAGAATGATCTAATAATAACTTATACAGTCATATAGTACAGAGACTATATGTGTAGAGAATTAAAACTTTTACTTGTGAATTTTGATAGTAGTAGTACTAGTAATTTAGATAATAGTATTATTATAGTATAATAGTATTATTAAGTACTATTTCTTATGTTCTTGGGCTGGAACTGTGGTACAATGGTTAACAATGTCACATCACAGCACACCTTTCTGTGTGGAGTTTGCATCTTCTCCCTGTGCCGTCCTCTCACATGCACGTTAGGTTAATTGGTGACTCTGAACTGCCCCTCGGTGTGAATGATTGTTTGTTTCTATATTTCAGCCCAGATTGACTGGCAACGTGTCCAGGATGTAACCTGCCCTCACCCACTGTCAGCTGGGATTTCTGAGTCATAGCCAAAAACATGTTTAGTGAGGTTGCAGTGAGCTAAATGCCTAATTTTAAATGCATCTGTCTATAAATATGTAAACTACAGTTGAATATAATTGGGGTTATTAGTGTGATTAGTATGGACAAACAATAGGAGGTATTGTCCAATAAGAGTAGCCTCAATAGAGCTGGATGCAGGCAGGGACCAGCACTCGTTCTTCATCGTACCATGATGATCTTTAGCGCCACCGCTTTCTGCATCTACACATAAAAGCCATGTAGCTCAATTCAACACGTTCAGACTTGTTCTTTGGATTTGTCAAAACTATTCTGTTGTAGGAAATTACTAGGCAGCAGGAGATAAAGTTAAAGATTTTCACCAGAGACACCCCTCCTGAGATGCACTGACCATTAGTGATTGGTAATAATCTAACCAGGGGGATGAAGCAGGAGATCCAGCGGCTGGCTATTCTCACATTGAAAGGCAGGTTCAGAGTGTGATGAATGTTTAAAGTAACCTACATTAGCTCAAATAGAAGTGCTGGCGTAGCTGTTTAAGAGAAAGCTGTGCGTGCTGACTTTGCATTCCACAACAGCTTGTGGTTTTCCTCTTTATACCTGACCAATTTGCCTCATTTGTCTGCCTGCTTATTTTGCATACCATCAGCTGCTGTTCCGCCTTTTCCCTCTGTGAAAACCAGGGGATTGGATGCACACGCATGTGCACACACACACACACAAACACACACACACACAGGGTGCACCACTATGAAATCAAAAACTTGCTGACCTTGTTCTGCAAAATGTATAAAAGGGATTAACATATGTGGTTTGGGCTTTTACACACAATCAGGTTTGCACACACACTGACACAGGTTCCAACACAGAGACGTGTTACAAACAGGTTGGTTTTTATTTTTATTGGAATACATATGGTCTGCTGTACAGTTGGCAGCTTCAAGAGACCTACATGCAGAGTGCGCCAGCCACAGTAAGGTTAAAACATGCACAATGTATTAAGTCTAAAACTGAAAAAAAAAAAAAAAAAAAAAAAAAAAAAAAAAGCCTCCCGACACAGTCCACCTGGTGTTACTGACACACTGAGAAGCAATGATAAATCATAAAACCCTTTTGATCTGATTTCATTACACACATTTTAGTGCTTGACACCTCTGTCTGTCAGTCTCCTTCTTCTGCAAATAAATCTATAAACACGGAGCATTAAAAACAGTTGATTGTACAGGCCTGAAGTTCTTGTGTCTGTATGTACGTGAGAAAGATGAGATCCAGTTATACATATCATTTTTAAAATTCCTATTACATTACTCCTATTAGATTATTTGTATGTGTTTATATATATGTACACGTGTGTGTCTGGGGCCTGCACGCTTCTTTCTTTGGCAGCACTTACAAACATACAGCACAGAAGATGTACAAACCCTGAATTTATGAGCGAGGGAGAACAGAGCAAAGGCCGGAGCACTGAATGGGCCCTGATAATGAAAAAAACAAAACAAAAAACAAACAAACACCCCCCCCCCCCCCCCAAAAAAAAAAAAAAAACAACAAAAAAACAAACAAACACTGGGCCGACACATGGTGAACCACTCAGCACTGCTGACCTGCTCAGCTCTGATAAAATGCACAAAGCACTCTTACTTGAACGACTATGACACAACCCTTTGCTTCTCCCTCTCTTTGAAATGGTCTCGCTCCCTCTCATCCATGGTGTGTCATCATGTCTCCAGGTCATGAGAAATGTCTCGCATTAAAATAACAAACACAAAATACAGGAAGAAGTACTCTCCAGGAGTGTAATAACAACAAGAAAGATACATTATCTTGCAAAAAATATCATTCTTAAAATCAAGATGTCAAATACTTAATATATTTCAATAGTAAGGCCCACTTTACAAAAGTACAAGATTTTCCTTAAATAAAATCTATCCAATATAGCTTCCAAAATAAGACATCTTTTGTTTAACAAAGAAATAAAACATACATATGCAGAAAACAAAAATGAGAAACTCCTCAAATTGAATCTTTCCCCTTTATTTCAGTATCTTAAAGACAGGGCATCCATCTTGGAGAAAAATTGGCACAGCCTCTCACTGTAAACTGGAAATACTGTGGAATGATTTTGGCACTATGTTAGAAGGCTGAGATGCAGGCAGAACAGGGTGCCATGCCTGAAGAAATATGCTTAAACTGCGCCAATTTCCTTTCTTTAACTGGTGAGATGATTCTTAAATACTCTAATCTGGCTGGTGCAAAAACACATACCATACTGTGGTGTATTCAGCAAACAGCTACTGAAAACAGACCAGACCAAAGAACAATTCTGGGACACAAAAGAAAAAAAAAAGTTTTTAAGGGGGCTAAAGGGGGCATTAGTTGTTTGAGGTCTTAAAGTTAAGTGCTGGTTAAGTGCAGATTACAGCCTACGCCACCCAATGACACCATGACCCTGGCTTTACAATGACGGCCTTTGAGGAAAAGGGCCTGCTTGTTGCCCATGAGCCATTTCTGCAGAGCCACTCCAATCTCCACTAAGTACATTCTAGTCTACTTTATAAAAGGGAAAAAACAATGACTTGTAAATAGCGGATGTTTATACATACACCAACAGAGCTTTAGGGGATTTCTGTTAAGTCTTTAGCTGGTATTTGAGCAGGAAAGCAGAAGCATCCCCTTCTCTCTCCACTGCCTAACCACTGCTTTTTAATTGTAACATTCAGAGCCATGTCCAAAAATATTCTGCTCGAGCAGAAACTATCATATTGATTCTGATCCCACAAATGGTTTGACAAAGCTGTCAAGCTGCCATCATTCACGGATCAGAGGGACCGACAAACTCTGAAACAGCACCCAGCTGTTTCTTTATAGCACCACAAAAGCCGTCAAAGTCTCAAAACCTGTAAAGTCTTCACTCAAGTCCAAGATGAGCAGTCAGTACATTCCACCGTGTCAACAATGTGCTGGCTCTCGCCACTGGAAGCAACCAACAAGACCTGAAACATGTGAGTCGTGGCATAATGCCCGAAAGTCACAACCGGTCCTAATTCTGAAGAGTCCAACTAGGGTTTCAATGGACGGAGTGGATACATAGTCGGGTTAGGGGTGAGGGTGGTTAGTGTACTTTAGGGCCTCATAAGGAAGAAAGGCAGCATATGTAGCAAAGGATGGAGTTTCAACTTTGGCCTTTAAAAGGCCCTGCATTCTTTGAAGCTGGCCTCTGAGAGGAAAACCCTCCAACATGTCATAAAACCTACAGCTCCCAACAGCTGGGCTCTTCCTGGGTCCCCTGACTCGAGTACTCTCTTTAGGGTTAGGGAATGAAAAGAAATGCTTAAGAGGAGTAGACAAGAAAGGAAAATGAAAAACACGTAAATGGTAGAGGTTGCACCGTTCAGTTTAGTAGTAAAGGACGAGTGAAACTGTTTGATTGTCTGCATGGTAGAAGATCATTTATTGGGTGGAGGGAAAGAAGTGACACGAGGCAATAAGGCAGGATGAGGGTCGAGGGTTCAGGGTTGAGGGTTGTTGTTCGCATTTGCATCATCAAGTTGCTATTTACAGTAATCCTGACCCACAGTGATGTCAGCCTAAAAGATATATAAAAAACAATCCCCGGCCCTGCATGCCAATTCGGACAAACACACGTGCACATAAGTCATTCAGCACCCTCTTACTCTGGCATGTGCGGCAGCTTAACACACACCAGTTCACACGTCCAGCTTCAAACAGGAGCCCTCACTGACATATTCATGACAACACACACACACCAATAGATGATCACGTGTAACTCTGGCAGCATGAGTGCTGGCAAAACTGGACATTCAATACCCTTGACTGTTTTAATTATCCCTAAAGTGGACATCACTGCCAGCCTGTCCATCTTCCTCTCCTGTATTTAGAAACCCTGAGCCAAGATACGGAGACAGGATTAGATGGAGTCCTGACCTCTGACCTTTCCATCACTATTTGGTGACAGGCTGCTTGAGTAAAACAACTGTCTGAACCAACAACACTTGTCACCGCTGTTTAGAACCATGGTCTTCCCTTCAGGGAACAAGAATCCAAGGAAGATGCTGAGAAACAGAGGACGAAGGAGGAAAAGAAGAAAAGGAATTGTAGATTCTCTGAAAAACTAAAAGGAAAATTGGAACTGGTTAAAAGGATGACAGATTGGAGAGGAGATGGCAAATGAGAAGAGTGGTAGTAGAAACAACAGAGTAAGCACAGAAGAACTATATGATCATCAAGTCTTGGCTTAAGCACTGAGAGCTCTGAACAGTATGTCTGGTCTGTTTCTGCTCTATCATAAAGCCAACCGTGGCCATGAAAAGGCCATGTGACGGGCTCTTCTGAGGCTGCACCCTTCAACTGTGACAGCCAAATCTAGAGGACGCAGCTCTTTGGGCGGTGTGGTCTATACTCTTTAAAAGGGTACTTTAAAGTTGGGTTTGAAAAAAACTGGCTTTTTCTCAGGGAACCTTGTTTTGACGTCTCAGGAAAGAGTGTCCCACGGAGAACGTCTTTTTCCACTTAAATCCAATTACTTTTGCAATGTTCCATACAATAATCATTCCAAATGTAATAAAAATATGTGATATGAAGTAAAAAAAAAAAAAAAAGTAACTTTACAATCAGTACTATATGTCATTGATCTCCTCAGCAAGTGGAAGAATATGGTGCAAGTCTGAACTTGTCGGGACAATCTACCTTTCTTTATCTCAAGGCACAGATAAACATACTGTTGATATTTGTAGGAAAAGGTAAAAGTAATGAAAATTAACACTAGTGAAAATGTGCACTCTGAAGGTAAACAAACAAACAAATGGTTAAGTTTGGACTCATCACTACACAGTCACCACCGATGATCTGTATGATCAGCATGGTGATAGGTACAGACATTGCATGGGGGGGACAGTTTGCATATAATCTCCTGCTAGAATAACAGTAAAGTGACAAAGCGGTGACAGACAGGGCTCCTGCCAAAAGGCAGACCTCTTCACAATTTAAGAACCTGTACATACTGTTTATGGAGACTAATAAATACTACAGCTAGATGGAGGCTGGTAGAATACAGATGAACTGAGAAATGTAATAAGCCTGAACCAGATCATCCCCAGCCGGGTCTGACTCAACAGCACTTAAATACACAGCAGCAGAACAACCAAATAGAGAGCAGGCTTTAAAAGATCTTCAGCAGATCCCATGTGTTCAGAGCTATCACAGTTATGGTTATGTTACTTTGTCTGCTGTCATGTTAAGATTGGTGCATCAAGCCATGAAGCAATTGGTCATTCAGCTGCATTTCTTATCATCATTCATACATTTTGTTCTGGGATGAAGGTTTACGTTATCTCTCATATTGCAGTTAATCTTGTGTGTTAAACCTAAAATCCAGCAGGATCCTGCTGATGGACTCAAATGATGTCAGTGAGGTTTCCGTCATAGATATGCACCATTTACCCCAATGAAAACAATTTATTTCATTACTGGCCACAACTAAATCAGTTCTATGGCACCCCCATTGCTGCTATGGCCCCCTCCGATGAGCGAAAGCTCCAACATACCAACCACTCGTTGATATATTATAATGTAACAAAATAATACACCTCTATAGAAATAAGAAACAGGGAAAGCTGGGACGATTCGCACGGCGAACCCAGTCACATACGAGCTGGACCGTCAGTTCCTCATTAAAAGTCTTGTGTCTTTCCTTTGGCTGGCTGGCGTGCACACAGTATTTACAGCAGCACTGAAAAAAAAAATGTCCGCCATGCCAGGCCAGGTTTGCTGGTAATCCGAAGTCCAATGTTCAGTTTAAACAGAAACTTCACTTTGCTATGGCTCTCTCAAAATACAGAGACTGAGGACAGTTGCAACAGCTGTAAGACAAAGCACCATGGAAATTGTAGCATGGTTTGAGGTTATAAACAATGTCCACCCCCCTTATCATTCTTTTGTTTTCTACATGTGCATTGCATTTCATTACATGCAAACTATGAACTTTTTGTCTTGATATGGTTGAGCAGAAAGGGAAAGGATGATGCAGAACAGGAAGCGAATTACAAAAAAAAAAAATCCAAACTAAAGTCCCAGTCTGTGAGAAAAAAATGTGTTTGTGTGTGTGTGTGTGTGTGTGTGTGTGTGTGTGTACTCCAAAAATCTGGCCAACCAGAAATCCTTTAAGCAGAGTGCATGCTGAGTCACAGTCTTTCTTTCAAGTGCTCTTCATTTATTACTTAGAAACATGCAAATGTTCACGCAACATCTGAGACCCCAAATTAAATCCAGTTTGAGGTCACTGCATGCCAGAAAGTGGTGACGGGTTAAAAATTAACCTCAAGTTAAAAATGTGCATTTCTTCACTTATTGTTTGTGCATTTGTTTGTATAGTTTTCGTATATATGCATATATATGTGTGTGGGTGTGTGTATGAGAAAATCTGAAAGAAAAGCAGACGGTCTGACTGAATTGTCAAAGCAAAAAGAAAGAAAGAAAAAGTGAATAGTATGATATAGGTATGCAAAGAGGATAATTCGCTTCCTGTTTTTGGTCACATTTAAGGTCAAGATCCTCTAGTTTGTGAAGTACTCTGCATGAAGATCCAGCCCCGGGAGATGAAACATCGTTGTTAGCTAGAGTTGGGTTGTTTTTCAGCGTTCAAGAAAAAGTTGAAATTGTGATTCAAAAGCGACATATCCAGCTTTAATGGTCCTCTGAGAAAGGCATTCTCAATGTTTGGGTCCTTCATCCTCTAGCTCTCTTTAAACCCTCTCTGGCAGGCAGGAAAATCTCTAGACGTCCGCAGCATGCCAGCCTCTTCCTTGTCAAATCTCGGGATTACACTATAATACATCCAACGCAAGAAGCAGAAGAGGATAGGTGGGCTGGTGAGGCGACCTCCGCAACGCTGTACAGGCACTGTCTTTCCATTTATGCCTCTTTAGTGACAGAGAAAGTGCCGGATAGGAAGAGCCGTTCACATCTCCGTGTACGCTCAGGGTCAGATGTGTGGTTTGTTGTTCTATATGGCTGCAACTGCTATTTTTCTTTTCTTTGTTTGCTATAAAAGCTGCAGATGTTGGAGATGGTGGTAATAGGTGCAGCCATTAGTTGATGGGAGACTGGTGTTTGGCTCTGCTTTTGCCATTGAGAGCTTAATGGAGTGCTGTTAAAGAAAGATGAAGAAAAAGATCTTACTTAATCTTTCATATTTTAATACTTTATCATAACTATTCATCTTTAGCATCATGATTGGTCCCCAATTTTATAGAAAGTTTGCCAGAAAGAACAAGGCAATTTGGCATTAATTATGGGGAAAATAGAGACTGTGTTCAATTGGTACACTTCCAAACAAAATTATTACAGTTCATTTCCAGGGACACATGGAGAGTGTTTTAGACTCAGATCAGCTAAACATGTAAAAATGTGACATTTGTTGGCATGGAAGAAGAATAAAGTCTGCAATTATAAAGGAATAATTAATGAATATTTAAACAGGTTTAAATTAAGCTTTTTTTGGCTAATTTGTTTTCATCAACATAGTTCCCCTATTTGAAAAAAATATTTATTCTTAAAATAAAGGGAGAATCTCTCTCCAGATTTTCTACAGGTTTAGCTGCAGACTGAATTGTGTAGCTTTAAGGACACCTCAGCAGACTGCAACATGCAGTAAACCAGAGGCTTCCCACTGTGGGGCTGGGGGTGGGGTAGGGTGGGGTGTGAGCGTAACTCTACTTCTTAAACCAACATACTGCTGCAGCTTCATGCTGCAAATTTGATGTGAAAGCCTCTTAAGAGACATGGCATCATTACAACAAGGGTAATTAACATGATCTTCCTTTAATTAGGGAGATTTAGAGAACAGAAGATAAAAGGAATAGTCTACCTGTCCTCTTAGTTGTAGAAGTCCTGTTCAGACCTAAGCAGTCTAATGATGATCAGTCTGACGATGGCTCCATGGTCGGCTTCCTGCTCCACTTCTTCCCTCTGCTCTGGCCCCTGAGCCTTGACCCCGACTGGACCACAGCTCCCCTCCTCTGGAAGAGGCCCCTGCTGTCTTAGATGGCCGGTCATAAGAGCTCCCCAGGTGGTGTGAGTCGCTGCTGGGTAGCTGACGTCTCCAGGAGGCTGGGCTGTGGCTTGGGTTTGGACTAGGATCCACAGTATCTGAAGCCTACAGGTGTTAGAATATCAGATAAGGAAAGAAATCAGACAATTTTATCTAAGGCCACATTGTTAGTTGTAGCATAAGTGAAGTGGGTTGTTACTGGTTTGGTCAGAAAAAGGTGATTTGATTCAATCCATATTCTAGACTGTTTGCATGGTCTTGGGATGGGCCATTTTTGTATTATGTGGGCATTAAATAAATGCTGTTTATGTTACTATGTATTTATTACATAAATACAGTATTTATGTATTATGTTACTGGTGTGTGAAAAGGAAAGTCTGCCATGTGGACTTTTGCCAGGAGAAAAATCCCCAACCAAAAACCCCAAACATAACCCAAACTGAGAGATTTATAATTTGGTGGGCTGACTAGAAAACAAACCCCAAGTTACTAGTCTGTGGTGGCTACAACGGCACGTCCCCTCTTATAACCTCAGTAACCCTGCTCTAAAAAAGTGAGAGTTAGATGACGATGCAGTTCCTAAAGCACACGGAAACAGCACCCCGCTCCTGTAATTTCAGCTTTAAAAAAGCACCATAATTAGTGACATTTGGTGGGTTGGAGTTGGCTTCTGATGCAGTTTTAGAATGTATTCTCACTAATTGGCTTTAATGGAGCCCTGCTGGACTGCCTTCCTCAGTCTCCCAGGGTAACAGACAGGAAATCAGTCACCAGCAAACCCTGCCAAGTGGGCGTGTTCAGTGCGGTCACTTCCTGTTGCAGTCACTGGGGGAGGAAAAGGCAGAGTGGCATATTGTCCTTCTATGGTAAGCTGTTGCTGCAAGACCGTGGGCTCTCAGAGGGTTGCCATGTAATGCACTTCCAGTGTTTCTCGGGAGGCTGTTTTATTGTTCAACACTTTAACAGACTTAAAATAATAAAAATCAACACATACAAGACAAATATTTGACATGTAGTAACAGAGATTTCAAAGAAAAAGCTTGAAAATGACAATGAGTATCATGCTCTGTACAACTTTACATCTTTTTCTTGCTTCATCAGGAATAAGTAGCTGTGCTCCTGTGCTCCACAGAAAACTTTTTCCCCATGTGGCTGAGTGTTAATTTAAGAATATATGTGGGCAAGAGCCACTTCAGCCTGTAATATGTGCTGTTAAGTAATGTGATGTGCTACAGCAGGGGAAATCTACTGGGAACAGCAAGTGCTGTCATCACCACAGACCTGCTCCTACTCACATGTCAATGCCTTCATCTTGGGAAAACCTACATTTAATAAGCTGTCACAATCAGCAATGATAAATCATCTCTGACAACACGGCAACGTGACTCACAAAAGCGGAACTGTTCGGTATAAAAGAATGAAGTGGAGAATCATAATAAATAACAAAAAATAAATCTTGGGAAATTATTTAAACCTTTTCATCGAGAATTAGATAAAAAAAGATTGATAGCACTGATACAGTGAAAATGAAACAGCCCAGTTATCTTAGCAGCCCAGCTCTCTTGGAAGGTAAGAAAATCTCCTGACCAGCACATCTAAATCTTATCAGCTAACAAGGGATGAACAATTTCTTGGCCAGTCCTTATTCTAAGCCCAGCTAAGCCAACTGGCTGCAGGCTGTAGTAGTAATATTTACTGTACACACGTCTGGATCTTCACAGCTTGTTTTCCAAACTGTCAAAGGATGTTTTATGTGTAGCTGCAAACTACTCTCCACAAGTCTTTCATTCAGCTCAGTCACTCAAGACAAAAAAGGCTTTCAATTTAAGTTTACTTTGACAAACAAAACAGAAACTCTCAGAAGATGACTTTTTCTAACACAAAATCAAGACCAGCCAATTTAACACACATGGTGTGTCAGAGCTTCTGCAGAACAAATTATATCCCTGCTTTAAATCTGTCTGTTCTTGTTCTCGTGCCCAAATCTTCAATCTTCTCTCCAGACAGACAGTGCCCTTGACCTTCCAGGTGAAATGTTCTCAAAAAGTGAATTTTGAGTTGTTTTTTACCACAAATAATAATCTATTTATTAGCTATGATTTATAAAAGCCGTTCATTTATTGCTTTTCGTGGGTCATTTGTAGAGTGTCTGATGTTATAACCTACTACTGAAAACACCACGCGGTCCAACTTCAGCTGCTGTGCAGACTGTTATTCCAGAGGTGTTTTTCTGTGCAGGTCACATCAGGCCAATGGTGAATAGTAGAGCAGCTCTGATCCCACACTTTACCTTGCTGCCACTGGTCTTTAATTCAACAAAGGATGTTTTGGTATCTTGCTCATAGGCCATATCGGCCCCGCTGTCCTCAGCCAAACATAAGTTCACGGCTCATTCATGTACAGGCTGAGGTTTCCTACAGCTATAGCAGAGAGGAAGTACTACAATGCTGTTCTGTTCTCTTCTCCAAGGTGTGGAGTGACTTCTGCAGAAAGCAAGCACTCCCTGTTTTACACTGAGCTATTAGGCTTATTCATAAAAGGACTGAGCTTCAAGCGTGTCTCAAGTGTCTTTCCCTGCAGTTCTGCTAAACTAGACTATGTGGCTGTGCTTGTGTTTTGACATAAATGCCAGTGCCCGTATGCTACAGTTCTATGGTCACAGTGACAAAACAGAAAGCAGGTCATGTTTACCATGTCCATGATCTTAGATTAGCATGTTAGCATTAATTTGCCAAGTAGCACTAAACACCAAGTACAGCCAGCTAAGAATGTCCCTAACGGAAATTGGTTTTGCAAGTAATTAGCCATTGAAAACCAATTATTATCATTAGGATTAATCATCTGGAAACCACAAATCTCAATTGAGAAAAAATGTAAAATTTTTTTTGTGCGTGTGTAAAATCGAGACATTGAAATATAAAGGTGTTGCACTGGATGAGTGAACAATTTGCACTGCTGGTGGTGCTAAAAGAAAACCCAAGGGATCAATAAGGTCATGAGGATTGATCTTCTAGTCACCATGAATATCTGTACAAAGTTCATTCAATATTTGTCACAATATTTCACAGAAAACCAAAAGGTTCATTTGAAGTCATTAGGTTTCATCCTCTGCAGAACATGAACACCTGTACAAGATTTCATGGGAATCCATCCATTGAGAAATCCCACCATCTAAAGTGGATAAAAATATGCATCAATAACACTGGTTTGGACAAAAGTCTAGGGTTAAGCAGCAGCAGATTCAGATTCAGGCCATAATGATATGACCATGACCTTTCCATAGATCCCATTCTCGGTCCATAATGGGTTGAATAAATCTCACACATAATTTATACATGAGGTCAAAAAAAGAAAGAAAATCAATAACCTATTTTCCCAGACTGCTCCAGTGTACTTAAAAGAACTGGGAGTGTTGTCTCCTCTTTAATGACTCCTGATCAATAGTGTCTTTCTTGTCTACAGAGAGCTGATTTCAGTCTTCATCACCTCAATACTGGGGCGCCTCTCATGAAAGATCAGGATGTACAGAAGCCCAGTGAAAAAAACGATCAATGGGATGTTAAATGTTAATGATGACCAGCTACATTCCTCTCCCATCAAACTACATGTCTCCATCTGCAAGCTTGTAATAATAAAACCCTCTTCTATCAACCTTTGACACAGCAATCACAAACTAATCCCAACCTCCCACTGTCCTAACTACAGCTGTATTTATCCAAACCTCTTGGGAATGGACGGTTTTCAGACCACTGAAATGTTCTGAAAATCCAAACCAAAGATGATCGGCTGTGCTCCAAGATTTGCTTCAAAGCCCAATTATGATTTGAAGTATGTTTTTTTTGCACTGTAGCAATTTTTGCTCATAATTGCTTTCCAAATGAAGTGGCCAGTTCATGCATCAAGCATTAGGATGAACAAGGTTTTACTGTACCACAGCGCCAACCAAGTGGGCTGAGGAAATTCCCATAATAAATTACAAAGTGCATGACTGACAAAAAGCTGAACTGGTGACAATAAAACATGCAGTTCATCAGGCTGCTGCTCATGTACCAAATCAGTGACAGGGCAGGGTCTGGTTTGGTTCTTTCAAAGGTAAAACCAGGGATATCAGGGGTGAGTGATGTGGGACAGGGTCAGGAAGAAAAGGGTAAGAGACTTGAACTGAACTAAGGAGAGAATAAGTGGTCAATGCCCTGAATAGCAGAGCTGGGGTCAAGGCTATGTGTTGGAAAAGATGTGGGTGCTCACGGCTCCTCAAATGCATGATTTGAAGCCACTTTGTTCATGTCAGGACATGAATGACAAATTAAATAGGGGGGTTGGGGGAAGGATGGAAAAGAGAAGGGAGGGGCGAAGGTGGGGAGGAGTCAGAGCCAAAACAAAGGTGGCTGTGCCCTGACGCTCTTTCTGCTAGTCGACATCCGTGCTGAAAAGGGGGCGTTAAGGGTCAAGGCTCACTGTTAGACAGATTTCATTGAGGCTAATGAGAGGGATGGACCCTGTAGGCAATTACAGCTCGAAGGCCATGTTGGGTGCTATGATTTCATAGTGGCTCAGCTGGCTGGAGATGAGACACTTTAATTTAAGGTTTCCATGTCCATTGTCTTTTCTGTGACACATGAATACTGCAATTGGGTGTGTGTCACACAAACACCAATTCTGAACAATGGGCCACTGCAGGTCGCTACAGTATAAAAAGGTAGTGGTGATTAAAAATTGAAATACATAGTGATGATATGAATACCTGAGTTTCAGTAACAACGGCAAGATGTTAAAGATGTTTTTGTACAAAAACATGTTCAATGTAAGATGCGAGTTAAGGGATTGATGCCAAATTTGGGCACTTTGGTAAAAGTATTGCGGCTGTACAGTCAGCATTGAGCTGAGTAAAAGTTCTCAGATCAAAAGGGCCTATGAAATTGATAGATGGCCACAACAAAGAGCTCCGAAGAGCATTGCATGTTGGAACAGGATGCAACCGTGACTCTCTGACTCGAGCATAAAAGTTACAAAAACAACAACATTTTGGTACACCACAGGATCTTCTCAAGTGTAGTACATTATCCTCTACAGGGAATCTCTGTGTACTGTGTAAATACAAGAAAAAAACAAAAACAATACAATTGCAGTTATCTTTATTGCCCTAGATCACAAATGAGACCAAAGATGATGGATGAGACAGTACCAGCCACTTTGGATGTATTGGTCTGTCTCCTTGGCAACATCCAGTTTATTTATAGGGGAAAACACAGCGATTTAACCCACAGGCTTCTAGTCCAGTCTAGTTTGTCAAAGTGACAGACTGACATGTTATTGTAGCCATAGAGCATGCTCTGTAAGTTAACTGTGTAGCCCATTAGTAGTTATCACCTCATCTTTCCAGTGACTTGTTTAAACTTTCACACTCCATTAATTAAATCATAGATATGCCCACCATTACCAATGTGAGTGCATGTGCAGATGTACATATAATCACTGGGCTCTTGTACAGAGATTAGTTGATTATAACGCAGATCCACAATCAGTCTTAAGTGTTAGAGAAACTCGGGTTGTGTCGAAAATCACTCACTCCCTACTCACTATTCAGGGACTTCTATGTAGAGGACTATAAACCTTAGTGAGCTTGTCAGGAAAATTCAAAAACACTTTCGGACAATGCTTGGGTAATTTAGTCTGCACCATTTTTCTGTCTTTCACTGCAAGCGCAATGCATGATGGGATATATTGCTTGGTGACTATTGGTTGTACATTACTTTTCATGATGCATTATGGGATAATATGAGTCTATTATATAAGGAATAATAATTCTCACCATACATTCAGACAGCATACTCCTTATATAGCAGACTATATGGTAGACTACATAGGAAGTAATGATTCAGTCTGTATATCAGATTGTGTTTACAGTTTCTCAGTGTAACTAGCTGCAGATCAAAACTTCACATTAAAGCCACAAATATACACTCCTGCACAATGACAAATGTAAACAATAGTGTGTGCAAAAAAGACACTTGTGGACACACACTGATACATATACTATGTGAAGGTAAGCATTTGTTAGTAATGTTTATATAGCATAGAAACGCAGCCTGGCAAGGGCACAGACTGCAATGTGGCCGTGTATTTAAATAGAAGAAAGTTATTTTTTTTCTCCTTGAGGTTTCCCTAACCTTCTTTTCCCCCTGTTGAGGTCTTTTTCATTTCCATCCTCCCTCTTCTTTTTTTTTTTTTTTTGTCCCACCCTTTTTTCTTTGTCCTTACTGGGGCAGCAGGAGTGGGGCCTACAGAAGTGCTGTGCTAAGCTTGAAGTCGCAGAGCCTGGCGTCAGGGAAAAATACAAGCTGAGCTCTCATGCAAAGTGGACACACCAGGAGCTAAGCCCTGCGGCTGTACTTTCTGGACTTTTATCTTCAAGACAAAACTATTTGCAGAGGGCAACAGAAATTTTTATCTGACAGAGACGTTTTAGAAGCCGCATGCAGTAACAGCCTGGGAGGATGTTTGTTTTCTGCCAAAAATGCTTGTGAGAAATTTACAATGAATGAGAGGGGCAGGGCAAAGGTGTCAGTGAATTATAACAACCTAAAGAAATACATTTCAATCCTGTACTAGGAAATATCTATCATATAAACACAACAAACAGACCATGTATTAGTAATAATCACACGTTCAGTATATTTAGTTTTCCTTCCTTATAGTTTAAATACTGAGTAAAATTAGAAATAAGACATAAAAGTAAAATTAATAGCCAGTTTCTACCTCTGTTTTGTGTGCTTTGTGCAGACAGGAACAAAAATCAAGTCAATATTTTTACGCTAATATATTTTGTGTGTAAAGTTAAGTGTATTTAGGTTGAGACAATGGTGTCACCCTTTCTTCTTAAAAGAGAAGCAAAAGTTGTTTGTCCTACCAGTGGTTGTTGTGTGTATGATCGGCCCCAGGACTGAGAGGTCACAGGTGCGTGGGGTATGGTCCTTCCCAGGCCTCCTGTTTCCACAGTGGGTGACTGAGAGCGCTTGCCTCTGCGAAGCACGGGCTCCTCCACTTCTCTGGTGTTAGTAACCCCACTGCTGATCCTACGCATGTACACCTGGGAGAGCGAGCAACACAAAGAGAAACATTATGCAACCATGAAGTCGTACACACCTTTCCTAAACTGTTTTTTTTTTTTTTTTTGTGCAGGGGCTGTAGTCATTATCTCACCTCTGCGGGGGATGGCTTGGCTCCCTTCTGTGTTGCAGTATTCCCACCAGCTCGTGTGCCACTATTAATCGTTTCTTCCATGTCAAAAGTGGTTGCTGGGTAAGCCCGCCATGTCGTTGCAGCTTCTGCCTCGTCTTCTGACCCAATATCTATCATCGTCTTAATGGCTCCTTTTCCCAGGGTTGTTTCATCCACTGACAAAGTGCCTTTGTTCCTCCAGGTGCTTCTCAAAGTCACATTCTTCGTGTCTGGTAAACTGTCTTCTTGGGAGTGCTGGGTGTGTCTTTGGCTTTTCCAGCTGGTCACCGTGGTGGTGGTGCTGCTGCTGCTCTCGAAGCCCAACTCTGTGTCATTGAAGTCTGCAGATGCGGCGTCCGGGGACTGGAAGCTGAAGTTGCTGCGCTGGCAGCACAGATGGCTGGTAGTGGTCTCCACTCTGGAAGTGTTGTGGAGCTTGGACCTTGATGAGGATTCACTATGGTCATCACAGTCCTGGTCCTGGCATGGTCGCAAGGTGATCTCACTCTTGGGGATGGAGATTTCATACGGGACGGAGATACTGCCACGGTGCTCATTGCTGGGACCTGGAAATAAGTACATTGATAATAGTTTCTTAGAAAAGATTTTATAGATGCAACAGTAATGAAATATTCTTTATAATATCATGGTAGTTGCAAGGCTCTGTGGATGGGAATGCCAGTCTTGGTCTAGCACTTTAGTTTATGACCAAAAACCTGAGTTGCAGTTAAATGTATCATAGTCGTCATGGTTGTGTATCTTACCTATGAGGATGTTACTGGTAGAGGTGTGGCGTTCTTTGACAGACATGGGTTCACTGCACACACTGCTGCTACGGCTGCTGGTTCTGGAAGAGCTCGGGTCGTTGGGGTAGATGGTTATACTACTGGTCATTTTACTAGTGGTGGTCACAACAGGTTTGGTGGAGATTTTGGGTTTGCCGTTGGTTGGCAAAGGTTCTGAAATCATCATTTCCTTCCTGTCAATCTCAACAATAGCAGGCTTGATGACAGCCTTTGACCTCAGTGCCTCTCGTGGGCTGCACAATCGCTGGATCTCAATGCCTTGGGAGGAAAGCACAGGCCCCTGGTTGCCCCCCTCCGCTAACTGTGTTCTGCTGTGAAGCTCCTCATCAAATGAGCTCCTGGAGGAAGAGCCCTCTGAATGCGAGTCATGGACATGGGAGTATCGTGGATATCTGGAGGTTGATGTCCTACTGCTTACAATTGTAGTAGTCTTCTCAGTCACAGGGTCTGGTTCAGAGGGCCTGGAACCAGTAGATTCGGTTTCTGAAGCAGAGGAGTGACCCTCTGACCCCTGGTCGTTGGGCTGGAGAGGAGTGACACGTGATCTGTAGGCCGTGTACGATCCATTGGCTTTGGACAGGGTGGAGGCGACAGAGGCAGATTCCTGAACCTGGTCTACAAATTCCTGATCTGAGGCAGATGCTGTGTCCTTCTCTAGTGCAGAGATACTGTTGATGTTTGAGCTGTCAGGCATCACATCAGAGTTGTTTGATTCGCTATCACTACCTATGTACAGTTTTTTTTCTGCTCTGCTCTTTTTTGTCTCCCCATCAGTCTGTTTGTGAGTCGTCCTCAGTGGTTTCTGGTCATTAGCAGCTGGAGGGTAGCGACTAAGAACAGACACCTTTTTAATATCACTAGAAGATGTATTTATGGGGCTGTATGTGGCTCCTCTGGTCTTCTCCTCAGTTCCTCGTCCTGTGTCTCTTATTCCATTATCAGATGAAGTTGCAGTAGTTGGGGTTTTGGGTGTCCTCCTGCTCTTGTGAGCCGGACTGAGGGCTCTCCTCACAGACTTAGGAGAGCTCTCCTCTGAGTGGCTCAGCTCTTTGCTCCTCAGCTTAGTCTCTTTCTTGTGCTGAGGAGAGAGTTCCCTGTTCCTGTGTTTGGGAGAACTTGGTTCTGAGACAGTTGCTGCACTCCTATATTTAGGCTTCTCTTGTCTGAAACCGCCCTTCACGGTAATCTCTTCGTTCTCAGCTTTGCCATTCTCCAAGACATTAGCAGGGCTGTTGTTACTGCTTCCGTTGCCATGTTTATCCATTTTACTGGTTCCATTTCCTCCAATTCCACCTTTTCCACAGAGCTGCGTCCTTAGCTGCTCCATCTGCTCACTCAGTTGGCGAGCCCGGTTTCGTTCCATCTGGAACTTCTGATGAAGTTCAACATTTTTGGACTCTTGGTTCTTCAAATCCCCTTCAATTCTCTCAAGCTGTTTAAGGCGATTCTTGAGCTTCTCTACTTCCTGCGTCAGCTCCTTCACTTTGTTGTCCTCCTCCTGTGAGCCTTCGAGACCGCTGTTCTTCTCATTTTCAGATTTGTTCACAAGACTGATGTTGTCATCTGGCAACTTGAAGTAGTCAAGGTTCTTCTTGTGTCCGGCCAGTTTACTTGAAAGGATCCCTGTGGATGACAGCTCATCTTCGATTCGTGACCGCATGACATCTGCCCGGCCGGGGTCCACTGACACGCCAAGGCGATTCTTCTGGCGCTCAAGTTTTTCTGTCAGCTTTAGAATGATCTTCTCGTCCTCCCTCTGTTTCTCGAGCAGCCTTTTACGCTCACTCACAAAAGCCTGGGTAAATCCCTTGAGTTTTTCAAACTCCATAGCCAAAGCCTGCTCTGCTCTGTCCAGCTTTGTCTCAGACCCCTCCACCTCCTTCAAACGGGCTTTAAGAGTCTCCAACTCAGACGAGAGCTTCTTGGTCAAGTTCTTCTCCTCATTGAGGCTGAGGCAGAGCTGGCTGCAGTCAGACTTGCTTTTCCCAAAAGCTTCTTCCAGTTTCTCCAGTTCGGCCATTCTCCGCTGTAGACGTTCAATCTCCGCCTTTAGCTCCTTTGTGAGGTTTTCCTCCTCTTCCAGTTTCTCTCTGACTGTGCGGCAGAGGTCCTCAGCTTTGCGTACCTCCTCATCTTTTCCCTGAATCTTGAGGAGACGTTTCCTCAGCGCCTCCACATCACCAAGCAGGGAAGAGTTGCTGCCCTCTGCCTGAATGATCTTGTCCTGTAGAAGAAAAAGAGTGCAGCCATTCATTAATCTGTTCTTGCATTGTATTTCTTATCTACCCCACTCTACCCAGTGCTTCTGAAATGCACATTCAAACAAAGACAGCATCACAAGTCAACCAGTACCAACCTGCAGGTCCAGCAGCTCATCCTCAGACTTCTGCAGCTTGTTGGTGGCTTCTTCAAGTTCATCCAGTCTTCGGCCAAGACTCTGTAGCTTGTGCCGCAAGTGGCGATGTGTCATGTCTTTGTGATCAGACATGGCTACAACCTTTTTTTTTTTCTCTCTCTTTTTTTAATCCGTTGTTTTTGATTTGTTGCTCAGATTATTTGATAACAGCGTTTTTGGAGGTCCACATTTGTATGGTAGTCCTTCAGGCTGTCTAGGAAATACTCTTCTAATCCTCCTGGTGGCCTGTCTAGTCTTCTTTTCGTGGCTGTGACGTTACAACTTTGAAGATCTTTCTGAGCAGTGTTTAGCAGGAGAATCCATCATCTGTAGGAGGGACAGAGGAAATAACACTTAGTCATCCCTAATTAGTCAATGATAGTCATTTGCATTCTCAAACTCTCTCTAAGTGATGAAAAGGAGTGAGAGACGAGAGATTAGTTTAGTGCACACTGAAGCAGACAAGCACAGAAAGCACTGTATGATTTTACAGTTCCATCTGATTGCTATGACACAAACCATAGGACAGGACTAAATGAGGCCTAACACCAACGCACGGGCTATAAAACACACACATTTTGACACAGACTGACACAGCTGCTTTTGCAACATTTCATTGGTTTCTCAATTAACATGAACTGCACAGCTCCTCCTTTTTTACCTTTGAACCACCATGTATTTCACCTTGTCTGTCCTAAGAAGGACACACGTGTGTGAGTGTGGGGCCTTCAACATGCCCACACAGCCATACTCACACACACACACACACACACTTTGTTTTCTCCCCGCTGTTGTGTCCAACATCGATTTCTGCTTGCCTGCCTGCTTCTGCTGACATAGCAGAAGCAGCATATCTCAATAACATTGGCCCCCTTCACATAACCTATCTACACACATACAAGGCCGTCTCCTTGGTAACAACATCGCAGGCCTGTTACATGACACCACTGGTTACTTGGGATGGTTTCATTTTGCAATAGACTCTTAGGCATAAATAAATTAGCGCTGATTCAAAATCAAAAACATTAAAGAAAATAATCACTACAAATAAACATATTGACGCTGTGTTGATCTTGGTGGTCAGTACAATTATGCCCCAGGTTGGCTCATTTATGTTTCCATAGCCATTACAATTTGCTAGTTCACATCTGTGGACCCAGCTTGGCTCAATGATATGAGGACATGGATATTAGCACACAGCAGTCTACCTGTCAGCACGACCTCCATAAATCTAACAGCGGATTGGTTTCAGATTCATGCATGATTCAGGTGGTGGGCTTTCCAGCTCTTTCTAAATCCTATTACTCCCCTTCCCCCCCTCATTCTGCCAAGTTCCCCCCACTGACCGCCGGAGAGAAAAAAAATTGACCGGAGGCAAGTACATAGCATCTGCACACATCATCACTTATCGATCCCACAACAACCAGCCACCACTACACATCTCCTCTTCCTCCTCACATAGAGTAACATGTTCGAAGAATGCCTTTCTAAAGCTACAAACCACTACACATGAAGACTGCTGTAGTTTTCCTTCACATTAAATCACTTTTAACGCTGTAAAAACATCACCCAGTGCAGTAAATTTTGCTAAACCTTTTTATGTATTTGAACTATGTGCATACATGGTATACAACAAGGTATAACTTGCCATTATGGTTTGCTCCAGCATAGCTTTGTATATTTTCTATCGTTTCATTTAGTGTTAAAAACCCAAACCACTCTTCCCACAATTCATTAAAAGCCTTACTGAACATAAACCAAGGCATTAAGCTTTGAAAGTCAATATGGCAACGATTACTTTATGAAGTACAATCTGAACTCAAAGCATTTAGCTATAGTATTTTAATTATTCTTTACTTTCATGAGGTCTAGTGGTTTAGTAATCTTCTCAATGTAGTACAAGACTTTGAGGAAATAAAGAACATAGATTGAAGAGGGAGCAGGGGAAAAGACAAATGGGGAAAAATGTTAAATGTTAAAACTGCTAGCCTGGCTGTCCATTTGAAGGCCAAAACACCTTAGTCAATAAAGTCATTTTGTGTTGCATTAGCTTTGCCCAGCTGTGGCTTGTTAAGTGAGTTGTAGACCAATTTTTCTCTGTTGTCTTGAGGTGGTCGCTGTGGTTCCAAACCTGTCCCAACTGATCCTGTTCCAGTGGAGTAGAAATACTATGAAAAATTCACATATATCCATTAAAAACAGAAAGAGCTCATTGGCAACAAAAATAGTTCAATTCTTTGTGACAGCTCTTCAGACTGCACTATGCAGCTCAGGGAAACTATAACCACTGAAAAAACAAGTATTACAATGTGCCTAAGAAGAAAAAGTGATTCCTGGACATGATAGTAGACTGATATTTTTACGATCTGGTGGTACTACTGTCCTGTCACACTTGATAGTGAAACATCCTTCAAGTTCAGTCTTTATAATTTTGTCTTTAACAGATTTCTGATTGGGTTTTAGACGCCTATATATCAATTTTGAAGTTCAACAACTCTGCTCGAGCCTTGTCTGGTTAATAATGGGGTTTTCGTTAGGTCCAGCTACTCCTGGTTTGGCAGGCTGCCTACCTCTCCTCGCGTTCTCCCTTTATGTCTTTGCCAGCTTTCTACCTCCCTCCCTCATCTCTCCCCTCCATCTTTTTCTCAGACACGCACACCAGCATGGCCAAGTAGGCACTTTTAAGGGGCGGTGTAGCGTGCAAAGCGACTCTGGCAAGGGCCCGCCTCTGCCAAACCAATCAACATACCTGATTCACTTATCGCAGGGCTGAGGCCTCATTAGCTACATTCACGACGAGGGAATTCGAAGGATGGTGGGTGAGATAAGATAAGAGCGGATAAGAGAAGACACCAGTAGAAGAAAAGGGATTGAAAATGAGAATTGAAGGAATGCAGGCTGTCATTATTTAGCCTTAAAAAAAAAACAAAACAAACAAAAAAAAAACCAATCATGATTTCATTTCATTTAGTACCATGACTTACATAGATAAGTGCTCATGAACTTGAATATTCCTGGACTACTTTGATTTTTCCAGATCAGGATGCTCATTAATCAGGGGGATATTCCAAAAGGTTAGTATTCATCATCAAGTCTGCTGCATAAAAAGCCAAAGCTGAGGAGTTGTTTGGCCCAGAACAGGTTTGGAAACATAGAGACGGGAGAGAAGGAAGTAAGGTGGGAGGTGGGTTGCTGAGGTATTCAGAGCTTGGCTCATATTGAGCACAGAGTTTCATTCCCCTGTTCTGTGCTTTGTTTGACAATTATGGAAAACCTGGAGGGGGGTAAGGGGCTGTGAGGCAGGGAAACTGACCCCTTTTATGCAGACACATTCCTAATGACAGAATAACCAGGGCACTGCCAGTCCCTCGCTCTGCCTTGAATGCTCTTAACCAGGCCAGAAACAGGCTCTCCTAGGCCCTCTTTGCTGAAGCTCATTCCAAACCAGAGTGTTGTCTGGGTTTAATGGCCAGAACTAAAGGACATATATAAAATGTTTTGAAGGTTTTGCCTCAGTCTTCCCTGAGCATCAGATGGATCAAGACAGTTATGTCTACTGTAGATATGTTAACAGTTACAGTTCAGTCACAAAGATCCCAGTGATTGTTTTTGCAACATATTGTCCTGACTATGCAGTGAAACAGAGATTTCTGTGATTAAACATAACATCTGCAAACAGCTTAAACCAACTGGCTGCTCAGTACAACACTGTATGACTCTGGCACCTTTCGCTTCCTAAAACGTGGACAGGAAGTTCCCTACTTGACCTTTCGCTCCATTTTACACTCCTACTGCTGTTGTTGTGAGACACTGGGATTGTTAATAGGCAGGAAAAGAGCTACCAGAAAGTACATTTAGTTTGAGCTGAGCTTTGTCTGAATACTTATATGCAGCTGTATGGTTGGACAGTAAAAATGGAGAGTTAGTGTGGGAGTGAATCAACTGAAGAGGGTACAAAGCAAGGTAGCTTCAGAAATGAGCAGAATGAGATAAATGAGTAAGAAACATGGGAAGGTATCTACAGTATATCACAGTGTCACTGACGCAAAGTAAGGCTGAAATACCAAGTGGGCAAAGCAGGCAACTACCTCAGTGGTCCTATACCCCCAGTGGTCCCAAAGGCTTCAATTAACTGAAAATATGTTGCTTTGATCTGCATTTTAACCTGAATTAATACAGACTTTAAGGAACTGACTCATTATAAGCATTATATAGTTTTAAGAACCTTTATTTATTTCATACTGTGCTTAGATGCTGCTTTTGACAAAATAGAAGTGTGTTTATTGTGTGTCATGCCGAGGAAAGGAATGCAACAGCTTTTGAAATATTAACACTAGAGCCACCGGCTGAACATTAGGACCCCAGTCTGGGGAAGTTGTCTGGGTAAAATACAGGCAACTGAAAAAATATGATACTTGTCACTCAACAATTATTACTGTCTTTGCCTGTAGGAGGCAATACAAATGTGTCTTCATCCTCAGGTTTATGTTGCGGCGATTGTTTTCCTTTGCTGTAGGTGGCGCAGGTTTGCATGTGTACAACTGGTTACAGTGCCCCCTTGTGGTGAATTTGCAGCCTGCTAAATGCGAACTAATAGACATGTGAATGAGTAGCAAGCATTTTCATATCTTAATAGATAAAATTAGAGCCAATATACACTGGCAGAAGGATAAAGATGGAGGATGTGGGGGTAGGGTCCAACAAACAAAGAGAAGGGAAACTATAAGGACTTTTTGTCTTTAATAAACGACACCAACAGACTTGGAAGTAAAACTTTGTTAGAAGGTCCATCCACTCTGCTTGCACTCGCTCAAACACACACACACACACACACACACACACACCAAGGTTACAATCATATACCATATCATTAGGGCTTTAGCCACTCTCTTCCTGCCTGCCTGTTGCCTTCAGTACATTCTGTTCTCTCCATGAGAGAGAGAAGGAAGGCAAGAAAGGAGGAGAAAAAAAATCCCCTTCTCTTTTGCACTTGACGTTAGGTTGGAACTTATGGGTTTGAAGCTCTTCTGCCTCATAAACGGTAGTTAATAAAGGGCCTGAGTCCAATCAAAATGCCTCAACCACATCTTCATGTAGGGGGTTATTGCTCGCTTGAATATGTGAATTTATAACAAATTCTGTGTGTGTGTGTGTGTGTGAGGGAGAGAGAGAGGGATGAGGAGGGTGGATGGATGCTGGCGCAGCAGAGGAAGCCACAAGATGGTGGAGACCTGATGCTTGGCCTGAATTTTTCCGTTTTTCCAAGAAAAAGAAAATCTGCATCCCATAATGTTTGGTTTGTCGTTTCCTGTGCTGTCATGTTACTTTTTTCTCTGTTTCTTTCACTCTTTCAGTTTTGCACCGCTTCTGGAAAAATGGTAGACAAATGAAAGGCGGTGTTGCATTTCAGCAGAAAAATGGACGCGGAACTAAGGTCATGTAGCTATTTCATACAGCGTGCTGAAATGGGGCGTGGATACCTACTGTTCTCTGGTTTTTCCTTATGATGCTGGGTGAAAAGACCACTTAGAGTATGAGTATTGAAATGTGGTGAAATAGTGGGCAAACAAAACCTCATCTCCGGTTAAAAAAGAAAAAAAAAAAATTTGTTAATGGGAGAGGACATGGAAGTTAACCGCAATACTGCCATAAAAGACAAAGCAGATGCTGCCGCCTTGTCATATTCATCTTAATGTTAAATGTTATTGTTTAATGACATTTTTAGTGACATTATTACCTTTTCCTTTTTTCTTTTTTTCTTTCCTCCATCATTTAGAGCCATTCATCCAAACATTTTAAGAGGAACAAGTTCCTTTTTATGGTTTTGGACACTTGCACTTGGGAGTCAAAAAAACTTTCTCCTTCGCTCCCTGTCTCTCTACATCAAGAGTCTTGTTGCTGGGGCTTCAAAAAAAAAAAAAAAAAAAACACAGCACCACTTTGCTTGTACAAGAGGGCATGATAAGAAGAAAGAGTGAATTATGGGGGTGGGGGATGAGAATTGCCAGAAACAGGAGGAAGGAAGGGTGAGACAGGCATGGCAGGATGAGAGAGAAAAAAAAAAAAGCCACAGGAGTTAAAGTTTGACCTGTCAGCTTTCAAGTTAGACCGCAATGGTTCGACACATATACAAAATTTCTGGCTCAACTGCTTATGACCTGATTGAAGATGTGAATTTGAAGCTTGAGTCAAAGCCCTCGAAGCTTTTCAGCTTTGCTCCCAATCTTAGTGGCACAGAAGTAAATCAGAGCATGTTCTTCATCAGGAAACAGCACTACACACAGGATTACGCGCACCAGTCACTGTTCCTGTGCTCAAGAAGCAGAGCTGGGGAAACATATTAGATGCTCTATTTAAAACAGCAGCAGCTGAAAATACTGGCCAGTCGGTTGATAGCTGGTCCTCAGGCAGAACTGTAGCCAAGGAGATCTGGAGCAACTTAAATCTAGAGTCAGTTCAATGAAAACATAGTGTATCACACAGTGCAGTCGGCGAGGGGATTCAGTATCTGCTCAACAACACTTCAGCCAAATGGATGCTCACCAACACAGAAAGAGAGTTTCTACAATCTCTACGTTTCCCTCTTGCAGCTAATATCTTTCCAGTACCTGCCTGTCTGTTTCAGCACTACACCAGACGTGATACAAAAAACAGCTGAATTATATGTCATGTGTTTGTAGTTATTGGCATTTTCAATGACTACAGTATACTGGCCTTAAAAGGTCCCACCAGGGCTTTGAAGTAATATAAACTGTAGCTTATTAAATTATAGTAGAGTATTATCAGGCAAGGCAGCATCTTGGTCAACATGATAAATCATTCATGATGATATATTGACTGAAACCGGGGTTTTTGCAGATATTCTGTAACAAACATATATGTTCATATATATATATATATATATATGATATAAGGTTGATAGAAGAAACTGCAGTATATAAATGTGAAAGATATTGCATGGTAGAAGTAAACGAGACACTGTCTGCATTACTTTCCTTCATATGAAAAAAAAAAAAAAACATTGAGTGTTGCATCACCGTTGTCTACTATCAACGCTGATTGAGTTTTTCATAGTCCAGAGGGTGTTGTCCTTTCTTTAAACTTCACAACTTCACAAATTTCAAGTGTGATGGTGTTGCTACGGACAACCGCTGAGCTGCATAATGCAACACATTTTTTTTTCTTTGTCACTTCATTAATTTTGGAGCCAATTATATACAAATGTTACATTTTTGAAAAAGTAATCACTGCAAAAACGACAATTTCTGAAACTGGTACAAATTACACCTAACAATAATAAACACTATGAATATGCAGGCACTGTATTACATATGTACGGTTTAACATATCATTAATGCATTCTTATATGCATGTGGCAAGGCAGATACACACTTGAATATATGCGCTTTAGTCAAATCAAAAGTTTGGCAAGGCTCTTGTTATTGCTGTAAACACGCAAATTTATGTCCCATGTGACTTGCCATCAAGCTTCCATGAAATATTTCCTAACTCCACTCCGACATGTCCTCAGCCTGCTGCCCTCTGTGTTCAGGGTCAGAGGTCACTGACACTGTAAACACACGAAACACTCCACACGAGACACTGGGGCAAACAGGAGTGAGGCCCTGATTAGGAGAACAGATTGTGTTGTTTCATACTGCAGCTACGCCAAACCGAGCTGAGCTGAACTGCATCTGTCTGAGTTGGAAAATGAGATGAGGGTTTTTGCTGCTAAATAGTGCGGTTGTTGAACAGATAACAAAAACCAAATGGATACTTCAAATTTGGGGGAGACAGTAAAATGTTAACGATCAGTACTTTGTACAAAAAAAAAAAAAAAGAGAAAGAAACGAGTTACAACATGACAAATGAGTTATGTAAGGATTTTTACACACCGTATGTGATCAGACAGCTACATAGATAAAAGCATTACATCAGACATACACAGAAGTCAAGGCCATAAAATCTTATCAAAGCAGAAGCAATGAAAAAACCCCTTTCACATATAGACTTACCACTTTAGACCACACAACAATAATTAACAATAATAAACATCCGTCAAGGCTATAAATTTAGACTTTAAGAATTTTAGATTTTAAGGGTCAGCAGACTTTATTGGTTTGTGAATGGTTTATGTTAATGTGGATGTCATTTGCTGTCTGACTGAAACCACAAGAAGTCCCTGCTGTGAAGTGACAGACAGGAAGACTCCAGTAGGAGACGTAACTGTCCAACCACGCTGACATGACATTAATATGAGCCATGATTAGATAGCGTGACCAGTAAAGAGGGAGGGGGAGGAGGGAGAGAGAGAGAGAGAGAGAGAGAGAGCTCTAAAACAACAAGGTTTCAAATACTAAACAGAGAGCCAAGAAAGTAATGGAAGCCTATTGAAAACACTGATTAGGTGATTGATATGAATGGCAAGGCAATGAAACCCAAGAAATGATGAATAACAAAGACGTGGAACACAACTTTTCTTTCTCTTGTTAGAAAGTAATCACGATTTCTTACACTGTCTTTCTTGACTATTGTAATTTTTCCACAAAGTTATTTCAGTAGAGCTTTGGTCAGAGTTAATCTCCACAGCAGCCAATGAGTTCATGAACAGCTGTGTGGTGAACTGAAGAGCCAACCTGCTCACCTACTTTACAGCATCAACCCACTACATGTCAACGCCTAAACACCTTTTTAACATACACTGATGGTAGAATAGTAATGTAATATACATAATGCGATCACCGCCCATGTGCTGAGCCATGAATTTATTAACCTTTAATCCGAGGGGTACAGAAAAAAATCTGAGCAAAATAGACAGACACTGACACACAGGAAGATTTCTGACTAAATGTCACTCTGACTAAAGCCAACTGAAGATAAAGCCTTTGACCTCCCATTAATGTAGCGTTTCTGTCAGGACCAACGCTGGCTACCTATTTAAAGCTATGCTTAACAGCTGTTCAGGCACTCTCAGGTATCAGCAGACATCAGCTAAAATCCGTACATGACTCAATGAACACACAGATATATGGAGTAGTGTCCAATGATGAACCACTCTGGAAGGAATGTGTGTGTGTGTCACCGTTTCACACCGATAAGAGAACAAGAAAACATCGCAAACATGATGACACTTGTTAGCGTCAACAACGGGTAACCAAGAGTCTGTGTCTGTGTGAATAAGTATGAGTCAGGCTGAGAAAGAATGAGGCGAGGTAGAGAGACAAAGGTTAAGAGAGAGTTAAATAAGGAATGAGAGATAAAAATAAGTTGGCCTTTTATTCATTTATTATGTGCACTCCAAGTCATTTTTTATGTTAAAAAAAATGGCATTCAATAGGAAGACAAACAAATTTTAGTAATGACTTGGTGCTCTAATTTTGCTTTGAATTGTAAGACCTGACTTTATGATCACACTGTGACAACAACTGTGACAACATTTACAAAACATAACGCTTAATTTGCAATGAGAAGATAACAGACATTTTGTGTGGCATCCAGTCTCACTGGCAGAGATCACCTGTGGACACGATGAGAAAAGTGTGAGAAATGTAACTCCTAGTGTCACAGAGCGAACAAATGCATTAACGGGCTCATCAGACTGTGAGGTGAGATTTATGGCGAAAACTTCACCTCATATCCTGTACATTGTCATCCCAGATGGACTCAGTTAAGAGATGTAAAGGAACTAACTGTAAATCAAGCAAAAGTCTGTGACTGACAGGCACATAACACAGGATGGAAAAAAAAATGTAGTCTACACTATGTAGTCGATGATAATGTCATTTGAATGTACTGGTGTGTGTGAGTGTGAAACTGAACTACATGGTTAGCAATGATATATTTTATCATTTCCTTCAGGAAAGGTCAAGGAAATGACTATTTCTCTCCTCTTTATTATCAGTCTCTGGTGATGTCATCCCCCTTTCATATAACCTCTAGCTCTTACCCCCACCCCCATCTCTGCCACTGCATGCTTTCTGTTTCCTTTCCTTGCACTTCATCCTCTCTTGCATTTCTATGTCTTCCTTACCTAAGAGGGCAGGAGATGACAGCTGATCATTGAGCTCTCTGGCGATGAAGGGTTGTGCATTTTAACAGGCTGGCCAAAACCTCCCACAACTGCCACACACACACACATACTCAATTCATACCCATCAATAGCTCTTAACATACAGCCCTTCTACCTTCTGCCTGGCTGCTTGACATCCTGCTCATTCATTGGTTTCCCATCCTAGCACAGAGTATGCACAAACACACACACACAGGCACACACACACAAACACACACAGAGCTTAGTTGGCAGAGCTTGGCAGTGCTTCATCAGCCTGAGCCTTGGCATTAACTGCATGCTGCGGCTGAATGGAGACCTCAGTGTTTCTCTGATGATGGGGAGAGAGAGAGAGAGAGAGAGAGAGAGAGAGAGAGAGAGAGAGAGAGAGAGAGAGAGAGAGATGAGA
>CM076661.1:9621708-9716708 GCA_038496675.1 Rachycentron canadum
TATATATATATATATATATATATATATATATATAATATTATATGTGTGTGTGTGTGTGTGTGTGTGTGCGCACTGGGGGCTGCAGTTCAGAGACGTCTGGGGTTGTTTTGTCTGCTTGGGGAGGAAAGGAATGCCCAAATCAAACACAGCGAACAGGATGGAGAGAGAGAGAGAGAGAGAGATACACAGAGGAGAAAGATGGGAAGAGACAGAAAGCAGAGATCCAGAAAGTAGCAGACAGACGGAGCTAACAAAGGAACGGCAGAGCTGAATAGAGGAAGGATTTGATTTTTTTTTCACTCCCTGTGAACAACATTCTTCCTACAGAGCGACAAGGTGGAGTAAGAACATCACATGGAAAACCATCCACCTCTTTTACTTCACGGTGAACCTGCAGAACCTGTCCTTATATCTAATGACTTACAGCCCTGCAGCCCTCCCTGTTCCACAAATAACAGTGTTCACACAGCCATGACTGCTGACTACACAGAGCAGACTATTATTCATTTATACAACAACAGTAATATGACAACAATGTCACAGAACAGCTTTGGCTTATCCTTATTAACACTGCTGACCAATATAGACACCTCCTGCCATATAATCTAAGGTAAGTAGCATTAAAGGTTAAATACACTATTCAAGGTTATTAACAAAAAGGGATTTAATTAGGATCTGCACTTTAAAGTATGCCTGTAGATGTAAAATACCTAACAAATATAACCCTAAAGGCAATCCTAAGAATAAGTGCACTATACAAATGATATTAGCTGCAATACTTTAATAAAGTCAATGCATATCGTTCAGCCCTAATGTGACCATGTCAGTCATAACCTGATCATCTTCTTTTGCCCGCTGTAGGGTGAGAGAGATTTCAGTCCAGGCTGAAATATCCCCTCAACTACAGGATGAATTCAGTAGACATTCGTGGTCCTCAGAGAATGAATCCTTCAGACTTTGGTGAAACCCTACCTCCCTAGCCAATAGCACCACTATTAGGTTGATATGTTTTGGATTTGATTTAAATGTCTCATCAACATTTAGCTGGGTTGCCATGATATTTGGCGACTTCATGTTCCCTTTAGGATGAACCATGACTACTTGACAAACCCTTCATTTTTCAGGCCCAATACTTTCTGACCATCAACTTCATCTGAACTTTGTTTTTGGTGCCCAAATGCAAAGATGGTGAACATTGTCAAAACACCTGCTAAACATCAGCATGTCAGTAATGTTGTTATGCTACCATACTGACTTGCATACTAGCATTTACCTCAAACCCCCACTGCATTTAGGGGCAGCTTCATGTTAGCATGGCTATAGAGTCCTGGTTCATCACACGTGGTGGCCTAGTTCAAATAAAGTATCAACTAAAATTGTCTGTGTTGCAGGGATTCACACTCATGGTACCTTGGCATTTCAAAAATACATTGGCAGCCCTATATACACAGTCTGCAACTTTAAAATAACAAGAAGAAAAACTCTGTACTGTACTGTGTACTTCTCATTTCCCAGCAGTTACAAAGTTCAATTTTCAAACACTTCCTTGTGCTGTGCATGTGAGTTGGACCCTGCCCATGCAGGAGTGAGCCATTCCTTGACTGGCAGAGCAGAATTGATAGGCCCCTATTGTTTCCTTTTAAGGTCAATTGTATCTCAAATGCCTGGCATGGCTGAGAGTACAGATGCAGCTGGCTGGCAGGAGAGATAAAATACTAATTTAACAGCATTCCTCAGTGCAAGTCCACACCTAGAGAGAGACAGTGAAAGGGAGGCAATGACAGTGGGTGAGATTATTTAAGACAAACAAGGAGTGGGTGGGCAAGATTTGGGCAAGATTTGTTCTTTGTCGTAGGCATCGAGCTCTGCTGTACCCTTCTTTGACCAGAAAGTCAAAACACACCACCACATGTGGTAGGCCTGTTTGTCAAGGACACGGAAGAGGAAACACACATTCGTAAATGCTACCTACATCCCATGGCCACAAGTTCACATGTTAGATTCTTCTGCCAAATTTGCCCGAGCAGCATATAGCACACACTCACTAGAAGCTACTTTGAATAAAGGCATCGGCTACATTTCTAAAATGTAATGTGTTTAAGTGTTTTGCTCCAGTGGGAAGGAGAAGGGAGGGGCCCCGGATGGCCAGACCGGCTTAACTTCACAAATAAACCCAGACACAGGGAGAAAGAGAGGGAGCCGGCTGAAGGTTGGATCATAAAATATGCCTGGTATTCCACAATGTTCCACAGTGCACAAATGAGCCACTCAGGGACTTGGGAGTGTTATGGGATTCTTGCGAGGCTCCTGCGTCCGAATGTGTCCACATGCACTCACATATATACACACAGCAACACAACCTAACTGTGGGTGAGCCAGACATTCAATGTCATGCCAGGCTGAAGTGTTATCCATGATAGGCACTTTCTGACCATCGCAACTGAGTCAGAAAACATAGACTGAAAGCGTCTTTTGTTAACAAGCACAAATGTTTGTTGTTAGGCAACTTTTAGACGTGTGCAGAGAGGAAGGGGAATGAGGTAAAGGGCAGATGAAGGGACCACGTCACAGGAGCTGGTGACTTACTCATTATCTGAGTCGCTGTGTGTGTTTGTCTGCTTCAGTCTAAGCAAATGGAAGAATGTGTAAATGAGTCAATGTGCCTCAGTTGATACAGAGAGTCATAATGCTAACACAGTTAGTCAGACAACTGTCAATCAACCAAAAAATTACTTGCCTTTCTTGCCAGTCATTTGTTGCGGAAAACTTTCAAAGATTCTTTTGAATCGGCTTCTTGAATGTGAAGATTTTTCTTTTTTTGTCACTATAGTTTTAATATCATGGGTTTTTAGACAAAAATATTAAATAATTGACAAAAACTTTCATAAAATACACTTATAATCAATTACTATTTAATGTTTGAGTCCAAAAGGTTGATACTGCTTTTCTTGGACTTACATAGTGGAAACCTGAATATTTTGCACAGTTGGCAAGATGACACAACCCATTTAAAGAAGTCATCCTCAATCTAGACATTTTACTTCCTTTCTCAATTAAGTGATTAACTTTGGCTGATTAATAGATATAGGAAACCAATTGCAGCTCTATTTGGAGCACATGATACCAAATCGGTGACTTGAGAGCAACTAGATAATGAAGTGACAATATACAAATCAATCAATTAAAATAGCTATTACTGGGGCATCCAGAGAGCCAAAGAGTTCCCGGCATATGAGATAAGAACAGCTCTTCTGTCTTCCCTCGTTTCATAGCCATCTTTATACTGCTAGATGTCCAATAAAAGACAAAAAAGGCAAGATTTGTTGCAGCTCTATTCAGTCAATTTTCTTCTTCTGCTACTACAACATAAAATTTGGACTTAAAAGGGTTTCATGGCTCTTAAAGTAGAATCTGCACTCTAGCAAGTCTATTTTTGTGGCCTCACCATGGCTTCCATTGTGCTGCTTCACTTCCCCTGGTTGGGACAGCTAGCATGAGAAGGAGCTCCAAAAGCAATGTTGGCATGGAGGGGAAAACCAGCCAAGCCAGCCCTCAGCTGCCCTTTAGAAAAGGCAGCAGTGCAGAGATCTCCTCCAAAATAAAACCAAAGGAGAGAGAAGAGGGAAGAAAAAAGGGGTGGAGAGGAGGGGACGGAGGCTGAAAATAGCCAAGCAGTCGGGGTCTGTATGCATCAGCACCACAATGATGAAAGCCCCTAAAACCAGACTTGCTAATACATGGATGGATGGATGAATGGAGGGAGGGAGGGATGCCTGTGGGAGAAGAAAAACATCTTACCAGTTTGGGTTTAAATGAGGGTGAGGGTGAAAACAAAGGACAATAGGAAAATAAGGGTAGTGTCATGAAAATGGGGAAAGTCGAGCAAACATTTTGACAAGATGATTAAAGATTATTTCTTTTCTCAAGCCAGTTAATAAGTAGAAACACAGTGCAGACAACAAAACCGACAGAGAGGATGCAAGAAAGAGAAGAGGGGGAAGTGAGCAGGTTGCCATGGCGTCTGAACATTCCTCTCTCCGAGAACATGTATATTTTCTGATCACAAGAAAAATAATCTGCTGGAGGAATTTTATTTTGAGAGCCGCCCTGTAGATCCCAGGCTTAAAGCAGGACAGGCAGGAGTGTGCGGGTGAGTTTTTCAGTCTGTGTGTGTGTGTGTTATCCTCATACAGTCCAGGTGGAGATAGAGCAGCAAAGACTCCCTAAAATCATTTGCAATGGAAGAGCAAGTGAGGATCCAAATACAGCCTGTTCACCCACACGCACAGTGAACACACGGCTACACTCAACTTAAGGAAGGAGGGTTTGTGAGCGATACTTCTTCAGATGTTGTTGACACAGGTATCACAAGCTCAAATTGATCTTTTTTTCCCCCGCCTCAAATTGATCAACAGTCTGTTCCTTCTATTTGCGAGTTTGGAGAAAAGGAGAGCTGCTGTCCTGGGCCTGCAAAACCCTGATTACTTACAGACAGTTTGTGTGAAATAGATGCTCCCTCTTCTTATTCCCTCCCTTGTTCATCATCTTCTGTCTCAATGAACACAACAGATAAATCACAGCTTGTGATTATTGTAAGTCATGTTTTACAGGTGGCCTGTGGCTTCTCTCTCGTTCGCTCCCTCTGAGCATTTCACACTCAACAATTTTTCACTTGACTTTCCTCCTTCTCTCTCACTCACCCACCCACTCACAACTTCAGAGCAGGGTCTTGCTGTTTGAGGAATCTGACACACAAACATAGCTGATATGGAGCGAGTTGCAGGGTGTAAAATTGGGACAGAGCAACAAAACAACATTCATGAATATTTCAAATAGGATTGTAAAACATCTAGAGATGAACAAATGATGAAAAATATGACTATATGGGGTGGGGAACTACTAATAATATTTAATATGTTAAATGTGAAGCTGAAGCTCACATTTTTTGGTCCAAAAATACTATTCTCTACTCAAATATCTCAAATTGATGGCTAGCATCTTCAATTTAACCCTAAAATATACATTATCGTCATCCATAATGCCTGTGCCACTGACAACCTCCCCTGTGGACACCTAGAGGTGGTAGTAAGATAAATGTGGACTTTGAGTGCATACAATACTGACAATAAATAAATTGTAATCTGTCAGACTCATTTTGAGAACAAATAAGGGACAAATTCAAGGAGAAAACATCATGTGTCTAAGTAGGATGTTGGGCCACCACAAGGAGCCAGTTTCAGTGGGTCTTGGCTTGAATACATCAAGTTTCTGAAGGACAAACTTCATACTTTCATCAAGATTATTGATCCACATAAATTTCATATCTGAAATATTAATTCTGTGAGCATCTGATTTTGTTCTCCACTCATCTATTCAGGTTTTTCCTTTTATTTCTATACATTTCTGTAATGTTCAGTTAGAAGTGGTTCCCTTAGCTAAGATCGAAAAGGAAGCGACATCAAAGTACAAGATAAGACAACAACGCAACTCTTGATAATGTCTCTCTGGGCCTCACCCAGAAACAGCACTAGTGCCAGGACAATAAAACCTCCAACAAAGAGCATTGTTTGATATTACAATCACTCTCTTTTGAGTTTCGTTTGGATCAGTGTGTTAGTTAGTCAGAATTAACTTGTTTCAACTCAAAAATGAACAAGCCTTAATTATATATGGCAGTTTCAGAGAAAAAGAGTTACGTTTGGGCCATGTTAAGTATACATTTGTACACTCTGCTTCAAATTGGGTCCTCATCATTGATGTGATTGACCTCGCAATGAACCTGACCTCTGCTGAGCCCTGGACTGGTATTGCCACCACAAACTCCTGCCAACAATTGGCACATCAGTCAGTGGCCACCCGGCTGCAAATAACTATGACTAAAACATCATAAATTCTAGGAGAGAGACCTGTAACTACAATGCCACAGAAGTGAGGCTGAAAAAGACATATTACAGTCCTCAGCATATAAACACTCATTAAATTGTAGTGATGGTACCCAAAACATACAAACCCTGCCGCTGCGTGAAGGACTATGGTTCAACATTTAGCCTTTTAAGGATATTATTGAGGTTATAAACTGGGTTTGAGGGAGGGAGGAGGGGCATCTGTAGGTGGCATGATGTGGTATTTTTGTATCTGTTTACCACCTGTGTTAGTGGCTTTTTAGTTTTGGCTCCTTCAAAGCAAAATGTGTGTAGTCTGCGCCATCGTCCACCACCGGCATCATGAGACTGATGGGAAGTTGGAAGTTTCCTCTGCTTCCTTGATCACTGGCTGCCTGGCTGCTCAGCCAGCTCTCTAGGAAGAAGGATGCATCTCGAACCAGACTGGAATGGCTCCTGAAATATGCCAGATATGCCCCTGAGCCCATGAGACCCCCCCCCCATTCCTTTCCATGAAGACGCAGGCCTGTTTGCTAACCTACCTCCTACCCTCCTTCCCTTCTAGTCCACCCAACCCACAGCATTCCTGCACTGTACACAGCAACAAACACACGCAGATGACCCACTCACATAGAAAATGTTAAGGGCATTAATAACACAAGTTTCCACCCAGCTGACCCAGACATGCCTTTTAAGGGTAAGCGGTTCAGATTTCTCTTTTCATTAACTTCCAAAAATACTTCTGGACCAGGCAGGAGGAGGAGGAGTGACAGGAAAGGAGGGGCGTGGGGAGGGGGGGGTGGTTTAGCGAGGCAAAAAGAGAAAGAGAGAATGAGTGAGACAAGATAACAATCAGAAGGAGAGAGGGGAAATATTGGCCCTTTGAGGAGGAGAACACCTAAAAAAATAAAAGTGTGACTGAGGAATTTACAAGAAATGTCTTAACTTTAGCTCTCCCCTGTTAAAAATGTCTCAGTCCCCTTCTCCCCTCCCTCCCTCTCTTTGCCTTGCTGTGCCTCCTACATGCTTTTGAAGTCTGTTTCCTTTGCACTTCTTTCCTGTTCTCTTCCAAGATTCGACGAGGTAGCCATTTTTGAGGAGGCTGTACAGTGTAGGAACACAACAGGCACACAGGGGAACTTCTGTAAAACAACTTGTTGGAGGCTGAAATATCTAACAGAAACCCAAATTCCACACAGGAACCAGTAGGAAAAAAACACAACAAACAGAAAAAAGAAAAAAAAAAAAAATAAAACACCAAAAAGGGAAAACTCCTGTGTGCGTTTTAGGTCAACCTGATAGCAAGTAAAACACCCACACAGTGGAAGAGTGACCCACATTATTACTCAGTGTAGTCCAAACTCCATCCATGCGGGGCAACTGTTCTGGCCAGGCTGCAGATTAAACATTAGAGGACTTATCACCTGCAGTTATCAGAATATATCAAACAGCCAAAAACACAATCTTGGCAGGAGTGTTTTGCTAAATAAACTGGCACTTAGCATGGAGGGCAGGGGGTGTAAGAGAAAGAGACAGTCTGAAAGAGAGATAGGAGAAGTCATGCTTCACATGTAACAGCCACAAGATACACAAAGACCTATGCACAACACAGGTTATCTACAGTTTTTGCACCAGCGATAGGCCACAGCCATGTCGCATCCACATCAAAAGATGAGTCACATGAGGAACCTTGCCATGTAAAGTAGTTAGTTTCACTCAAGATTTAAGATCAAAGCTGTGAAACAAAAGGTAGTGACAAAAAAGTACTAAACATAAATACAACATTAATCAGAGACACCATAAATAATGCATTATATTCTGGTGCAGCATCTAAGGACTCTACGGTAACTACATCTCTGTCTGTTCCTGTGTGATAAGGAAATGGTGGACTGTGGAGAAGCCAAAATGAAGACCAGATGATGAGTTTTTTCCCCCTCCTCAGTTACATGCCATAGCCTAAGAACCTTCACATGGTCAACAGTAGGACAGCTGCCTAGTTTGGGGGATTGCAGGGGAGCGACGGGTGTTCATAAATTAAAATTCCTGAAATATGGCGCGAGGAGGCAGTTTTGAAGTCTGCTATGGGTCAGCATTACAACCTGTGGATAATTCTGACTGAGGAATGGTGATAGCGGAGCACTGAAGACATCTGTTTGTCATAAAAGACGACCAGGAGTGCAAATGTTAACAAGATAACTGCTGATGCTCCAGTTTAAAAAAAAAAGAAAAAAAAAAGATTTACACATGATATAAGCAAGGTTTTATAATTCTGAACATCTCAGCAGGACTAAGCTATTATTGTTTACCCAGCCTAAGGTAAATTATTATTTATAAACTGTGTCCAATCAATTCAGTTTGCCACAGGTGGACTCCAGTCCAATTCTTAACACATCTTAAGAAAAATTCAAGCAAAGAGGATGCACTCAGCCACAGTTTGGACATCCACACCAAACAATCTTTGCAGATACAAGATTTCTTTTTTTTTCTACTACTACTAAAGGCATGTTTTCACTGTGCCATAATTTGGTTATTGGCTGTAGAGTTATATGGCAATCTTATCCATTTTATGTCAAATATATAACACGATAAAGTGTGCAAAGAGTAAATATTCTGAAAGTGAAGTGAGTGCATGCCGCCATGCTGTCCTCTAGCAGAGTAGACTGCAGCTTGCAGGAGGATTTAACAATCATAACTGGCAACGTGAAATTATAGCTCCCCATTGAGCTGTGGGGATTTCTTCATAATTACAAATAATAGGTAATGTCCATCTGCTAGTGTGCTGAATGGCCAGCTGGCTTGTGACACATATGAAAATACAAGGAAAAGGAAATGTGTCATTCAGTTTGTAGCAGGGAGCATAAGCATGAGTAAAATTTCAGTAAACAAGACAATTCTTTCCTCAAAAACTCAATGGCTCATTGTTGTGAGACTCTCAGTGGCACAGCTGTCACACATACAGTACAAATTATTAACCACAAAAGTTCATATTATATCATTTTTAAAAACATCCCAATTTGCAAGAAAAATTTCAATAAAATCTTTTGCAGAAAAAAAAAATGTCAATTCAGCTTAATACTTAAATAGAGGTCAAGGGTTACACAACTAATGCTTCTCAGAGGTTGTGAGGTGAATAACCAACTTAGATGTGACTACTTAAAATAAAAGAAAACGATTTCTGAATGTGTGATTTTCTGATAAATCAGAGATTATATTCAGAAATTCATTATATGGGATTTCACTTGTATCAAAATCTGGTACATAAATTGAGTCAATGGCGTGTCATTATGGATATCTACCGCAGGGCACTGGACAAAGTACAGTCATAAGCACCTACAGCCTTGTCCGTGATGAAACTGTGCAGCCCAAGAGTGATGAGGCCTCAGTGAGTGACCATGCCACCACAGGACAGAGAGCACACCAGAGCAGCTAGTAATGAGGAGGCTGTTTGGCACGCTTTGCAGGACTAACGAGGGGGATACACACACACACACACACACACACACACACACACACACACACACACACGGGAGGTTGTATGAACAGAATCCATTCTTGCTTTGACATGGGATTCTCTAAAGAGCAAGAGCACATATCTGTCGCTCTGCATGTTGGTGTATGTGTTAATGAGAGCCTTAGTGAGGCGTGTGAACACTTGGCGCTCAGATGTGCTTCTGGCTACTACTTGCTGAGTGACTGGTGCTCTCAGCCTCTAGTATCTGATGACATATCTACATGGCTGGGAACAGCAGCAACAAGCAAAAGTGCTTTGCAACGCAGACATGCATGCACAGACACACACAATGAACCTATGAACACACACAAAGTTCAAGTAGTTTGAACTGCAGCTGAAATCACAGAGCCCTGCCCTGTCACTGGCCCACCACTGATAAAGAAAGCTGGCAGGCAGAGGGGAGAAAAGAGAGAACTGAAGTGAAGAGTGGGAAAAGGAGGAGTGAGACAAAATAGAAAAAGATACAGTCAAAAGAATGAGTCTAGGTGAAAAAAATGTCTGTATAGGAACTGACTATACACATAAACAGTACTGCACTGAATAAATATTTTCATGATTGATTAATAGTTTTGCATATAAAGTGACCAGAAATAGTGAATATTCTCATCGCGAACCAAAGATTAAGTTTTCAGACCAGTTGCTTTGTCTGAACAAAATCCCAAATTCTTTAATTTAAAATGATAAAAAGCTCAAACAAAGAAAAACGTATCAAATCTGAGAACCTGGAAGCAGAAGACGTTCAGTATTTCTGCATGATGTAGTCTGTGATTCATTTTGTGTTGAATGACTTGGCGTTTCTGCAATGCCAATCCAGACATCAGCAAAACAAAAGAGTCTAAAAATGTGTACATAGGAGCACACGAGTAGTACACACTAATTGTTTCATGTCTTTCTAACTCCCACATGCGCGTGCGCACACACACACACACACTCTAGCAATACAGTATGTACATGCACAGTCCCTTGTTGGCATTAACCCATCTCCCTGCAAGTCTGCTCTAACAGACAGACGGCACCTTCAGCTGCCTGCGTATCATCAACAGCAGCCTCTGTCCCGGATACTGAGCCCATTATTGCATTATAACAAAACACACACATACACACCCTCGCAAAGGATATACACTCACAGACTGTGTGTGGGCTTAAATACAAGCCTCTAAGAGCCCATGATTCAGCTGTGCTATTTCAAGGAGGCCTCCGTTTTGTAACACCTGGAAAAAAAAAAAAAAAAAAAAAAAAAAAAATCACTCGATCTTGTGAGTGCATCCTCCGCTGTTCTATTACCAGGTGACAGGGCTACCTACCCAGGCTAAAATTGAGAGTCTACCACTAACAGTAACCAACAGCAACACCATCCGGTGCTAATGCTATCTGAGCTATTTGTTACAGGGTATTAGGACATATAGTTTACACTGCACAGGACACACATCTGCTAAAGTGGGTACGGACATTCCTTTTCTTCTTTATTCCTTTGAGAACCAACAAACTCCACAGACATTTTAAATTGTCTTTCATTATTATTATTATTATTATTAAAGCTCAATCAATTGATTGAAGTGATGGCTTCCTTTGTCATTTATGATAATAAGATGAATATCTTAGGCTTTTGGGTTGGTGGTCAACTAAAACAAGCAATTGAACTGGTCACCTTAGCCTCTGGGAAACAGGCAATTTTGAAATGATCAGAGATATAATCATTACATTAATGGATGATGCAAATAATCTTATTTACATGGACTGTTACTTGTATTAACACTGATATCTTGATAACAAGCTAGTGTTTTATTGGCAAACTTTCCACTTTAACAATAACATCCTTTCTTATTTGCATGCACTTGCAACACATGACGTCAATGTTAATGTACTGTAATTCCACACTGATGGGCTTGAACTACCCTAACAGCAGGGGCTCTGTGCATAAACCTTGATGTGCGGAGTGGCAGTAATACTACCACCGACGGGCTGGGTTTGACATTCCCAGCGGTTTGATTCTCCCAGGCAGAAAACCTCAATATTTTAATTTAATCCCCAGAGCAGTCATTTAGCCACTCTGTAATCCCCAGGTCCAGTGCTTAGTCTGATAATTACCCTTATTGGACACCCATAATGATTAGTTTTGGGTTTCACCCAAAGCAGTGCAGGCAGTTTCATAGGGCGGTCATGGCGTTCTGCAGAGTGGAAAACCAATCATGCGTGGTATAGGCCAGGTCATAAAAGAAGAGAAAAGGGTATGATTATTACTTTGTACGGTAGGCGACAACTCCTGGACAGAGCAGGGTGCAAACTCCGTCGTTGTGTAACTTTCACTTCTTAGTATCTAGGAGACTTTAGAGATCACACACAGAACAGGTGGTGGTGGTGGTGGTGGTGGTGGTGATGGCACTCCTACTGTGTCAGCATTAACAGCTATCACTGCGCTTAGCGATCATGTTCACTTACAGGGATGAAGGTCAAAGGAGGCATTTACTGGGAATCCTCCCTCCTTAACGGTACAGCAACCAAACCAAACTTGGAGCATAATTTCCCAAAACTGTAAATGCATGGATCAAGCAATCATCAGGGAAAATTTAGACATCTCACTCTTCACTTTGCTGTTACTCTCATTTAATTTTCCCTTTGCAGTTCTCCCAACATTTCCAAACTGACAGCATAAACTGCTGACATTCCCTCCACATGCGGTATAATAATCCCTGCACCCCACCCCAACCAAAATACCAAAGGAAACCCTTCTCACACATCTACCACCAAGACAAGCTGCCATGCAAGTTCCTGTGCTGAGTCCAAGAGGAAAGTGGATTCACAGCAGCACAAGCTGGTAGCTCAGCTGGTATAATCTACAGCTGGCTAGGAGGGCGAGCCTTACTGGAAAGTCATCAGCAATTTTTTTTGTCTCCTCCGTGTCTGAAACAGGTCAAGGCAGGTCCCCTGCATCTCCTTCCCTCCCTGTGCTGCTCTTTACAAGCCCCACCTGGCACATTATTATTCCACCACTACAACTACCTTCTCTGCTGTTGACACACACACACACACACACACACACACACACACACACACACACACACCTATTACTGGGGAGGCAGCACAGGGGGACATACTGTTCAGACTTTCGGCTCTGCCACCTTGTTTTAATACATGTCTGTGCATCACAACACATTCCTTCACATTTGAGGCAAACATTTCACTGTTTTCAAGAGCTGTGATTTACATTTTCAGATATCTTGATGTGTCTGATGAACAATCCAAAATCCCCAAACACTTATATCATAGTCACAAAAGAAAACAGACAAAAACATCATATTTGAAAAGCTAGAATATTTAGCTAGAAGCTAGAATGAAATATTTGGCATTTTTCTTTGACTAATCACTTAAATGACTAACAACTATAGTTGTTGCCAACTATAAATTTTCAGCTAGTTTTCTGCTTGGATCCATGGTAAATGTAGTTGTTTTTGCAGTGCACACCGGACCACGTGCACAACTCATTTGTCAATATATAAAGTTTATAAAGTCGTCCAGCTGCTGTCAAAATGGCCTTTACCATCAGTGAACTCATTCCACTGATTAAAGACATGGTGTCCCAACAGGCCTGTTTGTTCCTAATGTTAAATCCCTACACTGTGTGATATTCACCCAGCTGTTTCTGTGAATTCTCCAGTGACTGGTTCAGTATTATTGGTGACTTTCTTTCCCCCCCAAATCTACTCCCATATCTAAACATACCTATCAACATACATTAACAATACCCACTAACATAAATCACACACTATGTCCTCCTAGAAATGATAGCATGAAGTGTGCTATGAGAAATATGTTGGTGTGAATGGATGAGCACAGTTTTCCAGCTTTATGTCCAGGTGGTTTGGCCCACAAATCCATATATGCTGGATATTGATATATGTCAACTTCAGAAACTGACTTCATTCATTAAAAAAAAGAAAATCATGCACAAGCCAAAACGTGGACTAGATCGACGTGAAAGCAAACCACACTTCATATTTTGTGTGTTTTTGAAGGCTAAGGCTGGACAAGACTGTAGCTTGTTATGTAGGCGCCTATATGAAAGAGCCTGATGTTACAATGTGCGTAGACACAAGCGAAACGAAAACATGTCACATTTATGCCGCCGAGTACGAGCAACGTTGTAAAACAAAAAAGAAAACAGCGAAATGAGACTTGAGGGGTTGAAGTAAGATAAGGGTTTTTAGCACCTGGGGTTTTCGCCGCAGTCCTGGATGCTTCCTTTTGGCTACAAAACGAGCAGAGGAGGAGGAGGGTTGAAAAACTTGCCGCAGTTCAGACTTCTGCAGTCCCGACTCACTGGGTCCAACTCAGGAAGCCGCTGTCTGAATCCCCTAATACACTTCCCATGTTCAGCTACCCGACACGAAACACACAAAACAATACAAGACTCCAACTTTACCTTAGCGGCTCCACCGTCGACTCAGAAAGAGAGCGAGAGAGAAGAAAAACCAAAAAAAAAAAAAAAAAAACAACGCTACGGTAAATCCACAACTTCCCCCGGGCTGAGTTCATGCGGACGACAGGACTCGCTGCTGCTGCTGCTGCTGCTGCCGAGACGGCGAGGACAAGTTCATCCACATATTCTCAGTGAAGACCGGAGAGTTGGAGGCGACCGTGTGTGTGTGTGTGTGTGTATGGGGGCGGGGGGCGTGGGGGGGAGTTGCGTATTTAATTCCCCCCGTTTCCCCTAATACGCTCCCGTCGGTCTTTTTTTTTTTTTTTTTTTCCCCTCTCGNCTTACTTATTATATCTTATAATACTTAACTAATTAATTAATTTTTAACTAAATCAATTTCAATTTATTTTTTTCTTTTTAAAAAATCTCCCATTTAATACATTTTCTTCTAAAAAAATATGCCTGTTTGTGCTTTCATGTGAGTTTTCTTAACAGCACAGTTAACGTGGACTTATATCATTATTAGCATAGAGGTATTTCCACTTTTGTTTCCTTAAGGCCACCTAGAGGGCAGTGATGACCTCTGAGTATTGGACATATTTCATTTATCATCACAAAAAAAAAGTTTTGAAAAACTGCAAAAAGTGTTCACGATGTCATTAATAACCTACCACTTCATTTTCAATTTGTAAATATGTAATTTATCAGTGCAGCAGTGTGTGTTGATAGTTTACTTTTTATAATCACAGGAAATACTGTGAAAATAATAATCTTTATATTAGACAAATACAAAGGCACACATAAACAAGGCTAATGGCAACACAGTTTCAGCTGCCAAATGCAGGAAGGACATCTAGCACAAAAAAAAGCCACTAACTATGTGAATGTGTACGTTAATAGGCTTGTATCACAGCCCCATCATTATGGCACAAATTGACCTGACTATAATTGAATTGTACACCATTAAATTAATGTGTTAGATGTATTTTTATGGCATATATGACAAATTTACCTTATTATTTCAGCAGCAACCCCAGTGGTGTTAAATGGACTTTGGAGCAAGTAAAAAGTAAATTAAAAAAGTAATTGAAAGTGGTAAATGGGCTTAACGTTCATATCTTATGAGTACAACAAATACAAGGCTTTAGTGCTTCAATCAGTCTCTGTTTTGGGATGATATTGGTATACAAAAGCTCAATGAAATGGCTTTGACATTGCTTGCAGCCAACAGAAAAATGAAATGAAGAAGACAGGAGGGGGCCCTCCTACACAGGAGTACACTCCCGCTGAGGAGCCGGCCCTCTGCAATAATGAGGGTCTCTCATACAACAACATCGCAAGGGGAAGCCAAAGGGGTTTGCTGGTCTCTGAACACTCCTGCCCTCCAAAGAGACCCTCTCACGATCTGTGCACCATGCTTTGTGCATCCCATTTTCCAAGCGATCTGAGTCGTCTGTAGGCGGTGCTTTGATACGTGTTGATGTTCAAATGATAGATTTGAACATAACCTGCCCTGGAGCAGGTAAGGTGTGTAGCATAAGTTACTGCAGCGATGTAATCTGGTAAGAAGTGAACCACTGTCGTAACCCTGTCTGAAAAGCCTGGGTTAAACCTGCGGTTACTTGCTTACTGCAAATCCTGCTATGTAATACAGGCCTCAGGTGAAGGTGTAGGAGTTTGTGGCGCATTCATTTGCGTGTTTGCTCACATGTATGCTCAAATAAATGTCTAAACTCTATGATCTCAATAAGGAAAACCAGATTTAGAAGAATATGCTATTGGTTTTTGCTACCAATGTTAAACAACCATAAAGCCTGAAGCCTTTACATCCCTTTGCCTTGTAAAAATCACTCTCTGGGTTCCCCATCGTAAACTAGAGCAATAAACAGGCCCATATCCACTATGCTAATATGCACTTTTTGCATGTTTCCACCTATTTGCATGGAGTGTATTTTAATGTCTTTTCCTGGAGAACTACAGAGGCAGCAGCCGATCCCAAGGTCATTTTAATAAGATATTTTAATGCAGCTGCCCTTTAGGTTACTCTAGAGGCACAGGCATCAGGAATACCTTTTAAAACTTGTCCTTTAAGTCATTAGTTTTTTTACTCTTTCTTTTTCTTCCCTCCCTTCTTCCTTTGTCTTTGAGAGAAATCTATTATATCCATCATGGCATTTCTGGGCCTGGTCGATTACATGTGAAATGCCCCATTACTACTTCAGAATAACCTGTGATCAAAACAGAAGGCTGGGTTAAGTACATTTTTAAGAGTCACATTATTAGACTATTAAACATAAGGTTAAAAAAGACAGGAAAGAGGTAATCCTATGTTGAAAATTGAAGGAGCCAGATTCACACAAGTACAGGAATAAAATGCTACTGCAAAAGCATCACCAAATGTCTTTTTTGACCTTTGAAGTCTTTGTATATGTCCAAACTCCAGAAAATACAGAAACAATGGAAACAAATTTGAAACATTGATAACCAGCTGCCATAAAAACAAAATTTTGGTTTGGAGTAATTTATATTATCAATAATAGACGCTAGAACGAGAAGTACACAACAGCACAGTCGATGTCTACTTTGACCTGCAAAGAACGGTAGAGTTGTATATTAATTCTCGGTGGCTTCAGCAGTACTCATCACTCTTTCACATTACATAAACTCATTAGATTCAGTATTGCAGTAACATCAGCATTAACTTTTAATGGAAATTCATATGCAGCATATTTATCTAATGCTTATTGAAACAAGGAAAGGGCCTAGTTTTGTGTTGAATTATTCCAACTGTGGCTTGAATTCCACAGGTTGAAATGAATCTTGAACTAGGTCAATAATAGCAAAAGGTGCAAGGTGTTAGTGTGTGGAAGCAGCTTAAACCCTACAGATGAATACATTTTCTCCAAACAGCTTGCACAGCATTATCCAGGTGCATTGTTAGTTTGTAAACGGTTGCATTAGGGTTTCAAAAATCCCAATGTTTACCTCTTGATCTCATTGTGCTTACTGCTCAACCAAAGCCCTGTCGGCGGGGAAAAATGCAGTAGGATAATGAAGCAGGTAATGAGTTTTGGACTGACACTGCAATAATTTATTTTCAAAATACCTCCATGGATGGGCATTAGGTCCTTTCTGGTGGAATAATTTTCATGTTAGAGTCGATTATTTTGTCTGTAGCTCTGTAGGTAGGCTAATATGGTCCTGAAATGAAGAAATGTGATCAAAGGAAAAATGAAAACAACAAGTATACATTACAATTGAATCCTTTTCAAGTGTTTTTCTTCACTCTTAAACCGGCCCAAATATCTAGTGGGAGTTGGATGGTGAACCATTTCATTGTCGTTTGTTTCACCGGTAGAAGGGCTCTCTCATTGTAATTAGTTTCTGCGGGACAACAAACCATCACAAGTGTGTGTACGCGCCTTGTTTCTGATTTATGAAGCATTTAAAAGGTTGCGTCAAGGGGTGTGGGTGGGGGTGGAGGTTGTGGGGGTGATGCAAAAGGTTTCTGACTAAATAAAGCAGGCCTTAGCCCAGCTCTCAAAGCCAGTGTCAGAAAGAGAGAGAGGAGAGGGAGAAAGTGAGAGAGGATTCGTGATTAACTTTCATTTCCTAGGCCTTATTATTCCTTCCCCAAATGAAATTTCAGAGGAGGAGATAAATCTTCTGGCAGTGCCCGGTTTTGTGCACCTAACGTCCAGGAATAGCTACTGCTCGCCACTGCTCAGCTTATCGCTTTAAATTCACAGCAAACTAGCTGTCTAGCTTGCCCCGGCAATATGAAAGCCTGCGCTACTTCAATGCGTGTGTGTGTGTGTGTCAGGAAGAGTGCGAGGGAGAGGAAATAAGGTCGTCAGTCAGTCTACCTCAGGTTGATATTTATAGATATGGACGGTGCATTTGTGTGTGTGTGTGTGTGTGCGTGTGTGTGTTTCTCTGTCTGCTGGCCTATGTGTGTCCATATGTGATATGCGTGTAAGTGTCTGTGTGTTTGAGGCTCCGGTAATGGTTTATATAAGGAGATCAATAGAATTGAAAGCATGAATCACACAACCTTTTAATCACATTGCTCTCAGCTCATTTCTAGATGGACACATGGATAAGTAGATATTGATGTCATGGCTCAACCATCCATCCTGCTCATAATTCTGTTGTAGTGGAAAGGCCTACGGTTCACTGAGTCCTGTAACCACCAGCTCTGCTCACTTCTAGAGCCAACAGGTAACAACCACTTTCCCATTTCTCATCTATTTCAGCCAAAGGTTTGGACGGCAGGTCATTAATGCTTTGCCATTAGATTTGCTAGATGAGCACATTTCATATGTGATATTGCAAAAAGAGGTTTTAGGCATTCAACTTAAAATTCAAGTTGAATCTGAGAAAAGGTGCTTGCCTGCCCAGAAAACCCTCTGTATAAACGACAAAATATATGTCATTAGATCTGAACCTCCTCCCTATGTGGATTTTGTTGCTCTGTAACAATACCACCTGACATCACATAGTGGGCTTTGTCACTTGAATGTAATCATACATTAATATGTTGTTTTGGGGCATTTGCAGAAATGATTGATGCTGTTCCATTTTGGGAGGACAGTCTCTACCTAAGATGTGTATGATTGACCTTTGCTGAATCAAATCTTTTTTTACAAAAAGTCCCCAAACTTAATTGAAGTGTAATACGAAATCTTGTGAAAGTGCTACATCAAACATTATTAAACATCAATATGTCAGTGTCAAATTAATAATGATACATTGGTGTATCTGTTGCAAATATAAGATGATTGATGGCCTTGATTTGGTAGTAAAATTTATATAAACTCCACTGGTTCTCATCAAACATATGTCACTTGTTCTGGCAAGGTTGTCTCTGTTTGAAGAAGATAAGCGTTCTTAAGCATGGAAGCAAGTTTTTCATCAGCCTTTCACTTATTCCACCATCTGCCATCATGAGAAGCCTGAAAGATTTAGCTCCGTTTTTGTGACTGAAGAGCAGAAACCGAAAAAAGAAAAGATTTGAACCTCTACCTAGCTTTGAGCACACTGCCAACTTCCACTGGCTAAGAATGTTAACAATAATCATATTAGCAAAATAATTACCACAATTTATGTTATAATTATTTGTTTATCTTAACTGGCACCCATGATACACTACAATTAGACTGTAATTGTTTTTATTGTCTGACATTGTGCAGCTGATATATTTTTTGAGCAATTATGCCTTCAGCAGGCTATATGCTACTGTACTTGACACCACACAATCCATACTTAATATCAGCATGGTGCTGATTAGGTCTCAGTAGTCTTAGCAGTAATTCACATCTGATTGGGACTCTATTGTAAACATTGTGAAAAACATAATCAAGGCACAGTGACGAATTAAACAGGACAGCCATCACGAGCCTTGGGAAATTCTGTGGTTCAATTTACGATTGGAAGTGCTGGAGATTTGTTTGCCCAGTCCCCGCTTCATCAGGACAGACGTATTTCCCATCTTTCATTGATATTCATGATGCCTGAGCCTGAGCCATTTGCTCACTTTCTGTGCCAACTACGGTCCACCCACCAGTTATGAAAATTTATGGGTATGTTTGGAGACCACGGAGACTCATTATAATATCAAGGAGAAGCAGTGGACCAAGCATGTGTCCTTTCCTTGTATCTTTGAATTATCTGTCCTGCTTCATCCTCGAGTCTGTCCTGCACATACTGCCTACAATCTGTAGGTGCTGTACCTCTGCGGTGGGAGGGCCAAGAGGCACCTCAATCAAATGTGTGGTGATACGTTCAGTTCGGCATTATTTTCTCTGTAATTACAGGTGTGGAGCAGAGCTGTACATGATCAGTGCTGTAGGTGATAATTATTCTTGTTACAAAATGATTGACAGACAATGACGAGCATGTGAAAAGAGCATGTGTCTCCCTCTTAATTATTGTTAATTTGCATTAGGTGGCTATATCTAATAGGGGAATGTAATGATTGACTGATTGTGTTTGTTAATGATCACATGTCCTCACAACACCTTTCTTCCTGCTGTTTATTTATTCTCTGGTGCAATTGCATGTAATGAATAAGATCTAGTTTATATAGACTATAAGGTAAAAAAGACACCAAATTAATCATATAAATGATGTTTGGGAAGCCATTAAACTTGTTTTCAGATGAGTGTTGTTGGTGTTTCAGGCTTTTTCCCAAGGGGTCAGACCCTGGCACACTGCAGTGCATAACTGGGAGGCTGTTTGTTTCTCTCACTTTGTGCATATACAATTTGTGTGTGGGTGTATGCATTTTACATATGGGCCCGTCTCAGACTGTGAGCAGTAGATGTGGTGTATGTGTTGTGTAACCCCCCCCCACTGCGATGCCCACAGTAATGCCACTGCAAATTCTACCATATTCGCAGACTTTTCCAGCTTTCCTCTTTTTGACTTGTTTTGTCTTGGCTGCCAATTCGATCATACAGGTATGCACGCACTGTGTTGACACATAAACAAGCAGAACCACAAACAGAAGAATGTCTGTGTGTGTGTGTGTGTGCGTGCGTGTGTGCGTGCACGGAGAAGCCTTCATGAATATGTTGGCAGCGTCTGCGTGAGTGTGTAATTGTCATCAGACTTGGATCAAACAAATCCGTAGATTCTGGGAAGACTGAACTTGTGTGCTGGCTGCAGCAGGCTCATCTGAGTGTGGTTTTGAAACGCTGCCTAAACTGGGGAGAAGTGATGAGCAGAGCAGAGAAAAGGCCTTTAAGGGATCACGTTTTCAGGCCATTAGCCTTTTGTCTAGGTTTTTTGTCTACTGCTTCTTGGTTCCTGTTGGTGGCGCGGTCAATAGTTAATTAAAGGCTGACACAGGAGAAGGGCCTTCATACTGCTTGAGAGTGGAACAGGTCTCTGATTTACTACAGAATAACATACCTCTTCTCTTCCTAATCAATGATTCCTTGCCCATTATTAGCCATAACCATGATTTTCCCCTTACATTAACCAAATATAAAAAGGCATTGCCATCTGTTTCTGTGCAGAATGAATGTCTTCACTGCAGACATTTTGACTTGTCATTGCAGGAGTAGTACAGGTGTAACTAATAACACTAATGATGGCTCTGTTCCATATAAGTGTCCCAGTAAACGATAGCAATGAGCCGTCAAGCTTAACAGCACGAAACTGGAACAAATGAATGAAATTCAGCCATCGTTATTAATGTTATTAATTATACCTGTGCTTTCTCAGCCACGACTTACCAAAACGTCTGCCTAGAAAATGGCCTGTTAACTGCACTTTTCCTGCATCCTAGCAAGTGCTCCGTGTGTTTTCTCTGTACCTACACCCCCCCTTCTCTGTACTCAAGTTTGTTTATCTACAGAACACGGGAAGACCACATGGGAAATAACAGCAATTAGACCTCTGGCTGTCAGCTCCTTTGATATTTACTTTTGATGATCTGCCCCCTATATGTACTTTGTTTGATCAGCTCACAGTCTGTTGGCTGCTGTGTTTTGCTGGAAAATTAAACCATTGTTTGTCTGTTTTTAAATCCACAGGAAAACATTAATGGCATTTCCGTGCCAGTTTATCCTCCACCAACCTCGCTCCTGATGGATATCTCAGTGGTCACTGACCACAGAGCCTTCTAGGGTGCCCTTTTGTTTGCATGCCCACACCACCAGTTCCCCTCCGATGGGGAGCAAACATCTTTCAACTAATGATCTACTTTACATTTGTTTTAATTAGGTGTATTTAAATAGCTCTAAGCAATAATTAACTAGCCGGAGCATCGGAGTGGGAGTAAGTCAGTGAGTAAGGCTTTTCTACTGTGGTGTGTTGTTGTTGTTGTTTTCCTTCTTCAGCTAGTTCCATCAGCCAGGGCACTGTGCCAAAACTGCATTAAACAGGAGCTTGTTCTTTCTTCCCCCTCTTCTTCTCCCCTGAACATCTCCAGCGGGATAAGGGTGTGCCTCTGATCGCCATACTTTGCCTGCATGACAACACACAATCACCACAGGACAGGTGCAAAATGAAAGAGCGGGAGTGCAAATCAACAGCCCAACGCCAATGTGATTGAGAAGAGATGGGGAAGACAGAAGAAAAGGTGGAGAGGGAATGTGACATGGGGAAGGAGGGAAGGAAGGAGGGATGAAAGTGGGCGGATGCATCCAGGGCACAGCGCAAGATGGTGTTTGAAGTGCTCTGGGGGTCTTTTCCCTTTATTGTCTCTCTTAATGAGCTTTTTATGTTCTTGTGTATTTTACACACCATGTGATGGTCGCTGAACGCCTCCTCCACGGCCTCCTGATGGATCTGTTCCTTTTCATCCGGCTATTCACCACTGCATGTAAATTTAATTATAAGCATCTGGTTAGTGAATAGGACTAATTAGCGGATAGAGGCTAGAACATCAGGTCAGAGGCTCTTCTCTCCCGTCCGCCCCTATGTCCTCACCCTCTCCCCTCTATCCCTCAGGCTGAGATTATGCTGCTTTTTTGGACTGGTGTTTGGCTGGTGTGTTCTTGCTTCTGCTTTTCAGATTTTAGTAGGGAATGGTTGCTGCAAGAAAGCAAAACAAGGTTAGGACAAATGGAAAGTACTTCAAAACAAAACTAAGACTGAATTGTCACAAAAATTAGATGGATCATCGTTGCAGAATAACATTCAGAAATCAAATGCACAGCTGGGTTTATAGAAAAAACAAGTCTATAATTAGAGGAGAAGGGTGAATTCCAATTGAGGTGAGTGCATAACCTGTTAAAGGGGTTATGCAGAAAAGGGAGGCTTCTGAAACTCCAAAGAAACACTAAAGTTTGCTTTCAAAGATTCTGTGTGATTTCAAACACTGTACTCTCAGAGCCAGGAGCTGCTCCCTGGGCATGTTTTCCACCAAAATATTGCCTATAATGATGCAGCCTGCGGGCTGTCGAGTTATTCCCACAGACTTTAAAATGAAAGCATTTTTCTGCACTCTCAGTACTCCAACTTTTAAACTTAAAAGAACCACCCCACACCCCATCAGTGAGATGCTTCTGTTCATTTAGCCTGTAGACAGTGGGTCCAGCAACATTTTCCTTTTTTTAAAAAAAGATCTTAGCCAAGGTTATTTGTCTTTCCTAAATTGGCAAAGACTGCCTGAGTGTGAAAGCGAAAGATTGATTCATTTATTTGTTCAGTGGTATTTAAAAGCTCACAGGAAGAACAAATGTGCTTGTGGTTTCTCTGGTCCATGAAATGATCTGACAGCTGATGTTTAAATGCTGATATTCTTACTCTCTCTTTGTCATGTGATGAAGAGCTTCTACTTTTCCCATTTCCACAACCACCACACCACATAGGTTATAACTTATTGTCTGTTGATGTTTTGCTACCGGCTGCCCTTTGATTTTTCATTTTTCAACCTTTGACCTCATTTTTATCAGCATAAACCAGCAATTAGTGGCTAACATGAACATTAGCTCCTGTCTCTCCTCTCTGCCTCCAGGCAGCCCTGGAAGTAATAGCCTTAGTCAAACAATAACAACATGCTGTACAATATGTCAGCGCAGACCTCACTAAATGGATGTGATGTTTTAATGAGCAAAAGATGCCACTGAAGAAAAGGAGACAAGGGAAGTAAGAGCAGAGAGAAAGACGAGGTAAGTGCTCCCTTACCTTGGAGGAGGACTCAAGTCGTTTAATTGTGTTGTAATAGAGGTCAGCACTTACATGGTCTCTCTGCAGTCAGCAGCCCTTGGTCCCTCAACCAGCCCCAGAGTCTCTAGGGCTCCGTGGCTAAATGTCTGATGTCTGTAAAGGAGATGAAGAGTGATGGTGCAAGAGGATGAAACAGAAGACAACATGGAGGACCTCTAAGGCCTTGTTTCATTTAGTCCACTGGTCACAGGGGGGAGTAGTGACTGACAGTAGAGGTGACTTGCCTGTCTACTCAGCTGATTGCTGCACTGACTCTCCCCCTCTCCCGCTGTCTTTCTCTTTCTATCTAACTCTGTTGCACTCACAGACTTTTCTCCCCCTCCTCCTTTTCCTCTCTCTCACTCCTGTTGGATATCTGTCAGCTAAAAGCGAGGCTTAGTTTGGGAATAAACATGATAATAGGGTGGGATAAAGAAACAAGAAAATGTCAGACAAGTTACAAAAGGAGAAACTGTTTCTTGTCTTTTCTTTGACAGTGGTAGGTCAGAGCATTCACTTTGCAATTTCATTTCTTTGCATGAAAGCTGCAAGCAGTTCAGGTCAGTTATATTTTGGCAGGGGGCAGCTCTTCTGAGACATATATTTCTGGGGCAACTGTGGTGCATTTTGGCTTGAAGAGACATTTGACTTTTTTTTAAACTGAAGTGGCTGTAAGGTCATAGTGGATTAATCAGTAAAGGTGAAAGAAAAAAGATGGTAGTGCTTGTGTTCTGTCATTTTAATAGCTGGTGCAACCATGTAGCTGCAGCTCCATGCACACACAGACTTTATAAACTATACACAACGTTGTAGCCCTGTCCCTCTGTTGTTATCTCATCTGGTCATGGTTTAAAAGATCAAAATCAGCCTATAAACCCATTGTTTTTTTTGTTTTTTTGGCAACTTTCCCTCTGACCTTAAAGAGGCCTTTTGTTAGTTTTGCTATTAACAGATATTTGCTGACTTCTATTTACTACCTATCACTTGTTAAAGTTAGCCAGCTGGTTAGCAGGCTGCGATACCGAGTCACCGTTGTGTCCAGTCTGGTAAGATTGGTAAGCAAACAGCTGTTAATTTTGGCTATGTAGGTTTAGAAAAACTTATTAATAGCTCATTTAGCTCCTAATATAACTGTGACGATGAAGGTACCCTAACCATAGCACAGTAGAAATTTTAAATGTGATGTTTATCCAGTTGTTTTTGTGCCTAACCAAACCTTAGCCAAAGAACTATCACTTCGCATTGTTATTTTTTCCATGATTTGTAGTAAAACCTTGAAGTGACAATAGTTAACACACAGTGGTAGATTTGTTAAAGACGAGCATGACATTTTGTCAAGTCAAAAACTAAAAATCATTGATACATCACTGAAGTGGTGGTGAGATCTTCAGATATGTCTTCTCATTGCAGAATCATGTACATCTGTACATGGACAATCACTTTCACCCTGATGCCCTCAGAGCAGGCATCAGCAGTGGTCTGTTTAAGAAAAAGGGAAAACTCCATACGACACATCCCTTTGGACCAGAGGGAGTTGAAAAGAAGAGTTTAATAGGAAAGAGCCAAGACAAGTTGTTTGGTTTTAAAGGGTCTGTCCTCATAACAGAGATGATTAAAATGTTTTTGTGTAATGGGATGTGGCATTGGTGAAGCTGTGAAACTTTTTGATATAGTCAAAACAACTCACTGTAGCTCACAGCCTATCTTCTAAACGGCTAATAAAAGAAGTGTTTGTAGACTTAATGTTTTATTAGGTTTGTTGAGAAGGAAATGTGTGACATTAACCTTTTTTTTCCTGGTAAACACAACATAAGCAGAGGCCTCAAACAGTAGGCAAGAGGGAAGAATGAAAAAAGAAAGGGGGGAAGCGTAAACAAGTCGGGTCTGGCTGAGTGAGCAAGCTAATTAACTCGAAAAACTATAAAAATGTAAATTGCAATTTGCTACCGTGGGCATCTAATTAAAGCCACTGGAATGTTAAGGACCAAATTGAATTTGCTTAAGAAGAGAAAAAATATATGATTTTGCCATATTGTCAGGTATCGATCGCCTACAGTGGCCTTCTTCACAGCCATAAGGAGACAGGAGAAGAGGTTGGAGGAGGGGGCGTTGCAGAGAGAAGTGTAAAAGGGTTTTTCCAAAGAAAGCAAGAGAGACAGCTATGGTGGAGAAGTAAGCGTTCCTGCAAAAGGAAAACAGTTTGGCAGAGAAAATGTGACAACAAAATACAAAGCCCGCCAGAGACAGAGAATGTAATCAGAGCCAAATGGCCCTCCTAATACTCCACAGGTGCACAACGCAGATGGTTACATGATACTTGGAAGAATTATATGAAATGAGGATTGACTGGGACCTGGAACAAATCCTTATAAGGTTCACCAAGCCTTTAAGATCCTCCATGGCCCTGGATTTAATTTGTTATCTTAAATGGTGCAGTGTATGTATGATATTTCAGTGTAATTATTGTGCATGGAAAATTGTTGTAGTTTATCTCATTATATCATGTCCTCTGGGCATGTGATTAGTTCCATGTTTGTGTGTGGTTGTGTGCATGTTTGTGAAGGGATATGTCTTTGTTGGAGTGTGCATATGTACATGCATGGCGGTAAATAAGGAAAGAAGAAAAAACCTTCATGTATCATTGTTGAAGAGCCAAGTCGCTGCTCTTAAATGCCAGTCCATTTCTCAATCCAAAACTGGAGGTGTATGAAAAAAAAACAAACCCTGGGGGCGACGCTAGCCAGATACTACACACACTTTATTTTTTACTCATTCTGTTTTTATTTTACGGCTGCACAGCTCTGAATATTTAAGCTGTCATTATACCAGATGGGCACAGGAAGGCTGAGAATTGTATGGCTTTTATTGAAGTAATAAACAATAATCACCAGCTCCCCTAACAAATAGAGCGTCCCAGATTGAATGCTCTGGCTTTCTCCATCATGATGTTAAAGTCTGTCAAAGCCTTTTCTGTTACTTCTCATTTACCGTCCTAATCCTTGTCTATATATGAAAAAGGATCCATCACCTAATGAAAGGTATTTAGCAGCTTAAACACATGATGTCTTTTGTTTTCTTTATCCTATTTTTTCCTCATCTCCTAAAAATAAAACATCTTTTGATTTTTAGTTGAATGTACCATGATTGAAAGGTGGAACTGATCTCATTTATAGTGGAGTCTAGACGGCTTCTTGTGGACCTAAGGGAGCAAAGTTAGCCAATAAGAGGGAAAGCTCTGATGGACAAATTTACAAGCTGCTATAAATTGTTCCTTTTCTTCTCTCCTGCCACTTCCTCCCTCCCCTCCTCGGCCTACCAGTGTCCCTGTCGACGGTTGCAGTTTGTTAGCCCAGTAAAAGTTTTATATGCGCAGAAGAGAGAAATGGTCTGTCTGTTGCTGGCATGAGTTACGGGCTGCAGTAAACAAACTTGAAAAAAAGCGATAAATAGGCCGACTCAGGGTGGCACCTCCGCTAACGTATTAACAAGAGTTGCTACGTTGCTCAAGACTTCCTATTGTGGGATTATAGTATGAAGATGATGCATGTGTGTGTGAGTTTGTGCGCACCTGTTGGGACGTATTCCCAATTTTTGCTGTTTCCTTGAACAACCTGACTTAACCTTCGAACTCACTCTGCCTCTCATCTTGCTTCCAGTATTTTGCAAATACTCTTTAAAATCTTCTCCTTGTCGTAATATTTTACTGTGACTGAAAATTTATACTTTTTAGCTCAAATGCAGGAGCACAGACACATAAGCAGGGAGCTATGGCATTACAACACAAAAACAAAAATGACCCAAAATTAAACTCATGTTTAAGGTACATTTATTGCAGGGCTGTCATTTAATTGGTTTGTCTGTTGGCAGAGAACTAATAAGTAGTTATTTTCATAAATGATTCATGATTGGGGACAAGCCTGCCAAATATACTCTGGTTCCAGCTTCACAGTTGTGGGGATTTGTTGCTTTTCAATCTGTCTTGTGTGATAGTAAATTGTATTTCTTTTTAAAATGTTTTTAAAATGTCACATTGGATTTTTCTATGGAGTTTATCCTTCATCAGAGAGTATTCAGTTAATGTTAAAAATAATCAACTGATCAATCAATGTTGAAAATAATCCATAGTTGCAGCCTCATGAAGAAATGTTCTTATTTATTACTCCTTGTATGTATGATTTTATAAACACCTGCCACTGGCTATTCAGACAATGTGTATTGTTTATCATTCAGCTCGTTTGTCTTCACTCTGTCTTTGCCTCTTTCCTTCTCATTCACACTGACAAACACTCACAGATGCTAGAAAGTGACGGGACCATATTGATTGTATGACACCTTTACTAAGTAGTGTGGTATTCAGATTTATATGAATTCAATTTCATAAAAATGTTTTGTGTCAATTGTATGTCATTCTTTTATTACAGAGGGCAGACACTCAAGAAAACACACACACGTATATGTTCATATTGATCTCAAGTAAACCACTCAGGGAACAAAACTGAGTGAGAACGACGATATACATTTATGACTTTTAGGAAATGACAGTTAACGATTACCTCAGTGTTTTTTTTTTTGTTGTTGTTGTTTTTTTTTAAAGACAGTTATTGTATTTTTCCTCTCTGCTGGTTTTGGCACCTAGGGCCATTTTTGTCTCACCAACTGCATTTCAACTTTACATATTCATTGCCTTAAGAACAAAATAATTTATTACAACAAACAACCTATTAATAAAAAATCAATATGAGACTCCCAGAAGTGTTTTGCGCAAAACGTTAATGAATTTTTAAAAACCTCTTAGGTGAAACAAATTGAAAAACTAAAGAAAGAAAAGTAAGAGGGTGCTAGATACCAGCTGTAGACTATATGAAGCAAGTGATATGAAACAAATTACCCAGCAAAAATAATTTTTTGTTTGCATTCATTGTTGATGGTGAAATTCTTTTGTGTGTAAATGTATGCGTCTGTGTGGGTGAGAAAAGAGGAGCCAATCGCCCCCCTTGGGGGTGTGAAGCCATTAAACAGCAAATTTATTGCTCCCCACATATCATTTTAATTTACATTTATGGGATATCTGTTAAATGTGTATTGACGCATCGTGAGTTTGTGTTTCACATTGTCAGACTCATTTCCATTTAGTTTGCCTCCATGTGTATTTTCTTCCAGAGCAGAGCAGTGTGTCTCATGCTCAATGGGTGCCACCTTTAGCTATGTTTATTGTCCAATTATTAACTTTAATAAACACACAAAGAACCACTCACATGAAAAACAGGCATACACATCCACACAAAAAATTGCAGTTTGTGAGTCACATGTTGTAACCTCTAAAATCTGTGTTTGTACTGCAGGGCATCAGACTCCATGCAGCCCTCTGTCTTGGTGGAGACAGAAACACCCCTCGCTCTCTCTCTCTCTCTCTCTCTCTCTCTCTCTCTCTCTCTCTCTCTCTCTCGCTCTTGCTCTCTGCTTGCAGGAAGACCTTACAGAGCCTTGGTACAGAAGGACACAATGAGGTGGCAGCTCCGCTTGGCTGGCCAGGCATAGCCAGAACAGGAAGAGAGATTACCTCCCAAAGGGTGTGTGTGTGTGTAAGAAAGGTGTGTGTGTGTGTGTGTGTGTGTGTATGTGTTTGTGTGAGAGACATCCTTTTCCAATTAGGAACACATTCACCTCTCAGCCACCAGGGTCAATGGTGCACTATCCTGCTTCTGGAAAACACTGCTCTATCATTGCATAGTTTTAAACGAACCACATGGCAGGATGCTATTAATTTGCAGGGTGAGAAAAAAATGCCACAGAGCTGTATATTTTACTGTAGGGCGACTGCGTGGATGCATATGTATGCATATAACTTCGATGAGAAGGAGCAGGGTTGAACTTCTCCATCCATTTATCCATTAACTATACCTGCTGAAGCCTATCCCAGCATGCATTTTGCAAGAGTTTTTTGTACACATTGAACAGGCTGCCGGTATATCACGATGCAGTATAATTATATAACACGGTTGAAGTGTATAAAGTGTCCTTGTTATACTTGCAAGCAACTTAAAGTGTCACAGTGGGGTCCAAAAGTCTGAGACTCAAACTGCAATTCTTTGGTAGGATAGCGCTGAAGCTCATGTCATAAATCAACTAAATATAGACCAACGATCGGTTATAATATTGGTATGTACTATATTATATACTATATAAGAGCTAGCACAGATCATAGCCAACTTGTAATTCTATATGGACTTTTTTAACCTGTACATGGTCAAGGAGGGGAAATAAAATCCCAGCAGATTCACAACATTTTCCATGCCTGACAGATTTAACACCCCTGATTGGAGACCCTACCATACCCCATTCTGTGTGCCAGTTGCTCCCAGCTCTTCCCATTGTACCTTATTAGAACCTGCCTGTGCACCTGCCCCTCATCACCTCTTCTTAGTCTGTCCATTCAGCAGATGCATGTACACAACAGGCTGACTCATTTACCAGGTTGTGTATTATGCTACATAGCCATAATGCTTGGGTTTTTTATTGCCTGCATGTGCCCTTTTTGGACTTGTTTCCCTTCATTGACTAAACCTGATTGTGTTTTGGAACTCAGACCAAGTAAATTGCTTGTGTACCTTACTTGCGATCCCTCTGTTTTGTAATTTTGGTTCCTTACCAATTCTACAAACTCTATAATAACATAGCTTCTTTACTTTAAATGAGTCTTTTCCCTCTTCAGTTCATGGATGCAAACTCTTAAACCCCACCCTGGCAGGACACTGACAGGCACATACAGGGTGTAGGAGTTGTGCCTTCATTGGGGATAATAGCTACTCTTTAGGCTACTGTCTTTTTCCATGAAAGACCCCCAAGGGCTAGATAACCTGCTAACTAGATTTTCATGATCCTGAATGTACATCTACAAGAGAAGCATGCAGACAAACAGACAGACAGAGAGAAAGGCAGACAGATGGGACATGTATCCGGAGGGGAGAGTGGTATTCTGTGAGGATTGATAGACTCCATATTGTGAGCTAATGATCTCCCTAGGGCGCTGGGGAGAAACGATGAAACCAGCCTGCATGACACTGTCACACTCCCTATGTCACGCTGCCACCTTCATCTCTCAGTCTTTTCTCCCCCTCTCTCTCTCACTCTCTGTCTTCCTCTCAACCTCTCTTTGTCTCTTCCTCAGGGAAATGCATCGATTCACCTTTGTTTGTACTGTCACCCACACATATTCAACTGTCACAGCAAGGAACGGAGGTTCACCGAACTGATGGAGCTGATTTAGAGTAAGAGGCATACGCTGTCCTCGTTTCCCAAAAAATGAAACTCCATGACATCCATTCTCATTTAGTTCAATCTGGACAAAAAATGCCAGAAATGTCTGCAGGAAGTGTTTGAAAGTTACTGAAGAGGTGGTTGAGAATAGGTGGGAGATAGCATCATACTCCAGGCTTTGCAGGCATAATAGGAAAAAGATCTTTTTAAACCAATTGTCAGCGCTCTTACAATCGCAGGCACAATGAATGCATTCACTGGCTGTGTTGATGGAAAAGCACAATCATCTGCTGCGATCTGATTCTCATTCCTGTGCCAAGCTGTCATCGCTTCAAGACAAGACAAGGTAGGAGAGGAGGTAAAGGCACAAAATTATATAGGTTTGATATTGACTGTAGGCAGAACGTTTACTGTTACCACTGAGGCATTGTATCTGCCAGTAAATGGAGCTGACATGCTGCTGCTGAAACAATATTTTCCAACCAAAGAACGTCTTTGGTTGGAAAATATTGTTTGTTTGTGCGGGTACTGTGCCCATAGATGGATTATGAGACAACAAGCCCCTTGGCATAGGCATGTAGAAGACACCCCACCCCTCCTACATAGCAACAAGAAACCCAGACTCGTTGTAGTTGTTGAGTCAGTTTGTCTCAATATTTAATTGTTCAGCATCTCTCTTTGGTCATTCTGTGTCTCTTTGTAGTCATTTTGAGTCTTTGTAGTTTTGGAGCTTTGGTTCTGCTTGTGGTCATTTACTGTTGCTTTGTAGTTTTGTGTCTCCTAATGGTCATTTTGTGTGTCTTTGTAGTTTTTTTATGTCTTTGTTGCCTTTTTTTAAATCTCTTTTTGGAGTCATTTCAAGTTTCTCTGTGTCACCTTGTAGTCATTTTGCATTTCTTTGTTATTTAGCAACTCTTTGTTGTCATTTTGAGTCTTTTTAGTGGTTATATTGACTTTCCAACAAAAATGTTAAGAATCACATCAAACAGGCGGCCATGCTCAGGGACTCCCTGATCCCATGAGCCTCTAGTAGGCATGTTCAATAATCCATCGTGGCTGTGCCTCTGCTTGTGTTGAAGACAAAGTGGTTGAAATAAAAATATTTTTTTGACGGTGCAACCACATCATCTTTCCAGTTCTTAACATGTGGCTTGTGCTCCTGCCCTCCTCCGGTGCTGAAAACAAATAATCTCCTTTTGATACTGACACCTCACCATTTTCGGTTCACTTCTATCTCTCCTGCATGACGAAGTCTTTATAGTCTAGAATTACAGTTTTCTCAGCCTCACCTCTCTTCACCTTCCCTCAGTTCTCAATCAAATGTACACGCCGAGGTCTTTGTTTTGATTACTTTACTGCCTCCGCATTGTTGACTTGTTTTATATAGAGATATACACTGAGGGAGAGAGACGGGAGAGGTGAGCCACAACTGGTGAATAGACTGAGATGGGGTTAGATGTGGCTGAACTTTGTGTTGGTCCACTTTGAAACTGCTAAGACTCATCTGTCTGAATCCCACTGATATTTTAACCATATTTGTGCTGCACTGGAGTGTGGACAGGATTCACAAAAAAAGCAGCATTTCAGTACATTAATATATTTACCCCAGTTACAAATTGACAGCATACAAACTTTTTCTTCTGACTCACCACCACTTTTTCTGATAATAGTGTGATTTCCTGAGTCATTCCCTCTGTTTTTCCTTTTTTTTAAAAAAAAAAAAATCTGCATCATCAAAGGGAAAACATGTCATTATACATGCCATTACAAATCTCAGAGGAAAAATAACATTGATTGAAGGCCCAGGGGAGTGTGAATCACTTACTGAGGCAGATTCATCTCAGCAGCTTCATCTTGACACATGCAGACGCCAGCATGTAGTCCTGTTTGTGCCGACAAAATAATGGCATTTCTGAGTATCTGGAAAACACATTTTGTTTCACTTCAATGTGAAGTTATTTTGCACTGCGGCATTACGGCAAATAGCAGTAAGTACTTTTGGACAAAAAAGGCTTAGCACTGGTGCATCAACTATAACATTTTAACCACAAATGTTATCAAATCTTTAAACACATTATAGTTCAGTCACACACAAAACACAGTCATCACAGGATAACATATCTACTTGACAGGGTTAGTTTTATCAATAACAACTCAAGTCATTTTTTGCCTGGCTTTCAAACATGACTTCCTAGATTGTACTTTAGCTTATAATAAAACTGCAAGTGTTAAATCTCCCACCCCCTCACACTTTGATCTACCAGAATGTGTAGCCTCCAAGGCCAATAGATTACTAAACCAAATGGAAAAGCAAGGCTGTCATTACAGTATTTTGCATTTTGATATAATATCTCTTGCAAGTAACTCCAAATCAGCGTAACTTCCTGTGCTCCCCTAGGATTGTAGGGAAACCAATCAATACTTGGGCTATATCCTACACAGGACATATCCTGTGTGTTAATGTCTCTCTAATTTGGTAGCATTTCAACACACTGTGCCAGACAAATTGGAGCTTCCTACATTGATGGATGGCACATTAGAAAAACTCTGGTGTAAAATTAGAAGGTATTTTTATTTATTTATTTTTTTTAGTGGGTACTTGTGAATACTTCTGAATATGCAGTGTGATGACACTGCAAGTTCGGTACATCATTTGGCGCCACAAACAAGACATATGAAGGATGACAGAACTGCACATTGCCAAGTTGGTATGCTCTGTCACTACTAATACTACTGGGTGTGGCCTGTTCTTTGCAGAGTAAAATGTGTGTTCTGCAGCATCTCACAGTATTCACTCCATCGATCCACCGTAAGGTTCAAATTTACGACATTACATATGCCAGACATTGATGTTAACTCCCCCTGTGTTTCTCTAAAGTTCATCTTCTCATTGGTGGCTTTTCACGATAAGCATATTCCCTATACCAATCTTAGCATTAAAGCATTAAAGCATTAAATGTTAGAAATTGTTTCTTCATACTGTTGGTCCTGTGTTACAGCTCTCTAGGTCCTGAGTGGCATAAATATAGAAGCTCTCTCTCTCTCGCTCTCTGTCTCTCTGTTTTCTCTCACTCTCTCTCACACACACACACACATTCATACCCATTCATACTGCTAAAACAATTACAGGTAGTTTCCCTCTGCGTTGAGAGCTAGTGAGGTGTGCTTGTTCTATAATTACAATTCTCATTGTGTGCATCCCACTGCAGTGCCCCAAACCACCATATCTGCCTCAGCCACTTTGTTCAATGGATGTCAGATCACACTGTGCGGTCTATGTCGTGCGAGACCATTATATTTAAAACACTACAGGAACTTCTGAAACAGTAGGGATACTCACTTCCTTTGCTCTAATTTCCTCTCTTCCTTTGTTTTTATCACTGGCCTTCTTGTGATTGTCTTTTGTGCACAGCGACACCTGCTCCTTTTCTTCTCTCTTTATCTTGTTTTTTTCCCCCCCTTCCCCTAGTCTTTTTATATCTCCGCTCAACAATCTTTATGCCTCACATGCTTTCACACTCCATTTTCCATGCTGGCTCTGGGTATCCCCACTGTGGAGAACTCTGCCTGTTTCATCTGGGTGTGGAAACAGTGTGCTAATATTGCCTGCTTATACCCATTGGGTGGGATAATGGCAGCCATCACTCACTGATGCAGCACAAAAGCTGACATTTCGCTCTCCTTGTGCTGACAAACAGCATACACCTCCCACTGCTCTGTCACTCTCTCTTTTGTTTTTTAGTCCCTTTTCCCCCTTCTCTGAATCTGTCTCTCACATTGTCTCTCTTTCTTATGTCATTTGTCTCTCTCTATAGGTCTCTCTGCGCTTCTCCTTCTCACTGGTATCATACAACAAAGCAAAGGTCACGACCTCTGAAGGATGTTGCTACAGAAATGGAAATAGCACTTGATTCTAAAAGCTTTAGAACTGATCATTTTACCCATACATAAATTATTCATTCAAGTCCTAAACAGAGGGACACATTAAGAGTCATGGCTACTATTACAAGTCAATCATCCTACAGGGAATTCTTATTTGCCGATCACTGAAGGAATTATTGGCAAGACAAACGACCGATATAAGGCCAATATAAATGCCTTTGAATCCAGTAATGATTTCATTGTTTTTCCCCCCATGTATGAACCAGGAAATGAATGTCAAACTGACAACTTTTTCATATTTTATTTCATGAGAAACACAATTTTCACTTGAAATTCAAAGTCATCTTCACCTCATCTTTTTTTGTATTTCCTCTGTGAAGGTACTATAAATCTGCATAACCCGATTTCTTGGTCACTTGGGGGCAGCAGGCACAAACTGTAATATAAAATTTGACAAATGATCACCTAACTGCAAGCTGACATGGGGAACTTTACACATTAGGCAAAGATATGGAGCAACATTAGCACTGTTTTAAAGTGCTGTTTCTAGCCACTGAGTGAATGAAATTCAATTCCTGAATCGGCTGTTAAATTTCACGATGATCAACAGGTAGTTGCTAGCTTTCTCTGCTGAGCATACTGTAAAACTAGGTTTTAGAGCTTATCTGATGATGTTGATGGGAAGGGGAACAGAAAAAAACATAATGTGAAATGTGTCACGTTTGAGTGACATGATTTTAGGCATAGACATTTTATCAGCTGTTAATATAAAAATATTGATCATCATAATTTCAAGTGTTAGATTTGTTCTGACTTCTACTGAGATTATGTATTAATCCAGGCTGGTATTTCTCTTCTTCCTCTTCTTTTTCTTCTTCTTTACAGTTGTCCTGGCACTGCTCATTTGTAAAAGCCATAAGAAATGCTCCTTCCATTCTACTTGAGATAAAAAAAAAAACAAAAAAAACTATACTAATCAGTTACTGAAGTTACATGCATGGTTGCCTTTACAGAAAAAAATAGCTGTCATTTATGCATCACACACACACACACACACACACACACACACACACACACACACACACACACATACACAGTTCCCATGATAACAGTACATATGAGTCTACTATAACCACAACAACACAACACAGCGTTGACCTAGCGTTTGTGATTAGACTCAGTTCTTATAAAAAAGCTAATTAATTAAAGGAATGATGTAAACACTTGACATGAAGAACAGCAGTAACAGCATGCAAACAGCAGCATCTCCCTGCAAGGGGGGCCTGGAGTGGGAGGCATTGTTAAGAGGTGTAAGCCTGCAATATGTTTCTTCCTCAAACAGAATTACAAAGGTATCTGGCACGTCTGTTTGTCTCACACAGGAATGAACTGCAGAGGCTTATTTGTGTAATTGCTCTGACTGGAGTAGGAGCCCAGGGGTGGGCCTGACAAAACACCAGATTGACCACTGTTTTCACTTCAACAGAAAATTGATTCTGTACTTTATGATGTAATGATTTTGTGTATGTGTCCATATTACAAAAGTTTTTATTTTCTATATGTGATCGCAACAATTTCTGCTCAAACTACCCAAGAACCTGAACATGTTTTTAAACACAGCGCAACATAACAGAACATAATCAAACATTTATGAAAGACCTTTATAATACAATAGAGGAGCATTTGTAGTTTCCTGTTCTCCTCTCCCTCTCCCCTCTTACTGGTGCAATCCTGTGTTCAAGTAAATACAAGATTTAGGTTTGATCTCTGTGACAGTTCAGTAATAGCCATCATTCCTATTGAGACGTTGTATTGCAGGTTGTGATGAACTCCACAACACTCCATTGTTATTGCTGTACATCAGGACAAAATGTGAGCAAGGATGGGGGGGCTGTTTCTCCTATACATGTACAGTGTTTCTGGGGGACTGAGGGTTGCGTGAAGGCATTTCACTGCAGTGTAGACCTGTCTTATACATATGTGTGTTGTTTACAGATTTGCAGTGCACATTTGCAAGTGTGTAAATGCTAAAACACAAAAGAAGTGCTTGCTCGACTCTCACACCAAATGGAAGTCTGTCACAAAATGTCATTTTTCTATAGTGGCAGCATGCACAGTATAGCTTAGCCATTAACCCAACAGATCCTGGAGCAGATTTGTCTGCCCTTTTGAATGGCTTTAAATGGTCTCCAGGGTACTGAACAGAGAAAGCAGATGATTCACCTGAAGCCAGACTGCAATCACCTCTATTCATAGATTAATAACCTCCTGTGGTTCTAGAGCTGCAGCATTTCAGTGTTTGGGTGTTGAGCAGTGTGGTGGTTAATCTCGCTAAAACGTCATTGTGCCTGTTAAGCAATCAGCTGAAAGTGATTGCTAATTTTGATTTAGGGAGTTGATCATTTGCCATTTTTCTCCACAGCTGTATGCATACAGATGCACCTACACATACAACATCATGTCTCTCTGGCAGAGGCAAGGGTTCAAAATGTATGATGAGCAGAGGATGGTTCCTGGGCACTCCAGGAGTTGCCAGTGGGGTTGCCATGGGTCAGTGATCCGCAGCCCCACAATCCCAAGGATGGCGGCTGTTGTGTGGCAACAGCAAGACAGCACCACCCGACTGCAGGGTCAGGGCACCAGGGACTACGGGTGCTCTCCCTTCGAATGTGACAAATACGATGTGACATGTCAGTGCATGCTCGAGAACATCGCCCTCTCATACTGGTGCCCCCCCCTTCTGTCTCTGTCTCTGGCTCACAAACACCCCCACACACAGAAACAGACACATGAATACAGAAAAACGGTTTCTCCATCTCGCCATCACAAAACCAGATACAGAAACACAAAGACACTCAAAGAGAGAAACTCGGTTACTCACTCTTACATGAACATGCACACACATCACTCTACTCCCCCAGTGGCTGTCATCAAAAGCAGCCAGTCTGCCCTACACTATGTAAAAGTAACAGCTTGCTTTTATTCTCCCTGGTCTCAGTCTTCTCTTTTCCTCCTGCTCATTCCTCTTCTCCTCTGTGGTGCCTTCCAGTCATTCCACGTCATCCCACCTCTCTGACACCTCTCCTACCACCCAGCAGTTAAGTGCATTTGCAGACCTGCTCAGATAGGCTGTCATATATATTTCAAAGGCATTTCAAAGCACATTCAGACAGACTGAATGCACATTCACCAAGAGGCTATACAGGGTGTACTTTTGCGCTGTGGCTTTTTGGAGTCATTTTCATTCTTGAATAAGACATCTTTTGAATGTCATGCTCTCATACTCACTAGTTACGCATACAGTGTTAAAGTGTAGTTTTAATTTTCATAGCGGATCAATAAAATATTTGACATGTCTTTCATAGATTTTAAGGACATGTCCTAACAAAAAAACTGTAATTTATTCAGTTACTGCAACATTTAATCTGACACTTTTTAGAAGGATACCAACATGACTTTAGAGGGACTCCTCCAGTCCTTGTATGTATTGTTAACATTAAATGTATTTTTTGGGCATAATTCACTACATATTTTAGTTTGCTGCTTATTATTTTACAAGACATAGCATCTACCACAATTGCACCAGTTCATTTGACTGATGAATGTGGTTAATACTAAAAAAAGTATAAAAAAATCAATCAATCAATAATCAACATTATCATCTGGTTACCATGGTTTTTAAGGTTAAATAATGGAAAACGTAATAGAAATACTAATACAAAATATGGTTAACACATATACATAGAACACATGACATGAATCATGATGTGCAGATGAAGATGAAACATTAAAAGGGTGTGTAAGAGAGGAAAACACACACACACAAACATGCATAAATTGCCACAGTTGGAAAATCATCCCAATTTGTATTTCATCCTTTGATGCTGTTATGGAAATTGTGGTAATTTCACCTGCACGTCTGCTCGTTCTCATAACCCCATCTCCCCCTGTCCAGGATCTTAGAATGCTGGGAAGTGTTAATAATATTTAAAGATAAACGCCATCTGTTCCCAGGGACTAACGTGAATACCAATACGGCCTGCAAACACTGCAATTAACAGAGCCAAGATGTCAGGAACACCAGAGAGGCAGGCTTTCAGCCTCCTGCTCCAGGAAAAGAGAGACAGATGTGATGTGAGCAGAGATGACTTTTCAGTTCTCGGGGAAAAAACTCTCCTCTTGTCCCCCTTTTCCCTATCTCCATCTGCCCATATGTGATAGGATCCCATAGTATCATCTTTACTTAGGGGAATCTGCTTTGAAATATATCGGCTTTATAAATGCCTGTCTCTCTCTATTTGAATATTTTATACACAGAGGAGAGATGCATCAGTCAGGTGAATGAGAGGCATGCTGTTTTTTTTCTCAAATGAAAGCAAATTGCATTTGCCCTGCCATACTCAGTTTGTCGCTGCAGGGATGTTCTGTTTGTGTTTGTCTTTGTGTGTGTGAATAAGAGGCGAATGCATTTGAATAAGTTGATAAAAAAAAAAAAAAACAACTATGAATGTGAGCCAGACATTCACACACTGTACATTACACTTAGACTAAGAATAATGTAGGTGGATTTGAAAATTAAATTTATGGGTGGAACATTTTGCAGATCTTTATCTAAAAGTTTTCTGTCAACACTGAAATATCTTCTTCTTCTCCTACTTTTACTTTATTGGCAGTTCCGCAAAAACAAAGTAGTGGATTGAAATCATGACCCACTAAGGCAAATTTGGCTCTGTTGCCTTCAAGTGCCTCTGTGATTACTTTAAGTCATTACAGCCAGTCACATAATGGAAGAAGTGGCATATCTTTCTGTTTTGCAAGATATATCTCCACTCTCTCCTTCCCCATTCTAACTCCAGACCCCTGAGATCCCAAGTCATTGCCCTTCATTTCAGTCAAAACACCATTTGCATTTTTGGCCCTAAACTATAGAACAGTTTCCCATCAATATTAATGATGTTCCCTGTCCACCAATATCTGTAAAAAATCATCTTGAACCTCACCTCTTTTAGGATTTGATAGTTATTGCAAAGACTTGACTGGTTGCACAGGTTTGTGTCTTATCTGATTGTAAAATTGTCATCTCTTTGAAATGCTGAGGCAATTCTTGGCCTGTATTTCAGTCAAGTCACTGTTTCATAATTATGCAGTCCATACATTACATTTATTGAGTCCCTATGTAAAGGTATAAGAGGAGATCAAACCACCAATGTTACAATGAAAGCCCAATCTGCTCTTGTCTACCTGAGCTAGAGCAGCAGTAACTGACAACACAGATAGAAAAATAAAGAGCATAAATAAACTTGTCAAATATGCTTGTGAAGACATATTATAAGTTATTAAATTTTCTAGATGTATTTGCTGATGCAAGCTTTTAGTATATGAATGTCATTTTAGGAGACATATCTGACTGTGCATATGTTAAACACAATAAAACATCATTGAGTTGGATGTGATGGAAAATTAGCCTATGAGTATTATTTGCAAGCAAATCAGTCATATTCTTGAAAGTCTCTCTCTCTCACCATTTTAATACAAGCTAAAAAGCACCTCTTCTGTTTTGTTGGCAGTTTTGACCGCCACAACTATGCTTTCAAAGGGCCTCTCCAAAGCGGATTTTTACAGCGGCATTATACCTTCACTCTCACCTTCTCTGTTTTTTTCCTGCTCTTCACTATCTCTAACACTGTCCACAGTGGAGTCAGAAGTGCAGAGGAGGCCACCCTTTGTATATACCTCTGTGGGATCACTGGTGTCACTGTTCACACATTTGGGTTCACGTGACACTGACCTGTGGGTGAAAGGAGTGCTCAATTCTCTGGAGGGTTAGGTGTTGCCAAGGCTGCTGAAAGCATCAGCAGTGAGGTCATACTGTGAGGCATGCAGCAGTCAATGGATTTACTTTGATGATTCAGACTGAAAAAGCCTGACAGCCCACAGTGACACAATGGCCTGTAATCTATTTATTTAAGATTAAAGTCTGTCAGCCTTTGACAGTATCAAAGAGACACAGCATCCATGAATTTAGAGAGGACAAATAAAGCTGTATTATCTGTAACAAACATAATCATGTAAACAGTCATCAACCAGAGTGCAATGATGGTATAATAGATGTATTATCCATATGTTTATAATCAAGGATGTGTCTGATTATTGCTGCTATGGTCCAGTGGGCATGTTAGAGCGTATGCTCCGAGGGAGTGCAAGCTATGCCTTCCAATATCAGCTGGCCTCAAAGCTGCCTCTATAATGCATGAAGATCAATACGCTGTGGCTTTGTGAGTGAGGCCTTGCAACTCAGTGCCCATATCAAGTATTCCCGCTGACTGCCCTGCCGTTTGAAGGGATCTATGCCTTTGGATTTATCAAGGCTCTAGGGATAGCAGACTAATGTCTGGATATCCGAACTGCTATTGTTTGGGAAAAAAAAAAACATAAAGCAAGTAGTGCTGTGCTTGTGGTATTTCTGACATGCAGTTTTATGATAGTGTTTGATGGCAGAGATTAGTACTCACGGGCATTTCAACAATAATCCAATTCTTTTTCTCCAAGCTTTATGTTCAATTTATTCACCATTAGGACTAAGGATGTTGCTGATGTAGTTATTTTACTCTGAGATGTTTGTATGTGTGCTGTGGTCATTAGTGATCCTCATGGTTAATATGAACATTTTGCTAATTTTGATAATTACATAACTGGAGGTGCTTCCTTTGGTCTTTGCTGTAAATTCTAATTTGAAGAAGAATAAATTATCAGCAGACATGGTGCTAGTGTCATTTTCTGTCAAATCTGCTTCTCTCACAGTCTCCAAAATAGTGCATTCCCTACCCTGGTGCAAGTATTACATGAATACAGTCCAGATGGAGTGTGCATTACCTCAAGGTACCTTGTAGATTTTTCTTTTTTTTTTTTTTAATTTAACATTTCCCACACACCCAAAAAACATATTTAATGCATAAACAAGTGTTGTGTTGTTTTTGTGCTGTTAAAAAAAAAGGCTTCATGTTACTCCATCAAAAAATTCTGGTTAGATACTCAGGGTGAGTTTAAGTGATTAATAGGGTAATATTGATTCAAAGAGTGTCTTATTAATCCATTCAATCATATTTCATATTCTTACTTTTTCCAGTTCAGCGTCATGGAATGGAGCTTATTCCAGGATACACTGGGCAGAAGGCAAGCAAATACAGTGGGCCTACGTGTTTAGAGAAATCAGGGATGTCACTTGCACAACTGGCAAATGTGAAAAGTCTAAACAGAGACATCTGGCTTCAAACTCTAGTTTTTGTGGCCATGTGATAACCACTGTGCCACTGTGCTGCCAAAGTATTTATATCATTGTCCAAGTACACATAACTTTAGTTTTACTGATGATGGAGGATGTACATGCACCTCCAGGTGGACAGAGCCACAACAATGGCATTAAAAATCATTAAAATTGTGTGTCATTAATTTAAACTTGATAATATCCTAGATATCATCCTCTAGTAGCTTTGCTACCAATCTTTTGAGCTTAATGGGATTTGATTGAACTTAGTGATTATCTTACACTGTATACCTACTAGGTATTTTCACTACACGACATTAAATATATCTAAGGTTATATTTTTTCATTTGGAATCACAGAATGTATATTACTGAAATTAATAGTAAATAGATGTATAACACAGTCAGCGAACCACACATACGATTTGCTTTGGCAATGGATTTGCACACTTTGTGTGACTTTCACAACCTGACGAACTACTAAAACCACCAAGCCCCTGGCCGCTCTCCCTACAGCCTAATGGCCTACTCTAATGGCTGTTTGTCTTGTTTCATGGTAATTGGGGGGCAACTGACTCTGCAGCAAAGTCTCTGCTATCCTTTTCCTGCTGGGATTCTTCTGCTAGTCCCCTCTGGGTCTTCTCCTTTGTAGGTACTGGTTTCTGCTCTAATGATATCATAATTGCTGTTTTCCCTCACAGTGGACAATGGTTGCCAAGTCTGAAGGTGGCCCAGCAAATGAGCTGGAGATCAAACCAGGGACACCATGATGATGAAGACACAGTATAGATGTACAAAAAAAAATGAGACATTTTCATCAAAGCATGGTGTATTCTGGCCCCCTTTCGATCCTGTTGCTCATACCCCCCTACCATTCTCTCCATACCTGCCAAACCACCTTGTTACACATGATACATCATTAGAGGTAGAAAATGCTAATGAATCTACACTGTGTATGTCAATTTAGAGATACAGGTACACACTTGTTCATATGTTCATACATTAACTACAGAACCAGCAACATTTCGTATTTCACAAATCATTTTTGCAAGGTCTGTTTCCACAATTCACAAAGACCAGCTCCCTTCCTCACCGCACGCTCACTAGAGTGAGGTAGTGGAGTGCTGTTTGAACAATCATTTCTCAGTCCAGCTGAATTAATGCTGACGCTCCAGTTTGCTCAGTTTGCTTTCTGAAAACTCCCCTCTTCCTCTTTGTAATCCTCTGAAGGGAAGCAGAGAGAGAGAGAGAGAGAGAGAGAGAGAGAGAGAGAGAGACCAGCAGTGAATGCTGACGGGGACATAACTTGCTTTCCCTGCATACCTTGTTTACAGTCTCCCTCCCTGCTGCTACACCCTCCTCTCTCAATGGAGCCATAAAAAACAAATAGGGGCTTTTAGAGAAATTGCCTGTGCACTGAAGATTAATAACAGTTGCACCAGTTCACCCAAGAAAGTCTCCAGAGGCAACAACGATATTGGAAGATTAAAAGTGCCACATCCCTAAATTGGAATGATTCAGTGCTCAGACTGCTCTCTAACCAGCTTATTGAGAGTCAAGGCCTTGGTCTACCTGCCAGACAAAGAGCATCATTAAGTATTTACTTGTGGATAAGGATTTGCTGCATGCGTATAATGATGGACCGAGGGTGTGATCGATATGCTGTTTCTCAGATGGAAGTGTGGTGGACTATAGCTATGGCAGAAGCAGACAAAAGGACGGGTCATCCTGTGTGAGGTTAGGTCATCTTTTCGCTGCCTGTAGCCCATTAGTCTAAGTCTTTAGTTCCAGGCGGTTGGCGGAAGTAAAGAGAGTACCAATTTGACGCATTACTGTCATCAAACAAAAGCGTAAGGTGCAGCTCTTATGGCCTAGTATTGGACCTTCATTATAGCTGCACATATTTGCAAAGAGAGAACACACACACACACACACACTCACACACACACACACACACACACACATATATATATATATATATATATATATATATATATGGTAAATGTTTTGGGTGTTGAGGAGGGGGTATGGGGTATGTAAAAGTATGTCAAAGTCAGAATTTGTAGCTTTAAGTAAATATGTTTTGCCATTACCTTTCCAAGCCCAGGAGTATCTTTTATCTTATTGGCTGCACGGAGAAGGCAGGGTGGAGCTGGGGGAGGGGCCGTTAATAGGGCAGAGCTGAAATTGGTGGGAAATAGAGGGGGGTCACATGACGGTGATGATGATGTCACTGGGGCTGTGACTGATGCGGTCTTCTGCTTCTTCTTCTTTGAAGCCAAGTTGAGCTTTTGTGCAGCTCTAAAAGAGAAAAGCATAAAGAAAAAGGAATGAGACCCCAGTCACTTGTTAGATCCATATTTGTCACTGTAGACTATCACAAACACTCAAGAGTTTAAACAGATAAATACAGGGANTGTGTGTGTGTGTGTGTGTGTGTGTGTGTGTGTGTGTGTGTGTGTGTGCAACGCTTTTACTGAGACAAGCATGGGTGGATTTCACACAAGAACGGGGGTTTGAGAACTCTAAAATTATCCAATAACTTTTATTGCACTGTTAGAACCCATTCCAAGGCTATAACACAATGATTAGACACAATGAAATTCTGAAGCCCTATGCTAAGAAAAATGCAAATGATACATTAACATGAAAGGGGGATGTTTTATAGACTAGCATGCTTGTGGGGCAGTTGGCTTTGTCTGCAGCACATGGTTTGAATATTTATCTATTAAGCTTAGAGTTTTGTATTTGTTTGCCTGGCCACCAGAGCTTTTATGTATTCCGAAGAAACTTATGTGCAATTATTTTTTGCTGGTGCCCCTTGTCTTACTCTGGGATAAACAAGTTGTAGGCTAGCTTCTTGGACCTTCAGGGTTTAAACAAAGAAGTCTTCCAACCTAAACAACGATTTAGGTCAGTTATCTTGTGTAGTACAAGATAACTGGTGCAATGGCAGTAGCAACTCCTGGCATCATGGTAACAATGGAAATAATAATTAAGGTTGTGAAACAGTCATGATTTGGTTGGGTTCAGGGACAAAATTATTTGGTTGTGGTTAGGAAAAAAGATTGTGGGTTGGGTCAACCTAAGTACTTCAATAAGGTTAGACAACTGTTGTTATGGTTACCGCAGTCTCATGGTAGTCTTGTGTTTTGTCAACACATCCTTCACCCCAAGCTCCTTCTCCTAAATTTCAGCCATGCTCCCATCATAATTACCACGGCCGTAAGAGGTCACCTAACAATACACTGTGGCTATGGGTGTAATGAGCCTCTGGCACAGATGACCTTTAGTGCAGTTTTTTCACAGGAAGATATTCCCTGTTAAACTGTGTTGAAAGAGTTGACTAATTTTCAAAGACAGTCAAGTCAGGTCCTCCTCTCCTCTCAATTACTGCAAATGAAGATTGATCAGGAAAGTGTAATAGGTTTGTATAGCAGAGGACATTAGTCTTTATTGAACTGTATAGATTGTTCAGTAAAAACAGCTTTTGTGTGGCCAAAAAATACATTATTAGAAATCCAGTCTAGTTTTTCTGGGCTAGGTTGGCCATACACGCATCAGACCACAATTTGTTGTCATGTTGGTCCTTATTTTTACAGAGTTGAGGAATGGACTAACTTTACATGACTAGAGGCAGTATATAATCTCATAAAAATATGATGATGTGTGAAACCGATGTTACCCTTTTCAATAAAGGCCACTGAAACATGCACATGTAGCCTCCTCACTGTGTTCTAGCTGAGGTAGTGGGCCATAGGTGTAACTATAATGACTGTAAGCTACTGAAGAAAGCAAGCTTCCCAGGACTGTATTTACGAAGACATCCTTCCTGGCATGCATAAACCAGAGCTTATCAGTTGGTCTGTGAAGTTATGAACAAGTAAAATGTGCCATTCCAAATGTGCCACAAAAACCTGTGTTAATTGTAGTCTTCCTACACTGTTGATGTTGTATCACACTAGTACAGCTCATTGTACATGAATAAGTAACGAGGGTTGTCAGCCTTACTTTCAGCTATTCAGTTATTCACCAGCAATCTCAGTCTCAGTTCACCTTTTGTCATCAGAAACACTGCTGTGCTTCAGTTAATGTGAGCACGAGAGTTCTGTTGTGCTTTGCTCTGGTTTTGCAGTCAGCAGTGTCATATATAAGGAACACAGTATATGATGCCTCACATGTTACCTCTTCTCACTTTTAATTCTTACTTGACACTTTACAGAGACACAGTTGTTGCTGGTGAGCAACAAAGCATGTCACAGACGCTCACATTTCTTAAATTGACAGATAGAAGCATTCTTTTACTTTCACTTGCCTGATCTCTCAGGCAATTATACCCAACCTATTTTTTTAGAGACTACACCAAGATCTTTATTCAGTAAAGGTGAAAACAGGTAACTTTCAATACAAGACATTTGTATTTTTTTTAGTATTTCCAAACCAGGTCTACATGAAAACGTGTCATTGTCTGTTTTTGGCAGGTGTATGATAGAATCTTCTATTTATTCAGTTCAAGACCCGAGAATATCTTATATTTTGAATTCTGTGTTTTGTTTTGAAATGACAAACAAGAGCACTGCATCAGAAGTCGATGCATCCGTGGTCAGCAATAATTTAATAAATGAATTTGAGGAGTGTCAGTTTAATATTTTTTTGTCAACAATCCCCTGGCTTTCACTTCTATATCTTCTCTACTTCTAAAATGTTGACTGTCCAGTTTGGGTACTTTCATGTAAAGAATTTAACTAGGTCTTCCTCTCTTCCTCTAAGTTTTTTGCAGACAGTTATTGCCTTGTTGCATTCATATTCTGCTTAAAAGAACTGGCTCTATGTGATAAATAGAAGTGGAAGAGCTGCACAGTTCTGATGACAACAGTAAATACGTGAAATTGAAACTGCAGCTCTCTTTTTTCTATGCAGGGACTGCCTTGAGATGCAAAAGAGGTAGTCAGAGCTATCATTGACTTCCTCCTCCTTTTTTGAAGGTCATAAACAAATCTCCTGTCAAGAGCCTTCACGAGAAGGCTCCTGCAATACCCTTTAATATTCACCATCTCCCCAGAGGATCTGCTACGTCTGGAACATGAATGATACTCCCCTGCTGCCATACCACTGGCTAAATCCTCAACCAAAACCATTACATTTTTCAGAGGCTTGCTTATGTCTGTTGCCTTCTGTTTTTTCACCTCCCCTGTGGTCACTGACATATCGCTCCAGAGAGGGCAGCTTTGCGGAGAGCTGTGATTTGTAGGTAACGACAAGGCCATTTCAAGCCTTGAAAGGGTATGGGGACTTGAAGCATAGGCTTATTATGCTTTAAAGTATTTGTGGTCATAGAAATTGAATCAATAGCACCAGCCCCTGGAACCCCCACCCCCTTTTTTTCGAGTGATTCATCTCCAAGCATTTAAAAAGAAAAAAAAAGATGCACTTTATATTCTGGTGGGAGGTCGTCACCTTGTGTTTCAGAAAGAGAGGGGAACAAAGCTGTTATTTTCTGTGTCAGAGATTTGTTCTAGCTAGGTGACAAAAAATTATAGTGGTTTGGAATGAGTGCAAACACCTGCACACGACACGTGTTGTGCGACACGAATGGACATGAACCTACTTAATGTACATGTAAACACTGAGGTAGACATAGACCAAAAAAAAAAAAAGATATGCTTTTCATTAGTTAGGAGTGAGCAAAATGGATACCTCATACTTCAAGATGCCTGATACTTCTGATCTAAAACCTTTAGGCTAGATCTGCTGACCACTTTGCCTCAGATTAGTGACATATTTGTTGACACAAACAGTTAAGTGAACATTTGTCATATCAAGCAAAAATATGGTGCTTAAGGGTTCCTATGTAAGTCATCTTACAACAAGTTTTAATGAATGTTGCGAGGTAGTTAGTCATGTAGTATTTCTCCGTCTAGTGGAAACAGCTATCTTGTGGTATACACACATCTCTCTGTTTAAACACCTACATAAGTAAAAACATTTTGTCAATAACTATTTATCTGACTTGGGATCAGTTACGTAGATAGGGTACAATTGATTTATAGACTCCTGAAGATGTGTAATGTGTGACCTTAGATCATCATCATGCCCTGTAAGTGATTTATATTGCCTGTAATTTGTGGGATGTTTACCTTTACCAACGCGTCCTGTAATGTTTTCTCTTTTTGCATACTGATTTTATGCTTTAATATGCTGTTGTGCCTCTAAAGGCCATACAGGAATATATTTAAAATTTTAAGTGTCTTGAAGCTCAGAAAATGCTCGTTCATGAGAAGATAGAAAGTAAGCTTGAAAGTTATAAATGTCTCAACACTGTTGTCTCTCAACATTTACTGGACATCAAAACACACCCAAGAACATGGGCAAGGTCCTCTTTAAGACGCCATATTGCACAGTTCACCTGATAGGGCAAATCAATATAAACTACACCTGATCCCAATCTCAACTTTGATGTGGTGAGGGTGTGCACATTGCTGAACCGATAGTCTGCTTTTATAACAGGCACACCTCATTTACTGTTTGCTTGGCCTCTGGAATAAAAATTGAGCTGGCAAACAGCGTCCCCAAGTTTGCTACAACCCTTCATACAACCCACCAACCCCTTTCTCCAGGGCCCACCATCATCCTTGGCACACCCTACTAACCCCAGGGGACAGATGGAGACTCCATGCTAGTAAACGTGACCTCCATATCTTATTCCTTTCCTCCCCCACAGCATCGTCATTATACCTGAGCAGATGTCTTGGCCCCAATGCTGCCTGCCTCTCTGTCTTTATCTTCCTCTCTCTAATTTTCCTTTTCCTTTTAGGTTCCTAAAGATTGCAACATTTTACTTTGAAATAATAAAACAAATCCATAAAATAAAAATAGCAAAATAAGATGTAGCAATATGTAAATGCGCATTGGTTAATTGTACTTTGTAATAGTAGATTTACTGTGGTGGAAAGTTTAGAAGGATATTTTGTTGAGATTGTGCCAGAGATGTGTTGTTTTACATCTCAGCTATTTACCTTTGAGGCTCTAACCCCTGAGTGCCATTTTAATAAACAAAGCCATCTGAACAAATTAAACAAGTGACAGTTTAGAATTGATCCTTGATTAGGGTTTAAATGAGTCTTAAATTTCAGTGCAACCTGATTAAATGTAATCTTACTTTGAATTGCAATCTAAACGTAGTTAAAATGCCATTTTAAATTTAATTTGGTTTAGAATTAAGTGTTTGTCTAATAGCCTGATGTATATCAGTCAAAGCTTGATTTAAAATGATTAAATCCCTTTCTAGAAATTAAAACTCCATTGAGGTTAGAAATCATCATCAACAGAACATGTAAACAGCAATGATAAAAACGCCACAAGTTTGAGATTAAAATAAGCTCATTGTCAGTTTTATGGATAGCAGGCACTTATTGACCAAGACTGAATCCTTGAAAGCTTTTATGGAGATGAATCTGTCTATTTATTATTTTCACCCACACTCAGGATCATTCTTCCTCATCCTTTCAAACACATTTACCTGACACGGGAACTCATAATGTTCCCAGCGTGATACAGAAATTGGCCATGAAGCCGGCTAAGGTGTTTTGTTTGTGTTGTGTGAAGCATGCCTATACAAGTAAAGGCAAATTGAGCAAATTTCTGCAGTTGGATGCTATGCTGTAGTTTCCCTTACCTGTCTCCTTGCCTGCGTCACTTGAACTGTCTCATGGAAGTGTTTTCTAAACCAGTGGTGCTTGCAGGAGCACACACCCTTGCACACACTAAAAACTATTTTTCTGCATCCCTCTTTCCTTCTGCTCCTGCATGCTCATCTTATCAGCACCAGAAGCCTGTAGTCCATCCCAGGAAGCAGCTGGGTTATTTGAAGAAGAGGGAAGAATTGAGTCATGGTAAAACAGGTTAAATTGGCAATGGGCTCTAGAGGCCTGCTGGTGTTTCCATTACTATCGATCAACCACGGAGCCTAAAGGCCTTGAGTGGACGCAGCACTCGCTGACTTGGAAATGTTACAGTTTCCCCATAACTTTTGACTTTGTTGACTTGTCTGTCTTGCTTCTTACCTTAAAAGTAGTGGAAAAATAAGACTGAACCAAATCCATGAAATGTTGCTAATTAATAAGTGACCATAAAAAGGACGTAAAGCCTATCTGAGAAATGCTATTTCTTTGGCATTGCTCTGATCCAGTAAAAAACTAAATTTAGTTTTTCATCACACTGAGAATCCATGTTGCAACTAAAGATGAGTTAAGCAGAAGTTAAAGAAGCAGTTTCTGTGCTTCATGCTCTTCTCGTCAGGTATCAACAGATAGATTAGGTTAGAATTGATGGCATGCTATCTGAAGTGCATGACTACTGAAATGTCTGTGACCTTTTCTGGTGTTTGAGGAAAACACCATCTGGAAACTTCAGTCAGATATGGAGAAGTACTTCCACAGTATTCTATCATGACCTTATAGAAAGTGCTTGGCTGATTATGTCTATTATGTTTGCTTTCCTCTGAGCTTGGTTGACAATTACACTGGCCTCACTGTTTGTTATGTTCTCCTTCAAGCCCTTGTAGCTTGCATTCTAATTAGATGGCTTTTAATGGAGAATGTTTATTGCTCCTTACAGGGCCTCTATTTTCTGCTCTAGAGTTAATTAGCCCTATGTCATATGATAACCAATGTAGAGGACATCTAGACCTATACCTCTTCTATGAGCAGTGTCCTTCCTGTATCAAAAGCAAGAATGAATGGGTGTTGGCTCAATTATGTACTTGATTTCACTTAGTCTAGAATATGAGGACGTACCTTAATGGTGCTACTTTAAACATAACTACACACACTCAAACTCTCTCTCTCATCTCTCTCTCTCTCTGTCTTGTTTGTTGACAGTGAGACTGCAAATTCATAAGGCAACAGTTGATTTAGTTTTCCCTTTTTAGTTTCACTTTATTTTGAAGCAAAACTGTTTCAAACATGGAAGCACATTTAAAAAAAAGGTCCTTAAAATTACCATGCTGGGGGTGCCTCAGTAGCCTAATAGGTGCGTACACCATAACATCGACTGGTCAAAGAAACCCTGTTGTAGGTGTTCTGTGTATGTCTATTATGCCACTATTCATTAGATTCAATTTGTAGCCTCTTTTTAACAGTGTTTGCAAATGTGATTTATTTATTTCCAAGTTAAGTAATTTTACACGATGAGCTCACATCATGTTGTGTGTCCATATGTATATTTCTGTATTAATACCTGTTACAAGTGCGACATAGTCCATTTATGTCCATTGGACATTAAAATCAGCTAGACTTAAACCTAAATGAGTCTATCCTTAAGCGCATTAAATTGACAGGACATTAGCCATTTATTCACCCATCCTCCATCATTATCACCCATCAGACTCACTTGTCCTTGCTAGAGGAGAATGGGCCTTTCATAGTGCTCTAATCTGCCCGTGTTTGGCATGTGTTATACACTTCATTGCAGGGTCATACGTGACAGCTCACATACTGCCTACATCAACATAAAGGGAACCAGTAGCAGAAAAATCAATGTATCTGACAAACGCTGTTGTTCCAATCCAATAATGCCAAATGGTGGCCTTTGTTTTGCTACCCCCCACTTTGAAAATCTTTTAACATCACCATCAATGCAACAACATTGGCCTGACCTTTTGAATTTTGCTGACGAGCACAGAGACCAAAATGGGCTGCATATCTGCAATCCCTCAAGGACAATGACAAAAATCTACCAGGCATTAGCGATACACAGCAAATGAAACTATGTTATAAATGTTAGAAAACAAACATGTTGCATAACAAAAAAAATGTTTCTGTCAGAGTACTTATTAGGGGAATACTGTCTCTAAACAGAAGAGGGATGGTAGGTCAGAGCAGAAACCCCACCGTTGCCAACAACACTGAATGCATTTTAGAACAAACAGCAGCCAACCTCATAGATGGTGCTCCAGGGTTGTGATGTTCTTCACCTGGTGCCAGGAAAGTAAACCTGTAAACCCTTTAGGATTTGAAGAAGTGTGTACGTTCCCTTCAAAATTCCACTGAGGATTACACTGCTATTTAGTTCATGCCTTGCATCCAGCTGAGTCAAAGTACTCCCAGTTGAAGGCACGCTGGAGGCAATGGCTCTGCTGCAGCAAGCAGGAGAAGGCAGGAGAGGGAAGAGCTAGAAGGCAAAAGTACTCTGATACTGTCAGAAATGATCCACATCACAGTCTGAGCACCCCCCTGCTCTAGCTACCTCTGCTCATTACCCTTGCTGTCCGGAAACACCAAGCAAATTCTACTAACGAGTGTTTGATCAACACGGCACGCTGTGGCAGAGGGAGACAGGCAACCTGTTCATGACTCACTCTCTGCCCACCCCAGCCCCCCCATGTCTCTCTCTACCCCTCCTCTACTTTTTGCTCTGTCTCCCTTCCACTCCCTTAAGACAGAGGAGAACAAAGGGAAGACAGAAGAAAAGCAATATAACCTCTTAGCCCTTATCTGCGGAGCACACCAGAGCATGTCTGGCCTCAGACATTGCTTTGCCTGTCCTTTGAAGGCCCTCATCTCCCTTTGATTTCAGCCAAATGGTTCAGTACAGTGACAGATGCTCAACTTTCCATCTGTCACTCTGACGCCCATCTTTTTAGTGTTGTAGGATCTAAGTGACTTTGTTTGGTTTGTCGGTCTGGCTGTCTAAATAAGGTTGTGACATGGATGCTTATGTGAGTGCTAATGTAAGAGATTGTGATTAAGATTTTTAGTTGAAATGGATTAAAAAAACCCCATATTTTTACATTAGCATTTTAGACATTAAGTTGATGCCGCGATACTGGGTGATTTAATGAGGAGTCTAAGGGTCATCATCACATTACCTTGACAACATTCCTTTTGGATGGGCCACAAAAAGGCATAAAAATTCAAGCCAGGGAGAGTGAGAAGGTAGATTTTTTATGAGAGGAAATTAGAGTGAGTAGAGGAGAAAGATTGGAGAGTGAATATGATTCAGTGGGGAGAGGATGACGTAGCTCACCTCTTAAATAGATGAGTGTTCAGTTTATGATTGAAGATGAAAGGGATTTTGCTGCTCAGACTGAACTTGGGAGGTCATATTTAACTCTTGCTTAAATAATAAACAACAATGCACTTTTCAATCATTAACTTGTTGAGGTCTGTTTTCAACATCTTTCGCATCAACTGTAAGCTGTGTGATCTTTGACAATAAGATGAGGCATAATATGTGGCTGCTCTTGTAGTTTTTCTTTGCCACTGTCGCTATGAATGATATTGTAATGATATTGAGGATGGTCTAGACCCGCTCTATATGAAAAGTGCCCAGAGATAACTTCTGGTATGATTTGGCGCTATATAAATGAAATTGACTTGACCTGACTTATTTATTTTTTGGGTGTGGGAGAGAGGAGGTGACACTAAAGACTCATACTCATAGCCTAGACACCTACTTCACTGCCAGAGCATCAGCAACCTGCAATGCAGAGCAAGAGGTGGAGAAGCGAGAGAGATAATTAGATAGGTGGATGGATAGATGAATGGATTGGAGAAGGGATTGATAAAACCAAAGTGAGTGTGTATGACTTTCATACATATTCTGTTCTCTGAATAAACCAGCTCAGAAGTGCACAAAGTGTTTTGGGCATGCCTTGTTGTGCTATCTCGTTATTGTTTATTTGTGTGACTGTGTGGACGTGTGTGTCTGTGTGCCTCCCTGTAACTCAGCTTAAATTGTCGCCTCCCTGTCTGAGAGAGCTGCTGCAGTGTGAGATTTGAGGCGTCTTAGAAGTTGCTTGATTTCAAGGTCTTTGTCTCTCTGGCGAGTGTTATGCTCGCAGGAGGTCTCAATGCCAGACCTCTGTTCCACATACATCATTCACACTTGGGAGTCCATGTGCCCTCTTAGTTTGTGGAGTAAACACATTTTGGATTAATAAGCATTTTTTTATAGTCAAGGAAGTAAAGGAAATAGGGAGGCAGTAGAAACAGTGTCTGTGTGTCTGTCTGTGTGTTTGTGTGAATGAATGTATCTAGCTGAGTTAGGCAGGCTGTGTGTCTTGGATGTCTTCTTGCAGGGGTGTCGCCTTCAGTGTGCTATCCCTCTGTTTAATTTATGTAAAGGTCAAATTTCAGTCCATGCCATTCTTTGGTCTCTACATGGTGTCTCTGTAAGCAAAGCCGTTTTTAACAGACGGCCTTACAGGCAAGCAAGACTGATTTCCAGGAATAGAAAGTCACACAGGGTGTGTGATAAGACCAAGGCCTGGGGATTATTTTGCAATACATACTAATCACCTAGATAATGTTCTTCACTGTTAAACAATATTCCCATATCAGAGGTAGAACCTGTATGTCTTGCCATATGCAGTCTGCTTATCTCTCCACACCTCCCTCCACTCCTCAGGGATCTGTCAGTGGCGAGCTACCTGTGTCACTTGAATGTGTGTGGCAGTGGGGAGGTGTGGTGTGGTGAGGTTACAGACTGACCTCTCTGCTCACTGTGGCTGTCTGTCTGTAGCTGTCTGTCTGCGGCTCTCTGGTGAAATCGATGGCCTCCTGCTGCTCTGGCTTTCTCCTTCTCCTATTCCTCCCCCTGTGGGCCTGTTGCTGCCAAATTAAATCTTCCACAGTTCACTAATGTGTATGGTCACAACTACACTCACCTAGTTGTCTCACACTTCTATCTATTCATGTCCTTGCCTGGTTCCACCCTGCTTGCCCATCTCAGCATCTTGTTTTATTTTTCTGGCTGTTTATTTCTACTTGGTCGACTATCTCCTTACTACATGCAAAACCAACTTTTGCATGAGTCATGCTATAGCCGTAGCCGGCACTTCATGGGCACATTAAAAAACTGTTATTCCTGACTTTAGGAACACTACTATTCTATGATATCAGTCTGTGAGTTTATTGATGAGGAGCTACTTATTTTGGCAAATAAAATTGGGTGGACAGGTAAATACTTCTTTGTCAGCAGCAGAAGCAGCAACTGCAGCAAGTTAGGGATATGGTTTTCCTTGTGTGTCTCATTAATTCCATGGCCCAGCACAGTGTTTAAATATCATCATGTGTCATCACTGATTGGGGCTGTAAAGACGAAGCATTGGATCAATGTGTGCCCTCATATACATGATGCACGTAATTACCAAAGGTAGCAGAAAACTGGCTAAATTTGGCTGAATGAAACTGCGTTGTAGTAATAAATAAGATGTAAAAAAAAAAATTATTTAACTTGAGCTGAAAAGACTAGTTAGTGAATGATTAGTTATACAATAAGTGGTTTTATCATAACTTTCACAGATGTGGGCTGTTTTGTGATTTATGTGAGTCAAGAAATGTTTCTTTTAAGTCTAGCCTCATGACCTCAGTGCATGTGGTTTTCCATGTGCTTAACAAGTAGTAAGAGCTAATATATTCTGCCTTTGCCATGCAGGCCGATTCACTCTGTGCCATCATGTCAACTGTGGTTTGGTGATATGAATCAGCCAATAGGGCTCTGTAAGCACAAGGCTGTCCTGCTGCCTGGCTGATAAGTGAGCCACACAGAGAAGATGGAAAATACTTAGGGCATTCTCACTCCCTCTCTCTCCCTCGTGCTGTCTTGCTCACTCTCTTTTGCTTGCTCACACAGAGCCTCTTTCACTTACACTCCTCCCCTCACACTCCTACCTCAAACTCTGTCTTTCACATCCCGTTAACGTCTCCCTGTGTCTATGCTGTTCTTTTAAGTGATGGGGTTAAACTAGAGGAGACAGAAAACAGTGGGGGGCTCTTGAATGCTTGAAGCTTCTTTTTTAAGTTCTTCTTTAAAGTTATCCCTCTTGCGCATAGTCCAATAGTAGGTGGCTGTCACCTGTTTCATCCTTGTGTCTTTGTAGTGACACAAGGTGCATAGTGTCGTCTTTGCCTAGTGGTGTCGTCATTTTTCATTACAAACATCCCTGCCCTTGTGCACGTGCGCATACAATATAGTTGATGCAAACGTCCCTGACATTGTGACAATTGAGAAGTACACCTCTATTGTCCTGTGAGCGCTGAACAAAAGACTTACCTTTCATCAGTTTTCATCAGTATTTGGTTTACTCATCCAGTGAGGGCTCTTTACTCATTTGTACCTATCTGACCTTGTCTTTCACAACAGGGCTAATTTCTGCACATAATGAAACTCACTCATAGACTGATTGTACATCTTGCTGTTTGGTCATGAGAAATTAATGGAGTGCTGCACAAATATTGTAGATTTAGTCTTCTGAAAGGAATCAGCCTCCCACCAGTCTGTGTTTTGCCCCGCAGAGGGAATGAATAGGCAAAAAAATCCTGTTGAATAATTGTTTGGACATGACCATATAGCAGACATTCCCTAACAGCTTAAATACCTTCAAAATGCTGTCTGTTTCTTGTTCATTTAAATGCAGTTTGAGAATAAAGCATACATCTCCAGCCCAGCCTATATCCCTGGTGGGCAACGGGCAGGCAGCCGGTTGGGCTATGGCAGAAAATGCCCTGTAAATATAGAGAGCTAATTTTGTTGCCTGCGGCAGCAATGTGCATGCTGACCTTATCAGGAGAGCCTCAGCCTGTCTATTCCATCCTCTGTGACTCACCTACCCTGCTCCCTCCCTCAGGAAAGGCGGCCTTCTGTACAGAGCTAGATTTCAATAACCTCTCAACCGAGAACAGCAATGAAATGCAGAGGGAGAAAGAGTGAGCAAGTAAGAGGGTGCCTAGCCCCTTTGCTGCCTCACTAAACAGGTGATATAACACACCCATGTGCAGTAAAACCCCTGTACCCCCTACAAATGCAAAGTAAGAAAATGCATTTTTGCTTAGACAGACACAGACATGCAAAGGGTTGATGGGAGATTGATAGAAATGAAAAGAGAGATTAATGAGGTTCTCATTTCAGGAAGTGCAGTAGCAATGGTAATGCAGGGTTGACAATGAATTGGCATTTCCTCTCTAGTTATCTTTCAGAGGTGTTTTGGGGTAGTGGTATGGGGACAGAGATATAGAGAGATGAGAGAGAGCGATGGAGCTGGAGGCCCAGGCACAGTGATGGATCACCTACATGCTGCAGCAGCCCCGCCATGCTGAACTCACCCTCAGAATTGATGAGCCACACCTCTTGTCTCCCTGTCTCCCTTTTCCTTTCATATCCACTGTTCCTCCATCACCCTCCGCCAACCTCCATATCCATTTCTTGATTTCCTCTCTCTTTGTCTCTCTATTCTTTCTCATTCCATTTCTTTCTAGCTTCTTCATGAGTTTGTCGCTCTCTGGCCAAAGACACTCCACCTGTATTCCACCTATGCCTCTCTCTTAATTTCTTTCTTTCAGTTTTTTCCTTGTGCCTTTTGACTACCCCACCCTCCCTGTGTGTCAACATCAAGCAGAAGAACCATGGAAGTGCCATACTAATAAGGTTAGAGAGAGCATCTCTGTTTCTCAGGGTGACACCTTTATAAATGACAGGAGCACGAGGCCCTGCCGGTGTTCAATCACCTCTGCAGGGGCTTGCCCATGGGGAGCTCAGCATGTGCAGGGTGTGAGCGAGTGTGTACGTGCATGAGTGCATGTTTGTGTGTTATTGCCTCTGTGGGTCTTACAGCAGCCAGGTTTACGGTGGAGCTAGTTGGAGTGGACAACAGCATTAGGGAGGAAACAGATCTGGAGGCAGAGTGAAGGCGAAGGAGAGAAATGACAGCCTGGAGCTCATCTGACCAGTACTGCCTTGTTATGACTCCCTGATGTGTACACCAGGGGCACACAAAACAGACACTTCCTCCCTTTATTGCCTTACACCACTTCTATCTCTGTTCTGTAGTCTGTCGCCTCACAGGCTCGCTTTATGGCCTCCACTGAGGAGTGGGATGTTATCTGCTTGTATAGGTCTATAGGCTCCTTTTGTCTGTCTATTTCACTGTCTGTGTTTATGCCATTGTTTTGGAAGGGGCATGACTTTTTGTTACCATTTCATGTGACAACACAACTACCTGTGTGGCTACTCACACCAACAAATGTAGGTAGAGCAAAGACAGACAGGAGAACTATGCAAGTATTCAAATGTGTTTTGAAGATGTGCAAAGCTAAATATGATGTCATGTGCTAGCAGTACAGAAAAATCAGCAGCAGTTGTAGTCATCAGCATGGATAGTCTAAAGTGAGACCCAAATGTCATGAATGGCAGAACAGGAGCAGGGTGATCTTTGGAATGGCATCAGGAAACCGGCAGGTGATAGTCTCCCCATAATGCTGTTCCTATTACAGTTCTTCTTAAGCTGCTTGGAACAAGCAGCCTACATCAGTGATGGAGAAAATGGCTTCTGTGTTTGGCTTTTTGTAAGGTGAGCAAAGCCACAGGAAAATATGCCATTTTGAATGTATGCATGTGACTGTTGGTGTGCAAGTGATCATAACTGGAGAGAAAATAGTCAAATAGCTGTGAAGCTTGCAACACTTCAGCCATGAACATAGGCCATGGAATTGACTGCAGCGTCATCATTCCTGACCATAAAAGCTGCTCAGCCAGTCAGTGCAGTCTGGGTTCATTCTCTCCCTGCTGCCCAGTCTGAGCTATTTTTAGTCTCCCAGTGCAGCGTGGCTCAACTGCCGTCGTAGCTACCTGGATATGAGGGCTTTGTCACTCCTGCAGGCTGGAGCAGCACTGATCTTGCAAGCTTTACAGCTCCCCATTTCCACTGCTAGGGCTGCAAAACAACTCCTTTAGTGAGAGGAATCAACAGAGACAGACAAAAGAGGGAAGACAAATAGATAATAGTGATATCTGTTGAATCTAAATGAAATGACAAAAGGCACTTAATTTTTGTATCATCTTAACTGTATACTTGGGACAGAAACAGCACTCTAATGAGACAATTTGACCAAAACTAATGATGATAGAAAGTTAAAACAATTTAAATGATTATTTCAGTGATCCCTCTTTTTTATAAGTGCACTATTTGGTTATAGAAAAAACTGCTGTAACAATTTTTTAAATCCGTCATGATTAAACACACCATTGCAACTAAAATTATACTCAAAATAAAAGATGTTATTTAAACTATGATAGCAGGCATGCATTTATTATTTGTTGTGAAGGATTTCTTTCCTGCTAGTACAGTAGGTGATGCTGCAAAGTGTCTATTCTTGTGTTTTACATGCATTGTTAGTCACAGACATTTTGTTTGGGTAGTGTTTTTCCTGCAGGTATACAAACCTGTACCTATTAATTCAGCATATTATTATTCAGAATTCCCTGGCATGGTAAACAAATGCTCCAAACGAATTCATTTGCAATGACTGCCTCGTGATCCCACGGTGCATTAGGGCTGTTTAAATGCAGTGAGCGCTCAGAGACACTTGCGCAGGGTACCTCATCATAGTTTATCCTCTCTTCTTGTTTCTCTTGAGCCTAGCTATGCTGGCACCAGCTTCTCTACGTTGCATGTGCAACTTAAACTTTGATCCATGTTACATCATTCCTTGGTGGCAGATTTACTGAGCCACATTTGTCATTCCAGGCTTTTCCATATCTATTTTTGAATTATGCAACAAACAGGCAACATTGGTGAATGATGTAACATAAAAATCCAAACTACCATTGGGCAGAATCATAGTAATAGATTAAAACCTCTTTAAAATCTCTTAAATTGCACACCAATCTTAGGCAGTTGTGCCAAAGATAACACATCCCAGTTCCACTTTGCTCTGCCTGTGGGCTGCTGTGGCAAAATTCTGTTTCTCAGTGGGTGGTAATCTGAGGATTAATGACAGCAACACATCTGCCAGTCATGTGGCAGCACGACACAGATGGCGGAGGATGCACCCATGGGACATAGACAGGGAAAAGATTGGCTTCAGCATTCTGTCATTCGTCCACTAAAACATGCTGTTTGCAAAGCTCTAATGTTTTCAATCAAATAAATCCAAACTCCTCAAGTACATGAGTGGCTCCCACTTGAACAATCTCACCACTGGGTCTGCACGGTGAGGTTTCAGTTACTTTGTTGATGGAGTATGAATGTGTCTTTGCAAGTATTTTTTGGGTAATTGGTCCTTTTGGGGCCTCTGTATTATCTTTCAACATGTTAATAACATTTTCGTAAAATTGAATAGTAACACCAATCTATTTGTTCATGTGGAAGACAGTTTTAAAAAGTTATTTTTTCCAATCTTAAAATCTTTGGTCTCTGTCCTACCTACCCCAATGTGTTGCATTTACTCACGTCTGTTGTATGTGTACCACTACCAATGGCCCCCGCAAAAGTAGCAGCAGACACTGTGACTGATGTGATAGGAGTCCCATTGGCTTTCAGTGGCACAGTAATAGCACATATCCAATATGGAGGCAGAGAAAAGATGATCCTAACAATGCCTTTGGCAGTGCCTCTGGCTACAGGGCCAACACACACACACATGCACACACACAAGCGCACACTATCTGTGTTTTGCCTTCCTTAGAGGAGCAGGGAAGCAGGCACATGTGTCTCCCTGAATTACTTTTAAGAAAAGGCAGTGGGAGTGATTCTATTCTTGTAGGAGAAAACACAGTCAATTCTGATTTCATACGACAACACTCTCCCTTGTTTTGTATGTCTCATTGTGTTTGTTTCTCTATTTTACTCCTTTGTCTTCATTCCTATTTTCCCATTTGTGTTTGACCAGGTGGTGGGTCCTCCGGCTGCAGGGGCGTTTCGTGAACGCCCTTCTAAACCAACCATCTTTCGCAAGTTCTACGAGCGCGGAGAGTTTCCAATGGCACTGGAGCATGACACGAAAGGCAACCGCATTTCATGGAAGGTAGGGGCACTGCCCTTTGGTAAGGATTGACTAATGCTTAAGGTTTTCACACAGTATTGACAAAAAGGCTAGACTGCTAAATTTGTCATTAGGGAACACTGTATGTCAAAATGGGGATGGGGGTAGGTTCTCTAAATAACCTTTAAGAGTTAATGCAAAGCTATTGGGACCTAATTAGAAGGCTGCAAGGAAGAAACATCAATCAGTCCATGAAAAAAAAAAAATATCTGTTAGAAAACACCCAAGAATTTTTCATTTACAATTACACTCAACTCTGAGATACACTAGTCTTTGAGTACTATCTTCTGTTTCAGTCCACCTTTGTTGTCAAGCAATTGCAGTGGTTGAATATGAATGTTTGATATGTGCTATGCAAACAACATTTGTCGTCAGCATTATCGATGTGACTGAAGGGGGTAATGACAGTTTCTCACACATTTCCAGGGCCAATGTTGGCTGTTATCCTGTAGGAGGCAGTGTAGATTAGCTCACTTGAATGCTCCACCTGTCTCACACAACCTATCAATCATATATACTCTGTAGGAACTCAGGGCAGTCACAGCAAAACACAGGGGGTAATTGTGTATGTATTTGTGTGTACTATATGTGTGTTTGTGTGTGTGTGTGTGTGTGTGTGTGTGTGTGTGTGTGTGTGTGTGTGCGCGTGTGTTTTAACACACAAGCCTCCACAGAGCCATTAGGCTCCTTACTGGCACAGTGTGTGTGGGATGGATGCATTCTTCTAATCACCATGTTGCTCCCACTATGCTGCCAGCTATTCCATAACTTCACAACTGCCGCGCAGCAACCACTCTTAATGACATTTATTCATAGTAAGCAACGATAAATGAATCAAACAAATTATGCCCCTTTCCTCCCTTTTTTCCGACTTCAAAGAAAGGAGGAAGGGCGGGTGGGTGAGTGAGCTTTCTCGCTAGTTAGCTGTCTGTCTTCAGGTGAAAACACTGTAAAAGCAACTCTCTTTGTATGAATTATTTATGTAAAATGTTCAAATGAGTCTTTGCGTTTGCAAAAAATAATGGATTTCTTTTGTGCTCTGCCCATGAAAAGCACTCAGCAAATGGAATCTGCTGCTATGAAATTGTTGCTGTCATATCTAGTGTGGCTGTCATGCTTATTGATTTTTGCCCAATTCTTATACACACACTTGTCATTTTTAAAATTGTTGGCAAAAGAAGAGTTTATTGCTCAAGTCCATTGTGACTCTTTGGGTTTGCTCTTTGTCCGTGAACAAGTGTCTGGAAAACAATGTCTGTTCTAATATTTTAATAGCAGAGGAACATTTTTCCTTTTTTTTTAAAATTTTTTTAAAATTTGGTCTTCATCAGCCCTCTGCTTGTTTAAACAGTCCAGGTGCAGATGGTCGGCACTTGGTGCGTTCATCTGTTGTGTGGTCGTAAATGTGGGTATAGTGTAACAGAGAGTGTAACCATGATTGGAGTAAGTGGAGAGGGGTAGCTGCGTGTTTGCACTGAGCTGCCCTCGGGGCACAGGTTCAAGACGGCAGCTCAGGATCAATCCCAGTCTGAGAGCTCAGCCCCCTAGCAAATAAAAAGTCTGGGGAAAGTAAGAAAGAGAGAGTCTTTCGGAAAGAAAAATAAATGGTGTGTTGATTTAGTTTGTGTGCCGAGTACTCAAGCATACAGAGTGTGTGTGCTGACATGTATTTATGTGTGTATGTGTGAATCAGTTTGGCTGTCTGCATTGATGAGTGTATGTGCTCACGTCAGTGGCTTAGCTTCCCTCCTAAATAGATGCCGCATATGTTTGCCTCTTTGCAACAGTAAATAGTGAATAAAACTCTCAAATTCTCAAAATGACAATGACATAGACAAACAGGCTGCATATTTGGCCAAACAAGTCTGTCCAATCAATATCAGCATCTCCTCTGTACAGGTGCACAGAGTTCCTGTTTGCCTTCTGCCACAGACATGGTCGTTCCTCCTCCAAGCAGCAGGGAGCAGCAGCATGTGATTCTGTGCACTCGATGAATCATCTGCTGCATGCCATTAACATTTCCCCTCTCACACCATAATGGCGCAGCAGTGGGCTTTAGGCAGTTATGTGAGTTAATATTCTGGTGGAAAATCAGTTTTGTCATAACCTACTGCAGAAACAATTACTTGTGTTTCCCTAACATTATTTGATGGCAGCGGAGGGTTTTACTCTCATTATCAGTGTTGCTGCATAGAACTATTCTTGTTTGCATATATCGTGTCATGATGGTTAAAAGGATTACATGGTGCAGCCTATATATTCTTAACTTTTCACATTTTCAGTCGTAGCCTTCTTTTCATTCATGTAGTATTACACTTACGTGGGACAAATTTACAAATTTAAAATAATAACTCTCCAATAGTGGATTAAGTTGTAACATGGTATTGAACTTTGTTTGCTACTTGTTTGCTAAAGTTTTAAAATTGGTTCTTCATCCATTTTTTATATAAATCACGTGATACAAGTCAGTTTTTCACAAAATCAAGATTAAAGAAGAATTAAAGTGAAATTTAACCCCAAGCACTGTTTCCTTGACTTAATCTTCTTAAAAGTTCAATATCTGTTGCACCTTTGGCTGAACTTGCCATCACTATTGAATGATGTCAGGACTGTGCAGTGTGCACACCAGCACTAAGAGCACTGGAGATCAAAAAAATTATTTTCTCCTGGTGTTATGTTCCCGTTTGAATCCTGAAAAGTGAACTTTGACTGCTGAACAATGGTCAGTAGACTAGCATTTGGCAACAAACTTTGATATGCATTTAACAACACAACACATTAAGCAGAAAGAAAGCAAAATGCCACTTGGCACTTGTTAAATGTAAGGTGCTGTAGTTTTAGTTGGGCCCAATAATTCCTGAAAAATATACATCAGTCTCTTTGGTTTGCTGAACACTTTCTTTAAGAATCCTTCAATAAATAAAGCTTAGGATTGGCTGGTGTGAGCTGTCTTGCAAATGACTTGCATATAAACCTGCAAAGTGTTGCTTCACAGTGGGATCAGCAGATACCAACCAATTAATTTAAAAAGGTAGTGGTTTAAATCAATGATAATATAGAAATTTATGCATGTTGGGGTTTTAATAAAGTGCATGATTAATTGTGAAGAGAGAAAACATCAATTTCTAATTATCTACAATTACTTGTGCAGCCCTAATCATATTTTATGGTTTCAAAACATCCTGTGTTTGGATACATTAGTGTTGATGGAGGAGTCTTGTTATAGTTATGTAATTTGGATGACAATAAATACAGGGCTCAGGATAGCACAACTGATGCACTGTACTATTCATTGGACGCATCTCTTGTCTTCTTACCAAAACAAATGTAAAGCAAGCCTCACCTGTTAACGCAAAGCATGAAATGCTTTTCAGCTTAAAGAACATGCTCTACTCTGGGGTTACAGTATGATCCTGCCTGAGCTATGGGTTCTATCCTGCAAACATGCAGTTTTTGTTGAACATGGAAGATATTGTAAAACAAGAAGAGTATGTAGAAAATATAGGAGGTCTAACTGATAAAGAATTATGCCTGGGGGGGTACAACTTAGGGTGTGCATATGTGTCTGTGTGCGTGCTTGCATGCTGGTGTGTGCAGGTGGTTTTATGTGTGTTTGAGTCTATATGTACAGGGGAAATGCAAGTGAACTAAATGTCAAGGGCAAGTTGAAAAAGGGAAGGTTGTATCTGAAAGGTAATTTGGCTCTCCAGAGGTAAAAGCCTCAGCTGTAATGGCGCGCTCAGGTAAAAGCTTTACACGTATGGGGAACATGTGCGGCAGATAGATAAGAGAGAGAGAGAGAGAGGAGTGAGTTCCTATCCTTTATGTGTATTTGTGTGCCGGTGTGTTTGTGTGCTTGCATGTGCTTGCATGTGCTTGCATGTGCTTGCGTGTGTGTGTGTGTGTGTGTGTGTGTGTGTGTGTGTGAGAGAAAGACTGTGTGTATGTTTGTGCGTGTATTTGGCCCCTGCCACAACATAGAAGCCAAAGGCCTGGAACAGTACCGAAATCTACTATGATCCCCAGTGCCAAAAAGAGAAAGATAGAGAGAAGGAGAGAGAGATAGACAGACAGAAAAAGAGAGCGAGAGAGAGACAGAAAGAGAGAGAGAGAGAGGGTGGGTTGGGGGGGGGTCTATAGGGACTCAGCAATCAAGAGACATGGCAGCCGCTTGGCTCTCTGTTATAATGGATGAGTTGAGGGCTTCCTACATTCCCTATGGGGCTTGGTTTGACTCTCCCATCTCTACCCTCTGCTTCACTCTGCGGGCTGGCAGCCAAACGTCATGGTACACAGATGCATGCTTACACACTCACCTCACATGTAATGTACACCCCCAAAACAGCCTTGTTTATTTTATTTCATTGATTGCATATCTACTTTATCTTGTCCCTTGATCTGCTGTTCAGCTCTGTCTCCTGTATGCTCTGGGTTGTTGTTTTGTCCTCTTTATAAATCCTGCCTGTCTGTTGCTGCAGGCTTCAGCCCCCCTCCAAGTCACCCACCACCCCCCTTCTCCTGGCTCATGTACTTTATCTATTCCCTTTTGTCCTTTTATGGGGTCTGTCTGGGGGCAGAAGGAAAAAGCCATTTTATAAAAATATCAATGCAAACCTGATTTCTGCACACCCTCCGCCATCACCCCAGCCTCAGTCGGCAGAGGGGGCGCAGAGATGAGGGGGGGGACAATCAATTAATCTGATCAAGCGCTTTAGGAAATGGAGAGCGTAAGCGCTCCTAGGGGACGGATATCCATCTCCTTGGGATGATTGAATTACGCACAGAGTGAGAGTTGGAGAGGAGGGAGGGCTGGAGAAATGAGGTGGTTAGGGTGACCAAGGATGAGGGAGCATGTGCTTAAGAAACACAGTGGGAGTGTGTGCTTGATACGAGAAAGTGAAAGACAGAGAGTCAGAGAATCAAACCAAGCAAGAGTAAGGTGAAAGAGAGATGAGGTCAGTGCAGAAACGGCAATGGAGAGAAGTCTTATTTCTTTCCCGCCATCTGACCATTTACATTTTTATGTATCATATCTCATTGTTGATAACCCCTCCTTTTGACAGCTATATTATATGACACGGGTACATCATTTTGCTCTGTCAATTCACAGCTGAGTGCTACTTTTTGACAAATTTCTTTAACAGTAAACTGTCATATGGTATGCAAATCGACCAGCAGTATGGACTTTATGGCAGTAGCCTGTAGTGTAATAATGACTGCATTGTCTCATATATAAATTTAATGTTATAATTTCATAAACATTGACATGAGCAAGTTCAGAAATTGGAAAAGTGAAAGTAACCCATCTAAGTGGAGATACTATAGCCGGCCAAAAGCGCAGCAGCACAACAGCTTTTTCATTGAAATGCCTCTGCAAGTGAGCTCTTCCATTGTTTTGTAAGCTGCACAATATGGTACAACATATTGCTTAGAAATGCACTGCTCCTTTCGAATGCCACACTCTTGTAGAAAATGACCTTCTCCTCTACATCTGTTGAATGCATACCATACCTTCTCTTCTACTCTGTGTGAGTGACTTCTTATCTGCTGTGAGCACTAGAGCTTTGTCGGGGAACCTTTGAATAGACAGAATAAAATGGGGTTAACCATGCGTTTTCTCCAGCTCCCTGGCTGGAAGCTGGAGACTCTGGGGGGATAGTTCTGTGTCATAAGGAAAAAGATGAAACACAATAAGAGGGGAGAATATGAACAAGCCCCCCTGGGCTTTCTCTGAGAGGAGAGAGTAGAGAGAAAGAGGGAGTTTAGATTACAGAAGTGGAAAAAGCACCAGGCGTTCTCACTGAAAATGAGAGATGAAAAGAGAAAGAGGAGAGAAGAGGAAAGAGGTGGGAGAAAAAGGTCTTCAACAAACAACACTGGCTAACCATCAAGGCCTGTATGGGCTGCCTCCCTGGGGGGAGAGAATTGTCGAATGACTGCTGGGAAGAAGGCAGATGAGCTGTGGCACTGCCATGCTGCTGGTGTGACTGCAGGAATGGAAGGACTGTTGGAACCAAGGCGTCCAGCAGAGAGAGCTTGTCTGTGGATCTTGAACTGCTGCACCGCCTGCCGCCCTCAGCCATTATTCATAGCAGACGAACGCTACATGAAACTGATGATGGTTGTTTAGCCTGTGGGCCTTCCACTCTTGCTGTGGTATGAGACAATAGCAAAAATGGATTTTTGGAGAAAATGGAGGATCACTGGATAAACTTTTATTTCTAGAGATGACTTACAATGTGAATCAATATAAAACTGTTGGGTCAAACTGCCCCTGCTTTTCTATGGTACTTAGATGGATTAGGTGAATTACATTTTATTATTATACATGTGAAACTTCCACGTCATTGTGACCTGCAACCAACTGCTTCCCAAGATGGTCTTCCCTCAAACCAGCATGCCACCACGTATATGGACACTTTTAGACATGGCTGCAGACATGAAAAATGGGTGTGTCATTCTGTGTTGTGATCTTTGGAATGCTGTGCAGTCTTTCATCCTGAGGCCCTCCTATGTCTCACTGTTACTTCCTCCCCTCATCCCCAAGATCACTTAACCCCATCGACACCCTGTTGATCTCATCTCCACTTCTCCCTTCAGCCTCCCAGGCCTTCAACTCCAGTTGCAGCCCCACATAGCTAGCTCCCCCGTGTATATAGTGACTAAAACAAACGCACTGTCGTAGAGTAACGGAGGACTGTGACTTCCAGGAGGCAAATGGGAAAAGCTGGAGAGCTGGGGGTAAAGACGTGAGCATAGTGATGACATCACAGTGAAGCGAGGGGAGGAGACCATGGAAGGGGCTAGATACTGAATTAGACAGAGACAGAGGACAAGACAGAGAGAGACATGGCTTGTCTGCCAAGGCTACAAATCATGTCCCTGAATGCAGCACCAGTGCTGTCACCTCTCCCTCCCACAAAATAAGCCAGAGATCTATTGATTGGCACTCGTATTTGCTAGCGGGCTCCAGCTCAAAATGGAGCCTTTAATTAACTTAATGGACCGGCTGCAGCTGTGTGTGAGCCAGTGAGGGAGGAATAGAAATAGGGGGTGAGAGGGAGTGAGAGCTGCATAAAGAATAAGTGGGGTTAACTACAGACCCTTTCTATTATCAGTCAGGGGGGACAGGACAGACACAAAGAGGACGAAATAGGTGAGATTGAGTGGGTTGGTGTCCTTTCTGCATCCCCTGTTCCCTGCATCCTGTGCCGTCCTATGTTTTTTTTTCACCAATACCCTGCTCTTACAGGAGATATGTATGATGCAGGTCTGCTGCAAGTTCAACCCGCATTTTTCCATCGGCCACCAGTATGGTTTTAACTGGTCTGTTTTACATGGCATGTTTGTGTTGGTTTGTGTTGGTCTAATAGGAGTGTCTGTAGAAGTATCTGTACCCCTTTATGCTCTGCTCTTAGCAAGCAGCCACCCCCAAAGTGCTAGGCCACTGACAGCAGCACCCCTGTTTCTTCACACACCCTCCCACTCTCCCTCGCCTACCTCTTTCTCTCTTCCCCTATACACCATTCTCATTCCTGTCCACTCATCCATTCTGTCAAAGGTTAATTGGTTTGGAAATGATTCGATTCATTCTGGACGTTAATGCTGTTATCGTGCTTTTGTTCGTAAAAAAAGGAAAAGAAAAACTACCCCCCACATGCACTTAAGCCTAATTTAAAATAAAGGGGAAAAAGAAAAAAAAATCCAATTTAATCTTTTTTTTCTTACTCAGGCTCAGGCTTGTCCCCACAAGTCTTTTCCTTTAAATTATGGCAGAATTTCATTACCTTGAAAGCTTTTCTGCCCCCTCCCTCTGCTCCCCTCCCTGTCTCCAATACTTTGAATGGATCAGGACTAATGTCTTTCTTGTAACCTCAAGGTCGGAATATTTGGATCCGTGGAAGCGCTCAAGGGTCTCTGTGATTAATGCACTGTACAAAGTACCTTGGAATAATGCGGTGGCTGATGGCTGCACAGAGTGATCAGTTGTGCACCCACACACACGCACACACAAATATGCAGACACACTACTGCATCCGCTGGAGGTAGTTGTAGATAGAGGTGCCCCTGTCAGTGCCCTTGATGTGGATCATGGGAAGTATTCATATTCAAATCGAGTTACCTAGAGGCCCTTTCTCAATTCCCCCCACAGTACCATACAGTACTTCCCCAAGGAGCTTTACACTTTTCGCTCTTTGGTATGTTATGTCTTTACTTACACAGGCTTTGTTGGACACAACCAGTCTATCACCTCCCTCAGAGCTGGTTATAGGATGACGGATTTTCTTTGAAGCACATCATTCTCAGGGGAGTTTCTGTATAAAGAAAGTCCAATTGCACGTCATTGCTTCAACAACTACTGGTCCAATTTTTAATTTACCCATATTATGACATATCAGAAAATTAATTAGATTATGTTTAAATGTCAAAGGGAGATAGTTTTCTCATGTCTGGTATCTACAATAAAACAGCCACTGCTTGATTACTACTTTGGTCTTGATGTTTTTTGCTGACACAACTGTGAGGTCTGATAAAAATGTGATTTTCTGTTTCCGCAGCCACCTTGCAGAGGTCCTCAAAGTGGCTGCTGTGCATGCCATCCACGCCCTATTGATCAGAGAAACAGAGGCTTCTGTATTGAAGTTGTTTGCAGAGCTGCAGATGCTATCTTCACTTTTGTTAATTATTTACATTCACTTCCACAAATCTGATCAATAGTTAATTGAGCCAGTGGGAGCTGTCTAGAGAAAAACGAAAACTTTGTGGAACCAAGGGACAGAATCTTCAGTGCTGCAAAAAAGGAATTTTACTTTCCCTCATACTCTTAAATACAATTAAAATGTAATGATATCATATTGGGTTAACTGATTTAAAGACAAAAGGAGAAAGCCCATAAGATACATTGAATGGCATCATTCTCCATGCTCTCTTCTAGTGTTCACCCTCTTATGGCCGCAATAATTCTAAATGGCAACATTTTAAGGGAGTGGAGGACTCCTGGCCATTCACTTGATTGAACCGCCATTTAAAGTGGCAGGTGGCTGACTAGAATACACTTGCAGTGTTTGTCTCTGGTGGGCTGTTAGGAAAGAAGCCACTGAAGTCCAAGGGGCTATATTTATCAAAAGGTGCATAGAAAAAAAATCTAAATATATTAGCTGCCTGTATGTACAAGGTAGTTGTTAACGAAGCATGAGTAAGCATACATATTTGCACTGAACAATAATGAATCCTTCTTGTTCTACATCTGCTTGTAGCTATGGCAAAATGTAGTTGGAAATCGACTCATGACGCCGCTGATGTTGGGGATAGCTGTGACCTCAGTAAATTTTGTCAAAATGATCCTGTCAGGCAAAAATACTTGATAAGCTTGTTCTCCCCTGATCATTACATTCTAGGTCCAAACCTGTCTAATCATAGAGACAATTATAGCACTATCTCAGCTCTTACCTTAGACATTTAACATACCAAAGGATTGTAATGCATTTAATGATTTAATGGTACAATGCTATCCTCTGTGGGCCTCAGCATCAGAAATTCCTATTACTGGTTTATCATATATTAATCAGATGTTCAGCAATGTGTGAGGGAAGCGACACCTGCCACATTACACTAAGGATGATCTAAATATGGCAATATGCAGATGATAATGTTTTACATTCTTTTGCTGTTTCTTTAAAGTTAATGGTAAAAAGTTACAACATTCATGTCTAGCACTGCCTGATGCCGTTATGTTCATGACATTATTTAGTAATATACAATAAAAACAACACTGGCAACATTAATGTCAGTCTTGTAATTTAGAGCAATAAATAAATTTGCAATGTGTAACTAGTTTTAGTATTGTAAAGCTCAGTACCTTGGCATCTGACTCAATGAAATATTTAAAATTAAATTCACATTTACATTTGACAGTTAAGAAAGTCTTTTTTTTGAAGAAGCAGAACAGCTTCAGCCTCCATCTAAGCTGCAGGAAGACAATCTAGGTTAAGGGAATGCAAATTGAAGACATTTTGCAAGATCCACTCCAAATTTCTCAGACACTATTTACTAAATAATAAATAATATTATAAATAACTTTTCAAAACAGCAGTTACAAAGTGATTTACAATTAATAATAAAAATGCATAATAATAAAAAACAATGTTAAAAGACAAATGAAATCAACAAGAGTAAGGAATAATCTTATTTTTAAAGAAATCCAGTCTATACAAGTTGGGTATTAATAGTTTCTTTAAGAGTAGTACAGACTTGGCTGACCTGACAGTTCTGGCCATTCCAGAAATATTTAGCTAAAATGATAAAAGCACACTGCCCTTTTGTTTTGCCTAGACTGTGGGGCATTTAAGAGCAATTGGTCAGATGTTCTGCATACTCATAGTGCAGAGTAATGGGTTATAAATTCAGAAATATACTATGAAGAGCTTTGAATGTGATCAGGATCTTAAACTGAATGTGTACATGAAGCCACTATAATATGACCAGAACTGGGGAAGTGTGCTCTGTTACTTTAGTCTTTGTCAAAGCCCGTCTGCTGTGTTCTAAGGTTGAGAAATTCAAATTACTTGCTTAAATAAGTAAATAAGAAATTACACTAATCCAGCTGGGAAGAGATAAAGACATGGCAGATTTGCTTTATGATGTTCTTAGGCAATGTTGACTTGAGTTATTTCCTTCACCCACCAGAGTAGTAAAAAAAAACTTCTCAGACAACGCAGACAATAACGATGAACTAAATGAAGTTCAGCTAAACAAGAATGTTTAATTAGCACTTTCACACATGAAATTTGCAAATGAGAAAAACAAAGGACATGGCAGGCAGCACAGGCAGTGACAGACACAGAAGTGTTGCAGAGTACTTCAGTGGCATCCATACATTACAAAATGGCAGCAATTATTGGTCAGTTGTCTCTAAGATATATCATCCCTGATGGTAACACTGAGAGTGCAACTCTGTCAGCCACAGAAGAAGAACTGAGCAGATTGTTTTGAGTGCAACCAAAACATAACAAATGAGTAAAACATACTGCCATTAACGAGTATGATGGTGACTTAAAAAAAAACCTGAAAGAAATAGATTTCTCTAACAATAACTGTTCTGAGCAAGAAAGCTACAACCTATAAATAATACTTACCTGAAAGTGCTGGATTATCCTGTGTCTGAATTGCATTAAATTGAGTGTCAAGCACCGTATTTGATCAATCAATCAATTCCTCAGTTACAGTTGACAATAGAATTTATAGAAACAAAGATCAAATATTGTGTGTTGAAATGAACACATAAAATCTGCTGGTAGATATGAGTATTATGGCTTCTGTATTCCAGACAGAAAAGGGGAATGATGAAGCAGACCCTAGGTATTTGAGTTTATGTATAAATGTACTTATGTGTCTGTCAGAGTGATTGAGCGACAGGAACCGATTAAGGTATGCAGTAGCAGCTCCATTTTAGTGACATGTCATGCCACAGCTCAGGGACCGAACTGTATACACCTGGTAATGCTGCGGGGCCCATAATGCATTATGAGGAGAAATTCACCTCATTGTTTCTGTTCCCATTTGCCAGTTTGAGCTGCACGTTCACCATTGTTAACTGACAAATGTGTCAATGACTAATCTGCCTTGGTGTTCGACCACCACACCTTGTATTGGCTTTGGCGTTTCCTTATCTCATTTCTGTTTCCAGCCTGTCACTGATAAGAGAGAGGGAAGGGAGGGGTTGTATGTGTGGAGCTGGGGGAAATAAGAAAAATGGAAAGAAAAAGAGTGTTGGTAAAAAAAAAAAAAAAAAAAAATATATATATATATATATATATATAGTGACTGTTAGAGCAAAAGGGAGAGAGACAGAAATATAGAAAGAAATAGGGCATGATTAAAGAGGGTGGTCTCTGTAGTGACACCAACCCGCCCCCCCCTTCCCTGTTTTGTACTAGGTAGTTTTGTGAACATGCTGTATTGTCATTGCCTTATTTCTTGGGAGCAGCATCTTGGTTTTGTCCTCATCCACTTGGGCCTCAGCATGTATAAAGTCTTAAAAGAAAAAAAAAAACCCAATACATTCATCCATCCTCCATCATCTTTAGGATAGTCACTTTTGTTTTGAATTGTATCTGTATGTGTGTGTGTGTGTGTGTGTGTGTGTGTGTGTGTGTGTGTGTGTGTGTAAATACAGTGCATGCACACACATATGAGTTCAGTAATTTGTGTTCAGATGGATGAGCAATAGAAGAAGCAAGCAGCGTGGTACAAGCTGGGTCTGACTTGACCCAGCAGTATTGCTAAATCTGACTTGTTACATGACGGGTGCTCTGGCTCACCTCGCCTCACTGAGACAACCTCTGGCTGCAATCTGGGTGTCTTTGTCAGCTCAGAGCAGCCGGGCCCCCAGAATCGCTGAGGTGGTGGGTTTTCTTCTCCTCCCTCACTCAATCTCTACCCCTCCCTTCTTTTTCCCAACATCCACAGATCAGCATTTTTTTCCCTTTGCTGTCACCCATTCGCACATCCATGGGCCAGAGGCTTTCTCAGCACCAGGGGACTGTAGTTTAGAGACAGAAAACCCCCAGACCATTTCCTTACTGGCAATTAGCAGCACACAGACACTTAACTGTATCCCACTCAATGACCTGACACAGACAAATGGAAGAAAAAATGAAATGAAAAAAAGTATGACAAAAAAGAGGAGGGGAATGATGAGAAAGAGAGAGAATAAAACATAGACACACAAGGGCTTGATTAAGTGGTCTTTTAAATGCGCGAGTGGGTAGCAATTCAGCAGCTCTTTAGTCTCGGGAGGACCTGTCTCAATTACCCTAATGAGGCAGAGTCACTCTGGCTATGGGAGGCAGGGAGCCCAGGAAGGCCACGCAGGAGAGGCTGGGAGAGCAAAGGCCTCAAAGTGTGTGAATTTGTGTGTCTGTGTGAGACACACAGGATGTGGATGCCCTGTGAAGTTAAATGGAGCATGCTGTGCTCCCAATGAGTCAGCGTTAGCTGGTGGACTGACACACAGTGACCTCCCACTGTGCACATCACTTTCTCATCTATGCTGTCAGGGAATGGCAGTTAACCCCAGTCTCCCCTGAACCTTGACCTTCGCAAAACCGATACATATCTCCAATAAAGGCCTAGCATGGAGAATACACATGTCACAATATGTAGGCCTACCTCTCATTCTTATCCTGTCTTGTAAAGACAGAATCAAATTGGTTTGTGACCAGGAAAGCCTCAGTGTTGTTATGTGCTACAAGTCAACAGTGGATGTTGGGCTGTTTGAAATGTCATAATTTTTCTGGTACAATACAGTTGGCTTGCTGCTTCCTGACACCAGGTAATGGAACCAGCCTCTGTGCTGGATATTACCCTTTCCCTTGACAAACGCACAAACATGCCATAGACTACACTGTTGTGGGAGCTATCAGCGCAGTGTCATCATCACCATTACCCTCATGTATCCAGCATTCCCCTTCACACGACATCCCATTAACAATTCAACAGAATGCTGCTCAACACCCTGTGGCCACTCAGGAATACATGTTAGGAGAACCAGGCTGCACAATTACTGTGGATTATTCATACAACCCTTCTCCATACTTACTGGTACACATTAGGCTATCATCATGAACTCTGCATATTGGTTATTTTGTCTCATATCTTGTAGTATCTGTTTTTAAGTAAAATATAGTGTATTCTTAAGATAAACGAGTATGTTTATTTGACATAAAATTGCATTGTTATCCATTCTCTTAATTTCTAACTGACTGATTTCTTTGGACTGCTGCCCCCAGCCAACCGTTCTTTTTGCCCCAGTAAGCAGAAGGGCCACGGAAGGTCAGTGTTGGTCAGTCTAGATGGAAAAATAGTTCCCCCACAATTTCATAACTGTTCTCTTTTCTCATTGTTGGTCTTTCTGTCATTCACACTGTTTGTCCTTCTGATTATCCAGCACTTTTTTCCCCTGAGTAAGAAGTCTTTGAATCTGCAGTCCAAATTCCCCTGCAACTTCATTTCAGTGAGGGATTTGTTTTTGGTGACCCCATCAACTTCTGCCTAGCTTCACTAACAGGTCAAAATGCCCCTGTGGCCAGACCTAGGTCCAATACAAAGTATCACAGAGAGAAGACCTTGTATTTCCAGAAAGAGTCCTGTGGATATTGAAGGTTCTCAAGGATGAATCTTATTAACTTGTCTTATACTAAAATCTCAACATCTTGTCATAATCCAACAAGCAAATGATATCATCCTTAGACCATCACATAACAAACAATGTGATTGCCATGACTTTTATTAAGCACAGTTATACTCAGTACTTTTGATGTCATTATTTTGTCTCCCCAAGTATTAAATAATAACTAAACAGTACCATAAATCAATTGTCCATCCTATCCAACTATTACATGTAATAGAGAGCAATTAACAGCATCCATTGGGCTTAAAACTTTTAGTTTAGCTTTTATTTTTATCACAGAATTTGTGCTACCAGACAAGGTGTTATTGTGTGGCCATAGCCCTCACTGATAGCTATGTCACCTTTCACTTTCAATTGCTGCAAAACAACTGAAATCATTTGTCATTCTTTCCGGGCCACTGAGTGAAATATGACTCATGGGCCTCAGAAATGTTGAAATTGAAAAAGCACACTGGAACACAGTGCCTTCGTCTCAAATCTCCTCCCACTCCTCCTTCTTTCCTCTACATTCTCAGTCAAACAGAAGAAATGGCTTCCATTTAGACACTCCTAACGGTAACTCCTAATGGCTCTTTGTGATAGAAATAATTTATAGTTTGATTCATTTTAATCTGTCAGTCTGGGGGAAAAAAATCTGCCCATGAAATGGCCATTCCAGAAGGCTGTACCTTGTTGCTGAATACATGAATGCTCCTCCTCTTATAAAGGAAGTAAAGAAAAGTTGTACACCAAGGCCAGGGATGATTTAGCTCATTGCCATTAAGTTGGGGTTTGAATCGCAATACAGCTGGCAGAACTTGCCTTTAGGTGTGAAAATGTCAATAGCCAAGAGTGCCGCGTCTCCCTTGTCAGCCCTGACGGAAGACCAGCGACCAGCCAGGCTGCCATTTGTCTTCCTGAGTGAGTTTTCTAATAACCATAATGTCTGTGGCAATAAATTACCACCAGCCTGTCACAGAGAACATAGTGCAGCATTTAAATCTAACAAAGAGCACCCCCCCCTCCCTTTTTCCCCCTGATTTTATTTTTAAAACTTACTAACTCTTTCATTCCCCTAAGGAGCACTTTAAGCTAATATTGAATAGCCAAACCCTATTGCAGAGCTCAGGTATATCATGTCCTAACTGGACAGAAAATCCTTGGCTCTCCTCTTTCCCTACCACTGGAAGAGAATATTTAACACCTCTATGACAGAATTATTTTTAATGTAAAGTGGTTTTGTACTATATTACCGATCAACTGTTCGAATTATGCAGCAATGTCCTAACTGCAGTGGTCACCTGTCCGACGGACTCCCACTTAACTGAAATAACAAATTAAGGGTGATAGCTGATTGGAATTAGATGTCATCCTACCCTTGACCCCATCATCGTTTGCTCTCTCACAAGCTAGTGTTTTTCCATCCCGCGCCCATGGAGTTGACTGCAGTCCCTCTGTGAGATGAGCGTGCTCAGTAATTGGAGCAGCGGGAGGCGATTTGTTCACGTCCTTTCCCTCAGTAGCAGCAGTTTGCCGGTGGGCAGCCCATGGAGCGATGCCATCCTGCCATTTTTCAGACAGGGTGCAATTTCCCGGTCATCTGTTTCCATCCATAACTGAAGGTGAGGAAAAAAAAATGTCAAAAGATGGAGACTTTAATATGGCTCTTCATTCTGTAGCTTACTCCTGGTAGCAACAAGCCAGACTCATACACTGTCACCCTTGTGGCAAATACTACAGTATGGTGTTCATAATCTTCATACGCTCAGGATTTGCAAGTGACGCATTTCTCAGTAATGTGGGGCCCTCTTTTTGTAGACCTGTGGTGTAGAGACAGATAGAGGATACTGTGTGTCTGGGCTGGCATGTCATGTTGAAATGAAATCTGTCTAACATGAAAGACTTGCCTTTTAGCAACAGGTGAGAGATTCCAGTCATGTTTCCCTCATGCCATAACCTCTTGTTACCATAGCTCCCTGAGGCAACATGTACTGTTTGGGCTTATATTTCCACAACTTCCTATGACCGTCCTGCAAGACGAAAACAAAGATGTGGTGCAAAGTCTAGATAAAGCATTTCACAGGCCTGCATTGGTGTTGTGTAATTCACAATGCTCACAGTGTATCTGTTGCTTTTTTCAACTGTGGTTTAAAACAAAGTAATCTGCTCACTAGCAATCAAGGCTCCTCTTAGTGAGAAGCCCCGCAGTGTGCAGCTGTACAGCATGATAAGCATGTAAACTCTGCTTCCAAAACTTGGCCAATCATACTCTTCCATCTAAGCATTTGACAAAACCAATTATTTTTTCAGTACAAAATGTGCACCTGATACCTCCCCCATCAGACCAATGCAGTAGGGACAGAGGGTTTCTAAAGAAGAGCAATGGGTGGTATAGGCAGTGCTCCTCTGAATGTGGGGAAAGACGAGCTGTTATTTGTAATCACAAATTGATGTCCTTTGTAGCCATGGTTCGGTGTGATCTGTGTGTTGGGAGAGGCAGACGTCATGTGAGGCAAGGCAGCTGCTCAGCCTTTCTTTCCTCCCTGTAGTAAAGGGTTTCCTTTCAAAGGAGCCAAATGTATCTCCTTTCAGCTTGGCAAAATGGAGCCCCCGTAGTTCATTTTCAGATAAGATTGGACAGGTGTTAGGATGTCAGCTGAGCTTTCACACAAATATCTTCAATTCTCCTTTCGACTGGAATTATGGACCATAGAAATTAATATGTTTCCTGTGTAATTCTGTTTTGTCCCACTTGACTCAACTCAGGAATTACTCTTCTTTTGATTATTTTTAAAAAAAAATCTTTTATTCTATGAGGAAAACATGGCTCTGAGTGGTAGTCTGGTACTATTTTTCTTCAGCCATTGAAACAATTATTTTTCTCACTTTAATTGAGGGCTGGGATTGTAGGACTGAGCAAAGCTGCCTCAGTAAAAACAATTACAGATAAATAAAATGTGCTATTTTAGATATTTATCAATTTTAATTGCCACCATTAAGAGAATTTGGCTGTATTTTTTCCATTGTTCTGTTTTTCTGTTTCTCTGTAAGCACATTGTCTTAAAAATGAAGCAGATTTGCGCAGTGCTTTGATTAAGGGATGTTGAAGGGGCATGTTTTCACACTCTTCGGTCAGAATATCAACAACAAAGCTGGTAGGATAATGACAAATGAATGACTGAACAGGAATCATGCTCACTGGCTTCATGGTGTTGCATCATTTGAATATTCATATATTCATATTCCTATATAATGTTACTCCCATCTCAAATTATGTAAGGAAAAGGAAATTTTGCTTAGAGGTTTGTTTTCCTCTGAGCACCACTTAGTCTTTTACTTTGACCAGAGTCCAGAGTGTTAGTTGTTGCATTTCCTTGTTGCTACATAGTTACTACATGATTCTACCAGTTCAAGGAACTAAACAGGCAGAAGTAAGCTGCTTATTAGAGTATGCTGCCTATACAGGTGAGGGACTATGAGAGAGGGTCTGAATGGAAAGACTGTCCCTGCTACTACCAAACGATGCACTGTGTATGACCCTGACATGAGACTGATCAATAAGTCAGCGCAATGAAGTGGCACATCGATTACACCAATGACAAGTCATTTGCAGGTTTAATCTGTATAATGAGTGTAACCTTTTTCTTTGAGCCACCTGCTTTCTGCCTGGCATGGCCCTGTCCAAGGCCAGCAGGGATCAGGGAATGGGTGGGAGCAAGATAAGATAAATGTCTGTGTACATGTACATTGCATGGTGTGTGTGTGTGTATGTGTGTGTGTGTGTGTTACGGGGTGGGGTGGGGGGCAAAAAAACAGGAAGTGGAGGGAATAGAAGAGAGTGGTTTATGTGACACCTGGGCCTGTGTTTGTGTCACAGCTGTAGGTAAGATAGCGGTGCAGGGGGGGATCACCATTATTCGTATGCAGTGTACAGAGGCCACCAATGATTAATGTGTGTCATGGGCAACTCTGGGCTCTGCAGTCTCTTTAGCATTTACAGTGTGTCCTCCTCCTCTTGCTTTCACAATCATTCCAGAGCATGAACAGCTTCTTCTGCTCTTTCCTTACATCCTTTTACTGAGGAAACAGCTTCCTCTCTCTGCCTCCTCATCTTCTCATGTACCTATTTGAGTCCACAGTGATAGTTGCTATTCACGTTAACTACTTTCCACAGGACTCATTTCCTCTTGCCATAAAGTAACTGAAATACTCTTCTTAATTCCCACTTTACTTATCCATGCCATGTCTCACCCATCATTGTTTTTTTCCCTCCGTTTTGCAACATGACACAAATGCCAATTAACATGAATGACATGAACGCCAATTAACCTATATGCTTATCAGTAAAACACAGACTTGGTATGCACTCTCTGGGGCTAAATGTATTTTTTTGGAAACAGCTTGATCACTTGTGGAATGAATCCACATTAATCCATCTTCACACAGCTAACTTGGGTAAACATTCCATAGTAGAGATGGGAGTAAAATGATTGATTTCCACAAGCATTCAACACTTCTTGTAACTGGTACAGCCATCTTTACAATGTGGGAGGGAAAACTTAGGGAACCGATTTATTTTGTACATCAATTAACTTGTGGGTGTTAATGCTTGTTAGCAATTCTTCCCAAAGATTTAATATGTCACTATTGATATCCTTAGTTATGCCATACACTGATCAAATGAACCGAATCTGAGCCATATTATTATCAAGCTAGCTTTTGCAGTATAAACTGTATGCTTTGTTACAACATTTGCACTGGCATTATTCTGACAAAAAATATACAGAATGAATAGTGGCTCAGTTCTGGTGTTTCCTATGTGTATGTCCATTTTTTTTATCCAGTGATACAGAGACACTTTTTTTAATTTCTTGCTGTACTCACTATTTACTTTTTTTCTAGCTTGAGCTCAGCTATAACCAGCTGTAAATGTCATGCTGCTGTGAGATCCTGTCTGGCTAATCCTCTAAGGGAATTTCCATCTTAATTTAAATTTTTGTTCATTTTATCACTAAATTGTCACCTTACTGACATACTAAATGGTGTATGTCAGTGATTTCAGTTTATAGCCGATAATTTCAAATAAACACCTTCTGAATATTTTGTTGCGCTTCCAGCAGGGAGAGAGAGCAGCAGCTTTGAGCTTTGAGCCTAATTGTACAAAATTATACATGTTTTATGGATTTTTGCTGGCATCTGTTTCTTGATTTGGTTTGTCTTGAGTGGTGTGTGACAGAGTGTAGTTCCTCATGTAACCACAGAGAATGTTAGATAGTGTTCAAACATTTATTTTGCTGCAAACAAAGATCTCTAGTAAATTTTCTTAGCTCTGACTATTCTAAAATGTTAGAATTTTTTGCAATGAATGTAAGGTATTTTAAAATATGTAGAAAACCTTGTCCACACTGCTTGAGTTTATTCTTAAGCTGAATGCAAGGATGAAGCCTTTTATCCTCGACAATCCATATAAATTAAATATATCAAACAAAGTAATCACAAAAGGCAAGTAAATTAAAATTATGATAAATAATTGTTCAAATTTGTAATTGTTATAGCAGAAACAGAAATCACACCAGATTTATCCTTTAAATGATTAGGCCTCTGACAGACTATAGTGACTGAAGAAGTCACTGCATTGTAAATTTTCTTCCCCATGGATGGCTGCTGCAAAATCTCTCTGGGGCACAAAGTGCTCTGAGCGTGTTGTCAAGGGAATATTACTGCAGTGTTATGATGTGTTTTTACTCTGTCAGCCTTATCCCCAAGGGCAGGAGCCCTACTCACAACTGTGCTGCCTGCTGGATCACTTCTCAAGAAATGCTTCGACATATACGCCGCATAGACATGCAGACATAAACAAGCACAGACACAGATGTACACACATACACACACACACAGCATCACCTTCAGAAAGTTGACTGCTTGCAGCTGGAGCCAAGTTAAATGCTGCTTTACCAGTCCATCTCTGCATTCCCTCCCTCCTCTGCTCTCCTCCCCTCTCATCTCTTTGACTCCCAAGGACACTGAGACCCACTGTACAATGGGACACCATTTATCACCACAGGAACAATTACTGGAGACATTTCATTGTCAGAAAATTTCAAGCCAATTCTTCCCACCCATCTCTCTCTCTTTATCTTCCCCCTTGCACTCTTCCCCTGTCTTTCTTTCTTGCCCTCCTGCCATCCCCTTCTTTCTCTTTCTTCTCTACTCCTCTACTCTGCCTCTTTGCATGGCTCCCAATGAGCTCCATTGCAGGTCAGCCTCCCATTAGCCCAAGCCCATCACTATTGATAACAGCACACGGGCGGTGGACTGTATTATATCTCATCTAAAGGCCCAGACAGACTTTTCTCCCTCTGTTTTAACAATGGAATCCTCTTTTTTCCTAAGGAAAGGCATGGAAAATTGCCTCTGATACTGTATCTCCAGCTCTGGGCTTTAATGAAGCCTTTCAACATGGTTTGGTTTGAAGGGGAAGGAAAAGAGTTAAGTTTTCCAAATGTTCTGTTTGATCACACATGCAGACCCAGCCTCAGTAACACACAGCAGAGTAGAGCGGGGGGGTTTAAATGCCAACTACAAATCAGATATATATGTTGCTTTTGTCTGGGCTTTTCTCCCCCATAGTTTTGCGTAGCCTTTTGGTATGTGTGACTCCATGTCTGCACTTAAACGCCATTTTAAATATGGGGTAAAATAAATGTTATAAATGTTTGAGTCATTTGATGGTTAAAATCCCCTCTGTAAGAGAGGGAGAATGAACCATACAGCTACATTGCATCACCAACTGCAAAGGTCTTCATTCAGCTTGGGACTGACTGACCTTGCTTCTATGCTGCTTTAGCTTATAAAATACACCATAAATGGACCTGGTGTTGAGGCCCTAAACACACACGGCAGGGCTCTCTTCCTACCTTTCTTGTTCATTTGCATGTTGCATTTGTTTCAAAGCAATATTAGGTTTCGACGCAACACCGAAATGCGTGTTAGTAGATAAGCAGATTCAGCCAAGTGTGAAGCAGCACCTCAGGTTGCCTGCATGGTGTCCCTGACATCCATCAGTGCAGAATGGAAATGGGCTCTTAGTGTCAAATGTGCTGTGATTTATCCACAAGTGCTGATATGATCACTATTAGATCGTTTTAATGACTAATGGCATTTGAAAAGTGCTTGGGTCTATGCTGAGGCATAGAGGGCAAATTACCTCTTACCAGTGCAGCACTGTGTTCTCCCTGTGGTGAAAGCAGTGGGTCTAAGTCAGTTACCGAGTCATGCTTTGAGTAGAACTATATGTGTGTTACTGTATCACTGTGCAAGCTGTTTGGAAGATCCCCAAGGCAGTGCCTAAGGGCTGATCGGTGGCTTCAGACGCAGCTTTGTCAGTCTCCGTATGTGTCTCTGGACTGTCCTCCAGCCATAGATTAATCCACAAGTTAAACTAATATACCGGTGCATACAGAGTCACAAACACATAGTCAAGCACACAGCCAGCCAAAGTGGCGCAGTTCATGACTAGTGGTTAAATGTGTCAATTATCATTTTGAGACTTTAGGAAACACTGTTATTCAGTGTAACAGGAGTGAGACCCAGTGTCTGTCTTGCTATGGTGTAATTATTGAGACTGTGGCCTTTGTGGATAAATTGGATGATGAGAACTGCCCTTGAAATAATTGGGATCCAAAGTTTAAGAGGCAACTTTATACAATTCAAGTTTTTGTGACTTGGACTTTTTGTAGATTTCATCCAATATTTGTTTCCTTAAAACAGTGAAAACTAGGATGTGTCAAGTCTCTGGAGATGCTGGTGAATAGAAGCTCCACAACCATGGGTTGCATTGCAGTTGCATTTATACATATATAATTTACTATTTTGTGTTTAGTGTGGTTGTTTTATGGGCACATTCTACAAAATTTGTAATTAAGTTTGACTTGCAATATTTGATAATTTAGTCACTTCTTTCTTTGTGTGTTTTTGCACTTAGCTGTAATTACATAACAGCCTCCTCTTCCCTGTTTGGAAACCATTTTTTAAACAAGATTTGAGATGGGCCAATTAGTTTGTAAAGTACTTGCATGTGAAAGAATCCTTTGCTGTGGTCTACTTTTCCTGAGAAATGACTTTTGTTGCTGAATTTTTAAAAGTGTGTCAAGGGAAAAAGAGAGGACTAACGGGAGACTAAAAGAAGAGGCAGAAATGTTAAGGTGGTGGCTGAGACAGAATGGAATGTGTGAAACAGCTGACAGATAGTGAGAGAAATATTATGCATCTGCAGCCATGGATGTGGCTTTTGGTTTTTGGAGAGTGTCACTTAGCTCTAGGAGCCACAGCTGGTTTCAGCAGCAGCCAGACACCCTGGGGAACTCTCAGACATTCCTATTGGTCTGTCTCTGTAATAACTCTGTGCTGACATGGGTTAAAAAGGGCCAGAGAGATAGAGGGAGTTATAGATTTGGCATGCCTACACAAGTGAGTGGAGATAGAACTGACCGTCTGTCTGGTGTCTACACTGAATGCCGAGAAGAAAAAGACAGAAAATAAAACCGAGTACAGGCTGTTACACACTTCCTAGTCTATTTTCAACATACTGCCCACAGTACTTTAAACCAAGTAGAAATGTCCAGTATCATTCATTGATACTACCTTAACCTTTAGGCAGATTTAATACTGAAGTTGCCAGACATTGGAGACTTTGGGTTTTGTTGCAATTCTGTCTTCCTTGTAGCTCTTTTAATTTCCATCTCAGAAACTGAATCCAAGAATAGACACAAACCACAGACAATCCATACAGAGTTTAATATCACTAAGAGGGCTACAACAATGATTTAGAACCATGCTCCAAATAATCAACTTTGCATATTTGATGTGAGGCGCTCTCTAGAGTGGGCTGGCTTTCAAATGTAAATTTTGCCTGCAAACTTAAATCATTTAGTGCATTTTACTTGAAGCGGATCTTTGACAACAATAAATCACAAGGTTGCTGCATCCATTAGCAAATTGGCTCTGCAGTAGATGGAAGAATAAAGGGAGAGAGAGAGAAGCAGAGCAAGAGTGTGCGGCACCAGTCTTATAATCACTGGTAACAGTTTCAGAGCTGTAGTAGCCAGACACTGCGGCACACGGACACCCATAAACCTCTGGTCACATGCATCACAACAATAGGCCCATTGATTGGTTGGCCAGGACAGTGGGTGGGAGGCAGTGGCTCTAAGTGATGCATGCCACAATCAGCTTTGAAGAGCCTCTGTTCTTTCTGTGGCCTGTTGCACTCATAGCCCCCTATGTGTGTCCATGAGACGCCTGCGATGGATCTTTCAATGGCCGTCCTTCATGCCTCACAGTTTGCAGCCAGCACACACCCGCTGTCTGCCTCTGCTCTCCATCTCATCCCCATTCTGTCATTCCCTCTCTCTCTCTCTCTCTCTGTCGCACATGCACACACAAACACACACACACACACACACACACACACACACACACACACACACACACACACACACACACACACACATAAACACACTTTTCAGGACACTAGCCTTGTCTTTCCTTTTTGGCTTCATTTGGATAGTTTTATTGTATTTGGATAAGTGCGGGGTACAGTATGTCCACCCTCTTTAGAAACATGCATTAGACAGAATATCCAGTGCTTACATGAGCACAAAGATTGGAGACAAGAGGAGAAATGGGGCCAATTAGAGGCCTGAAGCTACTGTTGTCTTTTGATACTGCTGGTCTGGGCCACAGCAGTGTGTGTGTGTGTGTGTGTGTGTGCGCGCGTGTGCGCTTATAGGTGGATTGTCGTCAGGCTCTGTACAGAAGGTTATGAGTGAAAAAAGAAAGACCAAGAAATCCATTATTCCTGTTTTGGTGTCCAACATTACTGGAAGCTGGCTGAAATATGAATTATGGAAATGACTGTAGGGGTTTTCTAGCCCAGAGGCTTCGCTTCAGAACCCTTCTTTCCTCTAGTGATCGTATACAATACCAAAAAGTAGGTACAGAGGGATGATTTCCTTTTTCCCGTCTTTCTCACTCTGTTTGTCTCTGCCCAAAAAGGGAACTTAAAATGAGCTCTGAGTGCAGTAATTCTCAGTCTGTGTTTTATGTTAAAACTGTCAAAGATACTGAGTAGATATTGTCTGCTTAGACTGGCCATGTATTTACCTCTTCCAAATGGGCCAGGAGCACTGTTATATCATTTTCTTGACAAAGTCACTGTGGTAAGAAACAAGAATGCAAAGGAGAATAAGAGAAAACTGTATAATAAAATCATACAGTGAGCCTTTTTTCACACTGTGGCATGCAGTCAAATTGGACTGCCCAACCTTACATTCTGTATGATCAAAGTCAGCAGATCAAACAACTCAACTGGCAGACAAGTGAGTTACCTATCCTAAGGCTTCAGGAAATGTGGCTCAAACCTTGCAATTACTCATCCGTGGTGCAGAGAAAATTTCTAACCGTGCATTGGAGAGTTGTTAAAGGGGTTGACCAACAGTAGTTGTCATTATTGCTTGAGTAGTAAAGCTTGTGAGTTGTTATTGCTCTTTGTTGACTTGTTCCTGCATCCTCCCTGAATTCACACACTACATATCTTTACAGCCCTAACCACATCCTTGCTAATTAACAGGACAATAAACGTGCTGGCTCCCATTAACTGTGGCGGCTGCTGCATATTTCCCCAGACAGTGTCTGACTGGGAGATAGGGGCTCTCTCTCTCTACTGCACAATATGTTAATCAGGCTCCTTCATCTCAAGCTCTCCATCTTCTCTCTCTGTCTTCAAAGTCAAGTAGGAGACCCTTTCCTCCCGTCCCCAGGTCCTGTGCTATCTCTATCTGCAGGTAGCTTAATCTATCTTCAGTAGAGAGCTTTGCCACATTACTGGGGTGCTCACCAACCAATTACTATCCATTTCAAGTAGAAGGCTCATCAGGTTGGTGTCACTAAGGAAAAATGCCCACATCCTCTTGACCTTTTGATTGTCCTGATGCATCAAGTGCTAAGCCAAACAAGAGGAGTGGTGAGTGGGTCTATCAGACTTAGGGTGACTAACTCGTCATTATCAACCAAAGAGGTGGAACGGTGTAGTCAGCCTTAAAATCTGTGTTGAAAGTGCAAGGGAGTGTGGCACAGCTCTGAAAACACTTTGGGCTTTATGTGCCGTGGAACCTCTTTATTTTTGAGGGGATGCGTATGGCAGTAATCCGACCTGCAGATAATAAGACGCCATGTCATAAATCCTCTCACAAAACTAAGGCAGTTATGCTCATATTTGCTCATTCAGTCAGGGCATGCACTGTTTGCTGCTCAGAGGGGATTGTCTCCATTCTCTTCCTTTACTCTGTAAACAGAGATTGTCCCTTAGAGAGTGAGAGTCAGGAGCATTATCATAAGCAACTGTCAAATTTTGTCTTTGCATTGTTAAGTAGGAAGAAAAAAAGACCAGACCATGATTTAATTAAAGCTAGACTGAGGGCACACGAGAAAAGAAAAAATATAAAACAAACAAAAAAAAGAATAGACGTTAACAAAGTAGCATGAGTGAGTATGTGTGTGTTATTGTCAGGCCAGTTGCAGAATAAATTTTATACCTTTGGGCGGTTAGAACAACGGTGGGCGATGTGATGTGGCCAGCTACTGGTCTGAGAAAGGCATTAGTTAGGCATGCCAATCTGGTGGCCTCTTTCAGCCTGCCAGTCTGCCCAGATCTTCAGGGCTCCCTGCAAGCCTCCTCTCTTCTTTGCTGTGCTCTGGCAGAAGAGCTAATTAAAACAGAGCTAAATTAGCAACACATTCACAGGCTATCCTGCCTCGCCTGTTTGACTCCCTCCTCCCTGGCTTTTTGTCTGTGTACCTCAGTGCACACACAAACACACACACAGACACACTCCTCCTTCCTTCCCCCATCAGCCTATATCTCACTGAGGCTGCCTACTGTGGGAACATGTGTTTACCTTAAGGGGTTTTATGGCAATTACACTCCTGTGCTCTCTCTGCCTCTTTTGTTTTCCATTTATGTGTTTATTTAATTGGCATTCAGTGTGCTGTAATTCTATTAGTTCCTGAAAAGGTCAGGGTCATAGGGGGCTGGCTTCTGGCAGACTCACTTGTGAAACGCGTCACACTCAAACCGTTCCATACATACACAGAGATAATTAAAAAGGGCCATGGTACAACTTACTTCACAACCCTCTAGGAAGACAATTAAAAAGCAAAACCTAGCAGTAATAAAAGGCTCTGGACTTTAGTCATTTTTTTAAAATGTAGATGGAGTATAAATATTAGTTTTATTGTCTACACAGCACAGACGACATGATTTCATTTTTATTCATGGTTTCTTTTTCAAACAGTAACATAGTTGAACTAAAGATTATTAAACATCATTACATAACAGAGTGCTTGGGCACTTACAAAGAGGTTTCAATAATTATATTTTCCCATGAAAAATCACCAGCCTTATTTGCAGTGACTGTTCTTTATTCCTGAGCAACTGTATCATCCTGAGGCAAAAATGAATTTGATTGTTAATAACTGACTGTACACATGCAGAATCTGAGTTACTGTCAAAAGGCCTGATGCTGTCCCTGCAATATTCGCTGTAAATCTCTGAGCTTATATGCAGCGAGGCACCTTTCTGCTGTCAGGTCATCGTGGAAATTACCCCGGAATTTTGAAGTATTTAAATTTTAAACTCCCATAAAGTGGCCTACATGGCCCTGGCTGCATTTGCCTGTTAATAATGAATGAAGACGAACAGATCAGCATGTGTAATGGGAATTTGGCAGGAGATGTTGCGTGAGCTGACTGGGTATTTCAGATGATCTGTCAGCATGTCTGGTGACCCTGATGAACAGTTATTAAAATTATGCAAGATGAGGTATCGACACTTGATGGAGACAAGACTTGACAAGCATTTGTGTAGCTACAGTAATAGTGCATCATGCACACCCTTGTAAGCAGCGATGAGATTGCATAGGTCTGGACCTTGATCATTTTTTCAGAGGTATATATAGTAAAAGTTTTGAAATAATTGTCTAAAAATAATCAACTTTGGTGCTGCAAAGATACTGTATAACACCAAGATTTTCCTGTGCCCTGGAACATAATTGACCTTCTCATCTCATCGTTGCTTATGTGTGGGTGGAGTGAATGATCTTCTCATTACTACAAACATGACTACAGGTAGTGTTTCAGAAATACAGAGGTCCAAAAACTGAGCTTGCCAGAGGGGTTCAAAATTCTCAATTTCCTGATCTATGTATGTGCATTTTAAGATATCTGGAAGGTAAAAATTGGATAACAATAACTTTCAAACAATGTCAGTGGGCAGTAGCAAAAATCATCCATCAAGCAGTGATTGACGTGAAATGTGGCAATGAAAGATCCACCCTAGGGCTGAGCGATACATCAAAGAAAGGATATTGCAACTGCGATACTAGTCACAATTTCAATTGGAATGAAAAAAATCCAACTTTTGATACTGCACTTATTACATAATATTTTGATTAATTTTTCAGTCCTAATCCACACACTAATCTTGAAATATAGAAGACAGTCCTTCTTTATTTCATCCCTGTGTTTGAGATTTTGGATGTGAATTATAGAAATATGTCTAAACAGTTATATAAATGTAAACAGAATTTGTTTTGTACAATAATACCATATTATGTCATTATATTTATTCCAGGTTTGTGCCTATAACTTCTACTGTAATTACCAAAGAACATATATTTCTGAGGTAATCAGGCTCAAAGTCATTATTTGAATGGTCAGGTCAGTCAGTTTTTGTTTGTTTTGAACAGCACAAACAAAAATCATGAGAATATTATACACACACATATTCAGCCATGATTGTTTGATGGTTTTTTTTTTATGACAGTAAATGTTTAATTTTTTTGCTATTCTACCACCTTCCATACACTGCTAAGTCCCCCCCCCCCCCACCCCCTTCCACCCATCATCCACCTCTCTCTCGGTGGATGGTGGTGATTATGGTTAATTATGTTGATGAATGGTAGTGCTGAGGGTACTCCATCAGCATTTTGTAATCTGTCTTCTCTCTCTGCTCTTTATCACAACTAAGCTGATCCAGTGAGCACGATGGTGCATGTGGAGATGCTTCTCAAATACTCATACATGCCAGACTTGAACTCTGACTCTGAAAGACTCAAGTTTCTCTGCTAAACACTAAGTAGATGTGTAGTTTTAAATGGCAAGTGTTTGCACTTGAATTAAAAACATGTAAGTACATAAAAGCCTATCTGGGGATGTGCTCTGGCTTACTCTTAAAGTTGCCCTGCATGTTTGCAACTGCTACAATTTAGATACAGACTAAAAAGACTATTTGACCACTAATGTGGCAGTGCTTGTGTTTCATTTGTTTGATGCTGCAGTCACTTGGGCTAATTTTAGTAATGGCACCACATCCACCTCTGCTTTAATCCCATTTTTTTTCAGTAGTGCAGGCTTCACCATAACACCTCTAACAATTTAAAGAGGATGCTTTTTTGATAATAGCACCTGTGGTGAGCATTTGGTCTTGTTCCTGTTTTTTGCAGAATTGAGAATAGATTGCAATGTTTTTTTTTCTAGTTTTTTGGTGGCAGTAATAGCACTTTTCTTGTTGTACACTGTTAACTGCAGAGGAAAAATGTGACAAATTACACACTACGCACACATTTATGTGATAAACCTAGACTGTGAGTCTCTTGTGATTGTGGTTAGAAAAAGATGTATAGCTATAACTATTAACTCTTGATGATCACTTGTTAGATCCACTTTCTCTGTGTTTAGTCTTTGGGATAAAACTCTTTCAGAAATTGCATGTGTTTTTTAGCAAACACGCATAAGGTGAATAAACTGCAGGCAAGCCATGATGCTAGCCATGACTTTAGAGTGGACTGGTTCATTTTATGACATTGCTCTTGAATGTGCACTCTACATTCAAGCAAGGATTATGCTCCATCCCCAGCCCGCCTTTCACTTAATTGGCTTAGATGAATATCTAAAGAGCTAAAGCTGGGCTTAAGCCATGCAATTAGTATAGTGCTGTTATTGAATTTACATGAATACCACAGATTCTGTGGCAAACAACCTTTAAATCAGTCCATATGTGATGGATACTTAGCATACTGTAAAATGTTTATTTTTAGAAAAGAGGGAGCAAGAAAGAGGGAGTCGGTGTGAGAAAATTGTCCGAAATTCAATATGCTGTGCAATTATCATGTGTAATAGCCTGTAAAATCCTAATATCTATTCAGCCACTTGGAAAGGCACAAGAAATGGCCTGACCACTTAGCCCACTTTCTCTGGCCCCTTCCAGGCCATGACAGACGGCCCTGTCTGGAGAGCAGAAAGAAATAATATAAGCCATATTTCATTCAAAGGCCCCTCTCCATGTATCCTCATTCTTTCTGTTTAACTGACTTCCCCCCTTTCCTTATCCTTCCAATTTCTCCAGAGCCATATTGGTGATTACCTCTGGTGATTCAGCAGAGAGGTAATAGCAACTGCATCCTGGAGGCAATATGCACTGTGAGGAGTTTGTTCTCTTGTTTTTCTCACTTCCAAGTGTTTGGAACCAGCTGAAAGTAAATTTTGGACCTGTTGAGCATAGTTTGAAATTTGCCCAGTATACATGTGTGTCCAGTGGTGTGACACATTTTCCCATGGGAATATGTGTGTGTGTACATATTTTTCATGACAGTAATTATAACAGTAATAACACTGACAAACAGAAAATTATTTTAAGCAAGGAAGTCAAACATGACAAAGAACCTCTGACACAATCACACTATATATTGATGTTTACAATGTTTAGATGTGCCCTTATGTAGTAAGAATTTATCTTAATCATCTAATTCCAATTTTATTTTGCTTACCAAATACATGTAAAACAATATGATATATCACTCTACAGTTTATGACAGTACATACAGTTTATCAGAATCACAACCAGTTGAAGAACTAGAACTACCGATTATGACTTGACTCATAATTGATTAAATGGGTTTATCTCTCTCCTGCATATAAAAGATAATAAAAGCGAAACAAATGGAGAATGTGAGGTGGAAGACAGAATATAAAGATCGTGTATTGGCCAGTCATTAGACTTGGCATGCAGTTCTCTCATGCTGCTTTCTTTCTTTCGATCTCATCACTTTTCTCTTGGAAACCCTAGAGGAAGTGTTATCTTGTGAGTCTGAGTCTGTGTATGTGTGTGGACGTGTTCATGCTTTTCCAGCAGCAGACAGCACCAAGGCCAAGCAGTTTGCACCTACAGTTTTTACAACAAACCTGTCAGCGGCATACCCATCTTCATCTCCTAGCTGTTCACTTTGTCATCTGACAATGCCTGTCAAATCTCACCACAGGATTTCCTAAAAAACAAAAAAACAAGACCTCCACACATCTTTCACAAAAACGACAGCAACAAAACAACAGCAGCAGCTATAGCTGACAAAAGTGACACTACCTGCTTTCTTGATGGCATGGCCTGTGAACATAAAAAGTGATACAGCATTACAAATTGATGTATTTTATTGCAATACGATTTAGAGTCATATCAAGCAACATTTAATTTACTACCTACACGTTTTGCTACCACCAACCATATCTAGTCACCTCTTCATCCGCAACATCCTCCTGTGTCGTATAATTAAGCTTCCTTCCTGTGTATGAGATGACGACTGGACTATTGCTGTTTATCTAACTCAAATCTCTCCCCCTGGCATAATGATTGCTTGCCACCAGCTATGAAGGGAGGGACCATTTCTTCATTTGCTGTCCTCTCCACTTACAGCCCAACCACCATCACCACCACCTTTCCTATGTGTCACATCTGAAAAGAGCTGGGAGCACTTGCCACCTCTGCAGGAAGATTTCCCCATTCTGTGGCATCCTGATAAGCTCTAACTTACTTCCTCCATGTGGGTCAGAGAGACTTGCAGACACATGGCTTGTATTGCCTTTTGTAATTACATCTGCTCTGCTGCACTGTTTCTGCTCCCCTCACTCCCTCTTCCAAATGGAAAGTAGATTTGTGGGTGTGTGTGCATGCATGCATGTGTGTGTATGCGTGGGTGAGTTTTCTGGCACATTCACAAGCATGAACAAGCATAATCCCTGTACACCATCTTTGGACACCAGCTATTTCTTTTACATCCAAGCAAACAACATTAAATAAAAGAAAGGCTATTGCCCCCAAGTACATATATCTTTGTATATTCTCTCCATCCATTGTAATACTGCAGTAATGTCCCATACCATGACGCACACACTTCAATTCAGATTCAGATGGTAGAATTTCTTTATTCATTTTGCCGTTCTAAATGGGAATATTCACAGAATATTAGTCTACAGACTAAAGTGGTGTGTGTAGGCTTGTATTTGAGTTTGGATGCAGCATTGAACAAATATAGCTGAGACTTTTTGTGAATAAATTTGAAGTTGTTTTTTTTTTTACTTTATGTTACTGAATGTGGGAATGATTAATAAAACAATATAAAAAGGTATTTCTTGTATTGCAAGTTATGTTAGTCCACTCATGGATTGTTTGGGCAGGTTAAGAACACTTTTTCGTTAGTTTGAGTACTGTAGCAATACTTTGCTTTAGATTCTCAATAGATATCATTAAATGAAACACTTCAGCTACACTCACTGTTAGGGAGACTGATCTTAAACTTGGCTTGTGTTGCAAGCCTGATGGCCAGGGCTGACAGCACTAAAACTCTGTCTTAAACCCTATTTGGAATGGATTTATTTCTCTAGAGAAGGCTGGTTAATTTTAATATTGCGCACACTAATGTATAGGGATTTTCCTCCCATCTAGAGCCCATATTTATATGATATTTGCTCCCGAACCCCAGTGTTAATCATAGCTGTGCACGTGTTTGTCCATTACTTAAAAAGTTCACTTCACAACAAACTAAAAAGTAAAAGAAACTCTCATCATGCTTCATGTGGAAACACCCAGCTCCTCCATGGGTGTGTTTGTACACCACCTGCAACAGTTGTTGTATTTGGGGGGAGACGAAAGTTGGAGCCATGCACAGTCGGTGTATCTGCAGACACAGTTTAATAATGATGAATGATAATAAATGAACAAACTGTGATGTCAGTATGATTCTTAAGTATATATCAGTATCACTGCAGCAACATTGTCATCATTCATATTCAGTCATATATTGCATTGTATCTGAGGCAGATACAAAAAGGTATCTTTTTTAGACCTTTTTTAAAGTACAACTCCTTCCCGCTACATCCAATGTAATTTGGATTTAGAGCTAATCACTTGAAAGAAACGTAGAAGTGCTACTTCACAGAAAACATTATGGCATCAATAGACAAAACTGGGGTTGTGGGGGCTGTATTCCCTAATTTACAAAATGCATTCAGCACTGTTAATCATAACATTGTACTGCATGTACTACTCAAAATCAATCAAGTTCTTCATTTCTGCCAAATCACTTTCAATTTCACATGATAAAAAATCGATTATAATAAATTAATTATAATACACATATTGTATAATATTGTAATTATTCCCTATAGATGTTTCAGCTCGTGTCCTACAGGGCTCTATAACCTCTATAATCCTGTTTGGCATGCACATTAATGACACCTGGTAATGTTAACTAACAGTGGCTAGGCAGCAATAGCAAAACATATAGCTCCCTTTACTGATTTTGATTGCAATTGAATGTGTCAAAAAAGTTTAGAAGACTCTAAGAAGATTCAGAAGAACTGCTTTTCATTCAGTAATTCGACTAATTATCAAAAGATCACTGCTAGGCTATACCAAAAAATTAATCTTGCAGCAGTAGTGGTAGCAAGTTTGTCGTGTGTATACGCTTAGAATCCCGCAGCACTGCATTTCCTGTGACATTTCAAAAGCTACCTTTCATCCCACTCATACGACCCTGCGTGTAGAGCACATTAGTCATTTTCTCTGAAACAATCTTCTTCTTTATATTCAGTCCTTCTGTCAAAAGCCTCAAGTGAAAGTGTTGAACCATGGGACTGAAGATGCTATCATCAACGCTGAGGGAAGACATCTTTCTCCCTGCAGGTGGATGATCGAGCTCTGTGTGTATGTTTGTGTGTGCACACCCCTGTGCATAAGGCTTTATTCTTTTCTGGCCTCCCCTCACCTCGCTGTTTGGCTCTTGATATTCATCATAACAAACCTTTTTTCTTTCTCTCGACCATCACCTGCACAGCTGGCTTCCATTCATACCTTAAAAGGTTTATTCCACATCACCTGACAAAAAGCTTTGCCCTGACATCATGACTGACCTTTAATAGACAGCTAACGTTCCATCGTGTACCCATGTGGCACAAGCTTGAAGATCTTTGATGCCTCAGTTCACCACTGCCATATATCGACCCCATAAGTATGCCAAATCTTCTGGTGTCATGTCTTTTTCTGTTGTGTTGTTGTGTTACTATCATTCACAAAGTAAGGACTGTCGATCCTGCCAGACATGTGTTTTAAATGACACCAGCCTGAACAAGCACAGTATGGTGCTACTGCCCCCAGCCATATCTGCCTCCCAGCTTACCTGGATTACATTTGAATACAACACCACATACCCATCTGACTTTTAGACTTGGTTTTCATCTTTTTCGTTCCCTTTTCTTCACCCCCCTTTCCCCTTACTCAAATTGAAGTTGAAAATAGAAGAATGGGCTGATACCACAAAAGATAGGTTGGTTTCTCTTTTGCTTTATTTCTTTCATTTTTTCTTTATTTCTTGGTTTCCCTTTTTATCTCCTTGCATGTCTTGTTTCACCCTTTGCTTACCCTTCCAACTCCACTCTCTGTCTCTGTCCTCTCCATCCATGCAGCTGTGGTAGCACTGTGGAGTCCAGGCGCTGTTTGATCTGTAGTCCAGAACACAGGATGAGAGTTATCCGCTGGCAACAACAAGAACATCCTATTAGGAGCTGGACAGAGCTTTGACAGACACTCTCTGCCTCTGCCTCGCCTTCTGCTACTGATGCTGCTGATTCTCTGTGCTGCTCCCCAGCTCAGAGTGGGCATTAGTGGCTCAGCACACTTGACACACACAAGCTCAAAGTCTGGTTCACTTGTTGAACTTAAAGTGCTGAAATGCTCTCTCTGAGATTTATT
>CM076661.1:9721708-9724208 GCA_038496675.1 Rachycentron canadum
TGTCCCCTGCATCCCCAAAACATGTAGCCCTTTCAATGCATATCTCTTTCCCGGATGTAAACATCTTTTAGATGCATGCCACACTGGTATGCCATTATATGTCCTGCATTCCCCTTTGGTCTTCAATGGTACATTTTTAGCAGAGCTAATGGATGTGTGTTTGCCAGTAGTGACTGTGTAATGAATGACTCATAGCATGAGTTGCACCAATAGGAAGCATGTTCTCATCTTGAAGCTCAAATAATTGGCAGCACCTCATTTGCCAGCTCATCTAAATACAGAAACCTGTGCTTGTGCTAACAGAAAGCTGAATCCAGGTCAGGTCATTATGGCATCATTTATTAAAATGACATCATAGTCAAACAGCTGGCATACAGCCTGTTTCTTACATGATCTATGATGTATGCTTTTAGTAAAACAACAAAGGTTGGATCCCAGAACTGGATGACAAAATTTGCTGGTAGTTGCATTTTAAAGATACTGCTGTAACAGCTAATGTGACGTTTTTCTGACTGCAGCGGAACATGTGGGCGTAATATCATTTAGAGAGGGATTTGATCTGATAGTTGACGGATTTGATTGGGTGCTCAGAAGTAGCTGTTGTCTAGTGAATGCAGAGTTGTAGAAGGATGTGTAGTTGTAAAGGACTCTTGACCTCCGTCCACACCTCCCTCACCGACATTGTTAGATCAAGAGGCGGCAGATCAGGGAGAAATTAATAATAAATTACACCCCAACCACTCTTGGTAACTGACATCCAAACACACAACTCTAAACAGATGATATCACCATGATCCACAAGCAAATGCTGAAGTGTGGTTTTATGTAATGTGAGGGCTGAGCCAGTTGCTCCAAATCACATTTGATCACAGTAACCTCCAAAGCAGGCTGGGAATGACACACACATGCACACTCCAACAGCTAAATAGCTATATGTGAGGACATAATAACTCGGAATGGATTCCCCATCTCCCCTTACCTTAACCTTAACCAGCACAACTTAATACCTAACCCTAACATATAAACCTGAACCCTAAAACGAACAAAGCCTTAACCCTCAGCAGCCCTTTGAAGATGTGGACTAGCTAAGATATCCTCACTTTCTCAAAATGTCAAACACACACACACATGCACATACACACACACACAGTCACGTCCAGCCATTTTGTATTTAAAGTGGCAGCCTGCTGTTTTTGTTCCTCCTGGTCTCCCGTGCCTGTCAGGGGCCTCTGATGCTATTGTTTAATGAGCAGAGGCTCTCCTCATACTTGCTTCTGGTCTAGTGTGTTGCTGTGTGTCTGCTGTTGCAGTGCTGACCAGAGGAGACATGCAGGTCTGTGTCTCAGGGCTAATTGCTGCTACTTGGCTGATCTCTGATAGTCTCCACTCTCATTGACTCCCCGGACTCCAGGGGGATTCCCACAGGCACCCAAAGACAAACAAACCTGGGCGGACAATCGATAACGGATGCAAGAGTTACCGCTCAGCTCAGCAGCTGATTAAGATTCTCTGGGAATGTGTACTTGTATGTGTGTATGCGCTATGTAAGAGAGTGAGTGTGTAAAGGTGTTTGCTGATTGTCCCCACTCCTTGATAGTTAACTGGAATCTTCAGCCAGTCCCTGAGTGCTTGTTTATGTGATTTTGATTAAGAGCATGACAGAGTTCATCCTCTCAGCAACACCACATTACTGCTCCCAGGTAATTATTCCCTCAACATTTCAGGTTTACAACATGGTAGGTGAGATCATGTCTATGCCTCAATGTGAGACCTGATAATGTACTGGTGCTAGACAAGACTGTATGCTATTATCACGACGCCTAATGATTAATGTAGCTTTTGTAACCTTGATATAATTTGTATAACTGGGTTGATGAAGTTTATATTTAGTTATTAGCTATTTAAGCATGCCCTAAGTATGCCTGACAAAATGAAGTACATACAGACATGATATGTGATGATACATACAGTAGACATGTTGACGTGAGGTCCCTAATAACATTTTAACAATGGTTTTTGTTTTGGAACTGTTGCTTTCCTTTTTATGCTTAAACCACCATTTAATTCCATGCACAATTTAATTCCTCTTAATCCATTCACTTACTTTTAGTACTTAAAGAGCAGGATTGTCACACTTTTTCCAAAGTATAATGCATAATAATTTCTAATGTAGATACATACAATATCTAAATCATACCACAATTGCAGTTACCAGTAAAAAACTAATGGTTGAGATGCTGTAGGCTTGTGTTACATATATTGTCTTTGTGGACAAAAAAATGAAAACAAAGCAGCTTATTGCATGACGTGTCGCTGTGGGCCACTGACTGCCACGAGCAAGCGATGCTGTGCTGTAGTGCCATCTCGTCTCTCCTCTCCCCCTTTACCCCTCGCTTCAGTCTCTTCCCCTTCTCTCTGGGCTCATGTTTGCTTTTGTTCTCATCTCCAGCCCGACTGACTCACAATGATGATCTTGACCAAGCGCAGGGAAAGGTCAAGG
>CM076661.1:9729208-9834208 GCA_038496675.1 Rachycentron canadum
GGTTTTCTACCAGCATTAATACATCAGGCCCTCAGCTTCCTTCTACTCTCCTCCTTTAATTTTTTTTTCTTTCCTTTTTTTCAGCAAGGCAAGAGTGCCAATGAATAATTGAACAGTCCTGCGGTCCAAATGTCACAGCAGGGAAAATTGTTTGCGCTGGTTGGTAATTAGAATTTCATTGTTTGTTATGTAGGTTTGAAATTCCTGTCATTCCACATTCCACTTTATCTTGGTGATGGCAGATATCTTTTCTGTCTGGTAGAGGCACCAAGGCAGAGATGGAGAGATGGCATAAAGCACAATACATTCGCTCATTCAGCATCATCTCCGCCGCTGGTCCTCCGCTTCACGCACACTCACATACACATACGCCATCACTGACACAGACAAAGACATGTTTAGGTGAAGCTGTCATACACTCAAACGGACACAAAACAATGGACCCAGTGCAAGTCGCCATTTTCTCTCATATATACACATAGGATACTAGTCTACTATGTGTAAAATGTTTTATACATTTGACCTCCAGCTTCCTGTTGTCTATATGACTCTTCTACATTGTGTAACTTCATTTATATTTTGCCCCTGCCATGTTCATCTCTGCCTGTAATTATGACTGAGGCTGACATTTTGTCTGATTGCTTACAATGTGTGTGCATGTGCATGTCTGGGTGATTGTGTGCATATCAATGTGTGACTGTTTTGAGTCTGTGTGTGTGCGTGTACTTGGGATGTGACTTTTTTATTTGATTATGAGCTGTTTTAACACAGGCAGTGGGGGATGCATTATGCTATTCGTTGAGTGCTCTAACTGTTGCACAATATTTTAGGGCTGTTGCTCTCTCTGTCTCAATCAGTCAATTTGTGCTAGGGATGGCAATTGTTAGGATGTAGTTTCTGCTCTTACTGACACTTTATTGAAGTTTTTATTGATTTTACTGATTGATTTGCAAGAAACAGACAGGAATTCATTTAGAGTAGAACGACCATTGCTTCATTTCTGCGACAGCACAGTACATCCTGCACAACGTGCACAGTTTTGTTCTTTCCTGACCTTGAAATGCGTCTTTCTTGTGTGGCTGGTTATTTTGCATCCAGCACAGACACATAGGTGAGATCATTTACCAAACTAGTGGCCGTTTCATTCAAATGAGTCTTCATTGTTGCTACTGTATGTTACTGTTTCCAGCAAAAACCTGCTGGTGATCTAGTGACAATAAATGCATTTAAATCGGCATCAAAAATGAAGAAATCTCTTTAGTACTAATATCATCAGTTTTTAGCATGACGAACACTACATACTACACTATATCTGCAACCGTGTTGTGACATGACCTGCAGTGGAGGAAGAAGGAAGATTTGATGGTGGTCAGATTGTGACACAGCAGCTGACCGTGTTTTTCTGTCAATTTATGTTGTCGGCTCAACAGGTGTTTAAGCAGATTAGTAGCATTGCTTAGAGTTGTTTGTAAAACACTTGATTGCACTTGAGCGTTGTCATCATCAAAACATTTCATGATTTTGTTGTTCTCGTCTTGTTTGAAGTGTCTGTTGGCTGCCATTTGTTCTGTGGAAGTGAGATGAGACAAAAAGCCCCAAAGAATTGAAAGAGAGCGAGAATGAGTGAGAGCATTAATTTTATGCTTTCAATTTTCCATAAATTCCCATTTCTCCAACCCAAAAACCTGTTGCAAAGGAATCAATACTCCAGGTTTTGATAATAAACTTATTTTGTCATAATTCCCTCCTGTGAGACAATGAAGATACTCAACACACACAACTCATCTTTAAGCCCAAAACGGGTTGAAATAGTTTCGTTTTTATCTGTCATTTTCTAGTTTATTTTGCCAAATTAAGCCTTTGATTTATTAAATGTTTTAATCCTAATATGAATAACAATTATTAATTTTAATTTGATTAATCAGCTTGCTGATATCAGGTAATTAGTTTTTACTTCTTGCTACTGACTTTCTTTATCTCCCTTTTTCTCTCTTTTTCTACTTCACTTTTACCTGCTGCCACATTTTTTCTCCCCTCTGTCAACTATAAGCTCCCAGTGCCTCTGCTCCCACTCTAGCTGATCCTTTTGTGTTGACTCTATCTTTTGAAATTGTTTTTTCATGCTTTTCATTTTTGTTGTATGTGCTTACTGGCAAAATAGGTGCTATGATGCAATTACATTTCTCTTTTTGTGAAAGTAGGCATCAAATGACAGTTTAAGGTTTCATAAAGAGAAATTGCTTAGGTGTGTTTTTCTAACTAGGGGTATGCTGTTTTAGAGTGACAGTCTGCACAAAGGGAGTTACTGGCACTCATGCAGAAGCTCACACATAAAAACCCAAACAACACAAATGAAACATGCGTAAAGAACTAGAAAAATATGTCAGTCTTAGTTGCTAATCACAGTTATTTTCTAGCCTTTGCCCTTTGCCTGTCACATCTCTTGATCTCTGTAGCCCTCCATCTCTCCTACCATCATTCCTTTTTGTTCTCTCTATCAGTGGGAGATGGAGTTAAGTGCAGCTGTAGGCCAAATAGCCCAGTGATTGGCTCTCACTTACCCCTACCTCCCCAGTGCATTTGAAATCACTGATTGCAGACATGCCAGTCTAAATCAAAGCCCAGCTATAAAGGAAATGCTTTCAAGGGAAAGAGAAGGTGTGGGAGCTAAGATTTATATGTGTTTTAGCCACGTGTGTCTGCTAAGCTCACTCATGGACCATATAGTTGCAGATGTCAGAATTGCTCTTCATTCACTGTACCTCCACCTGCCCAAACAAACAACCTTTAGAACTGGTTTAATTTCCAAAACCAGGTTCAGAAACTCACAGTCCGTCTGTGCAGACAGTTTTTTTTTCTTTATAATTAACTGAGCCTTGATTCCTTGATACCTTTGCCATTTCTTTTCCCTCCAGATGCCCTGAACACAAGGAACCGTCAGGTGATCTGCACCACGCTTAAAGTCCTGCAGCATCTGGTGATGTCTGGAGACATGGTTGGAGAGGCTCTGGTGCCCTACTACAGACAGATCCTTCCCATTCTCAACATCTTCAAGAACATGAACAGTGAGTTCCTGCTATGCAAATGGTTGAGGGGTCAGATGGTATGTCAGCATGATATGTCTTTTGTGGAGCGGGATCGTGCAATCTTGTCCCTCTGTCTTATGAGTAATTTTTGTGCTAGAACTGCAATTATGTCAGTGAATTCAAAAAAAAGCAAACAACTACTAGGCTGTGTGGATTTTGTCTTATTGTTGTGGCTTGGTTATACCAGGGGATCCCACAGAGATGTTCAGATGTGGAAAATGCAGTGTAGAAGCTAAATGTCTGTTTGTCTTATGATTTTGAGTCACAAAGCATCCCGTTTTAAACTTGTACTTTTCTCAGCAGATCGTGTCCCTGAATCCTTTCTTGTTTTGCTTCCTCCACTTAAACATCCATTTGACAGTGAAGCTCCATTTTGTCCTTCCTGCTGTCAGTCAGGCTGCATTGTGCAGGACTGTTGAGGAGGAGACTTTGTCCTTGCACTCTGTGAAAACCCCCACCTGGGTGGACCTGGGGAGATTGGCATCAGATAGACTGGGCTCTTTGTGTGGCCGTGTCAAAACACTTAGCATGGTGTGACACGATGTGTGCCCATTGAAAGCATAGAGGCAAAACCAAACAACACTCGTCGCAATCAGTAGGATGTGGAGAGTGACATTGTGAATCAGTCATTTAAAGACAAGCTTTAACAGGAGAAAACACAAGGCTTTAGTCTCATAATCAATATCCAATTTGAATCTCTTTTCTCCGTAATTCGCTTACATTATCTGTTACTATTTGCTGAGGTCTAAAAAAAAGGAAGGAGAGAGCCAAAAGAGATAGGAGGGAAAGACAAAGGAGGGAAAAGAAAAGCCTGGCTTATTAGCGCATGGCCTTATGCAAATCTCCTCTGTAAATTAGCTGTCAAATCAATCCCCTAAACCGTTTTGAAGCGTGAGTTTCTCCGCCACAGCGCAGGCTCAGCAGTTGGCCAGTGAACCCCACCAGGTACAGTTTTATCTCTGCCTGGTACATACTGTGCCGGCCTGTCTACCTTCCTGCCCGCTAGTCTACCCTCACCCTCACCCTCCACTGGCGGGCATCGATTAAACCTGAGCCAACCTCTCACCTGGCAGATGTCCCTGCTATTGACCTCTCCTAGAGAGACCAGTCTGGGTCAGAGAGGGGTCCATACAGCTGCCAAAGCACAGGTTTCAATCTACTAAACAAGGATAGTCCTTCCTGTTCAGCAATTTGCAAGCATCCAGTTGAGTTTCTCTTTTCTTAAAGTTTAATTTAGAGTTGGGGCTGGATGATACATAAAGTTTAACCAAAGTAAAGTATACAAGTATGTATATTTAAATATGCAAGAACACATATAAGTTCATAGATAGACTTATAGAGTGAAAGAATAGATACATAGAAGAAGCTTTCCTAGTGTCATTAATTCTCCATCTGGAGCTTTAGAGTTAGATGAGTTGTCAATTCATGTCTGGCACCACCCACTCCCTGCTAACACAGAAAGATATGACTTCAAATAGGGAGAATGCACGCTTCTCTTTAAGGGACCAAACACTGTCTGAAACAGAACCTTGTGTTCTTTGTCTCTAATATGCACATATTTTAGGATTGTTGTTCTTTCACACTTCGTGGCTTTGTTTCTGTCTCTCCTCTGTTTCATGTGACTTGTTTGTATCAGTATCAAAGCTTTCATTGAAGTCCATCTATTATCTAATATTACTTATGTACACCTCCAGCTTCATCCCACGTTCAGACAGTTGTCTCAACAGGAGCCAGCGTGTTGCCTTGAGCAGACAGACTCAATCATTGGCTCTAACACACTAGAAGAAACAGAGGACTGTCTAGCAACATTTCCTTTTGGCTCTCCCACAGTGTAACTCACGGAGCTTGCATGGCATCCCTCTTATCTCCTGAGCCACAACGGGGCCACTGTCCAGTATGTGCCAAGTGTGTGTGTGTGTCTACAATTGTCTACATCTGTCATGAATAGATCTGTTGTATCCCATTTGCAGCTGTTGGATTCAGTGTGGATGAAGGCCCCAGCTTTCCGTCTCTGCCTCTCTGTTCACTGTTGTTTAGGTCTGCCAGCCCCTGGCACATAGTGCTCAACCAGACATCTACTACAGACTCACACAGACACACACATATACAATCACACAATGTCCCAGTTGAGGCTACACAACCTGACTCTGTCCCTGTCTCACCAGTTGTTCGAGCTGTGAATCAATAGGCTGACAGCCACTGCTGTAGGGTCAGGGCTACAGTTAGATATCACCAGCATCTCATCATGGGACAGATCCCCTAGGCTGTGTTCACACACTCCTGCTGTGTCGCTCCCACTCTGAGACAGGGTTGTGACCTGTTAAATTGGTCTGTATACAGGCCTTATCTGAGCCATTTTTCTAGGGTCAGAGCTGGGACTTAACAGCCATCTGAAAAAAATGGACCCTTGGGTGTCCTTTCATTCAGACAGAGCGCTGGACCTCTGACCAGGAGAACACTCTCATGCTCAGTCTCTCTGGGATCCAGTCCTCTGAAGAAGGAATGGTTCCATTGTTCAATGAGAAAAAATATGCCTGTTTAACTTCAGGCAGCTGACTGCCATTCTTACCACTGTCAGAGTAATGCGTCATTTTGAAGTGCACAATAATGAGCAATCACATAGTATCATCGTCCTTGATGTACCCCTTTGTCTCCTGAATCAGCTCTCCCAGCTTTTGTTTGCTTTGTGCCTTTTGCTAATCAGCTGTGTGAGTGTGTGTGTGTGTGTGTGTGTGTGTGTGTGTGTGTGTGTGTGTGTGTGTGTGAGTGTGTTTATGTGTGTAAAAGACAATGTTGAGGATAGCGTAGGAATTCCTCCAATGTGATTTGCACAGCTCTCTTGTTTGCTTGCTGTGATGAATCTTATCCCTAATGAAATGCAACAACGTTCCTTATGAGGGAGAAATGTGCTCCCTCATCCAGTAAATTCCTCTTCTGAGCTCTAAGGATGGAAGTAACTCATCTACTGTACTTCATCTGAAGAAGAGGGAAAGAGGGAGAGACTTCTGGATTTTGTAATGCAGCAGGGTAAGCTACACAGAGAGAATATTCTGGGGTCTTGAATAGGCATCAAATGGGCACCAACACTGACCTTACTTAGCAGGTCAGGTAACGGTCAGACATGATTGACACACTTTAAATACAGATTCTTCCTTCAATCTAAGTTACATTCCTCAAGTCATGTTATAATATTACCTGACATTAAACTGAGCCTAATGAGTTCCACACAGGTACTCATATTTAAAACCAATTCAGAGCATTTTTTCAGTCAACTTCACAATTTAATAGACTACCCAAGTGAAGCATAATTGGCCAAGGACTACAAAAAGGAATGTTTTCCATCTTCAGCCTCTACATGGGGGTTTGCTGTGTCTGAATGCTGATGTTTGCCTGGAGGGCTCCTCTGATATTTATTTGAACCTGCACTGTAGCATTGTTGTTGTTGTCCTGATCATTTTCTCCGCTTATCTGTAAGGTATAGGTCCTTAAACTCCTATTCATCACTGACAAACCTTCTCTCACATACACAAACACACACACATTCACACACTCATACATATATTGGTCACAAGCTGCAGTGATGTGGTTCATTTGGCCTCTTTTATCTTCTTGCTAGGAATGTGGCCAGCTATGATAAGGTCTCGCCCGCATGCATTGCTGAGCACACACACACACACACACACACACGCACACACACAGAAAGGGGTTGTGATAGTAGCTCTCGGTCTTCTGTGCCTCAGTGACTGGTGAGGTTTTTGTGTTGGTGACAGATGCAGTGCTGTGTCTGGCCACTCTGTCTTCCCTGTGGGCCTGGTTTATCTGTGTATCACATGGCATGCACATGCACACACACACACTCACCGCTCATGCTGCACGTCTTTATGAATACGGTGGATCAGTTACAGCCCATGCTGATCGTTGGAATGAAAATAAACAGGAAGAGCTGGCCGACCTCATAACCTCTCTAGGACAGAAGGACAGGGACAGTCAGGACGAGGACATTTCATCAACTGTAGATGGAACTTGCGTACATGTTACTGCCATGAACTATAAAATGGCTATCACTCACTCACACACATGCATGCACACACAGGCAAATCAAATCCAAAGCATTTTTTCTGACTCATTTTAATCTGACAGAAGGCCAAGCGTATGCCAGTGTATTCAGCCACCTGTGCTCTTGTCCACAATACAACATAATGCTCCCGTTTACTGCCAGAATGCTGCACTGTTGCGTATATGGTGCTGAAGTCTATTCCTGGGGATTCCCATTCACAAACATTTGCTTTATTTAATGACCTTTTCCAGCTGCCATTGTGAAAAATTAATTCACTGCCATGCTTTCATTGTGTACATAGTGAGACAATGGAGAAGAAGATGCCCACCACCCCCAAACCCAACCATCCCGCACACACACAGACACACACACACAAACCTGTGGCCCCCATGTAATCCATCATCCTCCACAGACACACAGAGCTCCTTGTCTCTGCGGACGACAGAACACACACCTCATCCTCAGCCCCCGTCTTCTCTTCCATGTACCCCTCTCCAACAGGAGATATCTAGCTATCAAGCAATCACAGACCCCGTTGCCATTAAAATACAGACTGAGTGGGAGAGACAGAGAGAAAAGAGAGATGGGAGGAAAGATAGCATGAGTGAGTGAGAGATGAAATCCAGGTAATACCAAGCTCGTCTGTTCTTACCTGCTCTACCGTTAGCATGCTTCACAGCACATAATGACTTTTTCCTTCTGTCCTGAAGCTTAAGAAAAGACAGTTGAGGAAAATAGTGGAAATATATTTTATATTAATGTAACTTCCCACCTCCTCCCCCACTTCCCATATCTCTCTCCACTCCTGTACTTCTTCCGCCTGCGGATATGCCCACCTGGCTCTGTTAATTTCTATTGTCAGCAGGTCTGAGGCGGAGCAGCCAATCAGCTGTGAGCGTCAGCCCTTGGGCCTGCAGTCGCTCTGCGGCTCCAATTTAAAGGTCAGCTGATAAGCAGCCAGATTCATGCATAATCTGGGCCACTCTGCAGGCAGACAGGCAGACTGCTCAACGAAAACACACATACACTTGCTGAACAGATACATACATCATCCTCTTGGTCTGTGATTAACCCTCTCAATTGTTTTTCTTTTTAGACTGTAATGGGCATGTTTCACTTGTCCTTTTCCAGCTGGAACATATTTGTCTCTATTGATCTCTATTGTTCATCAGGTTAGATAATGCACTTTTACTAATTGCTTGAGAGAAGTGCCTCAGCAAGAACTTGGCTTTTGTGTTTGTTGATTTGTTCATTAATTTGTACATAGTGCCTTTTGCAATGTGAAGCACTTAGGGGAATTATGTGATCCACTCTTCAAGTGGCACACAGCCCTAAAGCTGGCAGTATGCTTAAAATGAAATAGAATATGGCGTCTTTGCACAGGCAGTATGCAACTTTAACAAAGCACCTCTTCGATTGTTGCAGTGTGTGGAGGCTGGCCAGCAGAACTTGCACGGCCTTGCTCATCTAAGTCACTGCGGCTGTCCAGCAGTAGGCTATGACACGATCGCTTTTTTTCTGGTTATATGATTTCCTAATTATGTCATTGTCATTCCACTTGCCGCTTCATCCGATATGGCAAACAAGTAGAACTTATTTCACAGTAACTATAATGGTGTCAGTTTTTAGTGCTGTTCATGACAACATTTAACAGCTTTTTTGCAAATTAAATTTTTCAAAAAATGTACTGGAAACCCATATGATGAACACACAGAACATAAACTCTTTGCCCCCTGCATGTCTGAATTGAAGGTTGGTTTTTACTGTCAGGATAGTTTATGCTTGAGAGGTCAGATAGCTCTAGCTGGTCAGAAACAATTAATCTTAACCTTTTCTCAAGTAGAGTGCCAGGTAGATTGATTCTACTTTCCCGTAGCTTCCTTGCACACACTTGCACACCCATGCTAGTCATGAATACCTAAAAAGAGCCAGTTCACCTCCTTTGTTGGGCTAATTCAATCCCAAGGCCTAAATCTTAGAAATTCACTGATGGACTCAAAGTAAGGAGACAAAGAAAGCTTTTAAGTGGATGTTGAGCTTTTAGATGGATTGGGTCAGGCTTAGCACATAGACAAGTGGACATCAATCTGTCTGTAGCTGAATGTTGGTCTTAGTATGGAACCAGTGGTCCTCAATCTCAGCTGGACTCCTCCTTTTATTCCCTCTAATCCAAGTAGCACTCAATTACCTAATTGGATGAGTTATGAGGGTCCTTTCGCTCTCTCCATTCCCTCCCATCTCAATGAGATTAACACACTGTAATTAATGAATTTGGGGCACTTTGAAACGATTTGCAGGATTGTCCTGGCTCAGGGGGCCTGACATGTGTAACACAATTATCGAGTTGTTGAAATTTGACAATAGGGTGAGATGAATAGTGTGAATACTGTCTGTGTTTGCAAAAGACAGGTGATTGTTTGAATCTGCACATGGAACAGGTTGATGAGGCTGCTTTGTGTTATCCACTTCAAATTGTATGTCTGTGTGTATATGTAGTGGGGGGGGGGCTACTTTTTCATGTCATGCAATGTGCATTCTTGTAAATGTGTGTCCTTGTGTGTGTGTTTGTGTGTGTCATGACTTCCTAGTAGTGAGCAGAAAGCTCTCCTGCAGCCTCTCACCACATCATTGTGTTTGACATCTCCACAGGCAGCCGGCGACAGAATGCTGGTGTGTGTACAGACATTTGTCCAGCCTGCTTTGGATCAGCATTTGTACCGTGCGCCAGGTTGCCTGTCAGCTTTCATAAACAGCCACACCTTCACAAACAGGCCTGCCGCTTGAAAGTGAAAAAAGACACAGTTTCACAAAATAAATAACAAATAGCATTTCTACAGTCTCCCCAACTTATTGTCCCGGGCAAGGACACACATAATAAACAAGTAAAATAAAATAGATTTTTATAACCAGTGTCAGGATACAGTCCCTTTTCCCCTTGCTTTCCCCTGCTTGTCAGATGTGGGCAGAAATGCAAGTGCACTAAGGATAACAGAAAAGTAAAACAACTGACATTAACAGTTTTTTTTAAATATTATGTAATCAGAACTTTGTGGAGGAGAGTTAAATCTCAGACACTTTTTTTTACTATTGAACTGCATTTTCACACAATCAAAATGTAGTAATCTAAAGAAAATGTGGAGTCCTCCAGATGTGATTTTGCACCGGTCAACGTTTGGAAAGTACTCAGCTCTCAGCCAGACGTTGTCAGTCATAATGATTCCACACCTGTCATTTTTAGGGTCTGTCTCCTTTCTGTCTGTCTGTGTCTTTAGAGGCCCCCCCATTACTGCCTACTGCCTTTTCTCAGCACGTTTCCCCGACAGAGGTAACCTTATCTCCTCCATTCTCACACAGGCACGTCAGCATGCGCCAGTCACAGTCCTCACTATCTCTAATGGATGTAATTGAAGCCTGTTCTAACATTCTAATGCACACTATTTCTCAAGAACCCTCTAAACCCCCCCCCAACTCACACAAATCCCCCTAAGGTTGCCCCATCCAAGTCTTGTCCCATGTCCAGACAAAAGTTTTTAGCTGGCTCCTATCTCTAATGTTTCCATCTGGCTCTGTGGCTCATATTCCCCCAGCCATCACAAAATATGAGTATATAACAACAGTGTCAATGGGCATGCAAAAAAAAAAAAACTTTATTTGTTGTGCTTATTGGTAGTAATTTATTCATCCTGTTCATATTTATTCATCCCTATCATGTTTCACAGGCATTAACAATTGTAGAACCTCTGTTAGATGTAAAGGCTAATCATACATTTAATACCTAGATCAGCAACATGGATCACTGATTAATGTTTTCTAAGCACAACTCCAGAGCATAATCATGAAGGAAAAAAGGGTCACGTTGACCCCACACAATTGCTAAAATGCATGTGTGGGCATATTCAGCCACAGGAGGATTACAGTGAATTCCTTTTGTTGCTGCTATTCTTGCCTTTTCAAATTTAATTAACAAGTGAAATAATACCACTTAACTTGGTTTTACTGCACTCTTTATTCATTCTGCTGTTCTGAAATAGGACAGTACCTGAGGAGCATGATGTCTATACTGCCTTGTCTTAGATTAATACGGTCTTTTAGTGTCTTCTTTTGCATGTGTTTTAGTTTGTGCATGTATGCAGCAAATGAAACCCAATCCTCTGAACCAGATGTTGCCTCATTATGTTCGACCCCACATCATTAAAAGAAGGACTGGGGTCATAGAAAAAGAACTTGCGTGTCTTAACGGACAGTCAGTCAGAGATGCTCATTGGCCTGCCCCCTTGTTCCATTTTCTTTTCACCTATTGTCTACAGTAGAGCAAGACATTATTCCCCCTCTCTTCTCCTCACAAGATCACAATACGGGTATTATAAAACTTTGGTTTCCTATCACAAGTAATACCGATAGCATAAAGGACTCTTATTTTGATATTCAAAGATCACATTCTTTAGATTTTATATTAAGTACTATATTTTATACTTTTTTTCATTGGAAATTGTTGTCATCATAGCTTTTCATTGCATAAACAAGGCTCTCAGTATATTGGGTGTTCTCTTACTAGGGCCATGATGCTTAAACCTCTATTTCTCATTCCCCCCTGCTCTTAAAGTTATCTCTGGTGGCTACTTAATGGCCGTTACATTTGACCAAGCTGCATTTTCTGAAAAACTGTGGTGATGCCCTGAAGACAGGACTTTCAAGCTTCAGATATATGGACAAATTTAAAAAAAGAAGATCCCACAAGAGCAAAGTCGACTCTAAGCTGTACAATGTAGTGTTGAAACACTGCACGTCAAACATGAAAAATCTCTGAAATGTATGACAGGACACAACCTGATACTGCTGCATTTAGTTCCAAAACCACCAAAATCAAAACAATTGCAGATTATGAATGTGTTCGCATGCAAGCTGCCAGCTAGCGGTGTGCTCAGAAATTAATGGAGCCACTTGCAATTTTTATCTGCAGAAAATGTGCTTCAAGCACTTAAGCTTTGCACTGCTGCAACATTGTGAATGGTTAAAATTCATTTAATAAAGAAAAGATTAATATTTAAATAGGCTCCTGGCAATGCACAGTATTAAAATTTAGAATGCACATTGCACATTGTTTGCATAATTAATTCATTGCAGCTTCATCTGTAAATAATATTGTTACCACACCATCGGCCCAGGCATGTGTGTGGGTATGTGTTTGTGTGTGTGTGTGTGTAGCAGGGCGCACAGTCACTGCTGCGCAAACACTGAGAAAATTCCCACAGTACTGTCTTATTTACTCTTAGGATCTGTTCTGTGACACAGGCATGCATGCCAGCGAATACACACACACACACACACACACACACACACACACACACACACACACACTCTCCATGCCCTTCAAAGTCAATTTAGGGGATATAAACATCAATAAGTCTGCTTCTCACCATCATGTGGAATGTAGAGTATGCTTACCATGATCTACTTGAGATCATAATCTATAGGCTATTTTGTGGCATCTCTTTTAGGCTCTCATGTTGCTGCTGACCTCAAAACCTGACCTGGTACATAACTTGCTATGGTACATGAGGAATAAAAATCAGCTAAACCATGATGAATGCCAGATTACACTGCAACAGTTTTTTGAAAGTATTTTCTTAATCATTTTTAAGAAGTGGGTCCATTCACAATCAGTACAAACAATCTCCATGAAAGAATCAACACTTATTGTCTAAATAATAAACTGCAGTGTGGCAATAAGTTCACCACTCTTGCACAATCAGTGCTGATTGTTTTTTTATTTGATTGCGGCCATTGTCTTTGTTTTTTTGGAACAAAAACATGTCCATATCGCAGATCACAAATGACAAAACAAATGTTCATGATAACACAATTAAAACTCTTTAGGGTCAAGGATTTTGAATACTTTCTGTGGTGGTTTACACACATCTGCTGTTTCCAATTCCTCTGTCTTGGTTTTTTTTTTTACTTGTTGATAACACCACAAGGTAGACCCTAAACACTACATCATGCAGCAGGGGCCACATAATTAACTCAATCAAATCTCCAATGCCAACCAAGGTTTTTACACTATCCCTCTGTGTTAGCATCCCTCCTCCAACTTTTTTTCTGTCCCTTCTCTCTACCTTCACCTCTATTCTCTCTCTCTTATGTTACAAGTACCACGCACAGTATTCACTTTTTGTTCATTGTAGCCTATGTGCTGAAAGCCTTGGCCTCTTTGTTCTCTACTGCGGGCCACCCATAATGCTGTTCTAGTGTTGAGCTCAGCGAGATGAATAATTCACCTGGCGGACTGTGGCATCTCTTGTAACATCTTGACCCCCACCCCCCCGTCCTCACACGGCTGGGACATTTAACACACTCCTGAAGGAGATGCACCCATGATTCTCCTCCTCTCCTCTCACCTCAGTTCCTCTCCTTTCCTCACCACCACCTCCCCTCCATCAAATATTTAGACATTGTGGATGGAGAGGTGAATATCGTTGGCTCCCACCAGGCTTTCACTCACTGTCTCACCTCATCTTCTTTCCTCATGCCACATGTCCTGCTGTTCTTCTCAAATCTCTCTTTACACACGGAGGCAACAGGGAGACGGAACAAGGCGATGAGTGCTTGAAACATTTAGGTTTCTGCCACCCCCTTCCCTCCCCTCCCCTCCCCTCCCCTCCCCTTGAGTGGCCTTGTCAAACACACTAAAATCTCTGCTCTGTGCTGGAGAGAGGGCTGTAATGATGGCCTGACGGTGTCTAGTGTAAAATCGGACTCATCTTTTCCCTTTATTGGTTGTAATAGTACCAATACTACTCAGTGGCCCGCAGACACCCTCAGGATGCAGACCAACACAGCCACATGTTTTCCCTGCTGTATCTCTCTGAAAGAAACACAAAGGCTGGAATGTTAGACACTTTCTCTTTAAGTGTTTTATGTGTGTCACACTTCTGTTTGCGGTTGATATGCTTGTCACTCAAGATGATGTGTGGGGTGATGGAGAGAGTGTGAATATGTGTGGATGTATCCCAGTAGGATTGCCACACCTGTTCACATCGTCAAGGTCCAGAAGACCTCTTATAGTCTCAATCAGCTTCTTCATATACAGTAAAACACAATTTTATGCCCAAGTTAGAGCATTTTTTGTGTTGTTATTGTTCTTCTCACTAGTTTGAAGTGGGTCTGGCTGAGTTTAAAAAGGTGACCACATGCACGCAGACCTGGAATATTTACTGGTTGCCTTCAAGTTTATGGTGACAACAAAACTCCAGGAAGTCTCTGTGCCTGGTCACAAAATGGTCAGACACACTAACGCCTGTACAGCCACAATGGGTTGTTGTTACACTTTGATTTTTGTACCAATTAAACAAAGCTTGTTAATTAGTAACCATTCAAGGTGCCTGTAGATTTTACCTGTGGACAGAGCCAGCTTAGCTGTTAACATATTTCCAGTCAGCTGCGCTAATCAGGTGTAGCTTAATATTTACTGTAAATGTGCTCTCCTTCCTATCATCTAAGTAAAGTCAATAAGCATATCCCCCAAAATGTGAAACTATTTCTTTAATAACTAGTACAGAGGGATGTTGTTATTCCTCACTTTAATATTAATTGTTAATTATTTAATAATTTACATGTAATGTTTTAGTGAAACGTTTGATTCAAAACCAAATGTTTTGTAGGCTTTAGCACATAAGTGTGTGTCTGTGGTGCTGCAGGTACACAAGCTCAAAATTTCAGCTTTGTGTACAGAGCATGTGTATTGGCCCCCGCAGGGTCACAATGTCTCTTGTGTGTTTGTCATCACAGCTTTTGTTCCTCACAGCCCTACTATTCTGGGCAGAGAAAGGTCATCTCCCCCTCAGTTACTAGCACCTTAAGGATCATAACCACACACAGCCTGATTTCTGTGTCGTGAGGCTCTGTTGTTCATTTTTAGCATTGTGTCTGCCTATGTACTGTGTTTAGAGTAGATGTAGGGGGTTTATGTCAGATTTCTGTATCTATTTTGGATCAGCTACAGTACATGTCTGAGTACAGCTTAGGAATGGTTCTTGGAATATTATAACATATTACTGTTTATTACCGTTTACTGTATTATTACATATTACTGAGTTTTACTGTTTTAATTTTTTCATATAAGAAGGAAAATGTTGTGTGTCTGTGTGTTGGTTTGTTGGTTCTTTGACCACATTGAGACAGATGCTGTAGTGTAAGTTAAGTTGGATTTAAAACTTCTGTGCTTGTCGAGTACTGAGGTATGTGGCAGTTGAAGTCATGTGCTTGCCTCTCTATTTATGTCTGTTGGGTGGTTCTTGGAAACCTGACCCGTGCAACATGACATCTCCACCCCGCACCCTTATGACGTATTCTTGCATTTGGCCTCCCCCTCTCTGGAAAATACAGAAAAAAGCCTTCGTCACCTTAGCCCATATGTGCAGAATGATGGAGCTAACAGCTGCTTCGGAACAACTGAAACACAGCCACAATGATACACACCTCCGGCTTGAGGAGCGAATTAGAAACGAAACCATATGCTGCTGAAGGTTATGTGAGACCACACGATTCAGAGTTCAACTCTCTAGACTCCAAGAAAGATACTTTCAACTTGAGAACGGTAGTTTAGCTGCTGATAAATGCAAACTGCAGTACATTGATTTGGGCATTTAAGAGTGTGTGTGTCACCTTTACTTGAGAGTCTCCTGATATTTTCAAACCAGCACCAATCAAATAGCTGATACGTGTATTGATTAAGCCAGGACTTTTAAAGTCCTCACCAACAGGACATCTCTGGATGGTTGTAGGGGTATGAATGAGTAATGTTCCAACTGCTATGGACGATTTGGATTGAGCTGTCAGCTAGCAAGGAATGCTATGATCTCTCCATGTTTGTAGGTTTGTGTTTTTCCTGTGTGTGTAAATAGGGATTTGGTTTCCCATATGGCTGTGTATGTTTATACTACCCAGAGCAGCAGTCACCGCAGGGTGGGCTTTTATTAAAGAGTTGTAATGAGTGAGAGCCATCATGAGCCAGCTCGCGTATTGATTACCTATAAAGAGCACTCAGTGGAGACGTGCTGTGATCCATAGATAATGCTGCACACAGGCAGGATCAACTTAGCCTGGTTCCAAATGTCTGAATCACTGCCCACATCTCAAATTTTGATGCAATTCAAAGTTCTGGTGATTGGTTGTTTTCTTGGTTGGAAAAAACAACTGAGCCAATCACAGTTTAAATCAAGAAATGTTTATGTACATGCTTTCCCAGTAGAGAATATCAATCTCTGTGAACTCTCTAAACCTGTGCTAACTCTATACTGGTTAATGAAGCCCCAGTGCTGACTGAAAATGATGTCAAAGCAGCCAGACATGTCTTTAAGGTGTGTCTGTTCAGAGCAAAATCAAATCCTCCCACAGAGAGCAGCTAACAAGAAGGCAATCAGACAGAATAATAGAGTGGTAACGAAATGGCGTTTCAATCTGAGCTTCAGACGAGATTCAGCTCCCATCCAAATAAGACTTTAGCATTATATTACCAAAGGTGTCTGCACACTTCTGCATAGCAACAATAATGTGACACATATATTGACACACACGCACACACAAACACAAATCAAGAACAACACACAGAATCCATTTTGTCACTTTGTCAGTGAAGGAAACCTGATGCTAAATGCTGATGTACTAATGTATTGCAGGGCTTACTTCAAACCAACAGTTGATTAGTTTGTCAGTGTGTGACATTGAACTTTTCTATTGGTTGCTTTAAGCTTTGCCTTAGTGGCTCTGTATTTATGGAAAAGTAAGTGGAAATGTAACCAAGCAAATAATCAGTCTGGGATGATTACAAAGAAATAAGCACTTGAATTTCTGAACAGTAAGAGGACCATGGAAGTGTAGAGCATCTTAGACAATGCAGATCTTTCATTCCATATCATATGGACTGAAAGAGGCTATTTCAGTAATACATTCATACCTCAGAATTATGTTTTTATAGAAGTAAAATAGCTCTTTTGTTAATAAAAGTCACTTGACTGTCCAACATGATTTCCCTGTGGGAGGAGTAATGTTTGTGTGGTCTGTTTTCTGGGTCTGTTTTCCCCGTTCCATTTCCCTATTTGATTTAATTGCAGAATAAGTCGGTCTTAGGTACTTATTTTGAATATGTGGTGGTGTGCTACCACAGTGGTTTAATATAGCCAAGTAACTTTAATCAACTATTGCATTGAAGCACAATTTTGATGCCACGTAATCCTTCTATCTCACTATTTCTTACTTTTTATAGGTACTAGTTACTTTACAAATACAGTTACATAAAAAAAGAGGTTATAAGACATGATGATTTGTTATAGAGAAACATATTTTGATAATCATTTACTAATTATAATTATTATTACCATTTCATGGTTACAGCATCTAAAATGTGTAAATGTTCTAATTTTAATTTTTCTTGTAATTATTAAATAAATGTAAATAAAGAAAAGATTTTTATTTTTATTTTTTTTTTAATATAATATAATGTAGTAAATGTGATGGGCATTTCTTACATTTTAATTTAAATAATTAATTTAATTTTCTTCAATGCTGCTTTAACATTAATGCATTAGTAATAATAGGCTAATATATAATAGTATAATAGGCGAAGGCAAATTCTGTTTTACTTTTGATTCATTACATTTTCCTGGTTGTACTTTACTTTTTAAGTAGCTTGTACTTTTAATGGAGTACTTTCATAGCCTATTATTATTACTTTTACTTAAGTAAAAGAGCTGAGTACTTCCTCCACTACTACTCAAGTTGTATACGTATTAACTACCATGTAGACTGCCTTTACTTTCCACTATATTATTTGAACCTCCAAAGTAGGAAGGTCATGTACAACATAGTGTTGTCAAACAATCTGCCACAGTAAATAAAAACATAATCTATCAATCTATTATCCATTATTATCTGTCTATTGAGCAAGACTGTTCATTTGATGGTGCACAATGTGAGTGATTGGTAATATCTGATCCCAATTTAATACACAACAAGAAGCCAACTACTGAGTATTTATTATGTAAGTGACAGAGCATGAGCAAACAAGTAAGATATTGTATTTAGCAGTCTTTCTTGTTGTGAGTATTATATAAACCATGACACATTGCTGATCTGGTACCAGACTCTATTACTGTAACCATTGGCTGTTGTTCTCCAGACTAATGTAGCAAAACCTGAGTCGACAAAATGGACGTTGAACTGTATGCTGGTGTGTGCATGACTTCACCTTTAGTGTCAAGGCTTGTTTGGCTCGACTTTACAAGGGTTTTGTCCTAATGAATCTGACCTTCCATAAGGCTTGAAGCTAATGGTGTACAAAACTGATGTAGGTGAAATAAGTGCTTCAATCAGAATATGTTTACAAGTGTTTGTGTTGTTTTATTGTATATCAAATACTATATGTCATTCAAACAAGGGCAGGAAACATGACATTAGGAGCTGAGAACAGGGAATTGTGTCTCCCTGATATATAACATGGTTAAAATGAATTTTGCACACTACATGACCTCTTACAAAGTGAATTCTGTAACTGATACTAAAACAGATTTTCTAAGGTCATGTTGATTTACTATGGCATTGAATCTAGTATGCCTGCCAGTAGATCATGCTGGGGATGAGAAAGCACTGCAGCAGCACTGGGAATGGACAGAAAACATACACTATGTGTAAGTACAAGCAGATACACAGATCCCCCTGAGGCTGGAGAACGGGTACTGAGATTGAGAAGTCACCCCATCACTGGTGATCCATGCAGGTCGACACAAAAGCCAACAACCCCGAGACAAAACGCATGAATGCACAGTATCGTTACAACAGACACACACACACACACAAGCGCACACATGCACACGCACGCACAAATACACACACACGCGCGCCTGAGACAGTTCATTTCAATGCAAATAAGTGTTTGCCCCTCTTCTGGGAGGAGAGATCTGAAGACTGCATTTTCTCTTTTCTGTCATATGGAGACTTGGGTAGAACCAAGCAGCCAAGAGCACATACAGTGCATTGCTTGTTTGAACTGATATATTGAGTTTTATGTTAAGTACCAGGCAGTTTTGTCCTGGCTTGTTGCATTTGCACTTTGTTCGAAGATGCAGTCGTGCTCATACTGAGAGATGTGTATGTATATTATCTTGAATGTACTGTATGGCTTAATTGTTTAGCCTCACACAGTCGCTGTACTCTTTGCTGATATATGGTCCATTCTCTACTATATGTCTGCAGCATTACAGATGAGGCTTGATTCTTAAGCCCTCCCAGTGGGCCTTTGTCCTCAAAAGAATGGAGGCTCCTCACTTCATCGGATAGATTACAGCCAATTAAATGTGCCTGTTATCACCCATTAATTACCGCCACCACTTCCTCTAGAAATAGGCCTGACCAAGAAACGGCTGTGGACGTAAAATTGACCCAGATACATCAAGATGAGTTTCCATTTTTTACCTCTTTAATCAGCTCTCATCAACAGAGGCCTATCATTGAACCAAGTCATCTTTCACATTCATTCCCAGTGAGATGTGTATTGCTGGGTTAGCGTATATGTATAAGCAGAAAAATGTAATGCATATATGCAAGCCACTGCATATGGAAGCATACATGTGTTCAAATGTACACACTGCTTGTGTCCTGCAGAACGTGCACGTGGTGTGTGCATGTGCTGGGTTATTTGAGGTCAGAACTGATGGAGTGGGCTCCCTGAGAGACAGGCAGCGGCCCTGAAGGATTGACATTCGGTGACACCTCTCTCCGTCAGCCTGATTAGTCACTGCTTTGATGTAGCAGCCTATATTAAAGCTCTTATGTGGAAGATAGCCTGACACTTGCCAGCTGAATAGGACTGATTGAGACAAATAGAGAATCTCAAGGTGTATGAGCAACATAATACTGAAACACCTTCTCCAATTGGTGGGTCAAATTGCAACACTCCTGCCAACTACCATGCCTCTGTGATGTGGTGCAGATGTGTTAGACTGTGTGAGCACCTGTCTGTTCTCAGTCTTTTGGAAACACTGTGTGCTTGGCACTTGTAGAACAAGTAGAATCTCAGAATGTGAGCAAAATCACATTTACTCCCTGTCTGCTTCCTTTTTTTCTCTTATATTCTCCCGTGTACTTCCTCCTTCTTTACAAGCTCACGGGAGTCGACAGCTGCCCCCTAACCCAGAAATCAAGCATTAGAGGAACAGCCTGACAATTAGTCAGCTATTGTCTCACTGGGATGGGATCAGAGTAACAAGACAGACAAAGAGCAAAAAAGAGAACCAAAGAGAGGTTCAAGGTGTATTCCCTCCCTGGGAACGTTGAAGAACATATTTAGGGTTTCACATTTTTTAGTCACATGTTTGTTTTCATGAACTTTTAATCACCTCAGAAAGTTGCATGGCAAAATTATTTTAAGCATGCGCACTGGTACTTCAATTCCTGTTTTATGACTAACTGCAAAATATGAAACATCTATTTTTGGGAGCTGTATGTATTCCAACGGAGCAGGGTGGGGAATGTTGAGACGAAAGTTGAAATGAAATGATTTTCAGTTGGGCAAATTCAAACGTCAGAGTTCACCTAAGTTGAACTCAAAGCAAAACCATAAAATGAATTCACTTCACCTCCGTCAACAAATCTACTGATTTCAGTGATTCCACTGAATTTAATCAATTTTGGTCCAATATTTTTTATTGTTATTAATGCTGATAAAACTCAGCCCTAATTAAAATTGGCCAGTCCTGAATAAATTCTGAGACATTTTTTTAACCCTTACTATCAATAGGAAAAGTGTGCAACTATTTTTTTTTCATTCTTCTTGCATTTAGTTGAAGCATTTAGTGCTGACTTGATTTTAATTACGTTGGGTTCAATGGTGGCAGTGCTGGTCAGTCTTCTGGTTTGTTTGCTGCTTTGTAAGTTCATGTCTATGACTGGCAAGTAGTTATCAAGATATTCCGCTCTTCTGTTGTGGCGTGATTCAACATTGTCTTAATCTGGCATGTCTGGTTGTTAGGCCACATCATACTTGTGATGAATGATGTGACAGAATATACCACACTGGCCCCAATCAAGCCTGAAATGCTTGTGATTATAAATCAGAAATCATCTGTCCTCACTTCTTCTTAAGTTTAGCTGTAGTACCATGTTCATATTGGGCTACAAATCGCCAGATTACCTGGCTTTACATGAAATGTGAAATGGAGATTCATAGTCCTCAGAGGATAATTCATTAATTTTAGTGACTAAATATATATCCTTTGTTGTTGCCATCAGGCTAAAATTTCAAAAGTGAAGATCATATTTATCAAAATATAATGTCCAAGAAACTAATGTCTGGTTTCATTCATGCTGTCAAGGGAATAAACCTTTTTAGTTCAATAACCCACAGACCTTTAGTCCAGCACCATACTTTTTTGTCCCCTGCTCCAGGAAGTACAAATCTAGATTGTTTTACAAGAACACCAATTTAGACAACTTAGGCCAATGTGTAATGTGTAAAAATATATCTCTGAGTAATTGTATGTACAGGGGAGAGAGGGTATGAGAGTGTGAGCATTCTTCACACACTGACGACGATACACCTCACTCTGAAAGAAGCTGTTTGACATATGGAATGTTAAGAGGACAGCAAAGGGAGAGATGAGGTAAGTGATGAAGTGAAAAGAGGAAAAAGTTTCAACCTGCTGTTATACATGGCTAAGGGGCGGTGATGAAGAAAGTAACTTTGTATGAGTGTGTGTGTGTGTGTATGTACATGCACGTGTCTGAGCAATCAAACTTCCTTGCAGTTCTGTTAGTTCCACGGTTGTAGGAAACATTTTACATGATCAAAGCATTTAACACTCCCGAGGCCTGGGCACCAGGAAGCTTCCTCACTACCCCTTTCTTCACACATCCACGCACGTACACACACACACACACACACACTCCTGCACACACACACACACAGAGCCATACAACTACATATACCAGTTCATCCAGCCTTACCCTGCACATCTTCAGGGATTTTACAACACTGAAGTCACCCAAACATTTCCGCCTGGAATGGACCGCCACCAGGTTCTGAGATAAGCCGAACGTAGCTGAAGCCCCTCAGCTCTTGTCTCCTCAGCAGCTGCTACAGCAGTAGCAGAGTGGTATCAGCTCGACCACAGCAGCCACATACCCTCCCTATCTCTCTTCCCCTCCCCCCAAGGTGCTCTTTGACAGAAATAATTGAGGTAGGGAGGTGGTGGGAGGTTAATGAAGCACTCCCAACACACGGGTGACCTTTCCCCAGCCCCTGCGCAAATCATCGCAGCACAGTTTTTTGGACATTTTTAAATGAAAGCCTTTAAATAATTTATCTAACTATAGTTCCCGGAAGGCCCTTCATTAGAGATTGGCCGTGACATTTCCCTCCTCTCATACTTACCGCCTCACATTCAGTCCAAGAATATCACTGTCGATTTCTCTCGCCTTTGTCTCTCTTCTGCTGTCATCTCAGTCTTGGTCTTTCTGCCTCTGTCTTAATGTCTCGCTCCTTCTCTCTTTCTTTCTACTCTCTCTCTGTGACATTAGCCACATTAAAGATTGAGATTTCAGGTGTGACAGACAGGCATCAGGCATCAGGATGTGAAATGTGATATTGCCAGGGTGGGATGGAAATTAAGCTTATTTAATCTTTAAGCATGTCGCGGGCTAACTGACAGTCAAATAGACAGCAGGGAGGAAATAACGGCAGACGTGAAGACTGATTAATCATCTGCTCAGGTACTGAACTGTACACTGGTAATGAGCAAATTAACAAGTTTGCTTCTGTTTTGTTTTTATCTCTGTGTCATTTGAGTCCCAATGAAAATGAAAAATGCTACCATGGAGTGGTTGTATGATTAAGAAGCTTTTCTTGTAAAGGATTGAAAAAAGATGGCATAAGGAGAGACAGGCAGACTCAAACTGAATGCCTCTTTGTTACTTCACTGTATCTCCACTGAAACCAGGATACATAATATTGACTTCTGTTTCATGCCTGCTTGATTGTGATGAAGACAGATTTGTATAGTATTAGTCAAGCTTGTGATGAGACATACAGCTTCAGTGACCAGTGAGGAAATCAACTCTATTACTATTGCTTATGGAAGATGGACATATGAGTATGCATGTGTAAACATAAATCAAACACAAAAGTGCTGAGGTCTTGCACACTTATGATACGCATAGACACACTTACACCACATAGTACAAGGGTGTGAAAGACAAAACAAACCAGATCAGATATGTTAAAGGAAGAGAACTGTCATTTCACAAGAAATTGAATTCATCAGACCCATTTTTCTGATGAAACACAGAAAAATCAGACATGACAACCGTTCCAGTTATACAATATTGATATTAACGGAACTGTTATCAGATACAATGTATGAGTCACTGCCATTTTTCTATGTTTGTGTCTATGAGTTTGTCTCATAGACTTTCATAACTTGAATAGCATCTGTGTCGCTCTAGTAAGTCTCTGGTCAAGAGAACTTGACACACTACAACCAAAGCCCGAATGATTGTAGAGATAATCTCATCTACGCTTCCACTGGCCAATATACATATTTAAGAACTGCAACTTCAAACCAGGCTTGTAAATTGGCAGCATAACACAATTAAATACCAATATCAAAGCAGCAAGGTTTAATGTCTGCAACAGCCACATAATTTAGTCTGATTTCAAATTTTCCGTTATCTTCCAAATACACTGGACTTTTGTCTGTACTTCATTCCTTATGATTGTTCTTCTTCATGTGGCATCAGCACCATGAATCTTTTATTCACTTCATTAGTCAGGAAGTTTTTCCACTCCCTTAATAAATCTGTTTCTTCGCCACTGCAGTTCATTCTTAGCACTCCTCCACCACCCCTCTTTCTTTCATACACTCTCTTTCTCTCTGTCTCTGTTTTGCTGTATCAGAAGTTCTTTATTACCGAGAAACAAGGGCAGATTTATGCCTTTGTCCGGGATGGAGGCAGGTGTAGTTTGCAGAGTGCGTTGTAAGGGATGAGTTGTGTGCAGGATTAGTTTGCAGAGAGAGGAGAGGAGAGGAGAGGAGAGAAGGGTTTTCTAGTTGTCGGTTACCTTGTGCTGTAGTGTAGATGCAGGCAGAGATAATAGGGAAGGATTGCTTCATTAACTCTCAGGGTCCATGACCAGGGTCTGTCTGTGGCTGTCTGTGTTGCTCACCTTGGAGGACTGCTGCCTTCGCTCTTTTTCTCTTTCTCTGGCCCTTGGTTTGTCTGGTCCTTTCTGCTTTCTCTTTGTCTGCTAAGGCCGGGATTTGTATTTAGAGTGGGTGAAGCCATGGAGATATTTTGGACTGATGTGTAAATTTCACTTATGTAAAGAAAGATAACCTAATGATCAACCACCACGAAAGGCTTCTAAAATGAAAAAGAAACCTACTGGCTTAAGTTTTACCACAACAACTTTACATGTGGTTAGGTGGTTTCAAATGATAAATGAAGAATAAAGACAGGTTGAATTGCCCATTTAGACTCTAACGAGCTTTGAATTTAAAGCCACTCATGAGATTATACCATAAAAATTCAGTGCATTTGCACCACTATTCTACTCAGTAACAATGACTTGGTGTCAATATTGTTTGAACACAGCTAAATACAGGTTTTCACCTCCCAGAATTTAACACTTCCCATGGCAGCTTGATTCTATTTTGATTATTTCCTGTGTTGTGTGCTTGGTGATACACTTTTCTTGTTTCAGCAGGTTACGCTATATTTCAGACAGAATAAGGGCAAAAAGCACTATTAGTTGCTGCCTCGAACACATTGTGCCACAGTTCTGTTTTCAAGATCTAAACATTTTGAGCGTAGGAGTGGTTGCCTTCCATTTTTCTCCGAGTGGAGAAACCCACACATACACACACACACATAGACACACACATAAACATACACACACACAGAAGTATCACAGTAAGTGATTGGATGTTAACCAGTCTGGAATAAAACAGATGGAAGACTGCGCTATAGCACCAAACACAGGAAATTGATTTATCCCACCCAGCCCCCTCCTGTTTTCCCATAATCCTTTACTGTCTTCACTTCTCTCACCATTACACACTGACACACAATGATATACTTTGCACTTATACCTAACCGTTTAATCTCGGTCCACATATTCCATGTCTGCTCATTCAGCTATATACATTATAAAAAAAAAAAAAACCCGTCAGGCACCTTATCATATGTGAAGAAGGTTGACAAGAACAATTAAAATTCTTCAGTATAATCCTGTTGCTACAGCTGTTGCAGTACTTAATCAATGTACCTCGCCTTTCCCTCTCTGCTTTCTGCGTATCGCTGCAACTTTCCCAGAACTAATTGTGGAGATATTTAATGGAGATAGGTGCTGTCTGGCTGCCACAGCCCGTCCACTGCAGCACACTGTAATGTTTTCGACTTTTAATTAGCCAGAGACTTCTTTTTCAAACCATGACCAGAGGAGCAAAAAATTTCTTTGTTTCTTTCTTTATTGTTTGTGGTCACTGTGTGCATGTTTTTACTGTATGAACACATGTATACATTTGCTTGTTTATTGGCCTCCTCTCTCCAGATAACTTATCACCCTGCAGCTACTTGTTCATTTAGCACAATGACAGCCTTACATATTACTGCTGTTGCCTTTTTTGTTGTTGTTGCCACTCAAATTAATAATTCGCTTTTTTGTTAACTGACTGATGTAAAGTGGGCTAATCCCTTTATGAGAGGAGAGGGTGAGGCTGAATTTGTCAGCGAGTGTTTGTTAATGAATCAAGCTTGTATCATCGGTATGCACAATGTGTTATTGTGTAATGTGCATGCGGGTGTGTGTGTTTTGTCTGGGAGGAAGCGGGGCTAATTTCCACCCTGCTAGGGTCCTAGAGGAGTAAGCTGCTTTTGACCTGATAAGCTCATTAGAATTCCACACTAATTACAACAGGCCCTGTTTGGCTGTCACCAGATGAGAACAACAGGTCCCGACCACATCAGCCTACCTAGGGAGAGTAAAGTAAGGGAACAGAGGAAAGGATGGGTAGATGCTTCTGAGTTGGAGAAAGTGAGAACAAGGGAAAGTAAGAAGAAAAGGAGAGTGGAATGACTGAAAGGTAGAGGGAGGAGTGAAATGAGATGTTCAGTTGTACAGGTGTGGGAGAAAAAACTGATTTGACTACTATTCTAGTTAGTAGTTACAAGTTTAATAAAAAGTAGATATTACCAATAGATAATCCTACAACTTTGATGCAGAAAAGAAGACAATGACAATAGAAATCGAGAAAGACGGAAGTGGAAGAGAACGAGAGGGAGAGATTGTAAATTAGCCGGGCCGCTGCAGAGTGTTTTCCCTGACTTGTCGAGGCTAAACTGAGGGCAGCAGGGAGTGGGGCCGATATGTCAGAATCTCCCTGGCAACCAATCCTTCAGACGCCCACCCACACACACACTCACACACATACACTCACGCACACACTTCATATGCAGCACCCTGTTGTGGCTGGGCCGGCGTGTTGTTTGCATCCCGGCCCAGATTAAATCTAAGGCAGGCCTGGAAAATTTATAACAGGGTCGCTCTGCCTTGAAAACCAGACCGGCTCTCTCTTCACATTCTTACTCTCTCATTCTTTTTTTTCCTCACCCTTTCATCCTCTGTTTCCCTCCATCCCCCCTCCTCTATTTCTGTGTGTCTCACGTTGCCTTTTATATTTGCCCGTCTTGCTTCTCTCTGTGTTTTTCTCCCATAACTCAGGCTGCAGTGCCAACAGTCAAAAGGATCACTCCCTTCCATTCACTGCATATGTGTTGTGTCTGTCTGTGTCAATGGTGTGCATTAACATGTTGTGTGAGGACTATACTATCTGGGGGGGCGGGGGTAAAAGCACTCACAAGGGACCCGTCTGACTCGACCTCTATTATTCCCTTCCATTTGCTATTTCCTCTCACTCTGCCGCAGAATGTGAAAGGGAATTATTAGAGTATGTCGATTTGTTATCTGTGTCAATATAAAGCATCCCTCTAATCCCGCTGTAGTGCAATAGTCAGTCATACAGTCACTCTTCTCGGCTGTAGTCCAAAGCCACTAGAGCCAGAGGCCTCACTCATTAACCAGGCTTTTCTAAGAGACAGTCGGCCACCCCTCAAGGCCACATCCTGTGTGTGTGAAGCATGGGCTAAATTGTTTATGTGTGTGTTTTTGTGCACCTCTTTTGCATGAAGACATGACACGTGTGTGTTTGTATTTCATGTCTATCTTACTCCAGGGCAGTGTGTGTGTTGCCCCTGGGCAGCAGCTGGTGGGTGGGCAGAGCAGAGCAGAGATGAGTGGGTTAGCTCCTGGCACACATCTGTACCTTGGGACCACTAGCTTCTGGCGCCAGCCATCTTTGGCTGCAATTCATCCCTGGGTCCTCCAAAGGCTGAGCCCCTCAGGAGATGTGCATGATTGCAGATGTGTGTGAACAAATGTCTTTTTGTGCAGCAAGTCTGTTAAGATGTGACTTGTGTGTTTTTGTGCTCTAATGAAATTGTGTAGCCATTTATGTGTTAGTGCCTGTATTGAATGTGTGATGAATTTTGTGTGTGTTTTGCACCACGTGAGTGGTGTGTCCTTGGAAGCTGAGGCCATGAAGTCCTGGCAGAAGAGGATGGGGACGTTCCCTCCACTGTGATGACACTTAATTGGACTCCTGTCAGCGTTTGGCTGTCTTTCACCCTACTCAGTTCCCTCACTTTCTGCTGCACTATCTCTATCTTTCTCTCTCTCTCGCTCTTTCTCTTCCTCTCTCTCCTCTCTGTCCATCCCTCACACTCATCCCTCCCTCTTAATTTGAGAAACAGCAGAGAGATTGATTGGTGGTCAGAGCCTCTCATCTCCCCGCCTTCCTCGAATTTATTATTCTCTTCAACACTCACACACTGATGGTCCCCTGGAGGACTGGGTTTTGCAGTTTGACTCACGCACACACATGCACACACATACACACACACATATATATATGACAGAGATGTCAGCTGTTGATGCATTATCACCTCACAGTAGAACACACAAGCTAGGGTGCACATACACACAATAACATGCACAGTGTCAACTCATACATTATGGATATGCAGAGACTGGAGCAAGATGTATTCACACATGCTCATTAATTTAAGCAAACACAGACACTCTCTGACACAGGAATCAGAATGAGCTGGGGGACTCTGGTCTGACTCAGCATTTCACATGTACTGGTAACATTTCAGCTTCATCTAGATCAGTGTTGATAAAAAAGTAACCATACTGACAGCTACTGTCAGGCATAAATGCCGTATCGTTCAAAAAGGACACTTTTCAATCATTAGCTCCTTCTGGTCACTGAAATAAGTTGCGTGACTACATACAGAATGACTATAAAGATGCAAGTTGTTGAGGTTTAGGCTCAGTCCTGAATGTTTTAAGGAAAAATGAGAGTCTGCAAGAATTTAGCTTTTGAAATGGGAATGAATACCCTGAACTGTAGCGCAAGGCTACACTACACACATAATGTCATAAATTATGTTGACTAGCTGGGGGTAATGTCCGTGCTGTCTGTGCTTCCTTACCTGCTTCTTGCAAGCACAAACTACAAAAATACTTCAGTCCTGAAATTATTATTAGTTATGATTTTGCAATCAGTCTGAATCTGCTTCAAGGCCTCTAAAGCCCTGACTTATGAACCTCTTGTTTTTGGTTGTATATTTTTAGCTAGTTGGGAACTGAAGATTGTTACCACTGCACTTACTGCTATTGACCCTGAGTAAAAAAGACAAATGCTAGAATTCAATAAATAATGTTTCCGTGGGTTATTTAATATATTCAACATGAATTAAAAATCTTCCTTAAAAGAAAAGGCACAATTCTAAGTAAGGTTGGTTAACAACAGTGATAAGCACCATGTTGAGTTCTTCATAACAGAGCTGTAACCACGCCCATATCCATTTCCATTTTCGTCTGTCTGTCCGTCTGTTCCTCAGTCCTTCCACTTGATTCCTTGCTTTGTTATTCTTATTCTGTGTCCTCAGGAGCAAAGTAATGTGTTTGACTAGGTAGTTATTACGCATTTATTTGTAATCTATGTGAGGCTGCCACGACCCCCTCCACCCCATCCCCCACCCCCCGTCCACCCAACCCTCACCCCCCTCTGAATCTGGCAGAGAGCTCTCATCGCATCCTCCCTCCTATTTATGACTCTCCTTTCACTCAGACTGCAACTTTCAATTTACACGCTGCCACAAATCAGCCACACTAACTTTGGGAAGCTCAGTTGTCCACATTGTGAGAGGTTTAAAAGTGTGAGCTTGGCTAATACGTTGGAAGTAAAAGATGCGGGGAGGAGGAGTGCAGGTAGCTTTGCTTGATACATAGTACTGAGGAGCTTTTTTTTTCAAAGGTTTGGACAATGATACCACAAGCTAAAGCCAGGAGGGGAGAGGATGCAGTTAAATGACTTTAATCTCCCTGATTGATTTCAGTATTCATGCAGAGAACAAACTGTTCTTAGTCATATTATGCCATAGTATCCTTTCAATATTTGTGTCCATCTGTAGTGGAAAGCAAAGCCAAATGATATTGAAGAGTTCAGGGCCTGAAAAACGATGCTTTACGACAGACTCAAAATGTTTCATTCGTTGTGTAAATTGCTCTAGCCAAGTAATTTCCCTTACATTTAACACTGACCGCCTTGACTATACTTTAAGTCTAGATCCCGATAGCTACCTTTCATCAGCTCAAGTCTCCCTCAGATGTCGGCTTTTCAGATGTTCAGTCTTATTGAGGAACTGAGCTGAATTTAAGATGATAGAGAAATGTGCCGCAACTTGATACATGCAAGATTTAACATGCTGAAGTATCTCACCTGCCTGTTAATCTAAGGAGGCAAGTCTGAGTGAAACCTGGCCATGTGTGTACGGAGCAAAGAGGCCAGATTAGTAATGCGAATGTATCAAAGCTGATTTTTTAAAAATCTTTAGGCCACAGAATTACCCCTACTGTTAGGCCTACACTGTGGTTTGTAGTTTATAAAATAATCATAAACATTATAATCTAATTTTTGCACAAACATCTTATCATAAAACCACAGCAAACATAAAACATCATTAAAGTGCTGAACATAAAAGCAACATAAAAGAAGTAAAATAAAACAATGATTATGAGAGTTTTTAAACTCATGCATAAACAAGCATGTAAAAAGGGATTTAAAAAGATTATGTTTATTTTCCCCAATTGCACAAATCCGAGTGCATGGCTGCACATGACAATGACCCAACCACCGTCACTTTTTGTAGACTCTTGGCTGACTCTTGCTTGTGAAAAGCAAATCTGCATCTTTCTAACAAAGAGAGGCTGAGATTTGATTTCTTATCTGCATCTTTAATTTTTCAGATGTTGGTTCTCTAAAAGTAAGGACATGGCTTTGTTTATTCAAAGCTGCCTTTGAAAGGTAGCATGAGAAGAAGATGAGAAGAAGTGATTTGTTTGATAGCAACACACATGCACCACACACACACACACACACACCCTGCATAACACAAGCCCATATCACACAGCGGCCAAGGATGACAGGCTTTCACTTTTAAAAGACTGTTATGGAAAGCCCCATTACAGTGCAGAAGGTTTCAACCTCAATTATATGGAGAATATATAGTAGTCAGGCCGCTAATGAAAATGGAGGAGAGTGTCTACTCTAGCAAACAGCTTTCTGTGAAAGATGGGGAAGTAATCTATTCTCTTTACGAGGAGCAGTACTTTTTTCCCCTCTGATTGCCACAGCTTTAATGAAGAGCTTACATACCTGAGGGGAATGATTCAGGAGCCAAGCATTGGGCAACATATTGGATGTAACTCTAAAATGGAAGTCAGGAAAGCAGGTCTTTACATTGTATTTGTATCTGTGTGTGTGTGTGTGTGTGTGTGTGTGTGTGTGTGTGTGTGTGTGTGAGAGAGAGAGAGAGAGAAAGAGAGAGTGTGTGCTTCTTAAAAACTTGTCGAAAACGTTAGTTTCAGGTCCTCTCCATACACAGTGCAGGTGTGAGCTCATGTGCCAACAATCTTACCTAACCACTCACGCCCTGCGTCTAAAAGGATAGCAAACACACACACACAAACACACACATACACACTAGATATGCAAGCAAATCCAAACATGTGACGGAACACAGGAAGGTGAAAACTTGCAGTATGTTCATGTATGAATGCCTTTGTGTGTGTGTGTGTGTGTGTGCATGTGTGTGCGTGTGTCTGTGTGTCTGTGTGTCTGTGTGTATGCCTGCGCGTGTGTGTGTTTGTGCATGCATGCGTGTAGCCAGCCAAGCGGAACCAAAGACACACACCATGAATACACACTTGTCAATGTGTTAACATCCTCTGCAGTATGTCGTGGAGCTCTCAAAACTCTTCTTGGCTTCAAACTTAGAAAGATCACCATTTTTTAACAAGAAAACATGTAGGTCTTTACATGTGCACTTCTACACATTGAAACCTCACACCACCTCTAAAGCTGAAGAAATATTTTAATTTGTTTTACTTCCTACTATTAAAACAATGTCTGAATATATGCCTTCAATATATTTATTTTTTAAACTTGCCACCACCAAATTTGCTTGTGGTGAATCTGGTGAACCATTCATGGTTCAGTGGTATTGTATATATAGGCTAAATAGTATAAAGTTTGGAAATACTTTCCCATTCACTTGAATATGAAAATGTAGTATATAGTGTTGTACATACTTTATATTTGGTATATATTATAGATACATTTGATTTGGACTTAAAGTGGAGAGAACCAACAACAACTAAAATATTTTTTAAAATTCTATACCAATCCAAACTTCATGAAAGCAATGCTGATTAAAAAGCTGGTTTAGAATTGATTTTGTTTGTTTGTTTGTTTCAAATTTAAACCAGGAATTGTAAGAGAAATGAGACCAAAAGTCTGAGTGTATTTCAGTCATTTGTGCCTTATGTCACAAACGTTCACAAAATGACAAGCTGTACTCTCTGGAACCTTTTTGAGATAATAACAGAACACACTTCTGTAATTTGAAACTACTGTAGTTGCCTGTCATACTGAGTTTCAAACTTGGAGCACTTAAAATGAGTAAGTACTGTTAATGTTGATTAACTGCAATAAAATGAATCAAGAAGTTGACAAGGTAATTCGTTTATATGAAATAATCGTCTTTCTCAGTAAGCTATTTGTGGCAGGTGTGATTATTTATTTAATTTTCTGATTTTTATTGTTTACCAGCACTTGGAGGGTGATGCAGACCCTAATCTTGGACACTAAGTAAGAGTTCCTGCAGACAATGTACAATCAGTGTTGTTTATACGACAGATATCCTGCAATCGAATCCAATCAAGGGAACTATACCTGCTTGTCCGTGTTACCTGTTATCAAAAGAATAGCTTGTTTTGTTAATCATGTGTCATAAATATTGGTCTTGGTAATATCGACTGATGCACAAAATTCTGTCTAGACTAATGTCTGCTATTACACAAACCTCAAGCAGCGCTCAGAATAAAGAGCGAGAACTCCAGTAAGTCAGGTCTGAGCTGCAAAAGATCACGCCCGGGTTAATACACCAAGCCAGAGGGAGATAAAGACAAAGAGAGAGACAGGAAGAGGGGGAGGGAGAAATAAGATTTCATTTAAGAGAGTGTGCCGCTGCCTCAGAGACAGTGCAGTGATGTGAGGCTGACCTCTAGAAGGAAAGCAGCAGCAGGGGTCACTGAGGTTGATCCAATTCTGGGCAGTCAGTGCCAACACTCTGATTAAGAGGTGATGAAGAGGGCTGGCTGACCATCATCTTTGCAGGCAGATTCACTCTAGGCTGCATGTGAGGTGAGAGCGAGGAGGGACAAAGAAAGTTCAAGCAAAATAGCTGGAGAGATCATGAGTAAAGGCCCTCAAATTACGGCTCTTGCATAATTTATGTCTGTTCCAATATAATCATCACAGTAAATCACAGCATATCAATGTCATCTCTTTCATGGTGACAAATGATTGTCCAGTTAATTAAAGTAAAGCAACATCACATTGGAAAGATTAAACAATTCTGAATTTATGAGCAAAAAAAGAAAAAGCTGCTGCAGCTTTACTCTGATTAGACTAACAGCTAATGGTAGCTAGCTTTAGCAAACCTATATAACATAAATATTTGTGTATCGGATGTTCTGTCTGATCGCATTTATATATTTTTTTGTGTTTTATCACAACAATAACACAATCAGTGAACAACACCTGACCTTAACAGCAGACTCTGAGTAACACCACTTAGTGATTGTGTCTTTGACGCAATTACATTAAGACAATCTGGGTAAATGGAGGGAAATTCAGTGCAGCATCATGCTATAATTACAACATATTGCTACAATGGGTGCTGTTTATTAAAGTCTTGCTTCAATGCCATGGTTACTCTGAGACATGCAGTACAGGCATGCACCTATGAGAAAGTAATGTCTGATAATAATAGTTAATTGCTGTCAAAAGCGGCACACTTTGCCCCAGTACATAAGTGTCCCTATATATCTATTAACTATTTCCTTATATGTGTGACTACTAACACAGATTAGGGGCATGGTGGCCTAGAGGTTGAGATGTCATATAGACATAGCAATGTTTTTGATTTGACACTAAGATGACACCATTACTAACAACATATATAAGGCTGTGTGTGTATGTGTATGCATGAGAGAGCAGTAATGATAAGCAATGAAACCACAGATGACATTAGTTTGCTCCAACACAGACAAGGAAAATACTGAGGTCAGCGAAAGTGAATTTAGTCTCTTCTCCAGTGAGCCAGTGTATCACCAAGTATTTATCCGTGTGTGTGTGTGTGTATGTGTGTATGAAGTGGTGGGGAGTAATGGCATGGAGGCGGTGGTGCGGAGTTCCCCTGCTGGGCGACTGCTCAACTCTAATTAGGCCTGTCTCAGCAGTCTTTCCCCACCCTGGGTTTCTGCACCTCTCTGCCTACCTGTCTGTCTGCCAGCCTGGCCATGCTGGGCCAGACCTAAACACACACACACACAAACATACACACACAGAGTGACAGCTGTAACACACAAAGATGGAAGGGAGGACTGCTGAGAGATGTGAGAGAGTGCGTCAATCCACACGCCGTAGCATTTCCTCTGTGGATCTGTGTGCGTTTGAACTTTTCAAGGAGAGGATGGCAAGAAGCGATCGGCCACTCTGTAAATGTCAGTGGATCTGAACAGCCAGAGCCCAGACAGCCTTGCACCGTCGCCTGCCACTCACACTCTTCTTGTCTTTATCCAAACTTCTCTTTTTTTTGTCTCTGTCTGGGTGCTGTTTATTTTCTCCTCTCCTCCCCGTCTTCCATCTCTTGCCCTTGCCCATATTTTTATTATTTTTCTTTTACCTCTGCCTTGCCATTGCCTGCAGGAAAATAGAACATCCTGTAATATACAAGGCTGTTTTTTGTTTCTGTGTTTTTCTCTCTTTTCTCCCCCTTTCTCCATTGCACTTTTTTTCAGTAGCAACCTTTCTGTCTCATATTACTCCATTTCATAGACCTTATAGGATTCTGGCTATCCAACTTTATTTCTTCGTAATTTATTGGCCTACCTTTATTATGCTCTGCTGGTAATTAGATTTTTTTTTTTCTTGTAGAGGGCGTTGTTGTTTTATTTCATTCTTCAAAACCATCTTCAATTTCCTAGGGAATTACAAAGGGCGAGTTCCTTCATTTAATTTGTGCGGAAATTAATTTGTCAATGTGAGAAATAGGATACTTGCTAATCTGGTTAGGCCAGCGTTTGCCCACACCCCACATTAGGCCTACTCTGACTGTGGTTGAGGGATGTTTGAGTAAAAAGCCAGAGACAGAAGATGGGCAGAGTAAGAATTTCAAAGACAAATGAAAAGAATATTTAGATCTTTTTGTGACAAAAGAAACACAGAGAGGGGAAATGAGAAAGACAAAGGGAAGGAGGTAAAGAGAGAGGGAGAGTATTAAAATCAAAATGCCGAGAGGCGGGGTCATAAAATGGCTGCCTTTATTGAGCAGGGCACAGTGGGCCAGTTGCTGCCTGCAGGCCTTTTCTAGTCTATCTACTTGTACTGCACTGCTTCTCTCCGTGTCTTGCGCTCACTTTAGTTCAACAAAGCAAAGCTTAATTGTCATGCCATTTTCATTGGAGAAAGATTTTGTGTGACAGGATGCAGTTATTTGAAGATAAATTCAGTGAATACACATATATTTGTGTACGTGTTGCTCAACAAGTTAGTCTCGATTGGGAGCAAAACTTTGCAGCCAGGGTCCAAAATCTTGTGGAAAGTCTAAGATCAGTGCAGCAAATAATGGAATTATTTTACATTTTGCAAAATATGCTTATTCACTGTGTTGCTAAGTCTTAGGTCTGTATCAAAAAGATGAAACTAGAGCCAATGGGAGGTTAGCTTTAGCATAAAGGCTGGAAACTACCAGCACCACTAAAGCTCACTAAATGACACATATCTTGTTTGTTTAATCAATACTAAAATCACAATGTAAAAATGACTTTTGCTTTATGAAATGATTGATAAAATAATTCTGCTTTACCAGGGCAACTGCATGAGTGTTTTTGCAGAAATTAAACGATCAAGATGCAGCACAACGTGTTGAACATTGAAGTTTAGTGGTGAAGATTTTATCTCATCATTGGACAGAGCCAGACTAGCTTCTCTCTTTATGTCTTCATGTTACAATAAGCTAGCCATCATCTGGAAGCAGCTTTATATGAGAGTGGTATCATCTGCTCATCAAATTCACAAGATGTTCAGATGTTCATATACATTGATTGGCTCTCCACATACATCTGTAGGGTGGCAACATAACAGTCAAAAAATAGTTAGAAAATGTATGAAGTCTGAACGAAGCTGGCAGTACTCTTTGATTCCAGAAATGTGGAAGTTTATGAGCATTGCAATATCTGTCAAAAACTGAGAATAAGCTAAAGAAGCTAGATAAAATGTGTGTGACAGTGTTTGTGTCCCTTTTCTCAGTCTCATCCCTCCTGGCCATCTCTTCTCTAGACTCAGGCAGACTCTTTGGCTGTTGTGTGTTTGTCTGAGATATGGACTTGGATGCGCAATGAGAGGCCACCCACTCCACACATTCCTCTGTAGTCCGCCTGCTTCTCTTGGACGTTGAACAAATTGATTTGGGCGTTGATTATTCAAGGGGCATATTTCATAACTTTTGACTGGCTTCTCTCCACCTCCTACTCTTACTTTCATCAGTGCATCTGCCCCTCTCTTACTCACACTCATATCCAGCTGCTGCTCAGCAGGATACAGCTGAAGGAGGCCCGTGGGCCATGTAGTTCAAGGCTCTGTCTCAAGTCTGATTGCACTGTAGCAGATTGGCGGTGTAACCTCTCTCCTAAGGGAACGACAAAAAGTGCCCGGGCACAGCTGAGAGTCAGCGATAGGGACACAGGATCCATAAGAGACAGAATCTTTGTCTTTGTTTGGAACAGAGACAAACTTTCATATCAGGCTGTTAATTTCTCAGATTGCAGTGGATGTAGTTCAAAGAAAGTTAATGTATTCAAGTTTTGTCTGTAGCTGTTTTTCAGCACAGTGTGTTCTGACACGCAGGAGCCAAATTCTTGCAGCAACATATTACACATGTGTGTAACTTCACATAAATATTTAATTATTTTGTACCACTCCCATATAGATTAAAAGGAATTGGTATATGAACAGAAACCAATGACTGCATAAAACCTATCCACTAAGAATGAATATTCAAGAAAGATTGGACACCAACCAATAAAGCATTCATCATAGGGACATGAGCTGAAGCATGGCTGCAGGCACGCTCCCGCTTGTTATTAATATAAATGATCTTTACCACAAATGACTAATCGACTCTACTCCGTCCCTCTCTCTTGGGCAAGGAAGTCAAATTCTTTTTCCCTGAAGATTAGTCCTTTAAAAATAAAATGATAATCTTAATAAAGGACAAATTTCTGAGATCACAATTTACAAAGCATTGATTTACAATGTCCTGTGATTAATATTTGTACCTCACCTCAAGGTAAAGATTTAAGGTACAGCTGGAAATGGGGCAATTATAGCTATGTATTATTTTCATTATTGATTAATCTGTAGATTATTTGTTTAATTTATTCATTTTTTCATCTATAAAATCTCTGTCAATGTTTTCCAGAGCCTATTTGATATCTATTTGCTATGTGCTTTGTCCACAACCCAAACATGTTTAATTTATAATTATAAAAACATGGAAAAGCAGGAAATGAGAAGATTCAAATAAGATAATTTTTGAAAATCAAACCATTAATCAATTATTTTTAGTCACCCAACCAGTGGAGGAAGAGACAAATGGCTGTTTGCACAGAAAGAAAAACTTCTAGGTGTAGAACAAACTTTCAGATCAATAATTGCACCACAGACTTGGAAGTTCACAAACAAAACCTGATTCTTCAAGATAACAGAATATCTACTCTCTCAAATTGACAAACCATCCAGCTGAGACGCTATTTGCAGGCTCCGATCCACTACTTGAGGCATAAAGTTCAGTTCATTCAGGGCTGAATGAGCATGACAGGTACTTGTAAGAGTTAACAGAAAATAAGCCATCAGCTATTGGAAAACCAAAAACAATCTCTGCTACTGTCATCAAACTCCATATAGCCAGATAGATTAGTAATGAGAAAAGACGAAGAGTGACGCGAAAAATGAGCCACAGAGTAAATGAGGGTGTTATAAAGAGAAAATGAGACTCTAGTGATTAATTAACTACTCTTTCCTCCTCATCCTCATAAGGCCAGGATAATTTTGTGACTTTATACGAGTGCTGTGTGCTCTGACTTAGTCTCCTACATCTCAGTCAAGGCATGAAACATAGATCAAGAGGAAAGTTTGAGCAAGGAGAGAGTACGTATTATATGATCCTATGGTTGATTGCTCTGAAACCAGAGTAGAGTGAGGGGGAGGAATAGCTTTGGTGAACTCACTGGTACGTCTGATATATTTCTTCCTCTTGAAACACACCTTATGTAATACAAAAGTACTTGTCGATATAAACATTCCAACCAGATGTCCCAATCTATCCTGAAAAGCAAGTTAGAGTCGCTGCTTCCTATTGGACCATCAAGCCCTCAGTGTGTGTAGATATTGTGTTTCTGTTCATACCAATTCTTATGCATACTTTTTATTGTCCTCCAGCACCGTGCTGTAATCAGGTAAGCCCAGCGGCAGAGCAATCTCAGTCAGACACCAAGGACCACTACCTGACTCCTCCGCTGTTTTCCTTACATGTTTCATCTCTCATCTTCCTCCCTCTCCTCCTCCTCAGCTGCCTCCAGGTGCTCTAATTTGCCTTCCCCCACTGGCTCACCTTCCTGTCCTCCCCTCTCTAGCTCCCCTCTGGCGCTCACTGTCACCACATCACCAGCACCTAGCTTGGGCTTGTTTCTCCCTTTCGTCTGGATTTCCTGGGAAGAAAGATCTGTGATGTGCAATATTGTGTGAAAGTGCATTTGTGTGTTGGCTGGAGTAGTTTTTTGGGTTTGGGCGTTTGTGTGTGATCATGTGCCCAGTGGAAACACACACATATGTACAGTGCAGGAGCTTGGGCACATCTGTTTACTGAGGATTTACATATCATCACTCATTGATTTTTTTAATATTAAAACTGGTCGCAGTTCACAAACTAGTAATAATATGGACATATAACATATAACAAAAACATTTCACATGCATTCATTTATAACTTAGTAAATCATCAGTTTAGCTAGCAGAGAACTCTTCAAGGACTTTAAACACAAACTTTGGTGTGTTGATGACTTTTGAGTAGCTGATGTAACATAATCCAGGTCAAGTCATGGCTACCTATAATACAAGGAAATAAATACAAGGAAATGTATCAGTGTTCATATGCACTGACAAAACAGAAATACGTCTTTTAAACTTCCTTCCCAAATACAAGCAACACATGTGAGTCCACACCCTCTGACCTGTGTGTATTTAGGTTGGAAACGAAAGCTCCCAGTAAGAGTCTTTGCCAAGGTGTCTGTTTGGTGGATAGATGATTTAGTGGGTGATTCAATGAGGAGATTCCTCTGTGGTCTCAGCTGGGATGGACCGAAAGCGATTGTGAGGAGAGACGAGTGGAGGAGACTGCCCTCGTCGTTTGATGGAGAGGTGGAGTGGGATAGGAGCCTGGGTAATAAGGCTTTGCTTGTGTTCATGTGCACACACATGCACATGCACACACATGCACACAAACCTGAACATACACACAGAATCATCCAGATTAAATGCACTGCAGGTTGTATGAGACCAGAGAGTGAAAGAGAGAGACGGGGAAAGGGTGTTGAGTCAGTGTGTAAGCCGCAGGGCAGCAAAGTCTTCCTCTACCACTAAGTCAGCTACTGATCTCATTTCTCCACAGATGGACTCCTAACACACTCTCATCAGGGGACAAATATATATTCCCTCTATTTCTTTTCCTTACACATTCCTGCACCAACGACCTCTCTTTATTCATTTCCCACTTGCTTTCTGTTTCTTCTTCTTTCTTGGTTCCTTGCTCTTGGTGCTACCTCTCCCCGTCTCCTCTTCACTCCGTTTTTATTATCCTCCTCTGCCTCAATATCCCCCTCATTCTCTCATGCACTCTATTTTCCTCTCTATCTCTGGTTTTAACCCTCTCCTCTATCCCATCACTTCATCCTGTGTCAGACTACACACCATTACCCTCTCTTCTATTCCTTTGATCAATCACAGCCAACAGGTGCTGTAAATTTTGCCTACTGGCGAATCAGTTGGCGCATTGTCTCCCGTTTGCGTTCATTCTCTGCCCTGCCTACACCCCTGCTCTTTCTATTTGTTCCCCCTGCCACATCCCTCCAGCTCTTGCCCCAGTTTGTCAGCGAAGCAAAACTGGCTGTGTCTTGGAGCCCATCATTCATCTCACCCCATCCTGTCATGTTGGCGGCTTGGCTGGTCTCAGACAAATAGCTTCACGGCAGATAATACAGCCACAGCCAGAAAAGAGCCAAATAAATGGCCCCTGCTCTGCCGACCTAATGGTCCTGCTTTCCACTTGGCCAGGGGACAGCGCTCAGCCCAGGGACTACATGGACATAAACATCCTTTTCTAATGAGGAAAAACTATAAGCTCCCTCTAGCCATGACATACATGCATCACACATACACACACCTTATGAATAAAACCTGTCGACTGTCAACACACCCAGTGTTGCAGTGACAAACGCTTTATTTGTCTGGGGACACGGTTATTGTGTAGAAATTGCATTGTGATGTACAGATGTGATGTGAAGGCTTCTGTTGTGGGAGTATATAACTCTGAATTAATTCACATCTCAAAGCCCTAATCAAATGACACACAATGTCATGTACACACACACATACACACACACACACACACATACATACACATGCAGCCATCTATAATCTGTTGGACTATTTGTCATATGTTAGGAAATTTCAAAACCTGTGTTTTTGTTTAAATGTTCTGCAAATTTTAAGCAATTTTCCAAAAAGGTGGCAAAAAGAAATGCTAATCGCTGTGTGTTTCCATCATTTAGTGCAAGAGCATGTGAATATACTCACCACAGTGTAATAAGATCGCGTAATTAACTGAACGTAAGTATCTTGTGTGTAAATCCGGGACATCATAGCATTCCCACACACGGCTACCCACCTGAGATGGTATTTGTTACGGCATATGTTAAAATTCGTCTCTCTGTCAACACACCAGGTGGTGATTTCTTTTTTTTTAGCAATCATGACTATTTGGGCTTTCTGGTAGATTAGAGGATTTTGTAGAAAGAATTTTTATATGCAATTTCCTTGTCTGTAGAAAAAGAAGCAGTGCTGATTGTTCAATTGTTGCTACAATTGCATTTTTTTGGAGATTGTATAGTAATACTTATCTATATTATACACTTTTTGTCAAGATTTTGGGCAAATATATTTCTGAATAAATTAGTAAACATAGCTGTATAAATATTATTTTCAATATTTCACTTATTCGATTGAATTAATTTCCAAACTGACTCTAGACTTTTGTCATTAGTGAATTAGTTGTGTCAATTCAGGCCAAACTGGACTGAAAAGTTTTATCTAAATCCCAGAAGCAAACCCATAAATAAACTTTGACTTCCCACATCTTGACAATGGAGCGAATTGTATCCAAAAAATACAGTAAAGGTTGACATTTTTCACTGCTGTGAAGAACATGACAATCTTAAAGTCCAAGTAAACAATATCCTTAAACTGATCTGGAAAAACCAAGGTTATGCTAACTTGGTTAAGGTTAGGGAAACAATGTGGTTTAGATTAAATTAAACTACCATTGGCTATTAACCTTAAAGGGACGGTGGTCTCCTGTGTCAGAGTTCAGTATTAGCTTGACATATCCACCCACTTCCTCCTTTGCTGCTGAAAAGTAAGAGTCATCATTCCTATGGTTGTAGCAGACTTTATCACTTGAACATTAGTATATGTTGAAGATATTCTCTAGGTAAACTGTGTTGGTTGACAAAATTTGATCAGTCATCACTTTGTAAGAAATGAAGGGATAAAAAGCTTTGAATGAAAATATCCAATCTGCTGTGAGTGTATTTAAATGGATCCAAAGGTTTTTGTTCCGTCATCAGTGTGGGACTGAGAGAAGTGCCACCACCATAATTGCTGACTGCATTGTCTCTGTCTGCCTCTCACTGATGCGCCTCTGCTATTCCCCTTGATCATGGCTATTGTTGTCATCTCCTCTCCTCCAGTGTAATGAGTCAGTGTGTGATGTTGGATGGCTGCTGACAGTGTGTCCTATGACTCACATTGGGGTGGTACTGCTGTCCCTGCACATCTCAATACAACCCCCACTGCTCCCTTCCCTCTGTTTTCCCATCCGTGCTCTTCTCTCTCCCTCAGCTTCTGTTTGGACTGTACCTCCCCCAGTGGGAAACAACATCTGCTAATAATAAGTAAACATACTGTAAATGTGACACACGCAACCCCACCACATATACATGTGTATGGTTCAGTCGGGCAGTTGTGCAGCTAAGCCATAATGTTTATAGGGTTTAATGTGTCACATACCTTTTTTTCTGTGGAGTAAGAGAAACAAAAAAAGAACTGGCAAAAAAGGGAAAGAGCTGGCACAAAGTGTTGGCCAGTGGAAACTCCAATGATGATTGGGCCAAATTGACTTTGGAACTGAGTGAGACTGTGTGGGTTTAATTGCATGTGCACGTGCTATGAAGGTTTGTGGCACACTTGATACTTTGAGGGCTATTGGGTTTTGAGATGTATTACACGCGCCACTGCTAAAGTGTAAAATATAATGTAACAAAGTCTATATTTGCCCTTATTTTTTTGCCATTATTTCAGCCTTCACATCACAATAGTATTTTTCCAAAAAACAGAATTTCTTAATTATTTAGATCCACAAACAGAAAGATATTATTATTCCTGCTTGTATCAGTCTCATCTTGTCAACGTGTGACAAACATTACACAGTCTGTCATGGTGTGAGGTCTGCTCATGATAGACAGCTTTGCCTGCTTTATGTAAATACCACACTTAAACAGCCCAGCTTTAAAAGGCCTGCGCACACATAAACCTTGACGGGCCCTCAGGCCGTGCCGCTGCCTGTAAAACACTGGCTGTTTATGGACGCCTATACCTGCATCCTTCCTCCCATAAACACTTTTCTTTGTCCTTCTGAGAGCAATGGCTAAGAAGGAGAGGAAGACAAGGAGATTGTTTTTTTGTTTTAGGTCATGTTCGTACTGATTTGAAAAGTAGAGACGATCTTGTACTGGGAGCACGCTGGTCAGTACTACATTATTACTTGAGTGCTCAGTTTTTATAGCTCGGAGCATGCCCATCTTCAAACTCTGTCTTTATTTTGATCTCAATCACACACATAAAATTTTGTGACTGCACCTTGCACAGTTGTGACAATATAGCCCAAAATCTGTGCAGACATATAAACACCTGCCAAATTACTCAAACCCTCCATGGTAGTTCCTGCTACAATAGGTGACTACAGGATGATTTTGCCATGACGACAGACATGCACGGACTCACAAGGTGCAAACAACAGTGGCCCTGCTGTCGCAGCTGATAACAATCATATACTATTGTTTCTTGGCCAAAGTTTTTATTTTTTTGCTGTAGCTTTTTTAGGCATAGTTAGGCAACCACATTAAAATGCCAAAACAATACAAAGGAATGTATACCTCTTCTAGTGAAGAGATGTATTTCAGGCTGCTTTCAAAACATTGTTTGTAACCAGAGCAAGCATCAGATCTTTATCACTTAACAGTTAATGTGACAGTCAAAGCAGTCTGTTTGACCTGTTGTTTATCCATTTAGGAGAGCTTCCCCTTTCAGTAGTGAAAAAACTTGATCTTGTTTGCACGAAAAGGACTTACTAGAGAAAAACAATGCATTTTCACATTTATCTGCATTTATGTGGACATGTTTTTATTCTCCCTTGTTGATGACCCTTGGAAACTGCTGCCCTCAGACTTGCCGTAGCCTCTCCCCTGCTCATCCCTGCTCTGAATGCAGACAGACTTCGTACTGTCCACTTGGTACCATTGTCATTGTTGAACCAAAGTTCTTTTTATCATGCTGCTGCCCCAACCCACTGTGATTTACTAGCTCTTTGCATCCATAGGCATCCACTTCAGCCAATCGCATTAAACAGATAAATAACTAGACCAATAAAAGTGTTGTGAGGGGACCGAATGGGCCCTGGAATGCTCATAGTCCATTTGGTGCAGTAAGCAATAGGGAGGGGGGTGAGCCGGGGGAGGGTGGGGCTTTTAGTGGAAGGTTTTTTAGGGGTGATATCGTGATTGGTGGTGGAGGTGATGTCATGTCATCCATCTTAGGGAGCCACTTCATTAGGCTAATGGAAGGGCTGGACCGCTCACCGTTCATTACTGTATGTGAATGTGTGTGTGTGTGTGGTTGTCCTTCCATTGATGGCAGCTTCCAAGGCTAAAGTGGTTATGAAGACTAAAGTGATTTTATTAGCCAGGCACATGGCCCATCACTGCATACGGACATAACTGTGTGTGTGTGTGTGTGTGTGTGTGTTTGTGTGTGTGTGTGTGTGTGTGTGTGTGTGTGTGTGTGTGCCGGTTTTCACACAGGACAGTAATGACACTGTTTTTGGTGAGGGGAGATAATACAGTACACCTGAGGAGCTAAAGTACACCTTATTCTTTTGATGTTTAAACTACAACCACGTTCCTTCAGTGACTTGCAAAAATGTTAAGTGCAGAGAGGATACTCGCCACGCTTTAGGGTAATATCAGTGATAGACTTTGTTTTGTCACTAACTTAAATTAGTATGTCACTTCAAATGTTCATTTTGTGACGAGTAAAGAGGACAAATGGAACTGTTCTTTGAATTCACTGCACTGCTCGACCTCCCTTCTCTCTCTGTCACTCTTCCTCTCGCTTTCCGTCTCTCCCTCTTTGTCAGTTTTTCCACCTGAAGCCCACATGATTTTCTGTCTGGACATGTGCTGTCTTTATGAGAGTGATTCCTCTGATTCCATTCCTCCCTTTGTTGTCCAGGTTAGGGTTACCTTCAGCAGCGTGTTTTATCTATTTCTTTATATTTTTCAGATGTCGAACGGGGCCTGATGCATTTTGTAACACCTACAGCTTATTGTGATCACTCTGTTCTGTCCTTTTCTATCCCTGTCTCTCTAGTTCCGGTAATAGGTTAACATTTATCAGTCATTCAAGTGTCTGTCTATGGTAATTGTCATGTAAACACATAAAAAATAATACAACTAAGGTAGACATGAGACAAAGCATAATTTAAGTAGTAGACCTGGATTTCTGGATTTCAAATGAAATTGCAATGACACCTTCATTTCAATTAAACCCTTTATTTTGAACACGAGGGATCATGAAATGAACCAAATGCAAAGTGTTCTTTATATTCACAAACATCAAATTGAATTTATCACATGCAAAAACAAGAGCCCATCCATTACCAAACTCTTTCAATTTCCATTCTCTTATTTTGTGGCACCTATAAAATGTCTCCACAGGACATTAACTTGATATTCCATCAATCTTTTATTCATCTTATTTAGACTATAATTTCAGCATAAGCATACTATTTGTGCATCCAGACTTGTACTGCAGAGGTGTTAATGGAACAGAATAGCCACACTGTGCCCAGGCTGTGCTTTAATGTTTTATTCAAAAGCCTCCATTTCTCATGGAAAGTAAATCTCAAAAAACAACAACAATGAAAAAGAAACAGAGTAGTTGCCTTGTAGCAACTTAAACATATACTCTACACATTAAGATGTGTAAATGAGAGGAAGGGGTGGCGGGTAGCCTTAGCACTTACGGACACCTGCTACCAAAGCAAAGGCACACCAGACAAGCTGTTTCTTATGAATATTCATTTCATCACTATTAGCTTGCGTTACTGAAGTTCGCAAACCACCCACAATAAACATGAAAATATTCCCTGCTCTTCATATATTATTTGTGGCAGCCATTAATTTGATGTGATCTGAGGAATGAAGAGTGCTGTGACATTTTCACATGAACATATGTAGCTGTGGACATTTTCTTTGAACTCTGAGATAAACTTTGATGGACTGATGGATTAAAAAACATCAAACCCCGTCAATGCCTATTGGATTCCTGTCAAACATTTTAGACATTAGACGACAGTCTTTCTACTGTCAGCCCTGAGTACATATTTGTTTGCTTTATATATATATAAAAGATAACATTATGACAGGACTTGGGGATGCTATTGTCTGAAGTAACCTGTGAGCTGCAGGTTACGTCAGGCTAGACACTGAGGAGATATGAAGGTATGAAGTGATATATTTGCATAGGTTTTTACCCAAGGTAATTCAGCACCTGCTTTTAAGTGATAGCACTGAAGATGATAAGGAGTCTTCCATTACCTGTATGAAGCAAAAACAGATAAGACAAAGCTTTTTGACCACTGACTTTATATGGTTCCTGGAGGTATGTTTGCTGAATTTTTCTTGCATTACAAGGTACAGTATGTGTTAATATGTTAATCTGAGGCCATTTCACGTGCCATCAGACTTTATGGTTTGCTTTCAGAGCTTTGTGTACATGTTACGTGCCTATGCCTGTATTAGTGGGCTTTTGCATTTCAAAGCACGGTGCTTGTTTGGTTCATGTGCACTACACACTGTGGTGGCCTTTAACGCCTGTCCCTGGTGCAGATCGATTTTGTGCCTAGCCAGCAGCCCACTGCTAACCTTGAGGTAAGCTGGCGTAATGAGATCGCATCTGACGACATTGACTCACACCTGACAGCACTGACACTCTCCTTCCAGCCGGGGAGAGGCACAGAGGGGGAAAGGCTAGGTCATCTGTGGTATGCTGTACTATTAAAGGCTTTAATCATTTATTCTCTTAATAAAACTGTAATATTTTTTTCTTTTAAATGTCTAAGTGGTTGACAAAAAGACAGGGAAATATTATTAAGAATTAGCTGCTCTTGTTGCAACTGTTTTTAATCAGATTATCCCTAATATCGTTAACTTGCAAGTGACAGAGCCATTGTGTATTGCACCATTACAGACTTCTTTTGTTTGCCCATAATCCTTAAATTATCCAAAACATCTCTCAGGAGAGAAAGTGGTATGTTGGGCATGTTTGCTCTGTGAGAACAAGATTTCAGGGTGAACCTCTGTTGTTCCTGAAAGCTCAGCAGCTGTAGCTTCTCAGTGTGCAGCACAGTCAAATTCAGAGTGTACATTTGCTGTTGCATTGTATGCAATCTGTAGGCACTGCTGGGTAATGCATGGCCCATTGTCCAGCCAAAGCTGTGAAAAGAAGTCCTTCGTCTGTATTTTCTGACCCAGATGAAAAACCTTGCTACAGCTGACCACAGAGATAATTTGTCACCACAAGCCAACACATATACACTTGTTCGCCATGAATAATGTGGAATCTAGTTTGAAAATAATTAAAAAGTAGCTGCCTGTCTAAGTCATCAGTGTGACATACCTGTGGATATAACATGAGATGACTCTTTCCTTTAGATGTGTGACAAGCATACTGAAACTGACTCACACATGCATGTATCAGGCTACAATTGGATGAGATGGGACTGGGATAATCATTATCTGAGTGGTGGTAATTGAAACAATAATAGACATGGTAACAGCTTGGAAAATAGCATTGATCCATCATCTAAGATGAGCCCTTTTTGTGCATTAATACCGTGACTAAATGGTGCAAACTGATATTGCTCTCGGTCATGGCTAGGTCTAGTTTGCTAATTGAAAAAGAAATGAGCAAGAGGAGGGTTTTGTGAGGTGTGGTAGTCTGATTCTTCCACCTTTCCTCAGTGGGGTTTTAAATCCCTCCCACAGCCCATTTCTAAGGAAAAGCTTAGACAAATCCACGGCACAATTTTGGCGGAAGTGTGGAATTGGAATTCAATTCCTGTATACCTACGCACAGATGTAGACTAGTAAGCCAGTGGGAGCCAGATCAATAGGAATCTAACAACTCAGGAGTATCCTCAGTAGAAAACGTCTTTGTCTCAACCTTGTCTACACATTCCTCCCGTCTTACTTTCCGCTGTGCAATCTGACCTTGACACATTTTCCTCTTCTTGGCATGTTGCTTTGCTGATGTCCAACTTTCTCCGGGTTGAAATGGCACTGAGCTGTAGCTAGCCTATAGACTGAACACTGCTGCGCTGGATGAACACATGGAAAATGAGATCACTGACCTACAGCAAAGGTTAGACTTCAGTAAGCATGAGCAGTCAGATGATGGCTGGTAGAGGGGTTGCAGGTTTAATAAACTACTGCTGGCCATAAGCCTATTGTTTTACTTCTCTGCTCACAACCTCATATGGATATGTGTGTGTTGTGTTTGTGTGTGTGTGTGTGTGTATGTGTATGTGTATGTGTGTGTATTGTGATGTTACTGAAGTTGCAACTCTCATTGTGGCTAGCTGTGTTAAGCTGAAATTCTGTTATTGATCATGCACAAAGGTTGAGATGGAAAAGCAACAGAGTGGGAATGGGCCCAACTCCAGGTGTGTGTGTGTGTGTGTTTGCATGATTGTGTATGTGAGCCACAGCTGTACCATCCGTCAGCCTCTGGCTTATCCATTAGGGGAAAAGGGGGCTGGGGACCCTGGCAGAGGGAAATACCAGTGTGAGGGAAAGAAGACTGTTTGAGGCAGAACTGGGAAGTAACAAAGGACATTTACATTACTTATGTACAATTGTGAAGTACTGGTGATTCTCTTGAGTATGTCTATTTTGTGACATTTGTTATATATACTCTAAAACTATAATTTGCTAAATCATTTTCTTTACTTGCTTTTGCATGTAAAACATATGATAGGCACAAAATAAACTACCACTTGGACAAAACCAACCCATATAACACACATTGTGCATCAAGAATTTAACACGGACCATTCTTATAAACAAGTTAATTTTTCTGTTAATCCTTTTGGATATATTCTTTAGTTTTAGCTGGTGTTGTATTTCTATTTTAACTAAATGAAGCAAAATACTTTTTCTTCTACGTTAAGTCCTCATGCATCGCTCCCTCTCTCTGGTTTTCCACTCACTCTCTAACTCTCTCTGTCCTTGACATGTGTAATTACTTATAAGCACACACATTCCCTCTTCACATGTGTGTACTTCTCCATATATGTGTGTCAATAGGTGTAAACATATGTACTATACACATAAAAATATATACAGTAATGACATCTATTCACACAGACACACTGCTAGGATGTTAGGATACTTTCTTTCACTCTGTCTTCCTGCCTTCCTTTTACAGACACCTGTGGTTAAGCACACACACACACACAAACACACACACATACACGCGCACATACATACACACACACCTGGTGTCTCCCACCTCTGTGCCAGAGTGTGAGTCTCTTTATGAGAGGCCTGTCTGCGCCCAACTGTGAGGCCCTTTTAATTAGAGCCCTGCTGTTAAGCACAGGCCTCCTCCAGTGGTCTCATCCACTCCACACCACCTCCTCGCACATACACACCCTCTGTAACACACACACACACACACACACACACACACACACACACACACACACCACCCCCACCACCACAACTATGCCTCTCTCTCCCTCTCCATATGCTATAGTTCACACATAGTATCCACATACATAAAACAGTTTTTACTGTAGGTCAATTTGAAATTCATTGCACAACATCAGATTCCACATCTAGAATCAGTTTATAATCAGATTTGCAAGAGGTTTTCTTATATTGTTTAAAAACTTCATCTAGTTGAAAAAGAATAAAAAAGCACAGTTAAATTTGGTCAGACATATATATAAAAAAAACATTGCAGCAGTCATTTACATACTGTGTGAGATTCACTAAAAACCTAAATGAGACAGAAAAGATGTGAACTTGAAGCCTCAGTATTTCAAGCAGTGTATTCTTCATGTAGTTTTGGTACGTTTATCAACTAAATCTCATCCAGGATATTGGAGAGTATATTTTGTTAAAGCCTTTTTAAGCTGCAATAAAGTGAATTACTGGAAGTAGATTTAAGCTTGAGGGAAAACATTTGTAAACCATTGTTGTGGAGCCTTGCGCACACACAGAATTAAAAGATTCTACTTAGACTTTTATGATTTAGATTAACAGGGTTAACAATTCAATCTATAACTTTATTGATTCCCAATGGTAAGTAGAACATTTACATCAGGAGGAATTAGTGTATACCTTTATGAAAACAAATTGTGTATTAAGACAATGTGTATTCCTTATGCTGAGTCTAGAAAAAGTGTGGATCAGTAATAGCACACAATGACAACACATGGACACATATAACACCCTCAGCTGTGCAGCAGTCGTCAACTTCTCCACAAAGTATTCCTGGAACTTGAGCTGTTCCATCGCACTCATAACCTGCATTCCTCCATTTCCCTTTTTGGGCAAGGCCTCTTGAAAAAAAGGGAAAGAAAGAAAAAATGGTCTGTTTCATTCATTGATTCTCTTCTGCATGTGGTTGTTATGTTCAAAGAGCTGTTGTGTTGGGAGGGCCTTCCTCTCTAAGCTGCTTTCACAAGAAACCTCCACAATCAGGGGTAAGTTGATTAGAAACAATGGCAGGTGGGTTGATATTATGTTAAATCAGCTCTGGAATTTTGAGTTAAACTTTCTTAAGCTGCTGCAGTGTGTGTGTCACCCGGGTCCTGGCAAGAGAAGAGATTATAACCATAAAACATACACATAATGCATGCTAGCCTCAGTCAGAAGTCTTAATATGGGGTAACAGTACAGCTTTGTCAGAGGTTTAGAGAAAAAATTGAAACAGCAAGGAGTTCTGATACTTATCTGTCCCAATTTACCAACAGTCAATAAACCCCTAAAATCAACTGTCTATACATATGAAATTAGTTTAGAGCTAACACAGAGCGCTGGCTGCATCTGTGACTGCTTGTCTTCAGCTTGATGTGGGAAGACAGGTTGTTTAGGACCGTGGGGAATGAGGGATGGAGAAAGAGCAGGGTGGTGGAGGAGGAGGAGGAGGAAGGCTGCAGCTGTTGTTGTGTAGTTTAGTGTTGGTCTGGTGTTGTTTGCCAGAAATCGCAGCACAGCCCAAAAGAAGCAAAACCCAGGTTGCTTTAATGAAAGAAAAGGATAGATAGAAAGATTATTAGATAGATAGATAGATAGATAGATAGATAGATAGATAGATAGATAGATTTATTTACCACATCTTTTACCCTCAACTGCCTTGCCTATGGGCTAATGACCCCTCCAATCCCAGGGATTTAGCATGAAAGGCAGAAATAAAGCACCTTTTCGGTGCCACCTTCCTTTTCTTCCTCCACCTTCTGTGTAGCAAATGTCGCTGTGCAGAGAATCCTCCCCTGTCTGTATCTGTATCGACCCTTCCTCTTCCTCAGAGGAACAGACAGCTAGATCCTGCTAGGGCCCTTTTCCTTCTGTTCACAGGGCGGACATTTTTATTATGATTGTTTTTAAAGATTTTTTTTTCTATCTCTCTCTCTCTGCCTAGGGTTTCAGATATTGCCGAAAGCAGAGAGTGAGAGAAAGAAAAAAAAAGACAGGGAAGGGGGAGAGGAATAGCGAGAAAGAAAGTTATTTTGCTGAAGGACATTTGCAGAGGCAGCTTTTAACACCCCCTCCCCCTTCCCCTCCATCCCCCCTTAAACACACTTCTCCCTTTTCTGCTCTTTAAATATTGAGAATCATTGCAAATTCTTCTAGCCTCTTCCTTTTGACGCCACTGTCCTCCCAACAGCTCAGCAATAGAAATGCACTTGGAAGGGGCTGAGCAGCAGCCCCCCACCTCTCCCTTGCAGGACCTCCTCACTCCCCTCTCCAGGCCCCAGTAAACGGGCCTACAGCTTTGTTGGTTCCCAAGCCTCACCTCTTCTCCGGCTCCCCATGCTCTTTGCCTGAAGGCCAAGCTCTCCCTCTGGGCTGGCTTTGGCTGCTCATTTCTGCTAACAGGGGGTGACTCTCCAAGGGCCTGACTTTTTAACCTATGCCAACATACATGCACACAAACACACACACACACACTCAGCTGAAACAGATTGTAAGAGTGACCTGGCTGACTCTTGTCACTTTTTTCTTCACTTTTCACCACTGTCCCAGCTTACACACATCACAGCATAATGTTGTCCTCATGCCTTCCTGATTGCTTTGCCATTTTTCTTTTAGTGCACAGATGGATGTATTTTAGATGCCATTTAAGATTTTGCTGCTAACTAGTAGGGTGTGGATGCTTGTGTTGTGGGTAGCTCAAGAATAAAACAGCCTGTGTTTAGATATGAACAAGAGCTTTTCTTAAAGGCTACATTCTTTCGCATATGAAGTTATTGCTGTTTTTTTTCTCCAAAAGGAAAACAGTAAATAGCTGCTAAATAAAGCCAGTGCTGTTAAAGTTGCACTGAGCTGAGGCTAAGCAACGGTCAAACCACGGTTGGAGAAATCTCCCCCATCGCTTTCATGTAAAACAGGAGAGCAAATCCTGACGATGAAGCAAGTGCAGCAGACTGAGATCATAGACGTGTTACTGCTTAACAGCCCACTTTATGGGACTGGCTCTCTTTGTGTTTTAATGAGGAGGCCATGAATGGGTGGAAAGCTGAGGAGAGAGAGAAAGAGGGAGAGGGGGGTGGTTGTGTCTGTCAGGGAAGATGAGAGATTAGAAAAGATTGAGAGAGAATAAAGGATGGAGTGTTAGAAGAAATGAGAGATAGGTTTTATGTCCCCTTCTCTTTTTGAGTTTAAACAGGAGCAAGAGATGTTGCTGAGGGGTCCCTCCTTAAAGTGCTGCTGTTAATTTTTCACGTCACAGGTACACTTGACAATTCTCTTCTCTTCTCTTCTCTTCTCTTCTCTTCTCTTCTCTTCTCTTCTCTTCTCTTCTCTTCTCTTCTCTTCTCTTCTCTTCTCTTGCACATTTGGATCAAGTGACCACTGTTTTTCTTTGTTTCATTTTGTTGCCTCAAGAAATAGGAAATAAATCCACAGTTTCCCCCACAGACATTTTTAGCAAGTAAATGTGGACACCTGTTTGTGCGTGCCCTCTCTATACTTACCTCTCTCTGAAAAGTGTTTTGAGCCCCAAGTGCATTGGCATGAGATTGGCAGTTTGCTGTGTGCTGATAAAGTCACGATCTGTGTGTGTGTGTGTGTGTGTGTGTGTGTGTGTGTGTGTGTGTGTGTGTGTGTGTTTAAGTGTGCCTGCTGGTTAAAAGGAGGAAGAAGGAGGGAGTGGAGGCTGGACACCTCAGGAATCTTTTTTTCGATAACAAGTTCCCCCAGCACGCTAGAGCTCTATTGTACAATTTTGTGTGTTTTACTCCACTGTCTGTGTGTGTTTGTGTCCTCTAGGGAGAGGAGGTTCTGTAGCTTTTTTGCTGCATTGTTATTGGCCACAAGTGAATTATACTTTCTATTTGCCATTGATCACACTCACATGGAAAATGCAATAACATACTCACGTAGCAAATCAAAATTGGACATTTATATGGCGTCATGGTTGTTTTCGTCTCAGGTTTTTATACAAGTGCAAATTCACACAAATGAGTGCATACACATACCTGTGGAACGTGACTCCAGGTCACTGCTCATGGTTTGTGTGCATCAGTGCAACAGCAGAGCTGTCACTGACTCATCTGTCCTATACACTGCTCTTCTCTCTGCAGGCTGCCTCATTAAACTTTCAACTGAACAGTTAAAAACTCTTCTGCTATTTGGTCCCAACTGGCCACAGCATAAGAGCAGCAAATTAAATTCAGTCTGTCCACTGGGTTTGAAGTCAGATGGAAGGATGGCATTTACCAAGTCAGTCTGCTGCAAAGCGATGCAGCTTGGCCACAGGTGGTGCTTTGTGAGCCCTGACATCAACCTCACAGTCTGTGATGACCCAGACGGCGCTAAAATATAACTTATCTTGTTTTTTGTTTTTTATTATTAGTCTATCTGTCTCTCTCTGTTTCTGTGTCCCTAGCCAACTCTGGAGATGGCATCGACTACAGCCAGCAGAAGAGAGAGAACATCGGCGACCTGATCCAGGAGACTCTGGAGGTGTTTGAGCGTTATGGAGGAGAGGACGCCTTCATAAACATCAAATACATGGTGCCCACCTACGAGTCCTGCATGATCAACTAAGGGGGACAGTCACCTTTGACATTGTACAGACTCTTGACTTTACCTCTTTGTCACTTCTTTTTATCTGCCCCCAATCCCCAAGTTTACATGAAACCCTTATCCCTTTTTATCCTTGCCTTCCCCTAATCTTGACTTGACTTGCTCTCTTTCTTTCTGAACCCAAAACTAGGTCCTCTGCTCTATATCCAAAACCCATTGCCCCTGCATCTCTTCCTCCCTCCAAGCGCTTTAGCATTTTTTAAAACTCTTATTAAATTCACAATGGCAAGTCACAAAGTATTTTCTCTGTCTGTATTTGTCACTATAAATTTCTACCAGCACAGGTTTTGACAGAACAAATTTGCCTCATTAAAATATGCCAATATTTTTGCTATATTATCCATATATTGTTATTCTTTTCAGCACTTTTATTTAGCTAGCTGATGCAAATGATGAATAGTGACATATATTTCAAACAGTTATGCACGACATGCTCTTTCAAAATGTATCAAAACATATTGATTTTAGAGTAAAGCTTCAGCCAGAATTTATCTTTTGACTATCAAACGCTTATCGCCAGTAGACTTGAATGTTGACTGTAAAAAGTTTTGCTGTTTGTTCCTTCACAGAGAACAGCAGCTGCAGCCATGTTAAATTTATGTCAACTTCAGTAGAGTTGTCTGCATGGTGACAAGATTTCAAGGCGGGAAAAGTGTCAACAGGCCCATAGAAGCTTCTCAAACCACTTCTGCAGCATTTTTTTTTACAGCCACCTGTCAAGTACGCAAGAGTGAGGACTACTCGAACGACAGGGTCACTTAGATCATATGATGATATTATTTTTTGGAATACAAATATTAGGTACTTTATTTTCCTGTGCTGAACCAGTAAACAAATGAAAGCTCTTATCTCTGCACTGAAAAGCTTTTAATTGAAAATGTGCTCATGCAGTTCTGAGAGGTAGAAAAGAGTAATTTTACTTCTGCAGGTCTGTCTTACCTGTGTCAGATCATAACGTCCTATTGCACTGTTTTGTCCTACAACCTCTTCTATTCACAACTGCAGTTATGTTTTGTGTTGTATTGTAAGACTGTACCCATTCTGTCACAAACCCAGCTGGAGAGGGAGCCTGTCTAAACACGCAGTGAAAGATGTGTAGGAATGACGACCGACAGCATTCCTCTAGACAAACACACACTCGTATGCGCACATGTTTGGTTACCATTCTTTAAACTCACAAACCCCACAGTGATCTTTGCAAATATGTGGTGTGCATGCAGGCTTATTGGCGAGTGTTTGTGCATGACAGCATATGTGTGTTCTTTGTTTATCAAGACCAGCCAGTACCTCAGTTGGCATCTTTAACCAACTTGGTCTAGACTGAAGGTGCGCTCTCCCTTAAGCCTGTCATCCTCTACTGCATTAAAGTCACAGTGGAAACTTCTTCCCACAAACAATGTAAGTTCAGTGACGATACCCCCCCACGTGCACACACACCAGTCACTCACACTTTCGCATATACATATACAATCCCGCCACCCACAGGGAGAACATGGTGTAATTGATTTCTGACACTTACAAGGACACTTGCACCATCTCTTATTGTAAGTCATGTCTCCAGCAAAAGCAACTTTACAGGCCTGCAGAGGAATCTATTCTCAAGCAGAAGACAGGTTCATAATGCTCATATTTCAACCTCAGCACATCTTGAAAAGAATGTTACTGAATAGGTGTTACACACTACTGAACCCAGCCGAGCGACTCTCTGCCTGCTGCTTGATCTGTTCAGTGAAAGACGAAAAGGAGTGTAGAGTGGTCCCCTTTCAACACAAAATACACATTTTACCTTAATAACTAAGGCTGCGTAACAAAACAAATGTAACAACAGTGGAGGCACATGAACTGCTTTTAAAGGGGGTACAATTTCACTTCTTTTTTCACTTGATGAATGGATCGAACTCTGAATAGCCTGTGGTTCTGTCGAACTGTATCAGTGACGCCCTGCTGTCCCGCTTCACCTGTCCAATTTTACTGAGCCACGGGCTAGCAGCTAGCCAGCCACGGAAGGAAAGCTTAGAGATACAAAGGACAACTAGGAACAGGATAAAATGAAACATTGCAAACATTTGTGCAAAGCTTTTTTGATAGAGTGCTTCAAATATTTAGTTTCAGAACATTTTACTTGCACCTTTCATGCCTTCATTAGAGCCCTTAGTTTCAAGCTACCATACAGTTTCATATAGACTATAATATGCAGAAATCGCCTAGAGTTCACATCTTCGCACTTAGAGAGCTGGGGCAATCTGATTGCTTTGGCTCAATTAGGTCACATCACAGGAGCTAATGAGCATTAAATGTTAAATGGCATCCGTTTCGACCTCTTCAGGAACCCACTGAAGCTCATTTAGAAAGGTGACAGTCTGGAAAGGAACATCAAGTATATTGTCTTGAATCAAGAGCGCCACACACACACACACACACACACACACACACACACACACACACACACACACACATGCAAAGGGCCTTACGCACATGAGCCTTCACACATACGCCGTAATGGCAAACAATACCAAACAACAACACCAAGCTGTATTTGCTCATGCAAGTAATAGAGTCAGCTGTGAAATGAACAGGAATGGAGGCAGCCAATGAGGTTATTTGCCCTATCAAAGGCATCAACGCATGACTGGTCCAGACCTACAGGCCGGAAAGACCACGCATGCCATTACTTGAATTTTTCTCATATCTTGTCCTGATGAAAACAAACAAGTCAAAAGTAAAATTTGCATTGAGCTTAGATTGTCCTTATCATCATCATCATCATATACTGACAACTTCTGCTTAGTCATAACGAGCAATTGATCATTTTGTGATTATGAGAGCCCGAACATACACAAGGAAATAAATGGCTCCCCATTCAGTATATTTCCTCCAGTCATAGAACACAGGTTCATGCTCTACTTCCCTACAACAGATACTATCTATTACTGATAAAGTCACATTATTATCTTCAGTTGAGAGCATTTCTGAGTTTTTTTTTTTTTTTTTTTTTAATTCCTTGTCTATTGTGAAAGATCTGGCTGATGGCATCTGGCTGAAGTTATTGACCTAACATGTTACTCAGTCGTTTTTGAAACATCTCTGTGCTTGTCTCCTGCGATTTTGTTAACTGACTGAGATCTGGCTTTGATTTAAAAAAAAAAAACAAAAACAAAAAAACAAACAGCCGTTCTAAATTCAAGGTAAAATTTTTTACTGATATTGTTTCACTGCTCCTGAGTGTGCGTTGTTAAAGTATGTTTGTAGTGTCGGAGGAAAAAAACACTTTTTTTTATTGTCTGGTTAATGTGCATGTTTTCCACAGGCTCCACGGGGGTGTGTTCAGGGTGCTGTGACCCCATCGTTAACCACTGAGTGTGTAGCATTCTTGCACACCTGCCTTCGTTCTTACAAGGGTGAAATAATGTTCTCTAATCCACAACCTGGCCTAATCCTCACTCTCCTTTGCAACTGGACTCCGGGGGTCAACCCTAGACGATGTGGGGCCCGTGGGCACTCACTCAGCTCCGGGGTTATTATTAGCCTAGCTAGTTCAGCCCTTCACAACAGCTGCCACTGCCCTGCAGCAAGCAATAACTGCCACAGAGGAACACATGCAAGCCATTTCAGTGATAGAAATGCGAAGCACTGCGCCGACCTGGGAGGATTTATACACAGAATTCATACAGCCACAGAGATCAACACATTCGACCATGCAGACAAGTGTTTACATGTGTGTCTGGCTCGCACCCCACAAGCTACTTCAACCTTCAGGTTGAGCCCTTATCTCAGAGTGAACAGTGAGCTGGCTCCACGGAGCTCAAGTTTGTCCTTGTGCATCTCCGTCTCACCACATCACAGTGGTGGCAGGCCAACAAAGGCTTTTTGTATTGCAGTGAGCTGCGCAACAAAAGCTACACAAGCACGCAGATAGCGTTCTGTTGACGGAGGGGAAAAAAGAGATTGAGAAAAGTAGAGAAACGGCTGAGACAGAGGAAGAAAGAAAAAGACAATTATGGAGGAGTAAAGTCAGCTTCAAGTGTGTGTGTGTGTGTGTGTGTGTGTGTGTGTGTGTGTGTGTGTGTGTGTGTGTGTGTGTGTGTGTGTTTGAGAGAGAAAATGTGTTGAATAAAGAGGAAGACAGGGGGATATGTTATGCCTGAGCTCGGAGACAGAGCGGCAGTCCAAGATGAATCCAGTGTGGAGAGAAATGAAGGGAAGGAGAGACTGTGTGGGCTGCATCGAGATGGATGGATGGAGGGAAGTGGGATGTTGTGTCACCTGGTAGAGAGAGCTGTCTAGCTCCAGCCAGACTTGAGATTTAGGAGCAGTCAGCTGCAGAGAGAGGAATAGGAGACTAGAGAAGAGGACGTTGAGGTTTGAGAAGGTGTGTTTGTGTGTATGTGGGGTTGGGGGTAAAGTCTGCCCCCCCCCCCCCCCCCCACTGGTGAAAAGCAGAAGAGACCTAAGGGTACAACTGGCACTCAATGACATTGCCACACTCACTTATCGCAACCAACAAGCTGAATGCGAATACTCTGCATTGAAAATTGAATAATTCATCCATAAGGGTCACATTTATGATCAAAGTTAGGTTGTGTGTCGCATGTTGTGATGTAACCCTATGTACAGTGGGGGAATTTGTTAAGCATTCACCAATCAACTCTTCATTTGTCTTCTCCTTCATCATATTCTCCCCTTTTTTCCTCTTCTTCCTTCTTCTACCACGCTGTCTCTCATATACCAATGTTATAGTCTCAAAAGGCAGATTGTTAGGACCAGCAATGAGGGGATTGTGCTGTGCAACAGAAATAAATGCCCCCCTGGGAATGATTTGTCTTGTTCATGTCTGCCTGGCGGACTCAAGGGACAGACTGAGCATGTGCAAGACAGGACAGCACAATGGAGATTTATCTATCTGCCTCTCCATATGCCAGGTGTCTGATTCACAGGCTTAATTCAAGAGTGGTGGAATAATGTAAACATTTTGAAAAAGGAGCTCATATTCTGTTTTCATCGTGCTGCCCTCTGTAAAGCTCTCCTTAAATATTAATAACGTCAGCTAAAACCGCTCATCCTGGTTTACTGTTTAGGTTTGTATCTGTGCTTATGTGTGCGGCTGTCAGAGTGTTTAGATCCCAGAGCAGGCCACACCGCAGGATCAATCCCTCTCTGAACAGATGTGATCAATCAGGATTCTCTGCCTCTCTCCTTCTCCCACTTTGTCTGTTCCTCTTCCTCCTCTTCCTCTCCTACAGGTCTTATCACTCGCAAACACTCATTTCTTTCCCTGCTATGGGCTGGCAGGCGCATATGAGCATGGCGAACGAGCAAGTAAACAAATACAGTAGGAGCAGGAATGGACCCACACTGTTAACAAGTGGCAGGGACAGACGTAGCAATGGCTGGATTTCTTTAAGCTGTATTGACACCAGTGTGTTCTCCTCAAAGAACAGAATGAGTAAGGAGGAGTGGGTGAAATTTGTTTATCCCCAGCCTGTCTAAGTGTCTCTCACTGTAAAATAGTAACTTGTGCTTTTGTGTGTCATTTCCTCCCGCTGATTGATGATCAACAGGTTTGAGGTGGGAATTCGGAGGTGATGTTTTCCCATCACAGCCTTCCATCACAAATGGCTCCAGCTGCGCCAGCCCCCTCCTCCCCACACCCCACCCCAAACACCCTCTCCCCTCCAGCCTGTGCGACAACAGGCAGGCCAACAGGCATTTCCATCACCAGATTGCCAAACCACTGGAGCATCTAGACTACAACACCCAAGGTGACCTTTAACAAAATAGAGAATGGTGAATAGCTTTGGCAATGTAGAAAAGCTGGAACGTTTCAGCTTCAGCTTGAATTGTGATAGATTTTTCCTCTTCCCACTCCACAGTGTAACACTTCTTCCTTATAGTATAACCTGTAGATTGTGAAAAGTATGCACATTTTTCTCATGTGTGGGATAAAAAGGAAAAATAAAGCATTACATTCTTGTCACTTGAAAACTCTTGAAAGTACTGCCTGTGTGGCATGCATACAGCTTTTCTTCATCCACTTTTAGTATCTGTTTTTCCTGTACCCACAAGCACAAATAGACCACAGACCTGTGGAAAAATACTGGTTTAAAAATACTGGCTCAAGTGAGGCCCAAGCTAAATTTGAAAAAGCATCTCTGTGTGTCCCCCTTGCCCTCACCTTACCCTGATATCCAGTCAACAGGTACATGTCAAATAATTTGTGAAATTATTGTATAATTGTATGATTCAGTTATATGTCAAGAACATTATTGTTCCATAACAAACAACATTTGACAAGGAGTGTTGCATGATCACTTATGAAGTGTTTCAGTGAAGCCAAGCTCACAATTTAGTTGTTTACATTTGGGTTTTTTAAGGAGTGAGCATAAACCTGAGATTTGATCTCGACTCATGTGAGCTGCCCCTGTGCTGCTGCACTGACAAAGTAGACATTTAACAGACACAGTTAAATGGCAACACAGAGGAATGTCATAACAATATAGTTATAGTGACATTTAAAATAAGTGCATTACAGATCCTTTGTTTTACTGATTTTTAAAGCTTTGAGTTCCACCATTAAGATAAAACCAGGGGGATCGTTGCACCATATGCCACAATCATTTTCACTTACACATTCTTTCATTGTATATTGTGTACAATTCTTACCCCAGGTGACTTTAAGAAAAATGAATCATGTTTAGTGACTGACAATAACAAATGCACACATACTCATGATATAAGCACAGACAAAAAAGTATGAGTGCAACAGTGCATGGACACATCCACACAAGCACCAGTAGAGCATTTGTCATGTCATGCTTGTGATACGAGTTAAAATGAATAATAGGTACATTATGTATTTCTCTGTATATGCTCTGTATATGCTGTGGTTGCTAGAAGGACATTTATATCTGTTCCCACCTTCCTGAAAATGTAAATGACCCAGATTCCGCCAGCACTTTTTACCCCCATAGTCCCCAAACTAGTAATTCAAACGAAAAAAGGAAAGATGTTGTTCTTGTTTGTATGTATGTGTGTTATCGGAGCCTGTGGGCCTCTGTTTGCCTCCTCCAGAGCCACAGCCGTTATCGCAGACAGCCTTGCCTTGACAGAGTCAACGGCTCCCACTCAATTTCCTGCGGCTGTGGCCCCTGAGGCAGACTGCAACCAGCTACAGGGCCCCTATTGAGGGCCGCATTGTTTCCATTAGCATACTTTCAGTTGTAAACCCAGGGCACTCTTGAAGCTCATTGTGAGTGAGCTAACAGCCTCTCTTCAAAAGGGGCTAAACACATGTTCATTAATTATCTGGATCCTTGTTAATTGGATTAATTGTTGAATAGAAACCGTGTTATTAAAAATGACGAAAACACAAGGGCAGGGGGAGCAAAAGGGGGGATTAATATCGTTTTCTGTTTACTCTCAGGCTGTCAGAAGCCATAAGCACGCACACACACACACACACACATTTAGGTTTGCTCTGCCTGTCTGTTACTCTGTCTCTAACTCTGTGTTGCTATTTCACACACATATCAACACACACACCGAAGCTGTATGTGACCCAGCCCAGAAGAATGAGCGCTAGGCAAGGTGCAAATTACCATGCGCACCGTTGAAGATAAGAACTAAACCCATTTTCAAAGCGCAGAATAAATGCCAGATTCTTTTTGATGCAAGAAGACTGTGACTTTTTCCATCGCTTATTTTCAAAGAATAGGGGAGGAGGAAAAAAAAACATAAAGTCAACACCATGAACAATTTAGCTATCTCCAAGTCACATGAAAAATGGGTCTTCTCATTCCCTCTGCCTATCTACTTATGCTTATCCACCAAAATCACTTATCAGTATTTGACTTCAAGGGATGTGCTATCATTGTCCCTTCAAGATATGAATGATACTGTAGACCATGTGGACAACAGGACTAATATGACATGTTATTGGTGGCAGTGCAAATACGAGCCATTATGCAAAAACCTTATCTGTCATTTCCTGTGGTCACTGGTTGGAATCAAATGGTAAAATTAATATATTTGATGGCAATGAAATGGTAAATACCACACACTCCAGAGGACAACAGATATGTTAGCAGGGTATTTGAGATATTAGGCTGTTAAATCCAATCAAACACAATCATCTTAACATACAAGACACAATCCAAGTCCAAATTGACATTAAAGTTCAATATTTTCTGAATTATAATTTTCTAAATTTTTGAAAGAAATTACTTGATTCCAACATAGATGAGGGCAATAATTTATATGCATTTTTCCCTTAATGTTTTCCCTTAACCAATGTTTTTTCAGCCTTTCTCAGCAATCTAACACCAGAGATAATATGATAATGCTCATAAGACCTGCAGAAGCCCCTGTAAAATCTTTCAACTTTAATGACTTGGTTTGTTTAAGACTCAACTGAAGCTTGAAAATAATTATAGTAATTTTATACTATGGCTATATGTAGATGCTGGCTAAAGGGCAAAGAGTCTGGCTAGTAAATGCATTGTATTGGTTGACAAGGCAACTGTATCTGTCTTCCTCCTTTGATGTGGAAGCTCCTGTTGCCTGCTGCAACAGGTCTGTTATCTGGGCCTAGATGAACGATTACACGTTTTTGTGGAGATATGTGTGATTTGTTTTTTGTGTGTAAGCAGCTTTAAAGTTGATTTGTGTGTTGTACATGTGTGGTATAAATGTCTCATAACTTAATGATACTACAGCACCACTGCAGTCTAATTAAACTTATGCAATGCACCAGCCGATGTAGTTGATCAATTTATTGGAAATGTTTTTTGAGCTTGGACTGAATTTTCTATCCCATACCAACACAGTGGCAACAAACTGAAGCCAGAAGGTCATGGTGCAGCTGTTTGAGCATTCATGTACCCGGCGTGGGGGCTACTTTTACAAAGACATGAGTGGGTGAGCAGTAAGCGGACAAACTGAATGAGGGCCAAGGTCGGGACTCAGATTTTGCCGGGCCCCTCTCAGCCAACAGCTGTTAAAATCAAAACAGACCAGTTGTGGTTTATTTTCACACTAAGCAGGAAACCGGAGGTAGCTGGTTTGTGTGTGTTCCATTGATCAGGGATGTTAATCTTCTGAGGATATGTAGAAAGGTCCTCCCAAGGACGGGACAATGAAAAGGCTTTATTGATTACTGGAGCGTTGATCAATCGGTCCCAAGACAGATAACAAGATGTACAAGTCTTGAGTAACAATAGGTATTTTGTAGGATAAGGAGCGCAACAGTTGATCTCTTTTTTTCATATTTCATCTTCTGTGAAGCCTAGACATGAAATCCAGGCTCAGGCTCACTCATACGCTGGTCTTGGGAAGAGTGTTACCTCTGTCACACAACCTTGTGTATGAAGTGGGAGCGCACATTCAACCTACATGACTATGCAAACCTAGTCCCTACCAGTTTAATAGACCCGAACACCATTGTTAGACCAGAGACTTACACCAGACCTTGTGTGATCTAAGACACAAATAAATGTGGGTGCTGTGAATCAGGTAGTCACTGTAGTGGTGTCAAGAAATAAGTGAAAGTGAAAGTGCAAGTCAATGCATGGCTGAGTTATATGATTTGTAATCTTACAGCATTTTTATGCTAAACTACATTGCAACCCATGTTTAATACAAACTTAAAGTGGGGAAAAAAGTGATGGGGGAAGCAGATCTTTGTGACAAATTTAAATGCAAATACATGCCATAATGTAATAAAAGAGAGGAGCTAAAAGGGGAAAGATGTCTGCGTTTGGTTGGGTATAGCTGAACTAGGAGAAATAAACAAAGCCAGTAAGTTAGATTCCTTATTTTTTCACGGATTTACCTTGCTGTCTACACAACCAAAGACAGAAACTAAAGCTTCAGGTGAGTCCACAACTACTCCACTTTTACACATGAAGCTTATAACAAATACTCTGCCCTTTGGTTTTTACCCTTTCAAATGAGGTGGACGGTTAAAGTTATGAGATCTCTGCGCCACACTGCAGAACAAAAAGACAGTTTGAAGCTCAACATCTGAAGTGACATGATGCTGCTGTTAGTGAAGAAAAGGGAGAAAGAAGTAAACGTGTGCTGGTGGATGTTGACAACACTTCAGGGGCATTGTGTGCATTCCTGCGCACTGCGCACCATTGGCCCGAATCCCCGTCCGTCATTCCGCCAACCGCTCCGCCCCGCCCACCTGCCTCTGGCCTACGCGCTCATTGGCTCCCCCATTAGTCCCCGAGTGCCCCGCTGGCCAATAGGCGTCGAGGAGGACGGACCCTTTCCGGTGGAACAGTGTCTCGCGCCTACAGTGGTGGAATCGAACGTCCCCGAGCGCACACGGCGTAGAGGAGAGTACAGCGCACGAGTCTCTGGAAGGGAGATAACGGTTTGTGTTTTTGCCCCCTCTCCACTCAAACAACAAGAACAAACCAAACCTGAATTTTTAGGGGGGTTTTCAGAGTCTTCTGCTCACTAGGAGGAGGGAAGCGAGGGATTTGGAGCCGCAGGTTTTTTTTTTTCTTTTTCGTTTTTTTTCTCTCCTTTTCCCTAAAAGAGGATTCTGTGTTTCGCGGTGGTTTGTTCTTCGCTCTCGCCGCAAAGATGATGGTCGGAGAGGTCGAAGTGAAGGAGCGACCGAGGCCGAGTCCCGACTATTTGATGCAATTATTAAACGAGAAGAAGCTCATGACCAGTTTGCCAAATCTCTGCGGCATCTTCACACACCTGGAGAGGCTTCTCGATGAAGGTAAGTGTTGAGGAAGAAGAGGGGGAGGGAGACGAAGGGGAAAAGCGTGACCACGGCGCAGTCCGGTGTCGGCACGGTTTTGCTGGGCGTCCCCGCTGTGTAACGTTAGCGAGACCCAGACGCACACTTAACCGCGGGTCCCCCGATTCCGGTGGCCGCGTCAGGCGTAGTAACACTCCCAAACTTCCACCGTGCAATGCCTCAACATTTCTTAAAAAAAAAAAACAGAAAAAAACAAGACGCCCGACAGTATCTCTGCGAGTTTGTTTTCCCTCAGAGCAAAGCGGGTTGTGGGTTTCAGAGTTGTGTTGCTAGCGTCAGGCTTCCCTGGAGTTTGTTACTGCACTCCTGACTTTGAGGCTACAAGGCGAAAACTTTCTCACACTCAACTCGGAAAAAATCAGAACTACACATCACGACCAGAGTGTTGACAAAAAGTCTTAATAGAGGGGGTTTGGGGCGCCACTTTAGCTTTGATAAAATTCAGCCCCAATTTATTTAGATTGGGCCCTGATTCCACATGTTCCACAGCAGTTTAGCTCGCGTTAGCCACATTTTAAGCTAGCGAGCCTGGGTGTCTGCGTTCCGTTGAACTCTCCTGGAACCAGAAGCGGTGGCGTCAGTTTAGCTTCGTCTCTGAAGACAAACGCTTACAGAAACCGGCCTGCACGGCGTCTCGGGTGTATGTTAATGAGTGTGACATGGGTTGACTCTCGCTTCCCGTGTCTCCGCTTCGAGGGTTGTGTTAGTTGTTGCCCAGCGGCCGAGCTTAAAAGCACGGCGGAATGTGTCTGCTTGTTGCCCAAACAATGGCCAGCGAGTTGCTGCTGGGAGGGGGAGTGCACGAAGATTATTTCAACCGTCTAACTTTTTCATTTAAAAAAAGGAACCGTTTTGTTTGCCCCCACCGCCTCCTCCTCTCAGCTGCTACACTATTTGTCTTCAAACGAGGGTATGTTACACTCGGTTATATTTCCTTCCCTTGCTGCAGCAGCCGTCGTGTTTTTTTTTTTTTTTTTTTTTTTTTTTTTTTTTGCCAGCCAAGCTTGCCCTAAAACTGCGTCGCCTTTTGTCGGCGGCGCCATCCCGACGGGATTTGTCTGTCTACGTGTATTTTCTACTCATTGTCACTAATTTTTTTTTTTTTTTTTTTTTACTAAGAGCGGAGCAGATAAACGCGGCGCATTTGCCATTTAAGTTGGTGGTATCAATAACATAAGCAGATCTAAGCGGAAGGTTGGACCTATGGTTTATGTAACTGATCTGGGGACACTAGAGAGCGCCACAGCCCCCTGGCAGACTGTCCCCATGCTGTGTGAAGTAATATTGGACACCTTTACACTGATGAATAAAAATATTAGTCCCCCCAGCTACTTCACGGGATAAGTTTCGTCGCAGACAACAGATCAGATATAGAGCAGTGCATACTCCACAGTTTCGACTGCATGTCTGGATGACTAGTTTCTTTAGTATGTAGTTGCTAAACCGGTCTGCAAGGATTTTTTGTTTCCGCGATGGGTGATAAACAAGACAGTTCATCCGTGAAGTAACAATTTCCTCCCCGTTTCCCACTAGGAAACTACATAATAATGCAAAAATGTATAAGACTAAGCAAAATGAAAAAATCTACTCAAATATAAGTCTAACCCTGAAAGTTATGTTGGTGCAGTGGGTGGTGAAGACCCCCCCAGTCTGCCTAATAATAAAGGCCACAGACACAGTTTTATGGTCAATAGTAACGTTATAGTGCTTCACATCTGGAGAAATGGGCACTTACATTTCAGGAAGAGGTGTGCAGAAATTTGTAAGCAGTTAAGTGACAAAACACTGTTTGTTTAAAAGGAGAAAAACAGTTTTTCAGGGGCGTGATGATGGCATTTTCTCCACATTAGAAACATCAAGTTTGATTTGCTCTCCACACCCCATAAATGCTTCACAAAAGAAGCACTGTGATGTTTTTTTTCTTTCTTTCTTTTTATTTTAGAAAAGCCAATTGCTGTATTGTGCTCAACTGGAAATGATGGGTGTGTAGATATTTTCATTGAGGGGAGAGAGAGGAAGCAGACTTGTTTTCTTTTTCATTCCCGCTCCCCTTTTCTGTTTCCTAGCCCCATGGTCATAGACCCTGACAATCTGAATAGTAAAGAAGAGGGACCATGCACAGTCTGTAGTCACTCATTTACTCCTAACAACCCGAACTGTGCTGCTCTTGATGAACTCTAAACCATTGAAAGCAATACATTATTTTTTTAGTTTGTGTGGTCAACAGCAGTTTTATGTACGTTAAATTTTGCACTGATTGGTTTTTCATGTTGTCAAACCAATGAAGAAAATTTGTTTGCAATCAAGTGTGAGCTGCGCTGATGAGGATTTACGGTTGAGTTTATCAAGGAAATTCACTCTTCAATTTCTAAGTTCACATTGAAAGTACAATTACCTTTGTGACTTCCTAAATCATCTGGTGCTCTGGAGGTGCAGAATATTTCTAATACAGCCAAATTTGATTATTAAGATTTATTCTCAGCATTTTGTCTGTTACCCCCTCATATATACCATTAAAGCTGTGCAATAACTCCCGGACGCGCTGCACTCAGCAGAGATGTGGTCTGAATGTGGCATAAGCAAGTGCTCATAAGTAAACTCAACAGATGTGAAGCCTGCAGAATTTCATTTTTTAAAATCTTTACTTTAACACTGTCATCAGATAATGTAAATGCTGTTTTTAGATCAACTTTGACCTAAAACTTAAGACGTGCTTCATGTTCAAAATTTAAGTAAAAGTCTGATGTCAGATATAAAATAAAGGAACTGATTAGCTTTTTTTTTTCTTTAAGAAAAACTTTTCTTACATGTAGTGTGATGTCTTGTACAATATGGTTTTGTAGTTTTAGAAAAACTGGGCTGAAGTTTATAAATTGAAACTGTTCCAACGCTTATGTGCAGTGCTTGACAGACAGAAAATGGTCAAAATGTTCCCTCGTCTGTTTTTTAAGAAATCATGACTGAGACGTGCACAACTCCCCAGCCTAAGGTTTACAAGGGTTTCCACAGCACCAGCCCAAACTTTACCATGCCGCCAAAAATTGCGTGTGTGTGTGATGAAAGCCACCCCAGTGCAGAAGAGGTCTGTCTGACTGTCTGGTTCCTGTTAGGCTTGCTTTCTCCCTTTGGACAGGGCTAAAGCTCAGAAGCGATATTTGGGGCCAACCTCCTCCCACTCCCTGTTTGTACTGGTGTAAACTGACCCCACCCAGGACTGAGCAAATGCACAATCCAGTGCGTGCTGTTTTTAAAAGAGAGTAAAATAACTGTAACACAGAAACACTGTTTAAAATAACCCTTCCCTTTGGTGTAGACGCCTTAAAATTTAGCATAGAGTGTGTGTTATTTTTAATGTGCTGCATTAGGTGTCCGGTCCTGCCAATCGCTGCAATTCCAGATCAGTAATTGTTTTTTATTTGTAATTTGTGGTTGTCACTTGTGTGGCGATGGATGAAGCATATTTAGTGACGATGGTGTGTGCCAGCAGTAAAGATAAACACTTCCAGACCGCGGCTTTCAGTCAGACAGGATAGACTCCAGAGGGGATCTTTAACTTGTGGTATTAATTACATTTGATCTAACATGTTATTTTGTTTGGTTTGTGTAGTTTTCTCCTTAAAGCATTTTGCGAAATGTTTGACACTGTTCTGTTTCATTGAAAGGAGGTGGCTTTTCAAGGTGACAAGTAGAAAGCAGTCGCTACTTGAAAACCTATTGAAGCTCAAGCAGAGGCAGACACATAACCATCTCTCAGCAAAGCGTCAGCCGCCTTGTCTGCTGAGGGACAAAAGTTTTTGTGCATCACAGATAAAAGCACCACTTCTTTTCTGAGTCACCATTGTAGGCTTAAATGGGAATGAACATCTTAAATACCTTCCTTTGTCAGATGTAAGTGCACCTAATATGAGGAATATTCAACCAGTTACAGCTAAATGCTTTAAACTTTTTAAATTGTCTGTCTCGAAGAGTATAGTCTTCCGACAGCTGCACATCTCCCACACCCACTCAACATTTTGTGCATGTCTACACAGCTGTTTCCGTGGCTGAAGAAAGCTGACACCACCCTTGTGCGACGTCTACTTTAGTGGTATGTGTGCATGGACGTCCATGTAACATTGCCAATATGTATGTAGTCCCTCAAGGTCACTCTGGCCGATTGACAGGCCCCCTTTTGAAATCCCCTGGCGTTGCAGTTGTTCATCTCCCAGAGGTGACACCTGCTATGGAGTTTTTTATGTCTCTTTACGATCTGCCAGACAACAAGCTGTTTCAAATTGCTATATTTTCTCTTGGCAGGAGGAGACAGCCCCTATAACATCTAGAGATGTAGCCTACTAGTGTAGTGCTGGCGTTGTTGTGAGGTAGCAGAGCATAGGAGAAAGGGAGGGTTTTTTTTTTGTTATAAATTGTGCTTTGTATTTCTATGGGAAACAGAATAGTCACTTGACTAAAAAATGCATTTCAAGCTCCCCTCACCTTATCTTACCAGCTAATTTTAAACTTTATTTGTATAATGGATTAAATGGCCTGTTGTTCCATTGCAAGCTGTGTGGTGGAGCTATACGGGGCATCGAACCATACTAGTTCATGCCACAGCATCCCCCATTGCAAATACAGTTTTGTGTCGGCTTGTTTGTCTCTGTGTGCTGTGATTTAATAGGACATTCCCGGGAGAGCTGTCAGCATTTGGAGGACAAACTGTCTGCTGTCCACTGTGGTGCGTTTGAAGGGAACTGGTCCTTTGGGAACAGCTGTTTAGAGAACAGATTTTGATAAATGGGAAAACACTAGAAGTCTGGGTTTAGTTTTCTACCTGGCGTTTCATATTTCTGTTGGTCTGTCTCTGCGGTTCTCCCCCATATTTCTTTCTTTGTCCATGTTGCAGTCTCTACTTTCCTGCTGAAGCTTGACCCTTGGCATTCCTCAGCACAGGGCTAGACCTGCACTCACCCCTGACATACAATCAATTTATCAGTTAACAAGATTGAGCACTGCTCGCAAAGTAAGATACAGCTTAGAGCCGTGAGAGAGCACAGATAGACACTGACAGGAAGAGAGAATTAGGGGTGTTAGGCCAGGACTGTTGTTGCAAGCAGAAACCTCTTATAACCCCCTCCACCGCCCCCACCCCACCCCAAGCCTTTCTCTTCTCCCCACATTCTATCCCAAAGCGCCACTTATAAGCTGGAATTTAATTAACCGAGAGCCATTCTGTGAGCTGGTTTACTGAGCCGTCGCCACCAGTGAGAAAGCAGAATTGGAGGCTTTGTGCTGTCTTTCACTGTCTGCCTCTCTCTTGCCCTCATGCGATCCCTCTTTCCCAGTCTCTCCCTGGTTATAAATTAGGTGGTGGTGTTAGTCTGACAGGGTAAGGTGTAGGGGTTGTGGCAGGACCCAACATTGCCTAGCCTGTCTTCCCTCTGACTTTCCTTCGCGTAGCAGCCATCCTTATCCAGTAACCCCACCACAGTGTACCATCCACCTGTGTGAGCCTCTATCCCTGTTTTAACTCAAACTTAACTTGCTCCCCTGGCCCTGCTCGAGCCGCAGCAATGCCACCCCCCCAGCAGGCGCTGTATGATAAAGTCATCCAACGGCAGCTCGGGCTCTTATCTCAGGCCTCAATCCCGTGAGTGCTGGGCCTTTCTTATCACTGCTGCCTCTGCCTGCCCTCCTGTCTCCGTGCCCTACCCTGACTGCCTGGCTGAATATCTAGCTCACTGTCGCCAAAACCAAGTGTCTTTCCTTTCATTACTGCTGGCTCTTAGACAACACATTGCTAGAGGCGGTTTATCTCTTTTTTTTTTTTTTTCATTCCTCAAACCTTAAAACAGAGCAATCTTGTTAAAATTAGCAGTGAATAAGGTAACTAGATGCACAGTGAATTTCCCTGAGAGAATGTGAATGTGTGATTTCTGTCAAAGCGAGAATCATGGCTGTGTTTGAGTGTGTACCAGATGAAGAAAGATAGTGTTAAAGTGAAAGATGTATTAGGGGGTGTTGAAATTAGTGTATTACACAAGCTTGCTTACGCTACCCTGTTCTTTAAATTGTAACCTCTTGCTTTGTTTCTGAAACCATGCCTCCTCCCGTTGGCCTTGACCTAACTTAAAAAAAGTTTTTGTCTCAAGTAAAAACATCTACGGGAAGTAACGCCCGTTTCAGACTGGAAGGGACTATGGAGAAGGCGAGTCAGTGGTTTGTTTTTCCTTCAGACAGACAGGGAGAATGGGGGGGGGGCTGTTTTCTTACTGTGGTGACAAGAGAAGCCTGCTCCTCTTTTGCTCTCTCCCACAGAGGTGGGCCACTCAGAGTTTTCTGTTGACTAATTTTGATTACATCATGAAATATTTCTTTTCTCATCTCCCCTCCACACATTTGTGTGGATATGCAATACAGTTAGAAGTATGGGCCCCACCCTGTTACATTCTTTGAGTGCTTCAAATAGCTCTCCCACCCCCTTGCTAATATTGGTTCCCCTTATTCACTCGCTCTTTCCCCGCCTGTCTTCACTTTAAGACTCTGAACTGTCATTGCAGATAGTTTCTAGCAGTTAAGTTTCTCAGGAATCATACCAGTCACATTTGTCACTGTTTCCTGTTTCCTTCCCCATTTTTATCATAGAAAGGAGGTGAAAAAATGAGCTGAATGCTCACTCTGTTCCTCTCACTCGCCCACCCCTCTGCATTCATTTTCTCTCTCCTTTCAGAGGAGGAATGGTAAGCGAGCGTTGGCAGCCAGCTCAGGAATTTTACCGGGAGCACAGTCAGAGCACTTAACCTCCAGCCTGGTGTTTGTTTTCCCCACACACTCTCTCATACTGTGTTTTAGCTCAGATTAATGTGAATGCCATCCACAGTGAGGCATAAGAACTTTTACTTTGCTTTAAAAATATTGAATGCATAATTTGACTGTAATATGATTTTTTTGTGTCTCAGCTGGCAATACCAGGCTCGAAATATCAATGTTTACTATTGTTTTGCCAAGCTGTAAAATTTTGTGACACCCTTACTCCTATTTCACTTAATATTTATCTTCTCAACATCCTCGCTTATTCTTGCCCAGACCCTCTAGTCTGAGAAGTTCACTGGCCTCATCCTCCTTCACAATACCCCAATGGATCATTGTGCTTGTGCTTTGCAGCCTTTGCCTTGGTGTCTCAGTACTCGCAGGCTGGCCGATAAATCAAAGAAGAATAATTTACCTGTCCCTCAGGAAACTGTGTTGTTTCTGTGAGGCTTGGCAAGAGCAGGCGGTGCTGCCATAACCTTCCCTAAGGGCCACAGAAAGTGAGGTGGCAAGGTGGTGAGATTCCTCTGTAGCCCTTTTCCATCAAATACCAAGCACTACAAACTCCTACCATAACCAGTCTTGACTGCTTCCCCGAATCTATTCTCTACAGCTTCTACACATTTTTCAGTCCTTAGATGTCAGAATCTATGTTATACTCACTCTCCCTGTTGTTCTCTTCAGCTTTGTTGTACGACTCCAGTTAATTCCAGTTTCACCTTTTTAATCAGAAGAAAATACAGATTTTTTTTTGGTTTGGTTTTTCTTAGCCTAAATTTCACAATGTTCATTTATGTATCATTTTCTTTAATCCAAATATTTTACTGTGGCTTTCCTCCCAATATGTTTGGCAGTAGTTTTTATACACTGTTACATTAACCTCTGATGCAACCGCCTACTCACACAAATTCTCCATTTGCAGCTGTATCGTTGTCTTTGATGCATCTGTAGACAAGCTTCCCAGCAGCCAGTTGTCACTAGAGAAAATGTGATATTCAGAGTTTTTTGGTACTCGCATAGTTTACCAATCACATTTTATATTTTTACCTCAAGCAGTCATTGTTCAACTGGTTTTGTATCTTGAATGCAGATGATGTCTTGTAAAGATGTTTGCTGCACTTTTTTTTTTTTTTTTTGATGATGGGGTCCCTTTAGATTTCCCTGGTCTGTCTTTGAATGAAATTGACATTGTGTGAAAATCTTTCTAGCATGTGTTGGACTGCCACCTTGGAATAGCTTTTCAGTGCTGACAAGAACAAACCGGTACCAAAATAAGGATTGTCAACATTGTTTCAAACAACTGTAAATATTGTTCAGATGATGTTTGGGCTTAAGGTGCTAGCAATTGTTGTATAAACCATAGTGCTTTATTTTAGTCTTGCATTGCTTTAAAAAAAGATATGTATATTGTATTTTTTAGAAGAGTTGACTGTGCATTAAGCTTCACAAACTGTATTTTAAAGACAGTGAAACTGGTTTGATCACATGTCAAGTGTGTTAAGTATAATGCAGCAGCACAGCAGCAGGAGGAAGGAGTGTAGCCCCTAAGCATTCATGCTGCAAGGCTTTCGGTAAGCACATTGTGCTCTGTATGTGCCACTTATAGGGCTCATTCCAAACTGCTGTTATTCAAGTTTCTGGTCTTTTTGCCACCTCATCCTCAGCAACCCATGTCACTGTGTACACCATTGCTTAAGTTATCAGATAAAAGTGGGGCTGCGCATTGGCAGCATATTGCTCAACTTGTTTTTTGCTCCCTGCTTGTAGCGATGGAATTTATGCTGGTGTCAAGGAAGAAGCTTGTACAGATTTCTTAAGGCAATGTCACAGAGTATTCCCTTTTTTTTTTAAACCACTGGCCCCTCAACCTATTCAGCAATGTTTCAGTTGCCTGAACAGGGTCTTTTGTCTCTCACTGACACAGTCACACATAGTGACTGTCTAGTCAGTCTAGAATTACATGTGTTGCACAGTTGTCTTTTACAGTCGCTGTCTGCCCTGCAGTCTTGTAATGTAAAACATGATTTGTTTAGCATAATTTATGTCCATGTGCAATACGTTCAACCAAAAGTGACGATAGGAGCGCATGAATGAAGTCACAATTGTACAACCGCGACTGAAACAGTTTGGTGTCTGTTCTGTTTGTTTAGCATTTGTCGTTGTTTGTCTGTTTGTGGTGAGGCTTAAGTCTGTCTGTCCTTATCAGTGCAGTGGTTGGGAGGAGATTACCAAGCAGAAACAATGGGTGGTTTTTTATGATTAGTTTTTAATTGGTGAAACAAAGAGCCTCTTTAGCACTGTGTGTAACATAGGAGAGACAGGCAGAAAAGAACCCACGATAACTGGCAGGGAAGAATGTACTGTCTGTATGAAAGGGTTGGTGAGCATGCACCTCGTCCTGTTCAGTAGATTGATTGTGTTCGCTGAAAGGAAAAGACGAGCAAGGCTGCCTAGAGCAAGGGGAGGATGGTGAGTGTGATAAAGAACAGTGGGGGGAGACAGAGGATTTCTATGTGCTGTGAATGAGGTCATCTGGTTGGTTATGAGGAAGGTCGCTGACCCCTCCCTCAGCTCCACACGCCACCCCTCGGTCTCTCCCTTCTTCCCCCACAGCTAATGATACACAATGGCTTTTTGTGCTTTAATGGGCCAGACACACACACTGGGTCATTCCTACCAGTCCACATAGAAGTATGCACAGCACACAAGTGTTGTCTGTCAAACAAGGCCACTACAGTACAGTGCATTTTTGTGCATTGCATTTATCACTTGGTTTATTAGATGCACGTACCCTCTCTGCTGGATGCATCTAGGAGAAGCACTTCTGCAACATACAGTATATAGTTTTCCCTGACTTTATTGTTGGCAAGGAGCATATTAAACGTGTAGTGTAAATTGATGCTCATTGGTGATTGACTTACAGTACAGAAATGTGCTTGCAGACATCAATCAAAAAAACAGGCGTAACATCCCTAACCAAACATTATGTGCACATTTTTTCCCATGACCTCATTCATGATCCTAATTACTGGGGCTTAAATTGCAGCTGTAACTTTGACCCGAGAGAACTTATAGTCTTATCAATGACCAATACACAGTATTCAAGCTTACACTTGGTTACATAGCGAGTAGTTAACAGACTACCTATGTAAAAGTATTTGACGGGTCACGTAAATCCTAATTGAGCTTAAAAAAGTTACTGCAGAGTTGTTTGATGTCTTAAAAAGGCACAACCAGCTGGTGCAGTTTCTCTCAATCTACATGCTGCCCCAGTACACTTTGGCCCTAACTTCTGCCGTCTCAGTGTCAGTCATTACGTAGGAATGTTGCCCATAAAAGACTTACAAGGTGTTTCTTTATTGTTGTCTTGGATAAGATTGCAGCTGCTCCTGTCTGTCTGCTGTATTTATTTTCTTGCGGAGCGTTTAAGCCTACAGACATGGAGCATAGTTATTTATTTATTTATTTATTTTTAAGAGCTAATTTTCTCAAATTGCCATAAAAGTTTGAATTTTTAATTGGATATGTTTGTGATCACCCACATTGTTTAATTGACATAACTTATTGTCAATGTTATTGGTCCTCGAGGGAACGTTAAAGGCAACTGGGGATGGACGGTGTGTAGTCACAGCAGGTGAGACAGGTGTGGCCACGATCAAGGTGCCAGCTGTTGTTGACACCTTAAGGTGAAGAATAGTCTGCCAGGAGATGGACTTGTCTCTCTCTGTCCCATCTAATCCCTCTCTCCCCTCCCTTCTTCCACCTTTCCTCTCCTATCCTCTACTCTGCTTTCCTGGAGAGTATTTGTCTGACGTGAGTTTAGGTTGTTTGTGATGGGAGCTCTTCGTGCAACCTTATTTTTATTGAACGTCTGACACTTTCGATGAACCAGACCTCGGTTCTGTCTCCACTCCTCCCTCATCACCATGTATAACATCCTACTCTCTGTCTGCACCCCAGACACACTCACATACACACAGTTTGCTTTGCTTTCTCCCTCTTATCTTTTCCTTTCTGTCTTAAACATGTACATACATCCCTCTCATCTGTTTGTTATATTGCTTTTCATTTTGTAGAAAAAAATTATAGATACTGTGGTGCTTGGCATTGTTTTATTAGTGTTCTCCAAAGAACAAAAATCAGTGTCAAGGGAGTGACTCATTTTTCCTGGCTTTGTCTTTTTACCTATTTATTTTAGCAGAGTGACTTTAGCTCTCGTTGTCCCCCTTTTCCACTTTGTCTTTCTGTTCTCATCTTCTGTTCCTCCAGATTTTTATTCATCCGGTCTCTTCTTCCATTTGTTTCCTCCTTTGTAGCTTCCCTTTCTCTCTGACTGTGAGCATGTGTGGCAAAAATCCAGCCTTGGGGCTATATTGCCTCTTTCATGTGAGGACCAGTGGTGACATTAAAGGCCCGCAAGGTGGTCCGTCTGTTTGCATCAGCCCAGCTCTCACTGTCTACACTCAGGACCTTAATATGCGCTCGGCTCTCCACTCACTCACTCGCTCACTCCCAGGCTTGAACATCAGGTGGTAGAGAGCAACATGTCCGCACCCGCTTGTAATTATGCCCATGTATATGCATTTGCAGATTTGCTAAGCCCTCACACCCAAGTGCTTTGAGACAGATCGATGTTTAAAGGCTTAAGTATAGTGGAAGCTTGGTTAATGACAGATGAGTCTGCAAGAAGGCTTCCCTCTCTTTGTCTTTCATCTCTCTCCCTCTCCTCCCTTTATGACACTCTATGACCCAGTTGTTACATCCCCTTCAACATCTTTGTTTTTTTTTTAAATGCTTCAAATGGTACATTCAACATGACTTGGCAGACAAAATAGATCAACAAGATGATCTCCAGGACCAGACATCCAGACCAAACAAATGCACAGTTGAAGATCAGTTCTTATGATGTGCAGACAGCAGGGAACAGGGGGGAGCCATTTCCTCTTCTTTTTGGTGTCTGTCCATCAAGACAAGCAATCTTAATATCTGGAAGTGCAACAGACAGTTTTTCAGCATCTCCTAAAAATGCCAGGCCTGTTAATTCTTCATAGAGAATCAGTACCAGTTTGGCTTATAACAACCAACACTTACACAATTCAGTTTTGAATACTTGGCTTGTTGAATTTCTGGCAGGGAACCATGCATATCCATCCTGGTATTTATTTATTTTTTTTACTCTGTGGCTAATTTGTTATTTAAAAGAGAAGGCATTTAAAGTGGCAAGATTCAGATCCAGGAAAAAATGGTGTGTCAGGCAGTGAAGACAATAAAGAGCCAGCACAAAGACACAACAACAGCTGTGATGTGAGTCTATGAGTTGTCACACCCAGGGACAGCGACGAAGTGGCTGCTGGACTGGAACTTAAGATGGTAGTTGCAAGCCCCAGCAGGCCCTGTTCCTAAGGATGAAACAACAATAGACACACACATACACTTTGTGACGTAACCAGTTTGTCTCCCCGTGTTCATAACTTGTGTCCTTCCCGGGATTTTTTGGCTTAGATTCCACATTGCATTAACTATATTGCTGTCACCTGTAATTGCAGCTGCTAAATCACTTCAGGGTGGGTGAGAAGCTAACATTACAGGATGACAGATTAGCATTATTATTAATTAGCACCAGCGAGTAATTTTTTTTCTATTTCACATTACTTAGAAAATACAGAATATGGCACAAGTACTTGTGTCACCAATATCAGCTGTTAATTGGTGACATTCACCTGAATGTGTCAATCGCTGCCTGTAGTGATGATATACACTACATACATTTCAATGTACAGTCTTTGTTGAGAGGGGTTGATTCAACCTTGTGGTAACTTTTGAGAGCTTATGATAGTAGGACTGTTGAATTGTTTTGCGTTATATTGAGAAATATTTTGTCGATCAAGGTCTCCTGCTGCGCTGAAGCTTGAGCTTGAAGCTTGTAAGTTACTTTGGATGAAAGTCTGCCAAATGAGTAAATATAGATGTATTAATAGCAGTGAGAGTACACTGCATTAGTTTGAGATAGATGGTCCTAAACTTGTAAATATGTTTTTTTTTTCTATTAAAAGCAATCCAATCCAAGAACATAAACCCTGCAAAGCAACCATGGAGGGAATGATTGCCTCTTTGGCACACTCTTATCAACAGCTGAATATGATAACATTCATAAAGGTAGAGTTATTACAGGGTTGTTGGATTTGATTGCTTCAGATTGTCACAGTATTTTCTTTGTAATATTTATTGATAACAGATTCCATTTATTTAAATTGAGTCATATTTTAACAGTAAATCAGTGACTGTTTCATATTATTGAATGATGGCCATGGACATCTGCATTTTTACATTTATTGTCCCTTTAAATAAATCAAGTTTTAGCAGGTGCTGAGGTGTTTTATTTACCCCCTTTTCCCCATTTTCATCCAGGAGAAACCCCACCCTCTCTTAGTATATCCAAGTGTTCAGCTTAATTTTGCTGTGTCTCTGTTTTGCTTTGTCTCTGTTTTGTGGCATCAATTCATTCCTCCCGTAATCAAGTGACCTTGTTCTCTGATAACGAGGGAGTGAAAAGAATGTGGTTGTTCCTCATTCTGTCAATCCCCCACCTACCAAACACATATTAAATAAAGAGATTTTTTTTTTCAATCTGTTTGTTGACATTCTCAATACTGCACTTCTGGCAGGCTCCTGCTGCTCCCATCTGTTCCCCACAAAAAAATCACTTGAGTCACAGTTGATGTAAGGATTTGCCTAAGATCTACAGTTAAAATGCAGCTCTTATCTTATCCCCCCTGTGTATTGCAGTTTGGCAGTGTTTAACTGTGATGAAAATGACCAGCTGAACAAGCTCTGCCTTAACCTGTGTTCCTATTTTGTTCTCCAGGTATTAACCTTTGCAATTTCTACCAAATACTGCCACTCCGGATGTCCAGATTTTTTTTTTTTGAAGCATGGGTAAAATATCCCTTTGAACAAAAATAGATTATATCGCAGACACACAGTCAAAAATGTTTTTACTCATGGTGGAGAGTATGAGAAATTATCCTTCCTCTCTCCTGTCTTCTCCATTGTTTGTGAGCACTGTGGTCTCCTTAGTTACAGGGGTGGGGACAGGAAGCACAGTGCATGTTATCGTCTCCCCTCACATTGACAGTCAGAGCCTTTCCTTCCTTCCTCTCTTGTTTCCTCTTCTGACAGCTGGACCTTTCCTGGCATTGTGGCATGACAGTGGGGGCAGCTGTGTGTAGGGATAGACACAGTGGAAATATGTTTAGTAGATGAATAGTGGTCAGCTCTTTGGTCACCCCTTTGAGGCATAGTGTTTGTTTATATCTTAACAAGAGTGGGTGTCTACTGGCAGGAAATGTCCATTTTCTCGAGCCCCTCAGGCGCTGGACAAAGGAAAGGGATACCCCTTTTTTCACAGGCCAGAGTATATGGTTCCAGGGCAACACCGAACACAAATTGGGGCCAACATCTGCTCTTCCAGTCCAAAACATGAACTGTAACACACATCCATTCAGCAGGCATCCTAACTCTTCATCCTGTTATTCTTCCCATACCTTATCTCATTGTCTTGCATCTTGTTGAGCTTGCAGCGTGCATCCTGTGCAATTTTACACAGCACCCTCCCTATTATGTGTGTTTGTTTGTGTCTCTTTGTGCAAGTTCAGATGCAGGTCTGTAGGAAGTATAATTGCTTTGTAACTGGAAGCATATGTGGTATGTGCACTGAAAGTAACCTAAAATGAGTTACAGCAAAGTGAGAGTGATTCTTGAATAGCGGTGTGCAGCATGGCACAGGTCTCACTTTTATTTGTTTGCCTGATTTCACTGGCAGGTAAAGTCTGTGAAATGAGTTCCCATGAGATGCAGAAAAACCAACAATCTGTTTGACTGTTTGTGCATGCATGCTGTGTTCATATGAATTAATCCACCAGCTTTAACTGCTTCTACACATCCTTTTAGTATGCATAGAACACACATACAGGGTATATCTGTGGAAGTTGAAGGTGGGCTCCTCCTGTATTACAACTTAGCTTAGGCAGACTTGTCTTTTTTTTTTTTTTTTTCTATACCAAGTATATCTTCTCAAATTTGTGAAACCATTTTCAGCTCACGAGGCTTCTCTCTTAAAGCCAGTCTGTTAAATGACTATTGCTGTGTGGCTTCCAATTTAACGCTACATATCACTCCCCCTTTAGATGGCAAAAGCAGCAGTAAAATAGCCCATCTTTGCTTGGTATTTCAGAAGGAGCCTGAGTCTGCATTTGTGTGCATTAGGTTGGCGGTTTCAGCTGAGCTAGGGTATAAGGCTACTTCAAAAGGTGAACTGAGGAGAGAGGCAGTATTAACATTGCTTCTGCTGTGCTGCAATTGCAGAATAATTAGCAATATTACGAAACTACTCTGGGAAAGAGCTTATCCCATTCTGTTACCTACCACACTAACACTCCTCAGTGCTTCCTTAAAAGAGAACCGTGAAAAAAAGGAAAGAAAACCGTTTCAGTAGCTCTGCACCTTTCTCATCTGCTTTGGGGTGCTACACTCAAGTTTTAAGTGTGTGTGTGTCACAAGTTCCACCTCAGGATCCTGTCGAAAGTCCCCCACGCAGAGAGTAATGAACGTTGGCCCCTCACGGCAGCCATTAAGAGTAAGCCATTATGGTTCAGTATTGAGCCAGCCCTCCCTGCCCGTTTCACCTCATTCTATGGTAGACCCCACTGAGTGCACAAAACTGGCACTCCTATGGCTCATTGAGCTGCCAGCATGCCCCCCACCAGCACACAGCCCCATAAAGCAGTTCCACATCATCAAATGTGATGATCCCTTGTTCTAATTTTAGTCTGAGGTCTTAATAGCTCTGCAGATACTGTCTGAAACACTAATGTCACTGTTAAACTGGGGCTGGGGCATGGTGACGTGAATGAGAAAAACACCATGGGTTTTTGCTCCAATTTTTATTTTTTATTTTTTATTTTTAAAGAATCCTATAAATTATTCACCATAGTAGTTAAATGTTGGCTCTCAAAACATTAATACAACACGTTTTTGCTAAATAAAAATGAATGCTTCTTGTATGTATACTGAGCTTATTATATTTGTCTACTCATTTGATTGTTCTGAATAATTGGTAAGGTCACAAATTTAAATGTAACAAAAATAGGCCCTAATATTTTTAATTTCCAGTTTATCCCCCAGTAACTGAATTTTAGGATATTCTGTAACTGTAACTGTATTTCTTGGCCACTTGACAGTCATTTGATGACTTTGCCTGATGGTTTATCATGATCTCAAAATTGGCATCATAAATCCTTCTTAAGCCTCAGTTAACTTGGCCCACTTTTTAGCCACCTTTTCCAGGACAATCATTGCACCTGTCACTGCTAGTGCTTGAGTTGTTAAGTGACAGTAGTCACTCTAGTCAAATGGTAAAGTGTATTTGTTGTGCAATGTTAAACACATTTGGTCTAATGTAAGACAACCCAACTTTTTCAAGTATAATATCTAATACAGGCTGATGTGATATTTCTTCCTACTATACATTTCACTTCCCAGCAAATTCTTTTGTCCCATTCTATTGCTATTTCTGCTTCTTTCTTATCTCCCTCTGCTCTGTTTTTGCTTCGGCCCCTCTCTCCTTGTCTGCTCTGTCGTTTGCTTTGTTTAATCGCCAGGCTAACGTGCTATGACACGTTCTTATAGCACACCGTCACCACTGCTGCCAGGAGCCACGGAAAGCCACATTCAGCTTGGCACTTCTCCCCCCTCCTGCATGCAGCCACAGTGACGGCCCCAGAAAACATTGCATTTGTCACCGGTTATGATTAATGGCTTTGCTGATTGCTGTTTGTGGCCATCACCACACCTACATATTCTGCTTTTAGCATACATATTCTCAGGGGTTCAGCCAGAGAAGAGGAAGACATAAACTATGCCTCCAATCTGTCAGTATTTCAGACTTGATTTCAGTGTTAAAATCATGGTTTGATTTGATGGACTGCCAAGTAAATTTTTTTCTATTTTTGAGTGAAAGACTCTCAGAAGCCAAATTTAAACGTGACCATGTGTTTTAGCTGTGGGTATATAACACATGATTTTATTTTCAAATAAGATATCATACGTCTGTAGTTGTAATAATCCTGGTGAGTTTGCTGTATTCTGCTATTAAAGGTAGAAGAAGCAGTGACCCCATGGTTTACAGCTTTGTGCAACATTGGCTTCCTCTGTTGTCACTCATCGTGGTCAAATTATGAAACCGGTAAGAGTGGGGGTTGATGGGTGATAGAGAACAGCTGTGTGTTTCTGTAATCTGTTTTTACTCTTTCTCACTAGACTAGATATAAAGCAATAGCTATTAAGGAAAGGAATGGAGAGGTGTAGTGCTATTTCCTTCTTTTTTCCTGCTGTATTTGTTTAGCAGATTTTTCTGTGAGGCAGTTTTCCTCCTCCTTCTGTGAGGAGTGTTATTTCTGTGGGTTCGCTCTCTCAGGGGAACCTTGCCTACAAACACACAAAAGCTTATTAGCTCGTGTGTGGGTGTTTTTAATGTTAAGTTAGGTGTTTGTCTTCATATGTACTATATGTACTTGAGTTTGTGTCAGGGCACACACATTCCTTTCCTATGTTGGACCACAATTAAATGTTGTGTGACTTCTTATCGGTGTGTTTGTTTTCAGGCGGCTTCAGCTCATTAATGAGATCAGAGAGTGGAACGTGCTGCTTTCGGGGAGGTACTTGGCTGGGATATAAACATGAACATGTACACTCTCATACCCCAGATGAATATATTTTCTGAAATCTGCACAATAGTGTATCCATCAGGCAGATTGTCTTACTGAGTGTGTGTGGAAGCACTTTTTCATAGTACAAATCATAAACCATTAATTCCCAATTTGGATGAAAGCATAGTTCCTGTTTTGGCTTGTCATTTACCCATGAGATAACTGAGAAAGTATAAATGTGCATGTGAGCATTTTTCCGTATTTTATTACTTTTTTACGTAGCTCAGAGAAGAGAAGATCCAGAAACCTTGTTATGCCAGTCGTTTATTTAGTGGCCTATCTACTTAAAGACCTGACGCTGGAGCTTTTTACCCAGCCTGCCTTAGGAGAATCCCTGACACACAACATAAATCTCTCCTGGCTTCCAGCATGCCGCACCGTCATTTCTGTCTAGAGCCATTTAGACACCTCAGTCTGTGGGGGCCAGCACTTTTATCCACATCATGTCAGGGTTCAGGAACTATGTGGATGAGTCACTGCAAAATAAAACTGAAATGTGTTTCTCAGTACCATTTTGTCAGTTTGCATTGTGAGACATAAACAAGGAGATTATGGCACAAATTTAAATGTACCAAATATGTTAATACTTTGCAAGTCTGCCACACAATACACTCATGCCATATGTACATTGAAAAAGTTTGGTTGCTATAGTTACAATATTTCTCCTGTCCATGCTTACTGAGATGATCTCTTTGAGAGAAGGTAACAAAATACGAAAATCCCATCCAGCGCAAAAAGCCAAAGCTAATATAATGCTTCAGCAGGCAGGGTCGAATCTAATGTGTATTCCAAAGTTTTTTCTGCCTTTTTATGTGACTGTCCCTTTGCTATAGCTCACCAAGTAAACACTTCAAGAAGAAACATTAGAAGACGACCAGCAGGTTGAGAATTTACCTGTTATGGGTGGCATGACATGTTACTGAGGTGTATGTATATGTTGGGAGTTTCGAGGGTTGGGGCATAACACAGTTTATTTTCTTTGGCTGTAATTTACAAATTTACCCTTTATGCTCCACATATCAGCTAAGCAGCTACACATAGAAGCATCTAGTTCCCACTCAGCTACTCACACTGTTTTGCCAAAAATGAACTTTTGAAAAATAGTGAAATAAGGCGCAATGTAAAATTCATTTAGTTTACAGCAGGTCAACTTTATGGGGGCAGGGTAGGACGTCACTACTTACAAGTGTAGTCACATAGACACAGCCTAGACATTCTTGTTCTATTCATTATTACCCTTTCTCTCTGAATCTGTGAAAAGAGGATGATTGGATGCCATGGGGAGAACGACTTGCACCCCAATGTGTTTTAGACTACTGCAAGTAACAGACACAGTTGGGTAATGCTGTCGCAAATGAGTTGGTGTGTTTGATGTAGACATTTCCAGAGATATAACATTACCTTAATTGGATTGAACAATGGTGATCCACAGTTGTCGTCTGATCTATTCCTGCTTGTCCAGCATTGCTTTTATTTATTAGGAAACCATATAATTTATTTGTTCATAGGGCTACAAAACCAAAATAAGATAATACATGTACTACCACACTCCTACTATCTATTTAATTATTTCAAGAACTCTGGTATGTTGACATTAAAGTTCACCAGAATACATGTTGTGTAATGCAAGCTCTTTGGACAGAATATATCATACCAAAATTTGGTATGTGCCATGCAGAAACTGAAATGCGTGTGCTCTTCTTAGCTATGCTGATAGTACAGCAAACTCATTAACAGCACAGGAATAGTTTGTGCATGAACATCAAAGGATTGTGCAGTACAGGCCTACTGTTAAATCAAAGATTAGAAAGTAAAAATAAGACAGAAGCATAAGGAAACTTCTTTTTTTCCTTCACAAAGAGGGAGGGTGAGGGAGAAGCAGCTGCGACTTGACGATAAGACCCAGGAATGCATACGTTTTCATGGCTCGGTCACCCCCACCAATGCACACTATACTTCGGCTCTCTGCTTTAAAAGAAACCTCCGTCTTTCATATGCTTGGCCTGCCAAACCCCTAAACTGTTGAAGTGGAGTGTCGTCTTGGATAAAGTTGTCTGTGCTGTGAATAAAGGGTAGGAATGCATTAAACGCCCAAATCCTTTCGCTTGCAACGGGTACCCAGGCTTTGTGATTGCTAAAGTGCACAGCTTTAAAGTGAAAAGGCTTGTTCCTCGCTTGAGTCTTGTTTCACTCAGCAGCAGCACATTTAGGTCTGACTGTGATTACTCTAGTTTCTTAGACATAACCACCACATTTCATATGTCTATATTTACATCAGCTTCCAAGCCATTTCTTCACCTGTTTAAATCATTAATTGAGCAGGTTTGCCTTTGCAAGTAGAAAAAGATGGAATGACTCCCAACACTATAGGTTCTTGATCTGAAATGGCCATAAACAGGAAAGACTTGTTCAGTCTCTCTGCAGAGTTGAACATTTGATCATTTTGGCTTTAAGATTAATTGGTGTTAGACTCAATCTGTCTCAGGTGCCAGATATTATCAGCCTAATACCAGGCATCACAAGGCATCTAAAGCTGCTTTCCTGAGGCAAAGCTGATCACACACTGATTACCCACCCATTACATTTCTTTTGCTCCTTCACTCTCTTTTCACCCTCTTTTACTCTTTTTCTCTCTCTCACTGACACACACACACACACACACACACACACACACAATGCGTATGAACAGGTTTGCTCTGCATGGTCAGAGGACGTTTTGCTGTGAGCTACAGGGTGAGGACAAAGCAGTTATGGAGCAGGTCTATTTTTGGGCTCTTAATGGACTTGTTCCCATTCTCTAGTGGAGCAGGCCTAGCTGAATGATCTTCACCAGTCTTAAACCTGATTACAGTACCTCCTTCTGGACTTCTCCATTGTTTTGTAATTTTACTCTGCTCTCTTTCTTCCTCTCTCCCTCTGGCTCTATCTTTGATCTCTCCTCTCCACTCCATTCTCCCAAATTTGTCCTCATGCTGTGTTTACATTCATTAGATCACGTTAGATCAGAAGGGCTGCAACATTTGAAAATATTCCTACCTCCTTTGGTTATTTTTCCATCCTCTACTTTTTCTCTCCTCATCTTAACCACTCCTGAATAGTTCTGCTAGTGATTCTGCTAGTGTTGCCACTATGTGGTCATTGTTTTTGGCATCAGGCTGGGTGAATAGATTAAAGTTTCTATATCCCATGGTGCTGTGCTCCTGGTGGCTGACTCTGTCAAATACCACTCCTTCAGATGAGTAGATCGACTTAATGGATTTTCTTTATTCTCTGTTCCTTCTTTCTTTTCTTTCCTTTTGCACATTAATCTTTGACTTAGGCATAATTCAACTGTGGCCTGTGAGGGGATGATGGCTTCTACGTTGTTTTTGTGGGCAGCTTTTGGTATGGTAGGGATAGTTAGTCTATTAAAGAACCATTTATGTTTATTTTCATATTGCTCAATAGTAAATAATTTTTTAAAGGTTAGATTTAAGTTAAACGTTGTACTTGAGAATTTAAATTATTAAATGTTGTTTATATCCTAGGGCTATCTTTTATCTTTTTGAAGTGTTGAAGCATTAACCCCAAAATCTTGGTGCCAATATTCAGGCATCTTCTGAAATTTGACCAAAAAGAATTAACTAAGGTCCACCAACTCATCTTTTTGTCTTCCTCAGTAGATGGCGTTTCCTTGGTTGTGAGGAAACATGACCTAAGCATTGAACCAAGTGTTAGACTTGGGTCACATGATGACACGTGAAAAAAACTTCAACCAATATGGGGAGATGCCTTGAAAATGCCTGAAAGCTCCAAAAAAGGGAAGTAAATGGACCTTGAGTTACGTTTTTATGGTCTTACTTCTTTTCCCAAGGTCAAGAATGAATATTGACATCCAACTTCAACCCACTAGACCCCACTTTTATTCTCTTAACTTATGGCCACATCCTCTCCCATTTCCTCAGTCCACTGCCCATCAAACCCCACTGCCTGCCATTCTCCTCTCCTGCATCCTGTCCCCTGGGTGTTCATCTCTCTGCACTGCCAAAATCACTGAGAGGATGAGGAGAAATCTTCTCTTTACTTGAGCTCACAAAGGGCAGATGAAATTTGAGAAAAAAGGACAGAAATTGATAGAAACAAAAAAGCCAGAGGTGAAACGTGCTTCAACTTACACTGAGGCAGAAAAAAGCAGTGCGAGTCAAGAGGAACACAACAGCTCTCTGCTTGCTCAGCACTGTGGTAAATTCTTCCTCTTTCCTTTATCTTTGTCTCATCAAACCTTCTTCCACATTGCCCTCCAACTATACTCAAGGTTGATTTTTGTTTCATCCTGACAGATGTCTCAGTAAAAAACTAAAACAGAGATATTATTATCTCTTCCATTGTCTGTATTTATGTGTGTGTGCATGAAGCCACCCCCCACAGGTAAATACGCAGCTCTGACAGGAGTGTGTGTGTGTGTGTGGTTTGCAAAGTCAGATTGTGGATGACACAATGGCATGATGCTGAGAGAAGGCTGAAGGGAAGAGAACAGGAAATTTGTCACCATTCCTAATATAACTGTTAAACACATGCGTAATGCAGATTTTTACCATCTAATGCCAGAGTTGAAGAAAAGTTCTCATTTTGATAGCCTACTCTTCTCTCACTCCAGTTTATTTTTTTCCCCCCTCCTTTGTCTTTCTTTCCAAGATAGTGATGCTCAGTCCCCCTCCCTTGTGTCTTCCTTACAAAATCAGCCTTTTCTGCTGGGGTGGACAGCTAGACAAATGATTTTGTCGGTCGTGCAAGGCAGGGGGTAATTTTTAGGTGAGCACAGCGCTTCAGAAAAGACTTGCTGCGCTTAAATTAGAGGTTGTCAAATGCTGCACGTCTCCACTGATGGCCCAGCACGGCCCCCTTATGTTAATGTGGCATTTCAGTAAGAGGAAATAGAATTAGGAGGAGGGCTGCTGCTTGTGGTTACTGGGCTGCATTGTCACATGTGCACACTTCTTTTTATTTTCTCTTGTTATCTGAAGGACTAATGTTCTTAGATACATTAGAATTTGCATATATATTTATATATATCCCACAGAACGCTGGCTCCTCTTAACTCGTCATTGATGGCTCCTACACACATGCTCAACCCACCAGTGGTGTGTTAAATCACTGTTTTATGAATGTTGGCTTGAAGAAACAGGCAAGAAAGATACTAAGCCAGTAGGTGCATTTTATTTTGCAGCATGCCTGTTAGTAGTGATAGCATTTTCAAGAGAGGCTAGCAACAAATGACCAGGCTGCATACCAACAGCTTTGGACGTTAATCCAACAACGTGGTGAAAATACTGTCTCTAACCACTAGCACAAAGTTTTATGAAGTTGGGGATTCTTTTGGATAAACAACATGCATTCATTTGCAATTAACTGTTGTGTTTTCCAGTTACTCCATATATTAGACTGTCCTGATCTCCCCCCGTGTGATCTTTCACTGCCAAACCCCTCTCTTCCTACACAAAGCCCAAATGTGGCCTGAAGCCACCGGTGTCCGTTAGGACTGATGTAATCTATCCACTGGGCTAGATACCATGAGGATGAATTCATCTTTAGGGAGGACTGGGAGTATCTATGTGGACTACAGAGTGATGAAGTCATGTGGTTTGGGAAGCAGTTGCTCTGGGCCAAGTCCTTTGGCTTGTTTGTGCAATTCCAACGTGTCCCCCTGTGTTGTCCACACAGCTGCAGGCCAGATGTGTATGCTTGTCAGCATCCATGAGCCATCAAACACACCTCAGTCTGTCATCAATGTTATCTGTTTTCAGCTAAACAAGAAATCACAGCAAACTAATTCCATAAATAAAATCAACAAGTTTCCTCATGTCTTTTCACAGAGTGCCTTATAATTTGACAATTGTAAAAAACTAACTATTATAACTTAAAACAAAGACAAAAAAAAAAATCACTGAAACCTAATTATTAACCTCCCCCACCCACCCCGTCAGTGTAAGGATAAAACTTGGAGGTCAAACATGCTTTGCAAGTGGCATTATAGTTCAGTATCAGGTTCCCCTGCTAGAGTTTAATATAGAGCACCCAACTGCCTGGAAGTCTCATGAGAGATGGAAATAGTGCCTAACAGCTGTCCCCACTCCACCTCGGACAAATAATTCCTTGAGTCCTCACCAGCCATAAAATTTAGTTTCAACTTTTCAACCTCAAACTTAAAAAATCTTGTCTTTGTAGAAGCCTCTCTTGGATTGCATTTTCTCCTACCCTCTACTGCTGATAAGCTTTTTGGTTCAGCGATGGCATGACTGTTTCGTATAGTGATGGCAAACGTAGGAAGTTAGAAAGTGTGACCAGCGTGTCCTTTATTAACGGGTGTTACAACCGCAGCTGTCGATCCTCATCCAACTGTGACACTAACTCAACACGAACATTATGCACACACAGACACACGGGATGAATGAATATGTTTTCTCAACCAGCAGAGCGCAGCTTTCCTTTGGTGTGTGAATTTGTGTGTGCTACCAAGTCATGGTGCGGTGCACACAAATTAAAGGGAAATGTGTATGTGTGGAAGAGGGAGAGGTCCATTAGTTTTATCCAACAGAGGGAGCAGATCTAAAGGCATATACCTGAGCGTTTCTCTGTCTCATCTCCTCACCTTCCCAGCCACTCTCATAGGCTTCTCTATTAGAGAACAGCTGCTGAGGAGAAGCAGGCAGGAAGAGGAGACACTGGCCTTAACACTTCAGTAATACAACGCTTAACTTCTGTCTATCATGTAGAATTACCTGCATAAATTCACAGGGGAGTTATTAATGAAAAATTGCTGTTTCCTGCTCAGTTGTCATATTTTTACACTCACAGGCTTGTGATGTATTCTCCAAAAACAAAGTTACACTGTATAGTTTTCTATAAACGACATAAAGTATTCAAAGCAATTGATACATTTCTGTTGTTTTTTCTATACTCTCTTTACAGCAAAGATTTACAGCTACATTAAGCCTGTGCCCAGAAGTTAAAATCAATATGACAGTGATATATTAAAAACAAAATTGTTCAGTAGTAATTCAGTTGCTTACGACAATGTACATATTTTTGTGTGTTTCAGAGATCAACAGAGTGCGTAAAGATATGTACAGTGACACAGTGAATGGCCTTGTGGACAGACACCCGCTGGAGCTGCCCGAGCCTATCGGACCCATCGTCCACCTGCAGGAAAAACTGTTTGTGCCTGTCAAAGAGTATCCTGATGTAAGTAGCTGGTTTACACATCTCACACTTTGTCAGTTGTCCCATAGTGCTAATAGTATTGGAGCATTTAAATGTTTTAGGACTAATATATACTCTGTAACCAGCAGACAAATCATTTCTCTTAAGGAAAATACAGAAAATAATTGTGAGGTACATAAAATCAATCATGTGGTATGTCTACAGGAATCTTTGCATTTATAGCTGTAATAGATCCACAATTCCTATATCTGTAGACATGTATACTCTCACCTACACGCATATAACACTTTCCTTTACAGACAACTGCCAATAGTGCAGCAATCTGTTATACATTGTTTCTCTCTTATTCTTTCTGTTCCACAGTTTTACTCACTTCCCTCTTAACTCTGTCTTCTTTACTCTCTCTCATATTTTGCTCTGAAAAACATGTAACTCCACCCTGACTGTTTTAGTTTGTCAAGCAAAAGTTGCTGGACTCATAGGTATGTGTGCAAAGTTGGACTAGTGGACAAGTTGTTTAGGTTTACTAGTGCTGAGAGGGAGAGAAAGAGCATGATGAAAGGTAAACTGCAATACCAGTTCCAATTCCAAAGTTATAGGAGTTCTTTTGGACTTGGCACTTATTATTATTTAAGTGTATCAGTATTATTACTTGTTGGAATCGTTTTGGTTTTTTTTGCACAGATCAGTTGGGGGAAGAATAGTACTTGGAGGAATTGTCATAGTGGTTGTAAAGATGAGGGGGATGGTGGCAAAACTGAAGAGTCAGTAAAAGGCTTGTCTGAAGAATGATGGATGTTTTTGCCTATATGTGTCTGCTATATGTGTAGCTTGCATTGGGTGTTTTAAGTTTTGACAATGGTCAGTCAGCCACCGTCCTCACCCCGTGGGGGGGTCTTGCACACTCACGAATGGTTGCGTCACATCTTGAGGAGCAACGTTTCTCTTCGTAATCCCAGCAGTTTGCAGTGAGCAAATGAATGGAGGGAGGTGACGAAGGATAAGGGACACCGTAGAGCAGGGCAAGGTCCAGCCAACCGTGGATTGCATTTTCCCCCTGACAGAATTGATAAAGGGCACCAGGGAGTGGATGGGATAAGCTGAGCTCCAGCTGACCTTCAGACCAAACCCAGCCTAGGAGCCCACAAGCTAAATCAGCCAACCAAATCCCAAGTCTTTCACATTTCATCTGTTTTGGCAACACTTGAGGTCCTTGAGCAGTTCTCTAATTAGCTGTGAGAATCATATTTGCACTTGGTACTGCTTTTGTGTGCTAATAGCTTTAGTTTTTATGATTATGAATAACTATAATAATATTTAATTAACTTGACGTGTGTACAGAAATCCATGATTTGCATAGTGCGTCATTTAAAACAAAGTTTACAATCAGTTTAACCTAGACAACCACGCCTTTGTGATATTATAAATACATTATGTGTACTTGTATACCATGGATGATTAGATAACGTACATAATCATCTTCTACACTGAAAGGAAAGTGTGAATGTGGTTGGACTGAACCTTTATGGCTGATGGATCAGTTAGTTAATAAACAGTTGTCTGGTCAGATTTCATTGGTCAACTTCATTGGTCAACAAGTTACCGTTGTAGCCAGCTATTTTTACAGGGCTTTTCTGATACTGAGGTCTGATTTCCCTCTCTATATAGCATGCTATTTAAAGATTCATCAATCAGCCACCACCACATTAAAACTAGTTATTCGTTTTATTGCTGGTCGGAGAATATCATTTATACAAGAGTGAAGAAGCATTGTGAAAATCTGTGAAACATTTGGTGCCACCTGTGGCCGTAAAGAAACTAATAGAATGACACTATCTCTTTCAAACACACAGACACACACACACAAAGACACACAACCACACAAACTATTAAAAGTGTGGCATCCTCGGATGACCCCATGTTCCCTTTGCTGGATGTGCTACGCTGCTCTGAACAGAGCTGGGCTGTAACTCAGTATTGTGTTTACGAGCTGCTGGGAAAGCTACTAAATTAATTAGGCTTCCCCCTGGTGGCTGAGATGACTCACTGATGACCTTAGTAGATACAAATTTATACACACATTAACATGTGCACAACAAGTTAAAAGTACAGGAAAATAAACATCTACAGTAATGAAAAAATGGCATGTATTTAACTTGGACATTTTTGTTTTTACTTTATTTAGGTAGACACGCACACCCCCTCCCAGTGTAGTCATTGCATGAATAAAGGGAAATGCTAGATAGTATATAGATGTGATCATAGCAACAAGGGGAGTCCAGCAGCAGGAATTCTTTTTTTCTGCTTTCACCTCCCCTGTTTCTGGAAATTATACCTGTTAGTGTGTCCACAAACTTTTAAACTGGTTAGTATTTATATTCCACCTATGTGATGTGTCCTACTCCCCTATTTTTTCTCTGCTGCTCTCATAGTAGTGGAGTGGGTAGAGGGGGAGTGAATCGTGGAAATTCATTATTTGAACAGCAGATAAAGTTACTATGTGTTCAGGATACTTCTGCCCACAACTGAGCTTGTCTTACTCTGTAGTTTGATAATTGTTGTTTAAACTCAGAGTGAGCTACAGCGTGTCTAGATCCAGTTTGCTCTCAAGGAGGATACAGAGTGGAATCATTTCATTGTGAGGTAAGCAGGGAGATGATGTAGGATCAGTTTGAAAAGGGGGAATGAAATGATGAAGTAAAGGAAGAAAAACTTCCTATCCCTGATCTGCCCACAGCTAAAAGGAGAGGAATGTGTAATGGTGATTATTAGACTGGGGAATATTTCCCCCCTCTCACATTTCCATCTGATTTCCCCGATTCCCCACATTGAAAAATGTGTGTGTGTGTTACTGATGCAATTCTAGGTTCTCCCAAGAAAACAGGATGATGGCCCAAGTCTCTGTTTTGTGTTCTTGGCATAAACTCACCTGCCATGGAAGATTTGTCATCGTTCATACTATTTCCCCATCTTTTCCCACACTTATCTTGTCATTTTGGGACACCTGCCATCTACTTGCCTTCTTCTCAGTTTTCACTTACATTTAAAACCGAGACTCCCACCATATCCCTAGGCTGAGGTCACACTTGCTAGATGGGCCTTTCTCTGTCTCACCTACGACTTCCCTGCTCTGGTTTAACCAGTAGATAATTAGATTGTCCTGGTGCCTGGATGCAGTGCAGCATGTCAACTCTACCAAAATAACTTGCCTTGCCAGCACGCTTCAACTCTAATTCCCTTAAGTGTGTCCCTTTTCTGGCCTGTGTGTACTTGCCTATATGCGCCACATCTGTCTGTAAATGTGTTTGTGTCTCCATCATCCTGTCTGCCTGTGTGTCTGTCTGCCCACCCCCTCACCGTTCTTCAAAGTCAGCCATTTCCTGATGTCGTCAGTGGTGCAGAGCACTGTGAAGCGTCACCGTGGTGACTGCGTCTTGACTGACAGCTGAGTCGCTGGCTATCTGATAACTTCAACCTTCAATTAAATGCTATCGGTGGCTCCACTTTTTTTCTGAGCACACCCTCACACACACATTGATAGGCAGCTGACAGAGAGCTCAGCATGTCATTTCCGTTGACCTTCAGGCATCTGATAGGATGTGTGACATGTCTTTTAAGTGTGTCTCTGTCTCCACTTTATTCCCTGCGTATTTGTATTTGCCAACTGTTAAATGCCCAGGTGTGCATGCACACACAGACGCCACCTTTGCTTTGCTGACTCTGTGAAATGCGACCCTCAGTTTGATGCAAGCCGTTGAGCAACTGGCAAAACAAGACTGTCTGCACTCTTCTTGCCAGCTTGAAGAGCGTGAAGAGAAGAGAATGATGACTTGTATTGATAGGACTGTAAAAAACTATGGGCTGTTGGTGTTGCTGTGGCATTGGTGTTTGTCTCTTGTTTAGGGGGTAGTCATGGTGCTTTAGGTTGTTTACCTTAGTAATAGACTCCTCAGAGGAACAGCTGTTTGATCCCCCTGCAAGTCAAATTTTTTGGTTATTAGTCTGTATTTTGAAGGGAAATGAATACAGCTGAAGACTGCAAATTGCTTTTCGTCTGGGGGGGAAAAAGCCAAGAAATGGTTGATCAATACTTTTTCTGTGCGCTCCATTGACAGACAGGAGATCGTTTTTTTGTTGTCATCAGTGTATTGTAGTTACAAGAAAAGTCTGCACCAACTTTTTTTTTTTTTACTTTATATGGTGTCTTTAAATTTAAAAATCTTAAAACGTAAAGTGCATATACAGATGATAAAAATATATGCTATTAATATATATGTTATTAAAACTAATATGAAACATTAACGATTTACCCACTGTTTCTAACTGTCTGTTACCCCACTGTGCTTAAGTTACAGCTTTGTAGGGACCAAAATGCTGGATCTCATTTTAAATGTTTTAAGGGCCAAGACTTGGTTTTAGGGTTAGGAAATCAGTTAGTAAAACAAAGGTGTGTGTGTGTGTGTGTGTGTGTGTGTGTGTGTGTGTGTGTGTGTGTGCGCGTGCGCGTGCGTGCGTGCGTGTGTGTGTGTGTTCTTGTCAGGTTTTAGAGAGAGAGAGTGGAGTGCTTTATTGCCTCATGATGCTTCACTTCCACTACAAGGTAGAAAGATTTCAAGTACCAAAGAAAGGGCTCTGGTGATTTGAACAGACAACTTGTCCTGGACCTTTCTTTTTCACTGCAGTAAAATTGCCTGGCCAAACCAGCCAGTTCCCTGCACAGGGAAAGTCATTAAGCTTGTTCCCATGAGGGTGTCATCACTTATCATGCCAACTCCTGATATCCTTCTGACCCCCTTAAGTCATTACCAGTCCTGGAAATGTACCGCCCCACACCTCACCTCACCTCACTGACAGAGCAGCAGAGTGGAGGATTTTGATATCTCTAGCTAGCCAGCCATGCGTGATGATGATAATTTGATGAACGGATGGTTTTCTAGTTAGCTATTTGATGAGGAGGGTAATTACAATGATAATTTAAACAGAGGACTATTTGTTGTAGTCAGTTAACATGACAAAGGGCAACACTGTAAGCTGTTATGTGTATTTATAACTGTATTAATGCGAGTTGTTGCTTGCATATTAGCAAATTGTGCTTGTGCTGTATACTGTAAGAGCATGGTGTCTTGTGATACTTTGGCCTCTCTGTCCCAGAAGTCATTAAACTGAGAGGCACAGAGAAGTGAAAACAGAGAATGAAGGACAAAGGAAGTAGGTTCACCACATAGGGATCAAAGGCTACACCAGGGAAGTAGTGTCAGCTTATACAGAATCTGTGTCCATAAACTAGATTCCTGTGATACATGATTTTTGAGACCACTTTCAACAATTTTTTTTTTCTGTATCAATGCTAATATTCTCCTTTTATTTTAACATAAATTCTGACCAGCTCTTGTCAGTGATCTCCCCTGCTAGGTTATTAGGTTATTAAAAAATATTTGGCAAATACACAGATGCAGGTTGTACTTAGTACCATCAAAGACATTGCTCAGATTCAATGTACTGTGTGGAAATTGATGCCAAAACAGACCTTTTTTCATTCGGAAGCACTTGCTCATCAAACTGACAATTTATTGTAAATAACAAGAACCCGGCTGTGAGAACTAATTTCCCAGCATAAACACTTGAGCTTTGCTACACAGTTTCAAACATGCATAAATACTGGATCGTAGCCTACTCAACAATACCAAGGTTCAGGATTTAAGATTATATATGAATCTGTCTTTCCCCTAAAACAACACAAGACTACAACTAGATTCTATACTGCCCTATAGCCCTGTATGAATTTGATTGGATGTTACTAGTCAGCTGGTAGTCAGTCAGCTGATGTATGGTTCAAGGACGATGATGTTTGAATAAAATAGCTGATGACTGATCAGATGATGCAAGTGCTGCCTGAACTAACACAATGCTCTATTAAAAGGATCGAGTATTGGCCAGATGTGACTAATCTAAATTAGATACTGTTTTCCTCCCTCTCTTTACGATAGGCTTGTGGATAAGGTAGCAGAGCATGGCTAACACAGCTTTGTCAAAGGGCAGTCTTCTATTGACTTATGATGATTAACTAATGCTTAAGTGAACACAGAGGGGTAGGCTGAATGTTATTTAGCATCTTCCAAGTCATTTTTTTTTCTTTCTATAGTTTGCTTATCTAGAAGTTCACAAACTTTGCCCTGTGCTTCCTTCAATCACATCTTCCAAACTTCCAGCCAACATCAATCTTTACGCTTTCCACCTCATCGTCTTCACTTCTCTATATTTCCACCCTGCCTGCAACCCCAAAATAAACCCAAACAGAATTATCAAAGGAGCCATGGATTAGGCACTAAATGCTGGATGTGCTGAATAGAGAGCTTTGAAGTCTATAGGGCTTTCAGGCGAAGATGTCATCATTGGAATCTAAGTCTAATTTTCACTCCATCATCCCAGCCTCACCACCTCTGTCCCTCCCGTAGATCAAACATACAAACTGCTGTAGGTTATGCACTTGTCTGCTCCTCATCCCCACATTCCCTTCATTCGGCCCTTTGACAGTTTGGAAAAGATAGGGGATCAAGCCACAAAATGAAGGTAAGTAAGATGGATTAATTGAATGGTCGAACATTTCCACCCAAAGATGAATGAGTGATGAAAGGCAAGCAGCCAGCTGGTGGTTAGGGAGGTTGTGTGTAGTCAGAAAGAAACATTGATTTTTTTTTTTTTTGTGCAGAAGAGGAAATGCAAGGTCCCGTGTACAAAGTCATAGAGGAAAAGGAAGCCTGCTCAGCTTCCAGATCTTATGAATGGATGCAGAGGGGAGGGGTTGAGGAAGGAGAGAGGAGGCGTTTTTGGCACCCAAGAGTAGTGTTCAACTCTGTGCCCTCTCTGAAGCCTCCAAATACTGTAACTTGAAATGCAGTGAGACAGAGGGTATCTTAGGTGTAACAAAAAGTTATTCTGTGATAAATGTTTAGCCATTACTTTGGTATGTGCTGTTTCACAATCGTACATTCAGGGAGGGTTAGAATCAAATGAGATCAGGAGTGTAAATATGGGTAAAGACTGAGAGCTGGAGAGAGATGGCCGTGCCTGGTGTAACCACAGATTCCACCTTGTTTTGATACATTGCACTGAATGAACTGTTCCTCATTTCCATAAGCCCAGCGAGGGCGGCTAATAAGTGATTGGTATTCTCCTCTTGGCCTGGCCTCGCTCTTTGATAAGCCATGCGCGCACACACAGCCAGAGAGCATGATCTCATTTCCTGTCTCCCCACCACCACAAACAAACGCCGTCAAAGGCACAATTGTTCTGCTTCTGTGGGCATTGTTGGTGAAACTGCTGTTGTTCACACAGAAACAAACCACAATGCATGCGCACACAAACCCATGCGACAATCAGCTCTGGGTGCAGAGGGTGTCTGCAAGAGTTCACCCCATGTATTGTGGTTTCACACACACTAGCGCCCATAAACACACAGTGTCACAGACGTAGATATGCTCACAACAAAACCCGCCTGTGGAGTAGCGATAACTGGGGCTAAACAAAGGCCCTTTAATGTCAGTGTAAGCCCTTGTCCTGAAGGGGGCTTTACATGTAAGTGTGTGTGCGGCTGTCTTTCTGCATTTGCACACAAACTATGTTTGTATATACTGTATGTGTCTCAGTATTTGTGTTTGTTTGAAAAACTCAAAGAAAACTGAGATGAAATTGGACTGAAACAGTGGATTTGGGAGAAGAGTATGTCCACCAAAGGTCCTGACAATCTACTAATGCTGTAAATGAGCAGGAAAATCATTGGACAATACAACAAAGAGAAAAAGAGACTGCTGAGAATTTCCATGTCAGCAAAACGGGTAGTTTACGCATGTACCCTGTTCACCAGGTGGGTGCTGACCATGTTTGATTAAACTGAGCTGTTAGATATACATTTTCAATCAAAAAGTTAGACACACTTTCCCATTCACTTGAATGGGAAAGTGTGTCCAAACCTCTAGATTTTGCATTTGTTCAACCCTAGAATGACTTGTTGTTCTCTGTTACCAGCCATGGGCAATGAGGCAGTGATGGGAAAATAGAACCATTAATTATAATTATCACAATTTTACTCAGAAACTTTTTTTCCTATGTGTTGATTCATTAAATGTTTAAAGGCTGTTAAATTTGAGTGTCTCTGTCAGTGGAGATAGCTTCAAGGGCTCCTGGAGGGAGCCAAAAAAGCCATGGTGGTTCCCAAATGTGACTTTTTTTTTTTTTTTTTTTTTTTTTAAGTCTTAGTCTGGCTTGCAAGTAGAGTTGATGTAACAGCAGGAATATAGAGGATGAAAACTAGCTTTTTTTAGTAGGTGCGGAGGAGGGTAGATAGTTTAGCAAGAGGAGGTGAAGAGAGGATAGTGTATTTGGCAGTGAGGGCACTGGATCCATCCTACTCCTCTGGCTGTACTGAGTGGAGTTCCTGGCAGGCTCCATGGCCCTGCACCCTTCTGATAACTCACCCGCTTGGCTCCCTATTGTCTCTGCATTCCAGTGGCTTAAAATGGAGGGCACCTTTTCTAACAGCATATCAACATCCATGAAAAGAATGTCAAACCCTCAGTACAAAGTAGAAAGCTGGGGAATAAAGAGAGAACTTTATTCCACCACCCTGTTGATGTTGGCTTCTTTTTTTATTTACAGCATAGTTGCACTTTGAGCTGCAGGCATTTAATAGGATGAGGTTGTGCTGTTTCTTGATCGGGACGTGAGGTGAGATGCTTGAAGTCTGGTCATTTGGTGTGTGTTAGCTATTAAATTTAAGTGATGTGTGAATAAAACTTGCGGTGACTGCTTGGCCAGACATGGCGCCTGCTCTTTGCTGTGCTCTCTGCCCACATGTATGTATGTGTGTGTGTGTGCTTCAGTCATTAAGACACATCTGACACTAGTGCACCAGCCTCTATCCAGAAGTGCTTAGTCCATGAGGGGGGGCATAAAACCTGAGCCACATGTATGTAGCTGCCTGCTCTTACCCATTATCCCCAGGCAGCCTCTCAGATGGAGTTCCATGTTTAGAGTGGGAAAGCTGTGAGAATATAGCAGCAGTGTTGGCCCCTCTTGTTCACAGAAACTCTTCCCAGTACTGGAAAAACAAGATGTTCGTGACTTTTTCCGCTCTGCTCTTGTGTCATCATCTCTCTAACCCCATTTCTCTTTATTTCGCTTAGCTTTCTTCCATAAGGCCCCTGCTGGCTGTCAAGTGCAATTGTCATCAGCATATTCATGTCCATAGAGAATACCTTCCACTGTCACAGGGAGAGAAGTATTCGCAACATGGTGAGGGAAGACCAGAGAGTAAAATATTTAATGTTCTTTCTGTATCATTTTGGGATTTCCAACCAGCAACCAAATCAGATCAGTCAGTCTTTTTGACATCTCACACTTGCTCTGTAATACATCTATTGTATGTATTTAATATATTCATGGTCTGTAGATCTGATGGGATTTGGACTGATTCAAGATATTGTTGCCCCTGTAGCTTATTAGGCTGGTGGGAACTATCACATGCTCCATCTCCAGAGGAGCCCATATAAATATAGAAACATTTTAAACCTTTTAGGTATAGAAATTTTGTGTGCCAAATGACACCAACTATTTTTTTCAAACATGGCACTGCAGCTGCCAGCAGGGAAGCTGCTTCCTCTGTGTAATAGTTTCGAGGCTCTGTGTGTGTCTGTGTTATATAGGAGTACCACTGCACCACCACAATGCCCAGAGCTTGGGGTCCACCCTTGTCTGCAGCAGTACTGTGATGCAGATAGACAGGCCCTCTCCTGTGCTCCTTGAGGCTCTGCGTGTGTGTGTGCGTGTTTGTGTTTGTGTGACTGCGTACAATTCAGAAGCAGGCCAGCATGCATCGTTGGTGGCTGACCTCCAAGGACAGGTGCCCCTGCATCCTTCAGTAAGCACACACACCCTCACAAAATACCCTATGCACCCGTTTCCTCGCTTAGAGATAACCAAACAGACAGTTGCCTTGTGACAGAGGAACACACGCATGAAGCTTTTGTAGCTGCATGCTGGGATCATCCGCAGGGACTCCAGCATCTCTGCAGCCACAGGGTGTGTCTTTCCTGCCAGAGACAGACAGGCTACCAATGCAGGCAAGCCCAGTGACAGGGACAAGGAAAACAACAGCCTGGAGTTTTTGACTGTCCTCACTAGTGTTAGTTTATGTTGTTTAGGGGAAATACACCAACATCGCTTTAAATTTGTAATCCCCCTATAATTAAATGTGACTTCTCTGATGGCCTTTTGAATTTTGGCATTGGTGCGGTGGAGTGCGTAAGCAGATGTGACTGTGTTTAAGAATTTAATGCAGGGGTGTCACGGCTCATTGTAACAGCTCAAGAGATGAACAGTTGTGCTTCTCGTTGTCAAGAAAAGCTTTCCACTGTGTCATTTGAATATTTCAGGTTAGGAAATTTTGCTTGAGTGAAAATGTCTAATTTTAACAGTGTCAAAGATCTCTTACCTATCATGGTCTCCACCAGCCAGTGTGTCTGGTGTTTAAACATTGGTGGTTCGGTTACCACTTAATGCATCACTATGCTCCCTAGCTCTCCTCCTTTCCTTCTGTTTTTATTTTGGCTGAAAATTATATTGGATTATTTCAACACATTCTCCCTTTATCCCGTTGGAAGCCAGTTTCAAGTGGAGAGGATTACGTCGGTAAATACGTTTCCTTTTGGTACAGAGCTCCCAAGCCACTCACCAGTGAAAAGGGGCCTTGATAAGAAAATTGTGTCATGCAAAATACCTCACGTCACAACCCAACCCCTTCTCCGCTGCATTTTCCCTTTGTTTCCCCCTCTACAATTGCCACCCAGATTCATTCCGGGTAGTTAGTTTTCCCTTAGCTCTTTAGGACTATTTTGATACCAGGTAAGGATGATAAAGCAGGGGCAGCCAACCCCAGTGCAGCACGTGCTTATATATGTGCTAATATCAAGTCAGGCAGAAAAAAACTAATTTGTTGGGAAGCCTGTGTATGATTTGAACACTCTTCCTCTTTGTTAATATTTTATAAACTCTAGTTCCTCGTGATGCCATAGTGAGGAGAATAAAAGCAAACAATGTATCTTCGGTTACATCAGATAAATACCAACCAAGTGTATAGTGCTTCTTAGAATTTCTCCTCAAAACTTGAAACTTGTTTCCTTGAATATAAAATTATATAAAGTACACATAATAGGCTGAATTGTAAACACATTTGTTAACACATGGCTTAATATTATTTTAGTCCTACACATGCTTTAACAACTGCACCATCACTGTTATGCACGTTTTAAATAATAAACTTAATCTCACACGGCTATGTGTGCACTGTAGACTGGTAGTAGATACTTGCAGTACGTACGACACATTCAAAGCTTTATTTTAGCTTGTCCGATCTCTAGGTTTTCTACGTGATAGCCAGAGTCACCTATATCATATATATCATGACAGTCCCATGAACTGACATCAAGCAGCACAGAGTATGATTATTCACATCGCAATAAACTGGAATGTCATGATTCATGGATGATCTTACAGCCAGCCATTTTCTATTGTTACTATTGTTTTTATGTAGTTATTAATAAAGTAGTAATTTTACACATCTCTGAGCCTTAACTCCATCCATTTGCAACAAGTAACCAGTGCATACACATAACAATTAGCACTGATGTGCATGTTTACTGAGAAAAAGTGCAAATGTAAAGATTGATCTTGGTAATTTAAGAATCAATAATGGAGCGTCAAAATTAAAATTATATTTATTCATTTTATTATTTAGTTTTACTCACCCCACTAGGGGCTAGCCATTGTGTAGTGTGAGAAAGACATGAAGTGACATGCTTATACATTTGCTGTGATGTGTGTAGTTGTCAGTTTATCACAGAAAGTGGAATCTCTGTGCATGTGTGTATGTCTCTGTGTGTATGTTTGTAAAGAAAGTACTATCTATGATCCACTTCAACATGGAAATGGACCATTTAAATTCAGCCTTTGTTATTGATGGGACATTTTAATTGCTTAATAAGCCATTCTCCACTGTGGTTTGACTCTGCTTTTAGCGAAAGACTCATTGGTTTATTTCTCTCTCTCTGTATCTGCAGTATAACTTTGTGGGGAGAATCCTTGGCCCTCGGGGACTCACAGCCAAACAGTTGGAAGCAGAGACGGGATGCAAAATCATGGTGCGAGGCAAGAGCTCCATGAGAGACAAAAAGAAGGTAAGCTCACCAGCATGGCAACGTGCCCAGTGATAATGTGTTTTATCTCTCGATAACAATGTTACCCAGCAGATTCCACTCACACAAATAAAAAGACCTACATTTATTTTGCCAGCCCGGCACACATTGGAGCTCACCTCTTTCTCTCTCCACAAGGATCTGTCTTGAAATATTGCACAATAAAGAGAAACTTGGTGGGACTGCTGTCACGCAGTAACATCCCACTAGCCCTGTAGTAACATGAGGCAGACACACGTTGAGTTGATGCCTGGTGGCTGCATTCTGACATTTGATAGGACTGTTTGCACAAAGCTGTGCACTGGAAAGTACAGAAGTCAGTAGTAAGCAGACAGCCAAGGCCAGGGAGCTGCCTCTATTTCTGGACCTGCTGAGCTTAGGTTGGAGACATAAAAGGCTAATGTTGTGTGTCAACATATCCCATGACCCACGGGGTGAACTTGAGCAAAAAACTATTTGCATCATTGTACCTGGAAAATGTGTATTTGCACGAAGTTTTGGCCTGAGCCAGCCAGAGCATTTTAAATTCCAGCCTGACTGACCGTGTTGCAAAATAATGTTGATGACAGTCTTTCAGACCATTTTTGGTTGTCCTGTATTACATCAGAGTCAGGTCAGCATTGCAGCAGTGTCTTTTAGGCCTACAGAGTTGACTCATGGCATATTTCAGTCCACATATTGAATTTTGATACACAATACGGTTACGGTTAAAGCAGATAATTGAATCATGAAAACCTGAACTTTGAATGCAAGCAACTTGCGTGCTTTCCCAAGGCATTTTAAAGTGTGTCAGATCAGATTTGTTGATGTTCTTTGAAGTTTCTGTGAGGACAAATTGACAGTTTTTATTTCAAGCATCTGTGCATGTTTTGCCCATGAGCTTCAGCCATGCTATTATGGCTGCCTTTGGCTGTTTTTCTGTTTATTTTTTATTCATTGAGTGACACCTTTTGCAACTTTTTTTTTTTTAATTTTTCCAAAATAATTTTCTCCTTTTGTCTGCACCTCCCAGTTGCCCAAATTTGCCAGGCAGTGGTGCTATATTACAATGCATTATATTACAAGTCAGAAGTTTGAGTGTATTTCATCCTTCTTGGTATGGGAATCACCTTCCCGACAAACACTCACACACGCAGTCCACAGTGCATCGTAACAGAAACAGGGTTCACACACACAGATGCACAGAGATTTTCAGCTGAGTCATAATCTTAGAAGCTCCAGTTTGCTGCAGGGCTAACATTTTCTTCCCTCTTCTTTTTTATGGCTCCTCCATTCGTATTTTAATGTCTATCTCTTCTCATTTCCCTTGGAGTGTGTTCATTATCACAGAACAAGATGAAGGCATTCTGCTATGGTTCTTTCTTTGGAATTAGATCCAGAAGTAGTTAAATGGGAGTGAACACACTAAAGCATGTACGAACCCTTACACATACACACAAAGCAGCACACACACACACACACACACTTTTGAGGTTCTTAGCTCATTACATGAATCTATGATTACCTTCATAATCTCTTACTATCTTAAAACTTAATGACATGTGCCAGTTTGTTATGCTGTGTGGCGCTGTGACGGGACCTTTGAAAGGCCCAGCACAATTAGTACACCATCAAAGGCCCAATACAGTTAAACATTTATACAAAAATACAGATGAGCAGGTTGCAGAAGGTACAAAGTTGATGGGAACATTTTTTAAGCAACCTGTACACATCTATATGATTAAATTGTTGTTTTCTTAATTGCACTCTATTAAAATTACATTTTCTGTCCTTAATACCTTATGGTCCTCTGGTGTGTGGTTTAGGTATTTACAATAACATTGGGTTAAGCAGGGGAAAAGATGATGGAAAATAACACCCAAGTGTTTGCCAGTATTTACATCCCTGGCTGTCTACACTGTAAGTAAATCACAAGAATCACTATTGGGTCATGTACCCTAAAAGATTTTGGATGGTCCGGGTGTGTCATAACTGTGGCTCAGTCACAAACAAAGCCACAGCCACAGCCATAGCCTCCAGTCACTGCATCCTCAACCTCAGTATTTTCAGCTTGATGCCCTGTGGCAGCAGAGGAAGCCGTGGCAGCAGCTTAGCCAGTGTGTTTATTCAGGATCCATTAGCAGCAGCGTTTTTATGCTCTCAATAATTCAGCCGGTTGCTCCCTCCTGGGCTGCACTGCCTGACGGGGAGTCGGCTCACTGGAGCTACGCAGTGGGAGAGAGAGAGAGAGGAGCGGAGTAAAATAAAGAACAATGGCAGGAGAAGAAAAGCAGATCAAGTAGAAAATAAGAAGGAAAGAAGCAGGTGAAGAGAAAAATGTGGTACTTCACGCTTTGATCGTACGAGACAAAGTATAATTCTTATAATTAAGGATGTCCTGATCACTTTTTTTTTTTTTTTTTTTTACACCCAGTCCCTTTCAAATTCTTTTAATATTGAGTATCTAATGACTGAGAGATTTTAATAGTTTTTGTAATATTTTATATTTTCTCCATAATACAGCTCACACTGCACACCTACCCCACATTTTCCTGTATTACAGATTTCCTTCGAGTGTAACACATAATATTTTGTGTGCAAATTATTTTGCCTGCTGTCATTTCATTCTGCCTGCAAGTACTGTTTAGGCTGGCTGCCACTGATCCTGTTTAAACGAGCCTTTGCTTTGTTAAGCTTGTTTTTTTAAAAGTATTTTTTTCATAGACGGTTTCTCTTATTCTAAATGTACTGGTTATATTAAAACTTAAATGGCTATTTACCACTACTGCAGCTGCTTGTAAAATTTGAACACATTGTCGTTTTTAACAAAGATGAAACAATAGTAATTAGTTACAGTTAGCATCACATGAGTCTTAGTCACTGGTAGTGCTGTCACAGGAAATGTCTTTATTAAACACAAACAAACTCAATGTCTTTGGTCTATGCTCAAATTACGAGGTATATGAATTTAAGAGTCTTGAATTTTTCAAAAATTTTGCAGAAGTAGATTATAGCTGTTTATTATAGCTGAATTTGGACAGAATCAAGCAGTAGTTTACATATTTTTTTTATTGATGTGGCAGTCATAATCACAGCACGAAAATGGTGAAATAACTAGACCCACATATGCATGTGTGGGCGGGACTTGATGTTTAACTCAAATCAAAGGAGACAGGAGAAACTAACGCAGTATAATAATCCGTCCCCAGACTGCACGTCACACTCTGATCAAACAAGACTGAAGGTAATGTGTCTGTAAGAGTTACTGAGTTACTGCAAGCACATTGCAGGGACTTCTCTGATGGA
>CM076661.1:9839208-9905699 GCA_038496675.1 Rachycentron canadum
CTTCATACACTTTATCCTGTAAATGCAGAATTATGCTTACATGTGTGCTTTGCATTTACATTCTTTCACTTTGGGAGAAATAAATGCAGCAAGGAGGATGTTTGTCCTAGATATAGCTGCATCATAGCACAATTCATCTTCCTATAATTTTTCAGCAGAATAATTTTAGCAGAATTATGATGCTTTTTACAACCACTGGGCAAGTGAACATCCAAAGACAACCCCCTTCGGTTATTACAAATACTCAGTGATTAGAGGAGAGCAGGAAGACAAATCTATATGACACTGTGTAAAAGTTGTGAATCTGTCAGAACATGCCTGAAAAGGATAATCTGTACCCAATCAAATGAAAATCTAGGATAACTTTATTATGGCTATATTTACAGCCACAAGCTGTTTGTCCGGACTGCACATTTAAGATCTGACAAGAGGTACCTCCGTGCTGGGGTGCTGCTTCTTTCTAGTACGAGAGTTCCTCCCCATCTAACTCAGTGAGGCCTTGGCCCAGCCTGACAATGTGGAAAGCACTTCAATTCATGTCCTCTTGTTTAAGGATTACTTGTCTCTATTCAGCCTGCCTGTCACTTCCTGCGGCACTTGTTTTGTTTCTGAGTGCAGAAATGTTTCAGATCTCCACAGCCTCTATGTACACACAGAGGATGTTGACACACTCATACATGCACACATGCGCACATATGTGTGCGTGCTCACACAAAGTTGAGGATGAAGCCGTTTCCAGAAGCGACAATGTTCTAAAGAGTGATGCAGAATGAGTCACTGTTAACACACACGTGTAGACACATACACAACACAACCCCTTTTGGCGTCCATTTAAGTCAATGACAGCTCTCAGCAGTTAACACTCATCTGAATGGAGTGCCACAAAAATAGCTTCCCTACTCTTCTAGAAATCTCTGTGCATTTCACAGCCTAAGAAGTGCATTAAAGATGGTCTGGTGATTCAGGCCCTGAACCATTTAGTGGGTTAAGCAGAAGCTCTCCTCTTTTTTTCTCAAACACAGGAAAGCAGCTTCTAGCTCTTTACAGGCACTAATGAAATCTTGCTCATAAAAAAGTTTCACTCTACTCTTAATTCAAATAAGAGTTTTATAGAACTAATTAATGACCCATTCCAGTCCACCAGAGGCCATTTTTCCTTCAAGCAAGGCATCTTTGCTCAATTAAATGTAATGAAAAGATCCTTCTATTAGATACATATTATGTGTTGTGTGTTTTTCTGGGCCGATCAAATGGACCTATAAATTCTTTGATCCTTGAAGAATAAAATGTTCCTGCTTTGTTTTGTAATGCAATGTTACCAACAGCACATTTGTCTCATACATTTATATAATTTGTTAAATCCAATTACTCAAAATTATGCTTTCACTTAGTAGTAGAAGATGATACACATATTTCTCATTGTTCAGAAAAAAATAACCCAAGTTGTGAATTTGTCCTTCTATTCCACTTGCATCTAACTCTTAATGCACATTACCACACTGGGCTGTCACTTGCGAAGGGCATGATAAATTTGAATGTCAATAGAAGTTAATTTCAGTGTGACAGAATAAGCGTTGAGTTGCCCTGTCCCTGAATGTTAGGTTGGTGCATTATCTACCCGTGAACCCCCAGGGGACTATATATATTTTTTTTTTATGCCATTACGTTGCTGTGCATGCAGACGTCATGAGTGGGTGGGCAGTACGGCTGGCTGGCAGTAATGCCCTTTATCATGCTAAACTAAATTGGATTAAAGTATGGACGCACTGGGTACGCAGTGTTCTAATGAAGGGCATCTTCTCCACATTTGGCAGCATAAAATCGCCTTTATTAAATCGCACAGGAAACAAAATGAGGTCATGCTTTTTATTCCCTTTCAAGGAACAGGCTTTACTTGTCATTGAGGACCGACCCAGCTCCAGAAGTGAAACAAAGGGGGAGGATAAGCAAAAGGTTGTTTTATCTGCAAACCTGCTGGTAAATTGAAGTTGAAAGCTTTATAATGATAGTTTTGCTTTTAAATAATCTCACAGTTGACTCATTTGGGATTAGAAGCCAGGATGTCTAGCACAGAAAAACCTATACTTAACCAGTTAAAATGAACTCGGTGATGCAACAGTGAGGCTTTATTTGTGTGAGAAAAGAATTGTATTGCATATTGAACATTGCTTAGCAGTAATATTTCTTTGTGATCAATGAAAGTTGTATCTCAAAATAAATGCATATTGTCTGTGTCTGAATCCATTATCGGCATTTCAATTGGCAAACGATTTTGTAACGCCCTGTCTGTGGCTTCTCCTGACTCAGACATTGGTTGACAGTTTAAAGATGATGCTGATGGGAAGTGTTAAAGGTTCACACTTATTCCTCTTTGCCCTTGGTAGCGCTCTTTTGCACCCTAGTCCTGTGAACTTTTCAACTATCCATGAACTGGGAGCAGGGGAACATTGGCGAGATGCGAGAGACAGAGGGAGGAAGGGAGAGAGAGTTGGGCGGGAGAGCTTGATTGAGCTACTCTTTCAAGTGTGGATTTACTCTACTGATCCTGCCCTAGTACACACACATATTCACACACTAGCGCTCACCCACCAGCACACACACAGAGATGTGCATGCCCAGAAAAATGCTTCCACATGCATGCACATACACATATACTGACTAAAATGCTCGACTTATCCCCCGAGTCCTTGGTTAAGGCCCTCAAACGAAGCTGGCAGCAGAGCCCCACTGCACTTTAGGTAACCTCCACTCAGATACTTGCAGAGCTGTATGCATAAACCCTGACTGGCCCTTTACACTTCCCCTTTCTGCCCCAGAAAGGCTGGACAGCAATAATCATTCACCTGTCAGCAGCTTTTGTCCTGTGATTGACAGCAGACCCTGGTTGTTTATTTTTGTGAAAGAGGCAGAAAACTTGTTAATATGCTATGATTATGTAGAATGATGTTGCTAAGTCAGGTGACACTTTTAAACACCCGTTGAATCCAAATCCATCAGAATTACCGCCATATGTTATTAATGGCCCTCTTGTTAGTTGTAGTCCCTTTGTCAAACAAAGCCTGCAAAGTAAACACAGAAATTATTCTCTTGTGTGATAAGGTTTGGCCTGCCAACTGTATGCCACATATCCACATGGCTTGTATCAAGCTGGCCTTTGGCTTTAGAGCACTTCCTATATTGTCTTTATTAAAATGTCAAACATGTCACATGGAATATGATGCCAATAGCAAACACCTTTAATGAGGTAGAAGCACTCTGTTGTGCTCTCCTATTTGGGTTGAAACATTAAAACATGTTGCATGGGGCATACACCCATTAAGTTATGGCAGATAAAATATTTTTACCTTTGACATCTGAGAGAAAACGCCAGCTGTGGCATCAGTGTTGGAGATGAGAGCAGAACTAAAACATCCCTTTTATGTTTCGCCACAAGTCGTGCAGAAGCTCCAAGTGATTTAGCATAGATTTACTTTTTAATTGCCAATAATTATGTTAATTGAGATATACATTTAAATGGTATTAATTTTACATTAAAATGTACTTTTTCACAGAGCGTGTGATTGGTGGGGGTAGGCAAGAAAAAAGTAGGGCATCATTTACTTTTTACAAACCTGACAAACTACCTTCTTGTGGTGCTTAACTGCCATAACACTGATACTGTTAAACTGAACTTTTAAACCATACAACCATGTCGTGCCTGCTATATAAGATGTGATTAAAGGTCACAGTTATATCTGTTTTTCTGCGTCTGTTCACATCTGTGCTCATTTATGTGAATGTGATTGACAGGTGTATTCACTTGACATTGTTAAGACATTGTCATTTGTCCTCTCAGGTCACAGTAATGTTTAAAAGGTTTACAGGCAGACATTTGAACAAGGCCCTCTAAGACCTGACAAAGAGCCTGTCCTTAGGTAACCCTCAGTGCTTTCCCCTAAAGACCCTTTTCCTAATAGATAGCAAAAGTGCTAGAAACCCCTTCTTACAAAATGTACATTTTGTTTTTAAGCACTTGTGCTGAATTTCACATGTATAGATGTGGTATTTCATTTTCGGATAAATTAAAGTCCTTAATCATGCTGAACTTTGTACTAGTCCACTGTAGACAGCAGAATCATATTCTGACAAAGGTTAACACGCATCTTAATGCTTCAAGTACTTGAAGATTAAAGAAGCACCTTTAGCCATTTTGCTTTTTATATTATACTTAATTAATTATTATTAATTATTATACGTGATAATTCTAGTGTGATATAATTGTCAGCGTACAATGGCTTTGACCTTTGCATTATTTTTACTTGCATCGCCAAAACATTAGGACCACCTGCCTAATATTGTCTAGGTCCCCCTTTTTCTGCCAAAACAGCCCTGACCCATTGAGGCATGGACTCCACGAGACCTCTCAAGCTGTGCTGTGTTATTTGATACCAAGACGTTACCAACAGATCCTTTAAGTCTTGTAAGTTGTGAGGAGGAGCCTCTATGGATCGGGCTTGTTTGTCCAGCATATGTCCACATATGTCCCACCTACTGACAGGTACCATTTTAACAAATCAATGCTGTTTACCTGTCAGTGGTCCTAATGTTATAGCTGATTGGTGTATAATGTTCCTGATATAGAAAATAAAGCATATAATTCTGTCACATTTCACTCCCTAGAGTCCCAAGCAAGGATAAATCCAAAAATCTAAATGTAAACACATTACCCTGGAAACACTGCTACATCACCTCGTGCTTGCTGAGCAATCAAATTATTTGGCTACACTTTTTTTTTTCAGTATTTCAAGTTAATTTATTTCAACCTGCAGGAAGTGTGTGTCTGTGTGTGAGTGTGAGAGAGAGAGACAAAAAGCAAATCATTTTGATGTCATGAGAAATAGAAAGGAGCATAGTTTTATAGAAAAAACTACATGGTGGTGTTTAAAGTATGTGAGAGAGGTTGACAAAGACCATGGCAATGCCAGCTACACTGCCCTACATCTGATTCAATGCATTGATGGCTGGCACTTGCCGCAAGGTACCTAGAGTACATTAAGAGGAGTAGGCTCACTAGCCTTTACTCCCCCCAACACCCCCCCCCCCCCCTTTCTCTCTCTCTCTCTCTCTCTCTCTCTCTCTCTCTCTCACTCTCTCTCACACACACACACACAGAAAAAGCAGGAAAGGTTAAGTTTGAAAGGAGAACAGCACACGGAGAAAGAAAGAGCTAGTTGGCGCTGAGGCACTTTGGCTCTAGAGAGCCAAGTGCATGTCTCCCTGAATGAGACTGTCATTGCCGAGAACAAAGTGAGCATGCTAGCAGCCCAAGCAGACCAGCGGCCTCGAGCACAACTCTCCATTTGCAGCACAGTGGGAACCCAGTCGTACTTCCTGGCTTCAGCTCACTGCTCCCACTTGTGCTCCAGCCCCCTTTCCATTCCCTCAATCTTTCAATTGCGCCTTTTTAAAGATCTATTTTTGGTATTTTCTCACTTATGTAGTTCTAGTCCACATTATGAAAATGAAGAGAGGGTTTTATTGCTCCACCTTTTTCATTTTTATAAATGCCTTGGCAATGTTTCACAAAGTGAGAGCTCTCCATCAGTTGCCATGTTTGGCTCACCATTCTCATTGTGGTCCTTCTAGGCCAAGGCTAAGTTTCTCTTTTGGGAGACCTGTATGCCCCTTTGTTCTTATTCCAGTCTCTCGCTTGCCTGAGCCTGAGTCTCTCTTCAGTTCTCTTTTCTGCCTTGGACCACCTTTGAGGAAGAACATACAGTAGATGGTGTTTTTGTAAAAGGCAGACAGATGGACCTTAATGGAAGCCAAGTTTGGCGATCTGCGGGGTGTTGTGTCTGTACTCGCCAGTATGCATCCGGCTTTGCAGAGTGTTACAATAGCAGCACCATCAGAGCCACTCAGACAGGAAAGGCACATGCACAGAGAGAAGATGATGCAGAACAAGCAGAGCAGGATTTTAACAGTAGAAGTCTGTTTGAGACACCAGTGTACTGACTTTGCAATCAATAAACATCCCTTTTTGTTTTTCTTTCCGTTTTTCTAGCTCTCACTCTCCTCTCTCTCTGTCAGCAGTGTATGACAAATGAGTACAAAACACCATCTGGCTGCATCCATCCATGTGTGCCTCCCCAATTAATGATGTTTATTCTCTGTTGGGCCTACCTATCACTACCATCCTTCTCTTATTTACTCTTAATCTACCCCCCCCCACGTCCTCTGTCATGCATGATATCCAGCCTCTTGCATGGAGAAAAGCTTACATTTCTCTGCAAGGCTGACTGATAAATGCCTGACTGATGACTGCACATGACTGTACACTTGTGGTGTGATGAAACTAACTTGTGCGTTTCTATCATCCCTGAACATTTTAGATTTTGCCTCATTACCAAAAAGTGTCTCGCCTGCACTACAACTACTGAATAAAGGCAGTGACAGACACACACATCACATTATGTGAGAAAGGCTGCAATGTCTGTTTTTGTCCCATGTCATTTAGAAATATAAATGTCATGAATTAAGTATCTATCATCTCATTATGCCTGCCAGCTCAAGTAGGCTTAGAGGCATTGCAGGTAGGCAGTAGGTAGATTGGTTTAAGTCAGCCTGGCAGCCTTTCTTTCCCTGTTGGCTGTTATTACCTTCATCAGGCTAATGAAGGAGCTGGATTGGATCATATTAACCTCCTGATCTCCACCTCCCAGGACACTGCCGTTACAACAGGCTGGACTGCACTGTTCACTACTCCCATCACGTGTGTGTGTGTGTGTGTGTGTGTGTGTGTGTGTGTGTGTGTGTGTGAGAGAATGGTGAGCCCGTCCCACCTGCATGTAGACACTGCATCTCCCACATGAATGTTAATCATCTTTTTAATTGGCTTCCTTGACTTACTGACCTCTTCTTGAGGCGGCAAGACTGCATCACTGTGCTCCTCTGTCAGTGCTGTTATGCTGTTTTTTTTACTTTGTCTGTAGAGTGAGTGTGAGACTGGAGCTGGGCTGGAGGCAGGGTGACCTTAGACTCCCAACAATCCTCTTGTCCTCCACTTTCGTCATTATCCATCTTGACATCCTCACACTCTTTGCACTCATTTATCCAGCCTTTTGGTCCTTTTTTACCCTGCTAATACATTTGAGACAGGTACTTCACAGACACCTATTGAAGGCCTGTAACCAGGAGAGCAGAGAAGAGCAAATACTAGAACCCTGATGTATAAATCACCTCTGATTAATGATCTAGAGGTGATAAGTAGGTGATTGGAATTGACCGCTTAAATGCCTTTACTATAGGAAACAGATGTGGCTGTTGCAACATGTATGCCAATAATGATCACCACTGCATGTCATTTGATTGATTTGTGTGTGAGGATTGGCCATGTCAGGTGAAACAGTATTGACTCAAGCATGCACCCTGACATTTACACATCCCCTGTTAACAGACGTTTTGTTTTGTTTTTTTTTTACACAAACTTCTTGGTTACATAAATAACTGGTTAACTGAGATCCAGCAGACTCCAGACAAAACACCAATAAAATGCCCAATTCCTCTGGGTTGAATGTTGGCCTTACCTTCAAACACTTGAAAGCAGGCTCATGCATGACCCTGCCTGGTATCCCAGTTCACTAGTATAGAGTGATTTGATAATAAATGGCCATAAACATAACCAGTTATATCATGTGCAAGAACCACAAATAAAAACCAACAATTATTGGCAGAGAATCTGAAAGCTATTTTTAGCTGTGCCTTGTGCCTTTCCAAAAGGAAGGGAGAATGTAAGAGAATATTTTTGTATTCATCACCTCAGAAATGTGCAGAAAGGGAAACCACCACACTTTCTTCTGAAAACCAGCATTGATAGAATGTTTCACCATTTGCATACTTTTATTTCTTCTTTTTCTACCATCAAAACGTTTTCTTGCATTTCCCTTTATAAGAGTGGTCTCCGGGTGTACATCATAACACACAAGAAAAAAATGTATTTGTGCAACACTGCCGTTTGTTGTGCTCAGTTACATCAGGTTATTTACAACATAATTGCATAATTTGCAGTCAAAGACATCTCTGATTTTTGTTTTGTTTTTTGCCTCATTCTAATGCTGCATGCAGTGTCTATCAAAGTAAAGGTGTATATCTATTCTCTTGTCCTACTCTTTTCTCCCCTTGTTTTCTTTCTACCCATCTTTCCCCACCCTCTGTTCCCCTCAATGTGTGTCCTTTAGTTTTTCTTGTTTTGTTGTGTATTTGCACTGTCTCTTGCAGTTTGCTGTTCTCTCTCTCTCTGGGTGATTGAAGGGACAAGCCTTTCAGCACTCTCTTCTATTACAGTATCTGCAGTGGCCTGAGGCCACCACATCGTGTTAACAACACACAGGTCACAAACCACAGAACAGGCTACTATACAATTCAAAAAGTCACAAAGCATGACAGTGTCACTACATTATAAAGGTATTAAAGTGTTTCATTGTGTAGAGAGAATGTGCCTTAAAAAAAAGCATCTGTTGTTACATGTTTGGACCATATTTTAATGATCATTAAGTCACACACAATCCTCTAGTATAAAATTTTATATTGCTTTATAACATACGGTAACTCCTCTCAGCCCAAACCCAGCAGGGGTGACTTGGTTTGGTCTTGGCTTGAGGGTTCCTCCCCTCCACATCTCCATCTGCCTACCCCTCCTCATCTCCAGATCTGTGGCTCTCCTGGCGGGCAGACAGGTGGTACTGACCCTAAAGAAACAGGACCCCTGTAGGGAACAACCTGCCTAAGCCTGGCAACCTTCCCTGGTCTTGTCTTCCTCCTCTTTAATTTCCTGGCCCCAGCACTAAAAGGCAAGGATATTTCCTCAGCTAGTTTCAGTCTGGAGAGACTTTGCCCACCCTGTGTATTCGTAGTGAAATAAACACAGAAAAATAATCTACAGCAGGTGTGATCAAATAAAGCTGCATTCATAATGATAAATGCTAATTATCATCAGATAACAATCAGCAATTTAAAGCATCCTGACAAAGGAACAGTTGAATATATTGGTGTTGTAATCACTGGAGTATTTGTGTTTAATTTAGATAGAATTTCTTATGCATTTGCATCTATCCTGGGGCATACCTATAGTAAACTCATTAGTCGTTTTGGGGGTTTAGTGTTTCAGAAATCCCATAAGAGCAAAGAAAGAGGCAGTGTGACTTTGAATTCCTTTCCCTTGTGCTCCCCTAATCATCAGGAGTCTGCTCACGGAGACAGCCACAGAAAATGGTGAAAATCCAAGGCAGGGAAAAGATTCAGATTGCAATAACATTTGTGCTGAATGGCATGTTTCATCTCCTTCCCCACCTTCCCTCACTTGTTTTATCCCTTTGTCATTCATCAACTCACTGGTGTGGACAATTGGGGAAGAAAGAAAGCAGCACAGTTACATGGATATGCACCGCACGGTACATTCTACAGATGCTAAGAGTTGAGTAAATTATATGTGATACAAAGACAAATATATTCCAAATTCATTTAATTCAGCGCAGTGATTAACTAATACAGATTAGTTGAACAAGGTGAAATGTCAGGATGCTAGAGGGAAGAATGCTGGTGCTAAGTCTGTTGACTATGACTCTGTTCCTTAGGTTTGGAAACTTGTCATCCGTGGTCCAGAGCCCAGGCTCATCACACCACAATTAGCACTTTCTCTCTTCTGCACTCTCTTGAGTTCTTCCTTCCCTTATTTCTCCTTGAAACATCATCCTGTTGCTAATCCATCTCTTTCATTTCTTTCCCCAAAGGGGAATTAATCCTGTTTCTTCTCCTGTCTCATTCATTAGATTTTAAGTCAGCTAAGATCCCCAGCGAAGGTGCATTCTATGTACACAGGCCCTCTGCACCACTTACAAAATTGCCTTGCCCGCTTGTACTGTCCTTTTAATTTTAGTTCACACACATACACATGCATTTCAGTCCCTAGCCACGCAGGTCCCTCACATTGTAAAATAACCTCTTTCCTAATCCACCTGGTTGTGCTTGGCTCCTCCAGGGGGTTTTGTCAAGTGTCCTAATGCAGTACGCAGAAAGAGGAGGCGGGTAACAAGGCAGGCCCTGGTCCTCTAGTGACGAGGGGAGGGACCCTGCAGGCCCCTGGCCAATCTCCCTGCCTCTCTTTGAAGGTCCACTTAATCCCCTTACAGAGAAGCAAGGAAATGCAGAAGTGTGCGTTTGGGTGTGTGGATGTTTTCGTGTGTTCATATGTGGGTTGATTCTGTGGAAGCTGTGGTTAGGACCCTGCAACTCCAAAGGCTCAGTGCTGATCAAGACTTATGCACATTGTCTCTCTGTCATTCTGTCTCATTGTCTCTCCTACACACATGCACACACCATTTTATACATTGTCTACCCACAGTAGTTTCTGAACTCCCCCCTGGGGCCTTACCAGGGCCAAGCATCAACATCTGTGTAGTGGGAACGAACACACACACACACACACCATGCTTTCATCTCTTCCTCTCCAGTGACTGTGTGTCCCAGTGTTTAGGCGGGAAAATAGGATTGTGTAGAGCTCAGCGTTTAGAGAGCCCAAAGGCCGCCCGTCAAATTCAGCTCTACAGTCTGTGATGCCTCGCTTTGCCAGCCATCGCTCAAGTCATTTCAAACTCCATTCTCTCAGTCCCACTAGCCAACTCTGAACTGATGGCTTTCTTTGTGTCCTCCATGATGTCTCGAGTGTAGGGGCTCCTCCACAATTTTTTTCATCTCACTCACGGTCGCCTTTTCTCTTTCTCTTTCACACTGTTTATGTTTGTTAGTGGTGTTGTTTGCAGTACTCGACTCGCTGTCTATTGCATTGACTTGTTTTCCCATGGTGGAACTTGGGTTGTGTTTATTGGGGCACAACAGAAGTAAAACCAAAGATTTTTTTTTTTTTTCTATTCGGAACATAATATTGAAATGCCAATGTTTTTGTATTGCCAGAGAAGGCACACAACATTTGTAACAATAAAATACTAAAAAAAAGAATACACTTTTCAACAATGCATTAAAGGAGCTATACAGAAAAGCTAGGGTGCCTCACAGTTCTTCAACCGAGTTTGAAATTGTGAAATTTATATTAGTGAAATTCTTGATGGCATATTTATGCACTGGAGAGAATCTTCAGTGAATGAACTGGATTCTCAGATCTGTCCTATAAATGATGATATTGACATTGTGAGTAATATGTATAAGTAAGCATGGATGCTGCACCTTTGCCTGACAGTCTGAGCTTTAAGTTGAATGAATCCACATAAGTCAAGGACACCCAGGGAAGATGTGCTTGAATAGGGTGTAAAAATTGCTGGCTGACTGCTCACATCTTGGTAGATCCATCCAAATGGTTCCAAGTTTGAATCCCATGTCTATCTGGAGGTACTTAGATCTCTGTTTTAGGAGAAGACTCCAGTGATCAGCTGTGAGTCAGGATCTCTGAATCTGATGCAAATCCCTTAGCAGCATTTAAAGCTCCCAAATCATCCCTGGCCAAATCCCTTCAAGATATTCCCTGCTCGATTGGATGGCATTAAAGGATCGCAGTGACAGAACAATGCACCGTCTGGCAGCCTGGTGGAATGAGGGATAAAGAGAGGGGAGGAGAGGGAAAGTGGAAGTAGAAATGGAATTGCAGAGGGTGAATAAGGTAGAGATTGAGCATGCAAATTGGGGAAAATGGCCTGGGATGACATATGAAGGAGATTTATTGGTAGGTTATCGGTTATCAGTTGATAGGGAACAGATGATGACGAGAGAGAGGGGACAGGAAGGAGTGACAGCTGTTTGTTGGCTGCACAACATGTTGGGACTGCTTGGTCACTCCCTCTCCTGCTCTTAGCCTGTAACATCATCTGTTTGTCAAAGCCGGTGAAGGCCAACAAGCTTTAATAATATATCTAAATCGTGTTGTTAAATCTGTATATATTTTTCTAGGTTATTTATATGAAGTTTAATCCGCTCTTAATGCTGTTATGTTACATGGAATACCAGCCCAGTTTCTAAGGATAAACAAGATCACTCAGAATTTCCGCACAGCTTTTCCCCTGTACTACTGGAAAGGCTTTTGATGGGAGAGAAAAAATTATTTTTTTTCCCTTTCAGTTCTAGAGAGTGCAGTGAGCAGATAGAAAAACACATTTTCTTTCCCTCTCTCTTTTTCCTCTCCTTTCTCACGTCGGTGGCACTGTGTCTGTGTATTTGGGTGTCAGTTGATATTGATGGGGTTAGCACAGAGCACCAAGGCTACCTACTTCACTGTTGTCCAGTACAATAAAAGGTTGTTATGAGCCTCGTAGATCCAGGAGCCAGACTGGGTCCGCCACCCATATTTACATTGCATGTTATGGATAACCCCAAAGAAGCTGTGCAAGTAAATTAGGCTCTACCAATTGAATGAATGCTTCTCTGTGACATATTGTAACACACTGAGCACCCACCATCGCTACATCAGACAAAACAGAGGCAGCTCTGTTACTGAGGCCTTGGCACTTATGAGCTTTGTTATGATTCAGACGGTGAAGTATTAACAGAAGAGTTAGTTCCTGACTTTGTAATGTGCCACTTTAAACTGTACCTCAGTAAGCTGTGTGATTGACAGTAATGGGGCGGAGCAGCCGTGATGTGTTTGTAATAATCTGACTGGAGTCAGGTTTGCTTCTATGCTAATGAGCTAGTGTGTTGGTGGTTTAGCATGACTAATGGCGCACATTGCTAACAGAGCTGTCGGGGAGTGAGGAAGGCAGCAAATGAGTAAAGGGGAAATAAAGAGGCTTTATGGGAGTGTTGTGAAGGTGGAAGACAGTCAAAGAGGAGAGGTTGCAGGAGATTGCGTTGTTGGTCTTGGGGGAAAAGAAAAATACAGTTGAGTCCTGATTCTCTTGGCAGATATGTTCACAAAAGACGAGGAGCAAGGCAGAGGAAAGAAAATTGCCTTTGAAAGTGCCGCAGTGAATTTGGGAAAGGACATGCAGCACAATATTTTAAGATGCTTTTTATGAAAGAGAAAGGGTTATAGCTGTTTGTGTAGTAGTTTATGTCGATTTTTGTGTGTGTGTATATATATATATATATATATGTGTGTGTGTGTGTGTATACACACACACATATACACACAGAGTACCAGTCAAAGTTCTCCAAATGTTTGAACAGTGTTGTATATGTACTTTTACTTTCCCTGTTGTAATTTATAGATTCTTCATGAAAAAGAAGAGGTTTGTTTGTGTGTGCATGACTGCGTGTGTGGTGTGGTATATATGTATTTTTCTTATTTTTGCTAGTGTATTTATTTGTTGTCTATGAAAACATGGGGATCAGATTTGTTGCACATGGCATCTGTTTTCATTTCTTACCCCAATGTAGCTTCCAAGTTTGCTTTAGTTAACTTGAATTGATTAAACTTTCTTGTCATTTATTTATTTAGTGTGGAGATGTTTTGAAGCTTGCTACAAGTACTCATTCCTTCCTCTTTTCTAACCCTCCGCTTCTGGAGAGCGTGGAATTGTTGATAAGTCGTCTTGGCAGCATGGAGAGAGTAATCATTTTCCTCCAGATGTTAGAGTTTGGGAAGGAACCAAAAGGGAGTGAAGAGAGGGAGGGGAACGGGAGAAAAACCAGCTGCCGCCACTACCAGTTCCACCCCTCTACATCAAATCATCTACTCCTCCCTCCCCAAGGTTCCCAATACCACCTCCTCCACTCCACTCTGGTGAATTTTCCCCCCTCCCTTCTCTTTCTCAGTTCTACACATTCTGCCTCTCCCTATATCCCAAGAGGCAGCCAGGACAGGCTGTGTTTACTGCTGAGGTAATTGGAGTAGTTTGGAGAGAGCCTGACCCTGGCCCTACTAAGGCCTTGTGTGTGTGTGTGTGTGTGTGTGTGTGTGTGTGTGTGTGTGTGCGCACATGCATCAGTTTGTGATGACTGACAGTGAGGCCAGGGAAGGAAAGCAGGCCTTAGCCAGTGTCAGCCCACTAGGGAACAGACAAATTGGTTTTCACTATCCTGTCTGTCTTTTCTTGTCTCATATTCTCCAGCTATCCCTTTCTTCTTCCTGAATATCTCTCCATCTCTCCACCAACTCAGTCATTCACGCTTTCTCTTGTACATGCTCTGCAGCGCCTTTTCTCTTCCTGGTACTCTTTTGTCTCACCTCTCTTTCTCTCTTGCACCACTCATCATTTCATCTCTCCGAGCTGAGCTGTTAGCTGAGCTGAGCTGCATAGACAGTGACTCTTGCCAGATATGAGCAAAGACGCCCCCTCAGTTGCAGCCATAGACATGAGCAAATTCATCCAACCTAATCCAGGCGCCTGTTGTGTTTATCTGTGGGTGAGATGGATCAGAAAAGGCCCAGAGTTGGGGTGTCAGGGGGAGAGTCAGGGTGTAGCTCTCTAAACATTGTGGCAGCCACTCATCTGTTGCATATTGTCACATTGTACATCCACAGTATATATGTAGCACTGAACATAAGCTCTGTTGTCTGTAACAATTGGCATTAGCTGCAGTTGTATTCATCAACATATGGGCACCAGTTTTGATCAGACGAGAGGCACAATAGAGTGAAGCAAGACAGTGATTTAACATGCATCTAGTGACCTCATCGCAGGGTTGTCAGGTAGGCAGTGGGGCACGGCTCACCTACTTTAGCTCACCGCACTCTCGTCTCCCATCTCCTCCCTCCTTCTCCTTTTCCCTCATCCCTCTGTCTTGCTCCTCCCTGATAGCTTTTACCGCTCTGCTGATTTCACAAATAGGCCTCATTGATTGAATCTGATTCTTGTGGATAGAGCAGCTTTATTGAGTGGCTTTTTCGCTGATGGACAGGAGTGTGTGGGTGTGTGCGTTTTTTCACACATGCATGTGTGCATGTTAGGGATGATAAAGAAAAGCTTCCTTTTCTCATCCCTCTCTCACTCTGTAATCCAGCAGCTATTTCTCTCCAGGGAATTCCTGCAGCCAGATCATTACAGACACACACACATACGCACATGCACCATGCTCACACACTCGGTCCAAGTAATGGCTGTGTCTGAGAGAATGTTTTATTGTAGGTCGTGCATGCTGACTGAGGAGTCTGTTAATTGTGGCGACACCTTGAGCAAGGCGAAATTAAAGTGTTAACTGCTCTCTCTGGTGCTGTTCATCAAACATTCATCTAAACTGTGCCTCTTAGGTAGGAGACTGGCCCGGTACAACCAGGGTGACACAATTTAAAGCAATTTTTGCCGAGCTGTGGCAACAGCAGCCTCTGCAGACACAAGTTTGCTGGCGCATTAAATCTAGCTAGGCTCAGGGTCCAAGGGGTCAAGGGATTTGCAAGGAGCAAATCCCAAAAGGCAAATAGCTCATGTACAGAAAACAAAACCTCACTCAGGCAACAAACACAAAACAGTTATCTCAGTACAAACTGGCAATCACTCTCTCAAGTCGGCCTTTGCCTAATTCTAACTGACAGATAACGTATTTGTTACCAAAGTCAAACCTGAGTGCTGACATTGCCAACGCTTCCCAAAACATCCACAGAACACTAAAGAGAATAAAACCAGAGAAAAGTATGGAAATGTTGCAGCTGGGAATTTGTATTTTGATGGGAAAAATGAGCTTGTTTCAGATGTAAATCAGATATGATCTGTCGGGGTTTGGGGGCTTTAGCTAACAAACTGTGTTAGTGAGAAGATGGAGCTATATCAGCAGCACTCCACTGGGGATACACACATTTCACACACAGCAGCGCACACCTCATCCTAGCAGAAGCATCTGTGCTCTTCCCCTCTCGCTGCCCTCTATTTTGTGCCTCTCTCCTCTCAACAGGCAATGTGCCACCTAGGCAATGTTGGATGGATGGTGGCACCCTCTTCCCCTGCGCCCATTTAACCCTCACAACCCTGCAGATCCATCATCACACAACACACACAAACATGCACACATAGCCCAAACATTAATATCTCAGCATGCATTTGTCCTGAGCTGCAGTGCCTTTTGTGAGACTAGCCCATCTCTAACAGCCCCAAAATGTGTCTTTTTTTCTGAATTTTAAGGTTAGACTTGTCACGTAATATTGTGGTTGTACCTACACCAATGATCTGTCGTTCTGCAGTTTGCACCTTGCTCACTTGCTTAACAGAAATAACTAAGGAGTCCTATAAGTGATTGTTGGGAGACAGCAGGCCTGTCTGTTAGGGAAAGCTTGTGAGAGGTGAGGTTTTTTCAGAATAGACTGGTTTTTATATAGCTCTACCATAAAAAGGCAAAGATGAATGTTTTTGTTGTCACAATAAATGTGTCAAGATGTGCCCCCCCCCCATTTTCTTTTTGTCTAGCCTTTTTCTCTTTTCCCTCAATTTTGTCTAGCAAGTCGGCTTGGCCTACTTCCAAAGAACCACTGACACAGTTTTTAGGGAGACACACACACACACAAAGGCGAAAGAAAAAAAAAAAGCTGCTTTGATTTGTAGGAGTCATTAGTACATTTCAGCAGACTTGTGGGGATTATTTTTTGTTTTTTTTTGTTTTTTTTATTTTACAAGGTTGTAGAGGTCATGGTCTGATTTAATTTGTGATGTAAGTAACTGAAGAGAGCGAAGGAAGAAAAAAGGGAGAGGCAAAGATAACTATGACAAATTGGATTCAGTACTGTTTACTGTGCACACGTTAAGGTGTGATAGGCAGCTATTTCAGGGCTTGTTCATTCATGTGTACACGTGTTTACATAAAGGTTGTAGTATCTAATTAGTAGTGATTTTGACTCCATTGAGGAAGGTTTACTTACCCACGTTAGCCATTGACCTAGGCCATGTTCAATTAGCCCAATGTAGTTACCTATGTTGATGCTGTATGTCAAGTGGTTCTCTCTTCACAACCAAGGTTGATGGTAAGGGAACAAAATAGGGCTTGGCAACAATTTAGGAGGAGCCTTTTTGTGTGTGTGTGTGTGTGTGTGTGTGTGTGTGTGTGTGTGTGTGTGTGTGCGCGTGTGCGTGTGTGCGCACTGTAAGTACCTGCACATTTTTTCATAACCACTAGTGTTAACCGGGGTAATTGTATTATAGCATTTTTCAAATACGAGGTTCGCAGATGTACCATTAGCACAGATTTTTTTTTTTTACCAGAATAAATAGTGGATTTGTATAGTATCATTTTTATATAAAATTAAATGGTGAATTTCTTCAGCTCTGTCAGCATACCATCAAATTTTGATAAGAAGAAAAAATGTGAATTGTATATGTTGAATCACTAGTTTTTGTACTTCCAGTCTTTTGTCTGTCTTTGTAGGGAAAAATGTAGCATTGAAAAATGTTGTATTTTTGTGCTTTAAGACTTCTCCAATAAAATAAAAGACAGGCAGGGTACTGTGGAGGTAGTGAAGGAGAGAGAGAATTTCCTTGCTTCGTTAATTGGCAGCTCTGTGGTACACTAAACATTGCACAGGCACACACACAGACAGACGCACAACTGAAAACTGTGACTGCTCTGAGGCCAGTGCCTTATATTTAGTCAAGGGAGACCAGCCTCTGTCACTTTTTCTCTTGCTTAACCTAGCTCTTTTTCTTCCTCTCTCTGTGGCTGTGTTGAAGAGGAGTCTCAGGGGAAGGCTTAACTCTGAGCCCTCATTCTTTTTTCCTTTCTTTTTCTCTCACCCCTTCCACGTCTTTCTTTCCTTATCGTCCTCTGAATGGAGCGGCAGACTTGTTGTTGAACTGTGAATTAGTCCAGGAGACAGACTCTGCTCAGAGATGGAATACAGAAAAGTGGGAGGTTCGGTATCTGCCTTCCTGCTTTATTATTGGCACCACATTACTGTGTGTGTGCAGGTGATAAGTTTACGTGCAGATGCAGAGTGCGTGTGCATAAGTCTTTGTTTGTAAGTTGAAATAGTTAGTGAAAAAGCATCACAGCTGCACCTGTTTAGTCACCAAAAGCATGAAATCAACAGCTCACTTGAGGTGAATCTGAGGTCAGCAAGGTTTCACATGCTTCTCTTCGCACCCTTCAGTTAGGAGAGTAATTCACGTAAGGCCCTGCTTAAATTATGATGTACAACCTGGAAAATCACAGGGGCTTTTGTGTTGTCATGGTTATTGAGTGTTCGGTAGCTTCAGAGGAAATGGGTTTGGGGGAGGGTGTAGAAAGGAAGGGGGTGGATGGGGGGGACACGGGTGGAGGGTGTGAGTGGGAGGAGGGGTGCTATCTTAATTGCTTTCCGTGAATAATTTCAGTCCCCTAATTTGGCGATAATGACAGTGGCTGCTACTTTTGTATTTATTTATCCAAACATTAATTGACAGGACTGACATTAGCTAGGGCGGTTATTGCGCATTTGATTGCGCACAAGGGAGCACAGAAAATTACAGTAATTATCATTCTGATATGGATTATGAATATGCATTCCCACACTTAATGTTTCTGTCAGCATTTTAGTAACAACAAGGCGCTTTGCCATGACAACAGCACTTTAGCTTATCTCCATCTCTGTTTCCCAAAACCCAGTCTAACTGGTGCTCATGGAGAACAGATGACATGTCTTGTCCAGATGATGTAGCTGCTCCACTGTAGCTTTTTAACAACACGGGCATGTAGTTAGGTGAGATGGTTGTCATGTGGATTGTTTCAGCTGGCCTGTAAAGAGGCCTCAGTCGCTGTGTGATAATTTGTGTGTAGTGTTTTTGTGGATGGCTATTAAAATCTCCCTTTTTCTTTTTTTTTTAACAGGCAGAGGGAGAAGACAATTTAAAGAAGATGCAGCTGATGGAGCTAGCGATTCTCAATGGGACATACAGAGACAATAACGTCAAAACACGTAAGTCAGATGGCATGAACACTCACACACATCCACTCTTTAGTAGTCCATCTGTTTTGCACCATACAGAACTAATCTTAACTGCATAGGCCAGACATCCTTAGTTATATCAGAAAAAGCACACACTTCTTTCTCATTAACTAATACTGTTTACCTTCATCAAATTAATATGTAGTCAGATCTCCTGTGTACATACCATCATATTATCTCTGACCATTTGCAGACCTCTCTCTCGATCTCTCTCTCAAGCTCTACAAACAACTCATGTTTACCCTACCCTTCCATGAGTAGGACAACTTTCATTCCATTCTTCTCCGTACTTCTTTCATCCTCGACCGTCCCTCCATCCATCCTCCCCCCTGCAATCCAGATGCAATTGCTCTGTATCACTTGCTCTTAGCGGACTCTAAACCTCCAGCACATTGCTGTATTTCACTTGCTCAACTCTGCATGTTAGTCACTAGTTCACACATCTACAGTGTTTGCTCCTTGATCACAAAGTGTCATTTCAAAATGAATAACCACATCTGAATATATACAGAACTAAGTTCAGATCTCTGAAGTCTTAGTTATGATGTTAATTATTATTGAAAATGTAATTTAAACATAATCAAAAACCCATCAAATTTGTGAAACGAACTCAAAGTGATTAATTTCACTCTGTAATATTTCTTATTTAACATCTGAACCAATGGGAGCCATGATGAACTAGCCCACCACCTAACCATAGTTAGCATAGCGTTTGATTTAATTGACCTGCCTTTGGGGAAGCTTGTGTGGCACAGCATGTAGCACATGCTTATGCAGAAGCACTTGAAAATGTTCCAATCAAATGGACTGCTGACTTTGTAGAGGATCAACTTTCTTTTAAATCACTCTAAACTTCAGAGTGATATGCTCCCACTGCGACCTTCATGTCGAGTACAAAAGTCTCACCAGTCTTTTGTGAAATCGGCTCCTTTGTGTCCTCCTCCCTATGTAGTCAACTGCTCCATTTCTGTTGATGTGTGTGTTTTTACCTCGTCTTTGCCATTTCCACTAGATGAATGTGTAGCTGCCATGGTGATTGGTATGCTTTGAATGCATTGGGATGTCAGCAGCATTTTGTGCTTCTCATGTTTTGGTGTGAGGGGTTATTTTTATTTTATTTTGCTATGTTGACTTTTTCTTTGCAACAAATTGTGGCTTTTGTGGTTCACCACCATGATCATTGCATGGACTAATTTTCCCTTTTGTTTCCCCTCCTCCCCTCTCTCCTGCCACTTCCTGTTCCCCTTCCTTTTCCTCCTTTTGTATTTTCACCCTTCACTGTTCATCTGTGATTATGATCAACCACACTACACTTTATCTCTTGTCTTTTCTTTCTTTCTACTCCTGTCCTTTGCTCTCTTGCTTATGGCAGCCACCCTTGCGTTCTCTCTTGCAGCGGCGGCAGCGGCCGCACAGGGCCCCCGTCTCATAGCAGCCCCCACAGGTCAGGTGTTGCCTCCCCCGGCACTCCGGCCCCCAACACCAGCTGGGGCCCCCATCATGAACCTCATCCGGCCCACTCAGATGGCTGCCATGCTGCCCAATGGCACCCCCACCCTGGTGCCTCCCACACCGGATGGCGGGCTTATCTACACCACCCCTTACGAGTACCCTTACGCCCTGGCACCAACCTCCCTGTTGGAGTACCCCATCGAGCACAGTGGGGTTCTAGGTAAGAGAGCCTGGGGAAGCATGGGTGCTACAGGTACACCGGCCAACTTTAGCCAGCCTGGACAGGAGGGCAGCTTGTTTTACCCCGGAGCTGGGGTGCTGGACGCGGCTTCCATGAGCCACAGTCAGGACTTGTTGAAAGGTAAATATGTCGTGTCCACCTGAGGATCAAAAAAACAGACAAACTTACAGGGTGGATGTGCTGGTGAAGCTCTTGGTAATGGGATGACCAGCTACAGTATGTGGCTCATATGGACGCTATAATAAAATGGCAAAGGGGGACAAAACTTACCTTGTGAGGGCTAGGCTCTTGGAAAGTTCTTATAATTTAGACTGAGGTTACTTCACTGTTTTTTGTTGCGCTCTCGCCAAACAGTTATGCTCTCAGGTTGACATTGCCTCTTTTCTGCAAGGTTTATATAGGAGGACCTGGCTCAGTGTGAAATGAGGCACGCTGACAGAAACACGCTCAAATACACGCAGCCTGCTCTCTAACCCTTTCATGCACTGGCCTGGAGGCATATTCAGTCTGGCGGCAGATCCCCTCGGATTTCTGCAGCTTTTGAAATCATTTCTCTGTGCTGTTCTCTGCAGGCAGGCCTTGATGCCTGTAGATAGTCCCCCTCTCACTCCCACTGGGGATGTTCATTAAATTCCTCCAGTCTTCCCTTTTTTCTTTCCCTTCCCCTCTCCTCATTGTCTTAGCTTCACCCCTCTTGAACTTGAGGTCTCTGCTAGTACCTGACATTCCCCTTAGTTTCTGTGTCAGGAGTACAGTTCAGTATCAGGTTTTATATATTATATTCATTCTCAATGGTGCTTTAAGCTCAACACATCTGCTACCAAAGAGATAACTTAACATGTATGAAAAGAATAGTCTGATATGAACATCATAAGTTGCATTGGAGCTGTAGTTAACAAAAGCAAAGAATTTAAAAGCCTTTGTCAGTTGCTTTCCAGCTTTAATTTGATCAAGTACTCATCTAATTTTGTCCGGCATCATCTGGCAATAGCAGACACAAGTGTGATTTTTAGCTGACCTGTGGATTTGAGGTGCCTCTGGGAGTCATGTGTAGAACAGACAGGGGCGGCTGACTGGCTTTTCTCTCTTTAACTTGCAGGGTTACACCAGCTTAGTGCATTTTATTTACTCACACTATCGATTGGTGCCTTCAGCAACACAGGGCCCTGTGGAACACACTCACTCTTATACTCACACAACTACTCATGCGCTTGGCTCGACTGCCTGCGCTACTGTATCTATCTGCCATTGGATTCTTTGAGAATAAGTAAATGTCAGGCCATCTGCCGCCTCAAAGTAGTGTAGGTGTCTGCATAGTCATCAGCCAAAACTTGCTCTTAACTTGACAATGCCAGAACAAAATCCTTGTTGAATTTTAGAACTTATTTCAAATATCCCCTCTTCTTCTGAGAAAGGCTTGTTTTTTTTCTTCTCTCCCTCTCTTTTTAATTCCTGCGCCCATCACATTTTTTGTAATACTTGAACATGCATGACACACACACAACCGTTTGCTTGTGTCATTTATATGAGGCAGTGTGAGGTGCTGCGTTTAGATTAGTTGTGACAAATATAGGAGGTAAATGACAGCGTCTGCTGCCATTGAACAGATTGACCTGGAGAGAAATAGTGAAAGAAGGAAAGGGAAAATGAAAGAGAGGGAGAAGCAGGTGGTATCTGGCACTATTCAATTACCATCAGAGCTGTATTGGATTTCCCCACCTTTCAAAATAAAGAGACAAATTTCTCTCAATCTCCTTCTGGATCCCACAGGAAGCGAGATATTATTTTTCCAGACAGCCCAGGAGCCTGTACCCTTTACCTGCCCCCTTTTCAAAGAGTCCTCTATATAACTCTGAGCACTGTGGAATTTTATTACTTAAGTTATGCATTTTTAAATACCAAGGAAAAACTCCAAAAAGGATGTATTATTTTTTCCTACTGCATTTTTCTACACGTAAAAAAAAAGTTGTGTGGTGTGTATATGTACTATAATCTGTATTATGTTGCTATTCTGTGTAATGTTGTATTATCCAAGCATTATAATGATAATGGTTAAAAATGTGAATGTTATTACTGTAAAAGATGACTGTTTTTTCCCCTCCTAAAAGTGAATGGTTTCTAACCTTGTGGACCTGTTACAATCTAGGTGCAATGGCTACTAAAGTGAGACGGCATGACACGCGGGTCCATCCTTACCAAAGGATTGTGACCGCTGACAGAGGTCAGTTTAGTCTCTTAGCTACACTCTGCTATTGACTGATGCATTTCAATGATTATTATGCCTATTATGCCTCGATGCCTTAGTTGGGAATTTGTATATTGTCTATATTGTATTTTTTTTTTTTTTTGTTTGTTTTTCCTTTCCCCCCCACCACCTCTCCTACCCCATACATCCACACACCAGCTAAATGGTTGATTGTGGTCTGCACATTTTGTTTACATTTAGTACTTAACATATACAAAAGATGTTGATGTGTATATGTCAAAGCTCAGGCAAAAGTGATCTTAACAGCTTTTGGTTCATGCAGCTGTGAAGCCAGGACAGGTAGTACTTTGCAAGCAGTGTTGAAGGTGTATAATGACATTCCTCTGATGTGAGATTAGAGCCTAAAATGGGGCGGGCTTGTACCCATACATGATTTATCTCCTTAGCTCATAAGGAGCAAAGAAAAAGGAGAAGCATTTCTATACTGTATCTGAGACACCTAGTAGGCAGAAGACAAGTAGCCACGCTGCTACCAGGCACCATTTCACCTTGAAATTTAAATTTATTTTGGATTTTATTTTTCTATGGAAGACAGACACGCACAGACATAAGCTGAGGTAGCTTGCATTCTTTCCAGTGTATTGCAAATATATTGAAATAAAGCTAAAATACATTTTTAATATTTCAGTTGTACATGAGGTACTGTCATTTTATATTTGAGCATTTTATATCAAATGTATTTATGGTTCTTGTGTATATTTATATTATATAAAAATATACTGCTAAATAAAGAGAAAGAATCGGAAAACATCGATTCATCTATTCATTGCACATTTAACACTAGTCACAGTTATCCCTCACATAACAGTTATTGGAAGTTCTCCTTACCACTAATCACACTGTTTGTAACTTGCACTCCAATTTGAAAGACACTAAAACACTAGAATCTTGTTTTTTGTTACCTTGTTTGTCTGTTCGACCTCTCTTTGCTTCTTTTTTTTGGGGGGGAGGGGGGGTGTGCGCTTAAATTAAAACCACCAAGCAACATGACTCAGGGTGGGGGCTTAGCAGTTGGGATCATGACGTGACAACGTCATGATTGTGATGAGATTAGCTGGGGTCATCTCATATTGGCAGGGGAGTTTAGGAGCAGGGGCAACATGAGAGATTGCATTCATTTTATTGTTAAAATGATGTCATTCCAGTCTCTTCTTGCTGACACTAATATCCTTTCTATCTTTTTTTTCTGTTTGTTTTGTTTTTGTTTCTAACCACCTAGCCGCCACCGGCAACTAACACATGACCTTCTGACCTCTGAACTCTTCACCCAATGACGAGCCGCCCCAAGCCTGCCTGCTGATCAGTTAACTGGTAATTGCCTTTTGCTAGCCTCTCGGACGCAAGTGAGAGAGAGAGAGGCGCCTGCCCGTACAGTTACCCTAACACGTTCTGACAAAAAATAGAAACCAACGCAGAATCTTCACAGAAACACAACAAAACCCAACAAGTTGTGTAATATTCATTTTTTTCCCTCTGTTCATTGAGTTCAATTCCCATTCTTTCTCTTTCTTTTTCTTCATAAATCATATACTGGGTGGATGTGTTTGTGGTTTTACCCATAAATCTGCACTGAATTATATAGCAATAAAGACCCCACCCCACCCTGCCCACCCACCCCCTTTAATTGCTCTGATTTGGTGACCTCACTTGTATGAATCAATCTTCAAACTTGACGCAAACCACTTGGTTTCACAGTAATGACATAATCCCCCCACCCTCAAATATGAACCCCTTCCCACCACCACCACCACCAAAAAAAAAAAGACTTACCTGCCCCCACCCTGTTACACCACCCATCCATTGGGAGAGAAAAAGAAATAGAAGGAAAGAGAACATATACTCACATTAACTTGTTTAATTTCTGTCATTTTTCACATGTAGTGCAGTTGTTGAGCTCTAAGATGTAATTATGAGCTGACACATTCTGGGTGTGCCCCTCCAAACAGCTTTCTGTTTGTTTTTTAAAAGCATGGCTGAAATGATTGCAAAAGGAGCTTTTTATGATTTATGTGTTTTTTCTCCTGTCTTTTTTTTTTTTTTTTTTTTTTAATTTTGCTTTACTTTTGAGTCATTTTCTCCACTTGATTTTGGTTTCTCTGTTCATATTTGACTAATTAGCTTTGCTTAAATTGACTAGCCAATCTGAGGCAGGTGGTTATCTCTGGAAAACAAAACGCAATCTGATGTTTGAAGCAAGCTGCAGAAGCTAAGAAATGATGAAGGGCAAGATGGGAAGGTTAAAATTGGGCTGACGTGTCTGTGTTTGTTTTTTTTTTGTTTGTTTTTTTAATTAATACTACAATGAAAGTAGGGTGTGCTGAGGCTTCGGGGACATTGGAGCAGTACTTATTAGCTACTGACCATTGCTACGCCCCCATCCACACTACATTCATTTTTCAGTGCCTGATGCATTTAGAAAAATATCTCAATGAGTTAGCTGAGCTGTGATCAAAAAGACAAAAAAAAGTATTAAGTGTGCATATTTAGCCAAAGGGTTTTCCAATGAATTATTATATCTGCAATTATGCATCTGTCTCACAGAGGGCTCTCTTTGTGATTTTAGAGTTTGGGGTGTGAATTTGTGGTGCCTGCCTTCAGCTGGAACAGACAGCTGCTCAGTTAGATGATTTTTGACCCATTAATGCTCTATTTTTTCTGAGGAGGTGAACGCAGGCTATTAACACTAAGTCAACATGCTACTCAGTTACAGTACATTGCTAAGGGGATGGGCGCTTAGAGGCTTGGTACTTTTGTCATGATACCTAGCTTCTATATTGAGTCGTTTCATCGGCCATATTGCCATTCTTTATTTGTATTATTATTCTTTTTTTTTTTTTTTACATCTCAACATTTGGCCAAATTGTTTTTGTTTTTTTGTTTTTTTTCATTTTTAGTTTTATCCCTAGTTGAACATTTTCCATAAGGTGGGCATAATTTGAGCCCTCCTGCTATTTAGAAATATCATTTTGAATTAATTATTTTAGTAGCGAACCCTTTATTTTTAATACACGCCAAACCATCCAAAAGCGCATCCACAATGTGTCACACCTCCCCGTGATCATAGTCTAGCTCCTGAGCCCCACAATCTTTTGTTTAACTCTCTCAAGAAAAAATAGGATGTGAAAGCCATGCCTGCCTGTTCAAATTGCTTTATACATACGTCTTATATATATATATAAATATATAAAAATGTAGATATCTGTCATTGCATATACAAATACAGAAGAGAACAAAAAATAGATAATTTTACAGGGTGCTGGAGAAGAGAAAAAAATTGAAAAATTCTATTTTTGGCAATTTTAGCTTTTGATACTTTACTTGCAGTTACAAAATCAGAAAAAAATAAAATAAAAAAAGTTTAAAACAGTATATGGAGAAAACAGAAAAACTGAGTGGTTGAGGAAAAGTGCTGTTACCTTGTATACGATTGGAAAGGAAGACGAAGACCAAAACAGTCATAATCTGCAGAAAAGTTGGCGAGGATCAGAGCGAGACAAACACCCAGAGAGTTTTAAAAGGATCAAATCAAAGTGCCTTATCAACAGTGGTTTCTGTTTTCTGAGTATTCCAGTTGTGTTCAATAATATCCAGCACCCACCAAGTGGCGCAGAGAGGAATGGCTAGTGTTACACGCTCTGAATAGTTGAGCAGGGTAGCTCCCACTCTAACGTGGTGTTACCGAAGTTATTCTATGCAAAAAGAATAGCAGTCGTTTTGACCAGCTAAAATATGTGCCATGGTTTTGTCTTCCTGAAATTGTTTTATTTTTTTCTTTTTCCTTTACTTGATGGCCCTTTACTCTGCTGTCTGAGCAGGTTTTGTTCTCTTTTTTTATTTAGATTTTAATGATCATATAAAATATTGTCCTGATTTTTGGTGACTGTGACTACCTTCCTGGAACAAATTGAACTGCCATTAGCAATGCAGTCGTCTGCCACAACGTGTTTTGATCATGAGCTGACATTCAAGGGATTGGATAAGAAAGTGGGAGTTGTCCCTGTTGGCGTTAGACCTGTTTGTTTCAACAGCTGCAAACTGATCGGCACCCTGTCCGTGTCCGTGTCTCTCGATGTCATTTTAACAACAAACTATCAATACAATCATGGGATTCATAATGGACAAATGAAATACTGGTTAATGAAATAATCAAGTCTATTTCACGGCCAAATAGTTTGCAATTGTTGAAACAACTGACAGTTTATCACTGGAAGGTGAAATAAACTCATAATATTAAATTGAGGAATTGTTAGATCCCAATATTACCCTTGGCAGTTTGTTTTTCTATTCATAGCTCTTTCATCATGCTGTTACACCGAAAGGTCAATGAATTTTTCTTTTTCAGTGTTATTATTTTAAATTGAAATGCAATATTAAAGTGGAGCAAGAGATGGCTATTCAGCATTTGACAGTATTAAGAAAACCCTCTGCAATGTTACAACTTGCTGTGTCATTATGAAAGGCTGGATAAGTCCATCAGGTGAAAGGTTAACTCTATACCTACCGTATTCTCTCTGGCCTGCCTACTACATGTATGATAATGTAATTAACAGCCATTGTTACAGGTTTATAATGTATTTTTCTAATCTCATTTTATATGTATATTAATCATGTTTGAGTGCTTTTTTTTTTTTTTTTTTTTTTTTAATGAAACCCACTACTACTTTTCCCCCTCCTAAACGGCTCTCTTCCTCCCCCCTTCTCTTTTACATCTTGAAAACTGTCTCTTGTGGGGAGTGTTGCCTTTTTCCTGTTATATTTTGTTTTGTTTTCTTGCAAATTCCCAGCTTGTTTAACTCATTAGCTACTTTATTAGTTTTTCTTGTCATAAGTATTTTTACATGCTTGCATTTAGTTTTCATGGTGTATGCTGTTATTTTTCCTATTAACCTCTTGGCATTTATTTTAATAAAACATTCTTAGTAAGAATTTTACTAACTTGCTGATATTTTGTCTTGTGTTTTTAACCAGTTTCATGAATGTATTACCTTGGTCTGGTTCACGGACTAACACAATTAAAACTGGTGTCTGGCCACCACTTACACTGACTGATGACATGTTCACCACATAAACACACACTGTTCATTTGTGCACATATGCTCTACAGACAATCACTCCAAGCACACTTACACCCACACACGCACATCACATGGACACACAATCTAACTGGAAACTGCACGAGTTGATCCGCTCACGCACTCTCACCTCTGTGCTGGAGAAATCTGCTGACACTCTTCATACTTGCCCTCCCCGCTCAGTTCCAACACCGCTGCTGTGTCTCGTCGTCTCTGTTAGAGACAACTCTCTTGTTAGTTGTCCTGTCCTTCTGTGTCACTGACCTCATGATGATGGCAGGAAGTGTCGGGGGGTGGGGGGGTCGTAAGCTCCAAGTTACTTGAGGTCACTGGTTAACTTCTGGGTCAGCTGCCCCCTCTTGAACAACACTGATTAAAAGCGTCATTCATCCGTACACAAGGGTTACTCTCATAGAGTCAACAAAACCTAATCCTCTAAAGATACAACTCCTCTTTCTCTAACCATTAGTTAGTGCAGGACTATGTAATCTGTGCAAAAATACTGCATATTAGTCATCTCAAAAGGCTTAATTTTACTGTGAATATGTGGAGCGGAACATCTCATCACCACACATTATAGACGTGAGTTATTTGCAACAGATACCCGGGGCAAATTTATAGATGACAGTTAAGTGTGATCGTCTAAAGCTTTCCCCATTCTATCTCTTTTTTTTTTTTTTTTTTTTCCTCTCTCCATTGCTTCAATGGCTTGTTATGCCTGGATAGCAGCATTGCAGTTATCACCAGCTGTTGTCTGTTTGGTGAACACTTCTCCCATTCAGTTTATTGATATAACTGCTAATACTGGGCCATTTGGGAGCATCCATAATGCTTAGACACACACCAGTACCACCAAGCCAATAGGAAGTACTTTGGGATCAAAACAACCTTACTATTCCTTTCAGTGTAAAATGCTGATATTTCTTTCAGCTAGCTAGTATTTATGATTTTTTTTTTTGGGAGGGGGGGGGTTTGTCTGAAACACTGCCAGTATCTGTTGTTCACTCTACTACTGTGTCAGCACACTCATCCCGGGGTTCATTCAGTGCTCTTCTCTCTATTCAGCTTTCTTCCTCCTCCTGCTAATTCAAGGTATTGACACTGACACATGAGCAAAAGATTAACTTCATTAATCTTGATTATTACTTTAACCCACTGAGTGATGCCTCCAGATTTTTTTTCCTCCTTTTTTAAATCTGCACAACAAAAACAACGTGGCCTTACCTGTTGAGATTCTCTTCATGTCTCAGCAAGCAAAGAACAAGGATTAAAAGTGTCTAACGTCAAACTTAACATTTCTCTACACTCTGAAATTAACATTTTGTGTCTTTGATCTGAAAACGGGTGTTTTCGCCTATAACACCTGCTTGTACACCAGCAAGTAGAGACAGAGATTGGATTACTGGCAACCAGTCCAGATCATTTAGTTTTTTTTCCTCCTTTGTGCATTTGGTGTTGTCAGCCATACGCTTTTTTAAATTTATTAACGTAGGCTTGGCCTTTCATGTTTTTGATCGGCTCCTCTGTGCTGTAATGAGCAACTTGAGCAAAAATCCGTCCATTAGCAGCCTTGCCTTTTATATGTCAGAGACATTTTCAATGGCTCGCTTCAAAAACCGAGCTGATGAAAAAAAAAAAAAAAAAATCAAGACATTATGGGCAAGTTATTTTCCAGAGCACAATGTGTTACAAACACTGCCTAAAATATCGCTTCCTTGAGTTAAAAAGTGCCTTTTTTCCTGAAATTGGAAAATAATATATTTTTGTACTTTATCGTTCAAGTGCCAATTTTCTGTCTCCCTTTATCTCACCAAAAGCTTTTTTTCTTTTCTTTTTTTTTTTTTGAGCACAAAAAAACTAAATGCCCATGCTTTTTTTTCCCCCCAGCACAATGTATACACACTTTGAAACATAAATTTGGGAAATGATTACCAAAATAGAATTTGGTCACAGGTGTTTCCCTCCATTAACCTTTGGCTTAATGGGTCCTGTTTTTGATTTGATCCACTGAGAACTGCTTTTTCTTCCTATTATTGGACCACAGTATGCAGTAAATGGCTGTTTGCATACTGCTGCCACCTCTGGCCAAGTTCTCAGTGCATTTCCAAATCTGTCGCAGGGCATTCAGTGTATTTATCTACTAACTGCCTTTTCACCTGTCAATCCTTTATTTTTCTTCTGTTCTGTTTAACAAACATTCCTCCAATGAGTTAAACGGCAGGTTAACCAATCAGTATTGGTCTCAGCGATGTAGCACTCAGGTGGTTAAAGGGCAAATGCTACCAAAATACAGAATGAGAAAAATTTAGCCCCACTGGATTTTTTTGTGTTTTTTTTCTGTGATAAATATGCATTAAAAACTATAATACATTTTTTTCCTAAAATTATACTAGTATGATATATACTGTAAGTTCCTCATCCATATAGTGGTGCACTAAAATCTGTGAGATTTTTATTCTTTTTTTCGTGGAGTTGTAACTTTTTATGTGAAGTAGTCTTTATCTTGTTTTGTGTTTCCTTGTTTTTATAGAGGACTAGACTGAGATTTTTGAATAGGGTGTAAAACATGTAATGCCAGTTTTTGTTGCTCACACCAAAAAAAAAAAAGGAAAACAAATGTCATGTGTGCAATAAAGAACCATATTTACAAGCTTCCCTCTGACTTCTCTACCTGGACTGGTCCTTTGCTTCTTCGCTCTGCTTCTTTGTCGGTGACATCATTTCTTTGGATTTGCTGTGACTCTTGGACATCTCGAGGTAGGTGCGCCACATTTGCAGGAAATAAAATGTAACAGTTCAACACTGGCAAAATAACTCTCACCTGAGCATTCAAAGGGAGGTCGAGGCCTCTCGTGGATTTTAGTGCGAAGTTGGTAACATGTTGGAAATGTTGACCCTCAGTGATGATCACATAGTTAAAGCTTCCTCTCTGCTGATGGTATTCAGTTCTGCTGTGTGTTAATAAACAACACAAACAACTGGCTCATAAATCCTCAGTGTTTCCCTCCAGTCTAGTCCAGTCAGTTGTTGTGCACCTCCAGCGATCATACATGACAGCTGACATGAAGTCACACGGCATCAGGGTAAAGGTTTGACACCTCGGCTGCAAACTGAACACACACTATTTAGAGACATTTATTTTAATAAAGACTGATGACAGGCAGTGATGTGTCAGCGTGTCATTGCTGCGCTCAGTGAACTCATCACAGAGGTCAACCACTTACAAAAAGCTGCACGTCATAAGAAATTAGCTGCATGCTCAATAAATGCATAAATAATAATAAATAAATCACTAAATTAATTAGAGACATCAGAGTCAAGGCTGTTTTTATACTGAAAGAGTTCCAATGTTGATCTGATATTAAAAAATCAGTGTTTCATGTCTCCATCCGCACAAAGGAACTGATGAATCACTGATGTTACATAACATTGTTTTATTACCTTAATATTTTATGACTTTTCCTCATTTAATGACAATGTCTTAGAAACATGATTTTGAATTTGACAGAATATAAAATGTTACCCTCTGTTTTGCATCTCAGAGGCCTCAGCTGTAAAATGTGATTAAACCAATTTCAGTCCATTTTTATATTCTCTATTAGTGATTTGTGTGGTTTTTATGCAACTCAACCCCTCCCAGATGAATCAGAGTCAATGTATGTACATACATAGTACATACATAGCCAACTCATAAAATATGAAATATCTCCTCATTTGGTGGAATAGTGATGCTGAATGATCACTTCTGTGTTTTTTCGCATTCAATAAAAGTGTTATCAGTAAAACATTTTTTTTTTTTTTAAGTATTTAATGGAATAATAACTACACACAGAGAAGTGAGGGGGTTGGACACTGAGGAAAAAACAAGGGTTAAAAAGGTGGGACCCAAATAATGTCCTGACAACTGAGGCAACAACTTTAAGCCTTAAACGCCGTCACTGTGTTCACCTAAACACCATCTTTGTTATTTTAAGACTGAACACAGAAGCCTAATCCCATTAACAGACCAATTAAATGTATATATACTGACACTTGAATCTTGTTTCTGTTCCAAAATTTGATGCTGCACACATGCCAACTGGATGCACAGTGGTATTTTTATGCTGTTTTTAGCTCATGGCAGGCACAGGTAGAAAATTAAATTCATCCATACAAACAGCGTTCTTCTGCCTTTCTTCTCTTATTTTGTAGTGTCAGTATAAGAAATTTGCTGGAGGCTGCTGCACATCCTCCCAGACATTTACCTTGATCATCAAATGCACCATGCCAGCTCTGGGTTACTGGGGGAGTTGGGTGCATGTAAATATACCAGTAGAGCCAATGGAAAATGGATTTCTGTGTATCCCATAAAAGTAAGTGCAACCTGCTATTTGGGTGGGTAATTATCACCTCCTTCCTTGTTAAACTGATGAGTCAGTCTCATTTACACCACTGTGCCATGTACAACTCCTATGGGTTTCTTGATGACTTATGACCTGTGAGGAGGCGAGATTAGCCAGCTGTTGTCTCGCTGTGAAAGCAGAGCAGTGTTGGAGTACAGTTACATCTTACTCACATTTGGATTCACACTGATACAGTAATAAAAAACAAAGGACTTTGAAGTGGACGTCTCATTACAGCTCAAAGTGGCAACGCTGCAGGAAAAAATTCCAAACGACGAGGGGCGAATCTCCCTCTCTCCATCTGTGTTATTCCCTCAGCCTCCTGCTGGAGGACAGAGCTGTTGAATAGGACAGCGGGGAGTAACGGGTCACGAGGGTGCTGCTGGAAGTGACTTTTATGTCATGCAGGAAGCGGGGTGCGGAAAAGAGCGGAGAAGAGAAAGAGGGTAGAGGGAGGAGGAGGAGGGTGCTGATGGTGGCTTTGGCCCCCGGGAAGATGCTGCATCAAAGGAGCATTTGTCGCAGAGACCAGCTGGGAGTCTAATCGGAGAAAGAGAACTGCAGTTAGTGTGTGTGCATGTGCGTGTTTTGAAGGGGGAGTGTGGAAGGGTTGCATCAGTGGTGACAGATGAACCAGCTTCCTGTGGAATGAATATAGGGCATTCATCAGAGTGCAGCTGTTTCTCTCTCTCTCTGTCTCTCTCGTGTGTGTGTGAGAGAGAGATGTTTTAGTGCACAGTTGTTTTAGGTTTCAAGCTCACATTGATGAATGAAACTCTATAGTTCTTTGGGCACCTGTGCCGAGTGACACCAGCTAGTCTGGCAGCTGGATTCTGTGTGTTGTCGTCCGATTGTGAGTGTTTGTGTGTGTGTTTGAAAGAATGAGAGAGAAAGAGAGAGAGAGAGAGAGAGAGAGAGAGAGAGAGAGAGAGAGACAGAAATTTAATTTATCTTGTAGCAGGAGAGAGTATTTCTCCTTCAGGAATCGTAACAGAGTCATTTCTGACTTTTTCTGAAATTCATCACTTTGTATTGTAAAGCACATGTGATTATGTCTCCTGAAGAGGATCTATCTTTCTAAGAAAAGCTCTTGAGAGCATTTCCTGCTTCTGTTTGTCAGCTGCAAATAATATGTCACGGTAAAGGTGACAGGTGGGTGTTATCTGGTCCCCTGATACAAAAGTGTTCCTATCAAAAGTAAAACTCTTCTTTTGAGATTTTTATTGTGATTTGTCCTCAGAGATATTAGGTCAGTTAACACTTCTCTGGTCTGACACACAAATATCACTGTGGGAAGTGAAGTCGTTGACCCATTGGTAAACCCAAAAGTGTATTAAAGGCCACGAATCCAGCTGCTCTCCAACACAAATCTTATTCCCAAAGAATATTTACCTTCGATTGAGGCAACATTGGCACAAAGCCACGTGTTGGCAACGATTCCAAAAGTTAGTAAATTTCACCTTACAATGTGATCAGGTCCCAGAAAAAACACAACTGTAATTGTAGATGCTGCTCTATTGGTTAAAAAAAAGGTTATTAGTAGGCTGTATTTGATACGCAACTGTTTCTGACTGCATTTCCCTTCTTACACCCACCAAGCCAGGAGCAGTGATTGACAGCAGATAGATGTCAGCTGGAATGTATGCAGCTAATAACACTTGTGATGACTTTGTTGTGTTTCAGTGTCAGCCAGTGAGTCTGTACGTACAATGTCTGAGCCCTGCACAGCACCTGAGCTGAACACAGCAATTAGTCTCCTAAGTTAAACCTGTGCTTTTCCTGCTACGACACGTCCAAATGTGAGCGCTGAGGACGGGCTGTGGCCAAGTTACATTTCTCTCCGCTGGTTTCAAATAAAGAGCAAGTGTAGCAAGTACCAAACCCAAACTACTGGGTCTTTGTTTTCATGTTATTAAGATCTGTTTTGGAGTGTGAAATGAAGCCGTAGGCTAATGCAGCACTGCTAGCTTGCTGGAAGAAAATTATGGCACAGAGTCCTGCTCGTCTGGTTGGCTCTGAGCTCTCCTGTGCCTCTTGTTGAGCTTCACTGTGCTGTAAATTTTCCCTATTGTTGTCGCAGACACAGAACAGCTTTCATGATTTGAAAAACTGACTTCTGTGAGGCCAAGGTGAATGTCAGAAAAAGGTGGTCAACCCAAAGCACAAATGCAAACGCAAACCATGTTGAAACTTTGCTTACAGAACCTCAGGGCTCTTTGAATGGAGCTGACCTTCCTCTCCCCTGGCTCTGCTCAGTTTGAACCATGGACATGGCAGCCTTCTTAACACTATGTCCTCACACTTATACATAAACACAAAGACACTTACAAAAGGAGGATGAAAAGCCTCACACCCTCCTCTTCTGTGAGACTCAGACCGAGAATCTTTGCAAGAATAACTCCAAATCCTACTTATGTGGAAAGTGTTGTATATGTGTGTGTGCATGCATGATTCCTGCATGAGTGTGTGTGTGTTCTTATGCACAGCATATGCAGGAGTGTTTGCATCAGAGTTCATTTTGAACAGCACAATTCTCTCTGTGTGTGTGTGTGTGTGTGTGTGTGTGTGTGTGTGCTCACCCTGGGAAATGAAAACGCTGACCCAATTTAATACACCTGTGTCTCGCTGCACTCTGGCCCAGTACTCAATCACGCATACACACACAAACACACACACACACACACACACACACACACACACACACACACACACACACACACACACACACACACGCACACCTCAACCTGACTCAAGTAAAGTTCACCTCTCCAGCACCACATCATCGCAAAGCACCACCTCAGCTATACAAATAAAATCAGCCAATTTTTTTTAAAAACAGATTTAAAAAAAAAAGTAATAATAATTTCACTTGAAAATCTAAAAATAATAAAGCTGCAACATGAAGATGTAGTTCTCACTTTTTGAGAGATTTATATTAGTACCACATTTCTTCATGTACATGATTACGACACATTGTGAAACTACCGCAGTGTGCAGTTTATTTCAGACTTAGATTTACAGTTTTAATAATTATAAAAGAAAAAAACAGAATCATGAATCTTCTTAACTCATTTAAACAAAATGATTCATCTGCAAGTGCACCTGAGCACAGTTATGATGTTTAATAATACACAGAGTATTAATAATGCATACAAATATACAGTGGAAACAGCAGGTGAGAGTTATTCTGGGATTATTTGTTTTCAGATTTCTGCTTTCATGTTTGTGTTATTTGTCAGCTGTCAAAGATGCGCCTCCATACTGGCTATGCTTCCCCCTGGGCTGAGCTCCCAGCATGCCATTCAGGTCCCGGTGAGTTGCTCTGTGCAGGGTGGCCTCACACTGAGCGGTAAGGCGGTAATGAACTTCCTGCGATACCACTTACACACACACACACACACACACACACACATACACAACAAACACAGAAATAATCTGATTCACATCCTGAAGGCACGAAGAGATGTCACATTAGCATGATGCTATCTTTTCTTGTGGGTGTGTGTGTGCCTGTGTGGTGGGGGGGGTTCATTCGAGGTCAGGGTGACAAATGATTACATTGTCCCTAGATATGTGCTTCTTGTGTGTGTGTCTGTGTGTGTGTGTGTGTGTGTGTGTGTATGTGATTCTGTAATTAATCTGGTCACACAGTGGGTGTAAAAGTTGGGAAGGACAGTTTTTTTTTTGTTCCTCGTGTTTTTTTTCTCACATTTATCTGTCTCGTCAGATCTGCATCTGCACTAAATCTCCACACTGCGGCCTGGCAGGAGACTCGTGAATGTGGCACCATACAAATACTTGCAAATAAATGCAAGAGAACAATATTACATAATTAATCAAACACTAATTACCCTGATTCATAACAGCATTTTGTTGCTACTTTCCACCTGAAGTGACATTTGTATTTTTTTTTTTTCAAATGAAAATATCTTTAGCACACAGAGTTTGCCTGTTGTCATGCAGTTGTAGATTAGAAGTGCATCCATGTTCCAGTGATCATCACAGCCCTTGTTGAAAGGAGAACAGTCAGCCTTCAGATGTGTCCAGCTTGTACTGCCCAGCATCACAAGTGCTCCTGATGATGTCTGTCTCTTCTCGGGGACAAGATTTCTTGGTTCACCTGTTGATGCATCTGAACTAGGACCAGTTTGGGACTGACAATGGCAGTGTTAGACGTGGAGGAAATTGCCATGAAGATGATTCACACCTGGGGATAGATGAAGAGGTTGGCTCGGGAAAGGGATACTTGGACCACCCTTCTTGACGGTCTATTACCATGGTTTGGGTTTATGATGATTTATGTGCATCAGGAACAAAATTAAAAGTGGACCACCCCTTGTTGCCCACCTCTCCCTCTCTGTCACTTAGCATTCCCAAAACGTTTGCTCCACACTGACCCCCAGCTTCTCCCCTGACCCTTTCACATCAGCCACAACCCTCTCACTTTACTTCCCCTCAGGGTTTATGCCCTTTAGCCTGAGCCACAACACTTCCCTCCCTCTTCTGACCCTCTTCTTTCTTCGCCCCTTGCCCAGGCCAGTCCCACGCGTCTCATCCAAGACATTAGGTCTCTAATTGAAGCTGACAGCCATATCTATTTCGCAGCCTGATGTAATGTGAGTGTTAGTTACACACACTATTCTACACAGGTGAAACCACAACCCAGTAAGTACATGGAAAGCTGTGATAATACCCTATTAAATCATTAGGATGGCGCATCTGGGGTCTTCATCAATATGGCTGTAATTGGCACAGGAGGGAGAAATAATTGTGTGGTAATTAGTGAAACGAGGGAATTTGGAGCTTCATACCTCTCACTGTTTCGGTACCAGAGGGATGTCTTGGTAACTAATGACGCCTCCATGTAGGCAACAGCATCACATACCTGTGACATCGGAGAGAGTCCCTCTGATACCAGCTGAAAGCAATAATGGCACTGAAATGTGCACAATCCCTGATGCAGTTGTGTTGTGTTTGGAAACCTGCTGGTGGCAGTGGCAGCAGAAGATGTGGGAGATGATGTGCACATGCAGAGGGAAGAATGAACACTGACGGAAGTAAGAGAGGGAAAGGAGGAAGGAGACATCCTTCACTAAACTGCATCAGTAAAATGTATTGCACTGTGATATTGTTTGCAGAAACTGTTCCATTGCTGGAACTTTCGATGGAAATTAGGTCTAAATAAACTTCACACTCACTCACATATGGACACTCGTATATGATGGGCCACAATAAAGAACTCCACCATATGGAAAATAGATTTTGGACACAGCCATGGTCTTGTGATTCCAGACCATACGTTTCCTAGAGAGGATTGTTTTGAACAAACAAACTCCATGCAGTAGCGCACCAGGGTCTAAAATGACTAATTCACCTTTTAAACTTTTTGCAATGTTATGTCCATACTTTTCTGAAAACAGTCTGTTTTGGGGAACTATTTACTGTGGATATTTATCAATGTGAAAGAACCTGTGAAAAAAAATTTTTTTCCCTCATCCATTTAGTGATTTCATTTATTTCATGTGACATTTTTTCCCTTTGGTCTTATTGTCTTAGTTCTTGTTTTGTTTTGTTTTTTAGGTCGTTTTTGTTTATAAAGTAATTTTTCTTTTTGTTTTAGTTGTTTTAGTCTTGTTTCGCTTCTTCTGTGGTGTAATTATTTTCCCACTTATTGTTCATTGCAGGTCATGTCCTTTAAAAACTGATTTATCATTTGCTGTGATGAAAGTTTCTCCATAAGACTATGACTAACAGCTAAATTTATTATTTATTACCTTGTTCTTAAGCAGGTTTTCTGAATAACTGATTTAATCTGTCAGATGTCAGATAATACTGGAAAATGCTCATAGAGCCTGTAGGCAACATTTAGAGATTGTTTCACTACTTCAAACAACAGTCAAATATAATTAACATGTATGTAAAGCTGAAGGAGGCAGCATATATTCATGTTTGAGAAGCTGGAGCTGACAAGTTTCTTCTTTTTTTGCAATTCTAAAAATTGTTTCCGATAATAGACCAAAGGATAAATGTATGACATGACGAGTGAATGGCTGTCTTTTTTCCTGAGTCTGTTTTTGGGTAAAACAAACATACAGCAGTTGTTTTTGAGGCAGCGCACCAAACTGACATTCAGGGCAGTAGAAACACACCAGTGTCCTCTCTGGGTGTCATGACAGTTAGAGGCGAGTCTGGGTCATGTGGGAAAGTGAGGCCACAGAGGATCTTGTTCATGTCTGCTTTTATCACAGTCTGCATCTCTCTCTCTCTCTGTGTGTCTGTGTTGCCAATATCTGCCCATCCAGCTCTTTTTATAACTGCTAAGTACAGCCTGTACAGCATCGCTGTCTCCTCTTTCTGCTGTTTCTTTCCCGCTTTCCACCTCTTCACTGTAAGACTTTCTCTAATAGAATGAGGAGGGAAAAAAGACAGACACAAGAACTCCTTCAAACATGTCTCTGCTGTCTCTGTTTATTCATTTTGATGCCAAAGCTGAGATATTTCTGCTTTCATTAACTGGCACTGCTCTGCATAAAAGAGTGGCAACGAGTGCATGTGCATGTAAACTGGTCTTTAGAGACCAAGGTTGGCTGATTTTATATTATGAAGACAAGGGCAAGCTTGAGGAATAGAAAGCATGAGTCAACCTTGTTCTCGCTTTTCTAAATCTTTAACAACAGGTACATTTTGTCTGTTCTCAATATGCTGACCTCCTGATAATATAAGAGTTCTTGGATAAAGCCCGTATTGTGTACAGTCTGTTTGGTTTGGCAAAACAAGTACAAGAATAGAGCATGGCTAGGGTGTATTTTTATTGTTCTGCATGATGCCATTCCATTCTTTATGCGGATGAATTAATTATCTTAACCCTGTAGGAATTCCCTCTGTAGACTTATCTGACATTGCAGTAAGGCTGCATTTTGAAAATAAAAACCTACAGATGAGGAGAGTTTTAGAAGTGAAGAAAGGGCTGCTGCTGCAAAAACACAGCTCAACAATATGTGTTTTTGAAAAGGCAAGCCTGCGGAAATATTAGCATTTACTGAGCTGAGCAAGATCAAAAAATGTTACAGAGGTTATTAGAAACTATATGAGATAGAGCCCTGCCAGTGCAGATAAACCAGCAAACATAAAAGAGTTTAATTAAATGTGTTGTCTTATACTCCTGCTTTAAGTGTCTTTGAACAAACTTGAGGAGAAAATGTAAATTAAAGATTGAATACATACATACAAAGATAAGCAGACTTTGCAGCTCCACTGTTTGTCTGTTTGGCACAGTAAAGTCCATCCATATGGCACATGCATGGACAGACTAAGTAATCTTGGACTTATACTAAAAATAAACAACCTATGGACACAATGACGTTGCATGACAAAAAAATAAATAAAAACAACAACAGAAGACAATAACATCCGCTTTCACAATAGCTGGGCGTTTTCCATGAGCTATGTTAAGCACAGCTTATCGGCCAATCTGTTTTCTCTCTCTCTCTATCTATCTCTCTCTCACTCACACACATGCACACAGACACACACACACACACACACACAGACACACACACACACACACACACACACACACACACACACACACACACCTCCCTACCCAATCATGTAGGCCTGGGGCAACTTTTCATTAACGTTGTGGTATTACTTAAAACCCATTAAAATAGTCCCTTCCTAATCTAAATCCAATAATTTGTGCACTTCTCCCTCCCTTCACTGGCATCATGCTTTCCTCTATCTAACCCAATACTAAAAGAGAAGATTCATTATCTCTTGTTTGGACAGGGATTATGCTGATCGGGGCGGCTTAAGGCAGAAGATATAAAGACTCTTAATAAAATTCTTCAGCCGTTGCAGCAATGTGCCATCTAATTCAAAGCAGTCAGACCCCTTAACACTCACACACACTTTCCTTCCATCACTTCCCTCTTCTTTCATCTTGACATACCTTCTTCTCATCTTCATTTCCATCCCCCCTAAGATCATCCCTCTTTCCTCGTCTTTTGTCACTAAAGCCTGCATTGAAATGTTAGTCAGGGTCCGATTTATTATCATACTGACTTTCTGTGTGAGATTATCTGCTATGGCTTCCCAATTTTACTCCTAAAACCAATGCATTTTCTTGTCCCTGCATGTCTGTCTCTCCTGCACAGCTTGTTGTGGAGGTTCACAACTAAACAATGTGTGATCATCATGTCATTTTTTTTTTCCCTTTTGTGTGTAAAATTCAGATATAATATGCAATATGTAGATGACACCAAATGTTGAATAGCAAAAGATGATAATGAAGAAAAGTATCAGACCAATGCAATATTTTTTCCCCTCATGTCATGATAGCTGGAGGGCCATTTTATTGGTTTCTGTTCACTTTTCCCAAAAGATTCAAGCTTAGATAGTGCCATTACATTAGCTTGCGGTTGCCCTTGACTCTTTTTCATAAGGAGATGTAGAACAAAACAAAAGTGCTTTTTTTTTTTTTTTTTTTTTTTAAATGTGTTGGAGTCAGAGCCCTGGATAAGTGTATTGCATTTAGATGCAGCAGATTAAATCATGAGAGTCAGCACAGATTAACCTATGGAGCGGCACAGAAAGCCAACAAACTGGCAGCTCTACAGATGTTTCCTCGGCCATCTAATATACATGCAAAAATTAGTCTGGGGAGATGCAATGAACTTGCAGGAGACATGAGGATGCTTCTGGAGGCTCAATGGTACACAGACACAGTCCATCCATCCATCCATCCATCCATCCATCCATCCATCCATCCATCCATCCATCCATCCATCCATCCATCCCATGAATCACNTCCATCCATCCATCCATCCATCCATCCATCCATCCATCCATCCATCCCATGAATCACATACCTTGCCACACTTTTTTGCAATTTAAATTCCAGTTCATTTCCTGCTGCTGTTTATGTGGCAGTGAAGGCAGTTCTTATGAAGGTATCTGTCTTCTTGATGTCATTGCCATTTGACTATTCATTGTCAGCTGAATTGGTCGGAAGAGTGACTGTTAACCGCGACACTTTACAGGCACAATATCAAAGGGTATTTTTCCTCTGGCCTGTTTTCCCCTTGACTTTGTTTATTTGTTATTTGCTAGTATGCCATGACAATAAACAATCGGCTTCATAGTATCAGAGAGCTGTTGAGCTGATGCATCTACTTCATGCGTGTTTAAATTTTAACCACGAGTGAAATGTACAGATGTGAGTAAACAAAATTATTTGCAGAGACGTCTGAGAAGTGCGCTTAACAATAATGGGTGGTGCTGGGGGAAGTAAGTATAAACACACACACACGCACTCTAGAGTCAAATGGAAACCTGGAAAAGGAAAAGCTGGAAAAGCTGGAAAAGCTTTTGTGAAAAGCACAGTCATTTGCAGGCGACTGGCCATACATTTACATGCACACACACGCACACATAAATCCAATTATGATTCATTAAGTGACAAGATTTCTAAAGTGACCAGTCAGCATGAGTGTGTCTGCTTCAGTCATCATTAATGTTCATTTACAGGCAAAACCTCTCTTTCCCAAACCTGAAGAGCACTGGAGCACAATATCAAAATCTTTAAAGCAAATACATAAAATATGACTGTTCGGTAAGAGAATCAATATTGCATGTTTGTCTGGAGGAAAGCTGCTGATGCATTTGCTGTGCTGACTTTTCCAATTTCTACATCTGAGATTACCATCGCTTTTGAGTATGCTGCTCATTTTGAAAAACAGAATTTCATTCAGTTACTGCTGTAGCTGTATGCCCTGAGGCTCTGTGAGAGAGGGAAAGTGTATTAATGAAATGAGAGACAGACAGTGTTATTTAAATCACCTCAACAGCATAACCTGAGGCCTAACACAGGCTCTCTGCTGCTTTCCAGACCTGTTTGCATCCCTCAGCCAACCAAACTGAACTTAATCATAACTCACCCAAAGACAACAACAAAACTGAAACACACGGTGCCAAACTTAGCAACACTGAGTCAGAAGGTGCTGAGTCTTTGAATCATGTCAATCAAATCAAAACAACCATATACAGTACTGGAGAACTGTACTACACCGTAACATGCACCAAACCCAATAAACCACATTGCAAAAAACTAAAACCAAATGAGTAAAAAAGCTTATTAGCCCACATCTATGTGATTGTTGCATTTTGGAAAAAAACAAGTAGTAATTCCTTTTCCCTGACAGTTAGATGAGAATATTGAATTTGTATGCTGACTATGTAGCCAGAACCAGCAGCTAGCTTAGCACAGAAGTAACTGTGTGCACCCACCAAGATGAGTGGGGGGCAAGTATAATGTTGCTTTTGCAGCAGTGAATTGGCTGTGGGCTTCAAGTTGAGCCACATTTGTTTACATTTTGAAAAGCTGGCATCATAGGAGGTTACGTGGGGGGTTATGTGCCAATCTATTTCTTGGCTGCTGCAGTAATTTCATTGAGTCTCTGCTGGTTGCCTGGCAACGGCGAGAGGCCAGGAAGTTTAGCCCACTTGAAAAGAAAATGGTTTGCATCATAACCCTGTTTAAAACCACAACATGGCGTTTTATTCCTTGGTTTTTCTACGGGATTTCACGAAAATGTTGAACTATTATTTTAAATCCTGTGGCTTTCAGCAAAGTTTTGACAGACACCACAACATACTACCCTGCATCACACTTGGCCAGTTTCTATAAAGTTTTTTAAATCTCGAGCCTCTGAAGCTTAAACAGTTCTCACAAAACTAAAATTGCTGTCAACACTGTCACAAAAATGAAACTCCTGTCTGAAATAACAGATTTTACTCAAAGATTACAGACTTGTGAGCGTGGAAGACCACTCCCAAATTTATATTCTGCAGCTTTAAAACAATTCATTATTGGTGATGATCAACACAACTGAATCCATTATTATCTATCTATTATTATCTATAACACGTGATAACTCACTATATGCATGATTTGGGAGTAAAAACTGCTAGTGATTTCACATTGAAACTTAACTCTGTAAATGAATCCTGTTAGCCTGGGATACAGCTAAAATAATACACAGTGTATATGGAAAGTGTTTTGGTATTTTATTTTGCAGCATCGAGCTTTTTCCATTTTTCTTGATCATCTTTGTAATGTTTCTGCCCCTTGCTTGGAGTCAAGTAGATTCGACTGATTTGACATGATTTGCAAAGGCATGCATCCATATATACATAAGATCTCACAGTTGACAATACAGATCAGAGCAAAAACCAAGCAATGTAGAGGAAGGAAAAACCTGCAGAGCACAGAGACAGGATTGTGTTGTTCCACAGATCTGTGGAAGGACAAAGAAAAAATTTAAAATTCCCAAGAGCACAACAGCTTCCAAAAATCTTATAAAGATTAAGTGTGAAACAACAGGAGTCAACCTAGAGACGGCCGCCTGGCCACACTGAATAATCACCCTGCCTGGTCTTAGAGATCCTGTGTGGAGATGGGAGAGAATTTAACACAGTTTGTCTCTGATCAATGTGTAGGAACACCCCAGATATGATTGAGAAACATGGGAAGCATCTGAGTGAAGAGTCATAATAAAATGTCTGAATCAGTTTTTCTTTTCAATAAATTGAAAAAAACTTCTTTCATTATGGTTAGTTTAGAGTCATGTGGGGGAAAAAAAATTGTTATAATATTTTAGCATTTGGATGCAACAAAGCAAAGTGTGAAGGTAAAGGGCCAAACACTTTGTACTTTGAATGTACAAAATGTGGTCAAATGTGGTTTTACACAAAGACACAACTGCGGAGTGAGCATCCTGTTTGTCTCAAGGAACTCATCTGGTAAACGCATAGTGTGTGTGTGTGTGTGTGTGTGTGTGTGTGTGTGTGCACGCTCCTGTGGTGCCTTCTGCATGCCAAGGCTTTAGACGCTACCTGTTCTCCCAGAACAATTAAGCCAAGCCTCTTTACAGTATCTCAGCTCCAATTAATTTTAATATTTAAACAGCCATGCAGAGACTTCTGAACCCACTAGCGCAAGATTAGAGTAAACTCAATTAAATATTGATGGCCATAAATAAACATTCTAATTTGGCGAGCCGCCATGGTGCGCCGTAAATCAAGAGAAAAAATGATTTCAGTTGAAATGCTATGCTTATTAGCTGAGCAAATGTTGAGCTGGGGGGTCAGGAGAGGGGTTGAGAGGAAGGACAGGATTAATGTGGAAGGACGTTGTAGGGGGCAAGTGGGAAGAACAATAGGAGAACATACTGTACTGTGGGTGTTTCTGTCTTCACTGAAAGATTACATCAACTAAATTTGTGATTGTTTATGTATGGATTAAACGCCACCTGGGTTTAAAAGGAAAATCCAGTACTTTCCACACGCTTCAGTTACATATTTAAATAACAGCAAAGATGCTTCACCTTGTTCTTTGTCAGTACATTGTGAAGATGACATTGATAGACCAGGGAGTGTTAACATGTAATATAATAAAGATTTGCATTTGTCTGTCACAAAAGCGCAAAACACTTTGAAGATTTTGTAACAACATGTGTTTCACACTTCGAATAAAAATATTTGTATGAATGTGTCTGAAAGGTACAGAGTTCAGGTTTAAAGTAGTAAATCAAGGACTTTTTCAAACATCTTTCAATTCTCTCTTGCAGACTGCATTATACCAATGCATTTCATGAAAGTGTCTTACGTTTGAAAACACCCAAGGTCTGTTCTGTTAAACAGATGCATGGGAAAATATTTCCATTATGGCACGTTACTGAAAGCAGAAATTGCATTTTTTCTTTTGTTTCTAACAATTAGTTTGCAGTTTAGGGTTATTTTTCCAGTTTTTGATATTTGTTTTACAGCTACTGTACGTTTTTGCTCTGAAACACAACCTGAAATTTAAGTGGATTTAACAGCAGCACTCTGGCCTCATATACCAGCTTCATTGACCTGCAGAGCACTGCTGCAGAAAAGGTTTATCAGAGAAAAGTCTTATATGACATTACAATAGCCCCGTTTTTATCCCTTGAGCTCCAGAATTATTTTATTTTATCTAAAAAGTCTGAAAGATGTTACAGAACTTCCAGACAGAAAACAACTTTTTGAGACGCTGTCCACGTGCTCAGCTCTGACTGACAGTGAATCATTCATGGCGCGCAGGAAACATGATGAGGGCTTGATTAAGGGCAGGGAGAGACAGGCTCCAATGTTAAATCAGTCCAGACTGAAGGCTGATTAGACGAGAACTTTTACATAAAAAACTGGAGTAGCTGAAAAATCTTCTAGCAGACAGATCTGTGAATTGTACTTACCTCCAAATAGCTGGCAACTTGTGAAGGTTATAAGGTGCACATGTTTATACATCAGGGGCTTGTACATAGTCTAACTAAAAACTGTACAAACTTTAAAAGATTATTTCTCGTAATGGCCCATATTAATTTTTTGCTGGATTATGTTTATGCAAAATGTCATCAAAGCTGTGCTACCTGAATGCAAATGGAGAATCAAAGGCAAACATATGTACACACAGACACTGAGACACATAGACATTTACAGAGATTTTTCTACTTCAAGCTCATAAATTCATAAGACAGTGTGTATGCTGAGAGGAGCAGACTAACATGACAGCCTTCTGACAGCTCCTGTACACAGGCAGCGTGGTCTGTGTTTTATATATACAGTATATTTTGAAAGTTATTCAAGAGCGAGAGGGTGGGGGAAGAAGACACACCACATGAATAAATAGAAATCAAACACTCAGCGGCAGCAGTTTTGGCACTTTGAGGCAAGGGTATGGGGGAAGGTGTCAAGGGGTATGGCAACAGGGTTTGACAAGGGGGCCACGGCGGGCAGCAGCCGCTGTCAGAGCACCAGGTGGTGATGCGTGAATTGGGGGAAAGGAGACGTGACGTGGTGGATTCCTCTGGTCGCTGGAGACGACCAGCGGCTGTGATTGGGGCCCTTGACGCAGCGTCCACCTGTCAGAGCTCTGGCCAGCTTCACTTATACTCATATGCATCATAGCAGACATGCAAGTGCTCCTTTTTGTGGATGCAATATATATGATCTGACAGACTGTGCTCAAACAGCTTAGGGAATACCTGCGAGTGGGTATTTAAAGAAGGTGTATTCAGACTCTGTAACACAGGGCACAGGAAATAAAAGGTCACTAGACACAGTGACCATTAACCACCCAGCTCCAGACTACAGATGACCCAACTGAGCTTTGAATTTGTCTTTTCAATCATCCCTTTGAACTTAATTAGAGAAAAACAGATTTAATTCATTATCTTTTATTTAACATGTATTTCTAGGGAAATAAAACACATCTCCCCCAATAGTAATAATATCTACACATTCAATTTGTAATATCTGAAAATGTGTTTTGAGCTCTGACCTCATGGACATGGAAACTTGGACATGGAAAGTTTCCCCAGCTGGAAATTTCAGGCAACATGCAGAGGCCTTCCTCAATGGAGTTTGGTTGTTGTTGTTATCAAGTCAAGTCTTATAGCATTAAATCACAACAGAAATGCTGTACTCTTTTTTTTAAACACAGAGCCAACAATTCACAGACAAGCACCTGGTGACAGTGGCTAGGAAAAACTTCCTGTTAAGAGGCAGAAACCTCAAGCAGAACTCAAATTCAGGGTGGGCGGCCATCTGCCATCAGGTAAGTATGAAATTTTAGTCATGTTATAAGAGGTGTTGTATGAGAGGATTGTTAGAGGATGGTCTTTGGCATTGTACGGCTGATCAGTCACCGCTCTCCCAGTCAGTGTTGTGACTGGTTTGGGTCTATAGTTGTCACACACAGCTGATATTGTCTGCATCAGGTGTTCATTCAATCTCTTATCCAGTGTCTGTGTTTCATAGATGCAAAGTGAAGATGTTGAAGAGTTTGTGGTGAGTGCTAACCTTTTATAACCTTTTTGACAGTCATCTCCAAAACTGCATCTACCAATGAAAGCCTCATGATTAGGCTCTTTGAAAGATTTGATTTGAGCTTTTGGATTTGATTCAACTTTAAAAATGGGGACATTAATATTTCATACATTATTCTTTCATGAGGCTTTCAGTTTGAAAAATATATGTAAAAGATTGGCCGTATGATTGTGAAAATTACAAATCTGCTTGTTTTGTCCTTAAGTCAATATCATACTTTACAAATGATGTAATGGCCCTCTAATCCTGAATATGAGCTTTAATATGGTGTTGCCCCTCCCCCCTCCCTCACTCCATCTGTCTCTTTGCATTTCCTGAGGGAAAAGCTGGACAGTGGACAGAGTGTTTTTGCAGCAGGCATGGGAAGAAAAGGCAAAAGGCAGAGAGAGAGAGGGAGAAAAAAAAGCTCCCATTCACAGCCCCATAATACTCTATTCATGAAGCCCCATGTGCTTTTATTATTTAAAGCATTCTCCCAGCACAGAGAGCTCCATCCTGTCTCATTGTGAAGCCATCATCTGAGGAGCTATTTCCACAGAAGCAAAAAATAGTTCTATTTGTGAAATACTGATTATCTAAAATGGGATCCCAGGGCCTTGATGGAAGGGAATACTGGATTCCACAGGCTTCCACGTACCACTGGTGGATTATTTTTTTTCCCCTTAACTTGCCTTTCCCTCATCCTAGCCCTGCTTGATACCATTACCAAGCCTTGGATACCAACTGTCAGAGAATGCAGACTGTAATGCATCACTTGTCAAAGTGAAAATGTATAATTACGCTCATCTAACAAGTTTTCAAGGCCAAATGAAGGTAATATCTCTTGTGTGAAACAATAATCTTGCAATGCATCAGTGTAATTGAAAAAAAATTGCAACATTTGCTTATTTGTCACCTTGCAGCAAATGTGCTGTTTTGACAGCTAATGGGGAAAAAAGCAAAAAATCTCACAATGGATGTAATTAGCTTTGTGTAGGTGATGCACATGAGGGTGTGTGTGTGACTTTGAGTGTGTATTTGTCCAGCTCATTTGGATTACAGCTTATTGTCTTACCTGCCTTTATTGTTTGTCTTGGTGAATGGTCCCATCATCTCTTGTACCTTGACACCCAGGCCTATTGTTGTCACAATCAAATCACATGAAAGCCAGACTAATTGAACATGTATTGATGAAAATGTGGTGCTTTGACTCTCCCCTTTGGCAGCCCTGGAGCTGACAGCTTCATCATTGCACAGGAGTGAAGTGCTGCAGGAGGATGAGATGCTTGAAATACATGTTGACAGACACATCCAGAGAAGAGGACAGACAGGGACCTCTGCAGAAAGAACGAGGAACATGAAGTTAGAGCAAAGACAGAGACAAAGACAGACATGTACTGTAAAAGAAGGAACTGAAAGGATTAACAGCTACCTGTCACATGTAGTGCATATGTGCAATCAGGACAATACTCCTAAATACTGGCAATCAGGGCAGATTCATCAGAGTCTTATTTTCCTGCCCAGAAAGGCAGCACACTGTAATTATGTAGGCATCAGCCTCTGCGACAGCCACCCGCGCTAGTTGTAATTTTGCCCAATTTACGTTAGAAGGCTTCAAAGGGCCTATAATTTGAATCCCTTCAGCTTTATGGTAATGTGTTAGCATTGACTGTCACACCTTTGTGTTCAGATAAAATGAGCACACGTGTTGAAAGATGTGCTGGAGGGAATTTTTGCGAGGAAAAGAGAGCCATGTTGACTAGAGGGGAGTAGCAGTAATGACAGGGAGACTGAGGGTGCATTCACGTCTATATTTCAGTTCAATAGATCCAGAACAAGGATACTTTTATGCCTTTTTATTCTGGTCCAGATAATATTCACTCTGGCTTTTTACAAACACACCAAGAGGTGTAAACATAAAGTCCAATGGACTGACATGTACCTCACATGTCACTACCCTGCATCATCATAACTATATGTACCCTTGTGTAAAAAATGAATTATTTTATTTGTAGATTTATCTTCCCTGGTGTTGCAAAGATCTCTGAAAGTGAGCTTTGTGTTGTTCTAAGTGACTGTGAGCATTAATAGTTGAGACTGCGCTGACCAAGTGACAGAGACATTACTGCAGGGTAATTGGGCTGACTGTGAGGTCGCTATAGTACATTTCATTCCTTTCGCTTTTTATTGGGCAAATCCTAAAATACACAGAGGAAGCCAAATCTCAACACACCTCTGATTTAACTAATTTTAACACACTGGGATTCACCTTGTGACACATATACATGTTACAATGTTTCTAAAATTATTTTATACCCTTCTGGCACAGATCAGAAGATCTCTTTCACAGCTCTTTAGAATTAGGAAATGGCAATATGAATAAAACACCACCCTGTGGTTTCAGTGGTTTTGTGCTTTCACACCATCAGCAAACTGCACCAGATTCTTCTTTTCAGGGGGTCTCAGTTTATTCCACACCAGGCCTCAGGTTTGATTGACGGGTTTCACACCACCACAAATAAACCTAAAAGGGCAACAGGTTAGGTGTGAAGGCACCCTGGGAGATGTTGGTGGTTTGAGGACACACACTCACACAGAAATATACACACAAGTGATGACATGTCCTATCCTATGTATCCTCTGTTCCTTTGCCCCGTGTGCATGACCTTCTGTCCATATGGTCAATTACAAGGTGTTAAAGGCAATGACAGAATCAGAAGACTATTGGCTGAGGTGTTGAGAGGTCATAAGGTACTCTAAGAGCTCTTCTTTGAATTTCACACAATGTGTCGGGAAATAGCAGTCAGTGAAAGGGAAGAAAACAAGCTGTTGGGGTCAAAGGTTGCTGTGCTTCACATTGTGTCCAACCAAGATTAATAACAAGGATACTATGCCTTCTCTCATACTCTCTGCTCTTCCTCTCAACCCAAACCCCTGCCCCTCTGCTCTGTCTCTGCCTTCTCTCTGAGGGCTCCTTAATGACTAACCTGTCAGGATTAACATCTCTCCCTATTTCACACTGTGGTATCCAGCTTCCTCCTCATCCTCTAATGAACAGCCCTGGCTCCAAGGACAGAGCAGACAGAGGCGAAGACAGATGAAAAACTCAAAAGAGCCCATCACCGCCACGCTTCACATTTCAGGACACCACACCACCCGCGTCTAGCCAAGTCGGCTCTTTTCCTCTTTTCTCGCCCCCTTTTAACGTCCTCTGTCATTCTTGTCTTCCGATGGTTAGGACAACTTAATTAATCACTGTACAGCTCTAATGAATTGACCAGCCGGGGTGTATTGATCCCTGGGGTATCAACGGCTCGCCTTTGTGAAGTCTAATACCCTATTCTGAGCTCAGAGATCAAACATCTTGAGAAAAAGTGGGAAGGAATACCACACTGAAACCTTTTTTTTTTGAAGAGTGAGAGGAGGTCAGCTCAAAAGACACTGGCTGAAGCCACTTCAGCAAATATGTGCATTAGGCAGAAAGCAAATCCTCATCTTCACCCCCCCACGCACTCCCCTTCTCTCCTGCTCTTGCCTTAGCTTGTGTTACATGTGTCACATTTATAGAAATAACATTCCTTTCATCACGGGAATTAGTGTTATATTTCAGGTTGTCTTAAATCAGAAGAGGAGCTTACAGCTTATTAAAGTGTCGTCACGGCACCACCACTAAGGATGCTGGGGGATTTGGCAGCCTTCTTCGAGACTGGATCGCTCAGATCTTTTTCTAGGCCGAGGTTAGATTAGGCATTGATCTGAAAGGCTAATTTGATGCCACATTACAGCTGTGAAATTACAGCACTGTACAACTCCCATTTAGGAATATGAGCCGGACAACTCCCTCTCTACTTCTCAGAAATCAGTTATGTAAATGCACACTGTGTAGAAGTAAAAGCTCGGCCATGTACAATTATAGCAAGGAAATCGAGTAACCAAAGAATTAAATTATTAGTTGTTAGTGTTAATCTTTGTCCATACTGCAGGTCTTATTTTTACTTGCCAGATTTCATGCAGACACAAGCTTGCAATTCATAGTACAATTTTTTACATCTCCATATGCAGAGACCCAAACAATGCCATAATCAGTGTATTTCGTAGCTTTTGTAAGGCCATAATTTGTGGCTGCTGTGAAGTACACTTACAGTAAGGTGTTGCTCTCTTCACCTGTTGATTAATTCTCCTTTACGAAGTCTTTGCCAACTGGAAAATTACAAACAACAAACAAACACTCTCATTGTTTTTCACCCACAAACTTTTTCACTTTGCTGATGAGGAATTCATCTGGCTGATTGGTTTCACATATTCTCCACAAAATAGTAAGTTTAAAGGATTAGATTGACAGGAGTGTTAGAAACATGAGGTAAGCAGCGAAAGGTACACAATAATCTAAAAAAGTGGGTAAATTCCAGTCTGTAATTATCATCAGGGTCATAACATACTAGGCATTAGATCCCACAGATAATTTACGAGAAGCAATAATTTATTGTTTGTCTCCAAGATGGCTGGAAAGACACTGATACCATCCCAGACTTTACGCATGTAGCAGAAGATATGATAAGCTAAGCCACTGGTTGAAGGAGTAAACAGCCATAACAAACAGCGTGTGTCTCAGTATCTCAGGGAAAAGTAGTTACACAAGGTTACACAAGTAGGACAGACATACAATCGATTCCAGTCATCACACCGGTGTTTCCATGGACAATAAGATTATTTGGACATGTAGTAAATATAGGCTTATAGGGTTAAATGTGGCCACCATCGTTCAGAGTTGGTGTGGTATTACACAGTTTAAGTTGTACTGCTCCTCTCTTGTCTACTTGATCGATTAAGCGTCAAATGAGAACCAAGGATACAATATTATCATTGAGAGGCATGTTTTAGTCAGGAAGGAAGGTATTATTAAGTATTTAAAATGGCTTCATTGATGGTTCATAACTGATTCATGAATAGCTTGAATACCTAAATGAGTAATAAGCCATTTTAGGGGTAGCCAGGTCATGAAAAGTTTGACAAGCAAAACTCCTCAAATATAGGCTTACCTTGTAATGCCTTTCTAATTCTCTTTGATTAATCAAATTCATTACCTTAGGTTAATGAATGATTAATGGACCATTAATGAAGCACTTAATTAGTAAATCATATAATTTGCATATCATGCAATCTAAGGTATTTAAAGGATAAGTCCATATTTTCTTCAGCTACTGGCAGTTAATCTTTCCTCTTGTCCATACTGGCCATGAAAACGTTCAGTGTAAAAGATGTGGGACAAAATCCACTGTCCCCATTCTGTGCGAAAATTTCAACATTCAGCTAAACCTAAAATACAGTCTGATCATCTGACGATAAGCTATTGTTGATGCAAAATTACCTTTTTGTATGTCCCCAGCCAGTGTTTTCCTGCTGACCTGCAGTAAATGCATAGTAACACAAAGAAGGGATTTCATAGTAAAATACTTGACGATGGAAGATATTCACTAATCCACATCTAACTCAGATTGCTTAGCTTCAGGCGAATTTCAGAATCCAGTTTTGCACTAAAGGAGGACTGTGGATTTTACTGTCCATCACTTACACTGAAATAATCTTACCAAGGGATCTTTTCACAGTCACTATGGACAAAAGGAGCAATATACTTGATATTTCTTTGAGCGAATCTGGATTAGGATACTACTTTGTTTTTGTCCATTGGTATTAAAATCAATAAAGGTGTGTATGTGGAGAGGGCTTAATGAGAAAATAAAGGTGTAAGAGTCAAGGCTCCATCACAGATGAGTTGGTTGTGTGTGGTTCTGTGTGGTTCTGTAACAGCTGTACAGGCTGAGTCTAGCATAGCCAGCGAGGCCAGCCTTAGCTAGGCATCTAGACAGGTAAGAACTAACATACAGCGCTAAAGGCGAGTAAATACTGTGTAATAAGCCAATGATTAGCAAACACTTTGAAGCCAAAACATGAGGCAAAATATCACAGTCTTTATTGTGTTATTGCTCTATTGCAATGGTCTGAATAGGAGACATGTTTTTTTTCCCTTAAACTATAGACAATGCTTTCTAACAAGCTGCTGTTTGTCTGTGTTTCAGGTGATACACTAATGTAAAATTAGAAAATATTCGAACTAGTCTTACCTTTTGACTGGTGCATTACTGCTGTACTTTGAATTGTTTATCAGTCGATTCTGATCTGCCATCTTCACCAGTGACGTCTCGAGCAACATGACTGAATTTGATGCTTCTGTTGGGTCCAGTGGGTGCTGTCAGCCAAAGGATCAAAACATGGATCAAAACTGTATTTTTCTGATCTCAAAGTGAGGAGAAGATGATAAAGATAAGATAAAGAGAAAGAAAAAAGAAAGGTAGAAAAATTAACTATAATAAAAGAGCTAAAAATCACAAACCAAACACACACTGTGTTGAAGTTTTCTTTCGTTATTATAATGTGCTTTTATCTATAAACAAAGGAAAAATTCTTAATGCAATTAGCTGAGGTTGTGCTGATTCTGAATATGTGTAGGGACTTTTAAAATTATTACTTTATAAGAAAATACACAAAGGTATGATGTAAAGCAATAATGTGGGATAAGCACTCAAACTGCACACCACATGAATGACAGTCCCTGTCACTGCTCAACAAGCGTTCATTGTAAGGTATAAACAACAGAAAAAAGAGACAGAGAAGCACAGAAAACAGTGGTGGGCAGAATACAGTAACACATTAAATAATATGCAACAATGGTGCAGTTGGATCTGAACCGGGAACAATGCAATTTTGTTGTCAAAGTCTAAAATACCTATGCCCATTGAATGCCCATCACTCAAAAACCTGAAACAGTGAAGTTTTGTAGGAGTGCATGCTCATATGTTGTGGTGTGTGTTGTGTATTTGTCAGAGCTGAGGCTTTTAAAGTATTATTTACTGTGACTGAGTGAGTGACTAGCTGGAGATGCCAGCAGATTTACACAGAGAGGACACTCTCCCCGTCTCTGATCCAGACACCACAGAGCATCTGCACAATGGAGTTAGTCAGTGAAGTCTATCTGCCATAAACTAAAGCCCTCTCACACTCTGCAACTCCCTCCATCCCCTCTCAACTGCCCTGTCCCCCTTCTGTAGCTCTCTGTGCACACACAGCAGAGATCTGCACATACACACATCAGCACAATGAAATGCTCCTCAACTTTACTGAATACACAAGTGTAGCAACCAAACTCCTCTCTCCCCCTCAACCTCTTCCCATCCTTCTTTCATGCTCTCATGCTGATGCATTGGGTGGGATTATGTGCGAGGGCTGTGCACTGTGCCGTCCCCCTGCCACGCTGGGCCGTGTGCCGCTGGGCCATGTCTGCATGGCTGACTGTATTAAACATAAGCAGCTTTACTTGATAGGGCTCTATCCAGCTTTAATTACCACAAACTCACAAAGTCTGTGGACAGCTCTCCTCGCTCCCGCCACTCTGCAGGACAAACAGGGCAAAAGCCACTCATCTGTAACTCTGCGAACAAAGAAACATAAGGAGAGAGATGATGGTGATGAAGGGACAGTGACATTTCAAATGATAGTAGAACATCTACATCATCATCAGCTGTATTACTGTGATGATGATGATGATGATGATGATGATGATGATGATGATGATGATGATGATGATGATGATGATGATGATGATGACGACGACAGGACACAAATCATTATCACAGTCGTCGTAACAATGGTGATGCCTGAAGGTAAGGGTGACCTGAATTTGCTAATTGGATCTGCAATGTAAATACTGAATCTCAGTCATACTGTGCACCCTGCATGTGAGAGTAGGAGTGGACTCGGTTTTATGCGGCAGAACTGAGTAACTCTCTGCAGCCAAATTGGATTTGTTTCACCATTCAGGAAGTTGGGATTTTGACTATGTAGGACAAAAAAGAGTGTAAGGATAATTTTACAACACTTTACGGTAAGTTTAGTCCAGTTTTCTCCAAATAACAGCCAAACCTGGCACTGCCAACCGGGTGTCATGGGTACATTTTGACTGTAAAAAGGTAAAAACAAAGCTTTTTAAAAAATTTCCTGCACAATCACACAGGCGTTTTAAATTATTCTGGTTGTTTAGACCTCTGCTCAGGTCGAAGAGCTGTGCTAGGGGTTGACCCACCTCCCTCAGTTCCTGTTTTTTTACTTTTGAACCTTTTTAGCTGGCACTATAAATACAGAATGCAGGCTAAAGTGTTAATATTGGCAGTTTTACCACTTAGAAATTGTGGTAATATTTTGTCCTTGACTTTAGACAGAGGCAAATTGAAGAATTTCAAGAAACCACAAGAAATTTAGAAAAACTAAAGATTTCTCAGATATTTTTTATCGTTAGTATCTTTAAACAGTTTGTTTCACTTCAGCATTAGAGATGTTTTTAGGCGTGGATGTTACATAGGTGTGTCTAGCAAGTGTCTGAAGCATCTAATTGCCACAGATCAAATGTCAGTCTCCAAGACCACAGGAGACGTGTAATAACACAACAATGAACTGGTGAGCGCGCCAAAAGAAAAACTGCAAACAGTTGGGCATTGCTACCAACATCCAAGCAACCAACAGCTTTAGCTATAAAGTAAAGAAAGAGGAGAACAGCTTGTTAAAGTCCTCAGTTTTCAGGGGTTTTCAGTTTACAGTTTAACTAGAGGTATAGGACATTAACAGCAGTAGAAAAGCTGTTCTGGAAGCTGGAATTTGATGATTTGATAATTTGCCAAAACAAATGAGAAATAATTTCTAAAGGTAAGTATTAACTATCAATTTGATGTTTGTGTGTTTATACTGGATAAATTCTTGATGTTTAATGATGTCTTGGATTAAAAACTTCATTTGGAAAGTGTGAGTGAGTTTTTAATGTGGGCATTGTGAACTGGGTTTTTACCTGGAAATGCATGGATATGTTTGAGCTCACGTTTTTTTTCCCACATTTTTGTCAGTTTCTTTCAGTGGGGTCAATAATGGGTCATTTTTATAGGCATATGATACATTTCTAGTGATGTTTTGTAACAAGCAAGCTCTACGAGATGTTCATTCTAAACCAGTATGACTGTATATGTTTGTTCTGTGGTGCTCGAGTGTCAGCAGATGTATTTTGACATAGTAGGTGGCCCTGTGACCTTAAACACCCAGAGGCTTGTGGGGGTCTTAATCCTGCTATGCTGACAGCCTGTCTGGCACTATTGCACCGTCGCTGTAAACCCACTGTTCTAAAAGAATTAAGGGCATTTAAGTTGTCCCGCTGACAAAAAAGAGCAAGTTGACCACGCACTGTAATTGCTCGAAGAGGACTTTAGGTTGTCACAGTGCTGTGCCATAAATTAATTATCCTAAAGCGCTTAGTGAAAGTCACCATAATGGCTTACACTGAAGGGGAAAGGGTGAATGGAGGTGAGCGTTCAGCCATGAATACAAGAGGAAAAACATGAGTGACCATAAATTCATAAAGTAGTTATGAGTCTCATCAAGGCAGCTTGACTGAGTTATGGCCTGTTCTGAGGGACGTGTCCTGGCTCTGGCCGGTGCTGACTCCCTGAATACCTTAAGAAAGAGGACAGAGGACCTGAGACTTATTGTCTCTTTTTATAGAAATTTAAAGGCAGCTGGTAGAAAGAAAACAAAAATAGAGGAATGGCTGTGTGCGTGTTATGTGCAGTTGTCACAGTAGCCCTGCAGCCCCCTGGGAATGACCTGGCTGCCTGCTGTCAATGGAAATCATCCATCTTTCCTCTCATAATCTCAGCCTCTCTTTTATTCATTTTTTTAGTTTCTTTCTTCTTATTTTTCCACATAGTCTATCCGTTACTAATAGGTTTTATCCCACTAAGCAGACATGTGCAGATACAATTACTGATGTAAACACAACTTCTGGGGAAAATATGTGTTGCGTCATTTGGATCGTGAATATTTAACCTGACATTCAAGTTAAAAACTGATCTTGATACTCAGCAACAGTTGCTGTGATCACTTGAGCATGCTCTTCAGTTTTTGGATCACCTTCTTGTGTGTTAGCTCTATGAGGTTTCGGCTTTTTAAGGCTGTTTTGCTTTAAATTGGCTTCATGCAGAGGACTGTGGGGCCATGAGAGCATTTGTGCTGTTTGATGTAACAAGCTGACTTAATTACCCACTAACAAGTTACACTGAGGCACAGCTGAGTACCAACATCCTCTCCAACATCATCCTGCTCACTCAACCTACACTGTGATAGGCTGTTGCTAGGTTACCTGTAATTGCAATTAAATTCATTTCAGTTCAGCTCAAACTGTTTATTGCTTAATCAGGCAAATTTGATTTTCAGGCCACATTCGGAGTCAAAGAATTTTCAAATGTATAAAACAAATTTAAGTGCTGGCCACAATAAAATACATTAAATATTAAAATAATGGAATTTTTGAACTGATTAGTCTATTTTCAAACAAAGAACATGGCATTCATACAATAGACAGAAAGATGTTGCATTGAATGACTTTTCCTGAGCATTTAAAGAGTTCAACCAGCTCTTTTCATGGATGCCACCTAGATATTTCTGGGTCATAGAAACCTCCCTAAACAAAAAAGATTTTTTGACTGCAGCCAAGGTTCAATGAGTCACACAAATTATGGCTCATATTTGGGTTTTAAAATACACATTTTCCAGACTATTCTTACTAAAAATTACCTCGGAGACTGCCCAAATATCTGATGAAAAATCACTGCCTTCTGCAAATTTGACAACTTATTTCAAAGAATAATTATCCCCCATTAAATTCTCTTTTCCCACAGGTTTCAACAACATAGTGCAAATGGTGCCAACTTTCTATACCTTCATCTAAATGTTTCAAACATATGTATCAATAATATGACATATGACAGAGGGGGGTTTCACCAAGAGAGGTCCCAGTAATTAAATCACATGTACATGAGAAGTGAATCCTTGTGACAAGCATCAGATATGGTGGAACTCCTGTTTTGACCACATGTGCCAAGAAACTTGTAAGAACAGAAAAGAGGAAACATTTCCCATCATGTCTAAGTTATTAATGAGCCTCACGTTGAAGCATGCTGGCTCAGGCACAGGATTTAGATACATTCTTACTTTACTTATCCCATTCATTCTCAATTTTGCTCCCATCCTTCCCTCTCTATATCAGTAGCCCTTGACAGTTTTATCTTTATGTTGTCTATCAACATGCTCTCCCAGGTCTTATACACCCCTTTTTTTGCAAAATGATGCGGATGTCTTCTTGGCTGCAATCGAACAGATGCATTGATTTATTTCACTTTGTCATCAGGAAATATTAAAGTATTTAAGAAAAGTTTCTTAACAGACATTGTTCCCACAAGTCATGAACTGTAGGATTATAAAAAGTGTGTCTGTGAGTAAATTTAGCCTGACATAAGGATGCACAGACACAACACAAACACATTCCCAGGTCTCTTGGGGACGAAGCCCAGTGCTGTGTAGTTCATCCTACTTTTCTCCCATGTGCTCTCTCATCCCTTGTCTCCTCGGGGATTTCCTGAGCCCATCATTCCTTCAACCCCTCTCTTCTCTTCCTAGTCAGGATTCTTCATTTTTCTATTTTAACCCCGTGTTATTCTCGTTCCACCTGTCTGTGTCTGTCTTTCAGAATCAATCTGAGGAAACACTTCCATCCAAATCCATGCTACATCTTTTTTCTCCTCCTTCCTCCAGCAGATCCCAGCACCACCATTACTTAAACCAGTGAGGTTTCCTACTTGATGAACTGCGGCCTCACAAAAGTTTGCTTCCTGCCCTCAGATGCCTCGTCCTCATCATCCTCAGAGAATAGAGAAATTCAATATGAATTGCTGTCATTATTGCAAGGGCAGAGTGAGAGAGAGAGGCGTAGAGAGAGCGAGAGAGACGGAAAGAGATAAATAGACTAGAAAGAGGGAAAAAAAACAGAAGAGGTGGGAGGTGGCAAGGATAAAATCTATATTCACTCCCTCTAACGTGCCAGTGATAACCACAGAGGCCAAGCTCCGCTTTTCAAAGCCGTTTAAACGAGGGCGCGACTAAAAGCCCTGAGAGCCTTTCAACCAGGCCTCACCACAGCTCGCCTGTCAATACAGCATGACCACAGGCTTTGAGAGAATAAAAAATAAAAAGATGACAAACAAAGAAACACACACACACACACACACCCTGAGGCCAAGTGTGAGTCTGACATACAGTTTCTGTATTCTCTTGTCTCAAACAGCATGTGCGTGTCCAGTCTGCATCCTTCATTGATTACTCAATCACTTGAATTTGAAACAGAGGTAATGTAAGAGTGTTTAGAGGGCAGTTTATTCCTGTAATTACACACAGACAGAAGGCAAATGGGCTATTGGAAATAATGAAATGATGGCGGGACAGGGACAAAAAAACGTAGAAGGAAAAGGTGTAGTGGAAAGTATTGCCATGCATAGAAAGTGCTTCATTGTGGTGAATTAAGGAGCTGAAGTCTTGTACATTCTTCATGAATGAGGACATTTCTTGGTGATTGAGTAAGGGGCAAGCTGTTTGCAACACACAAGGATCTCTAGATGCCTCTTTCTAGCTATTCAGTACTTGAGTAACTGCCAGTCTGCTGCTAAATATGAAAGTGCTCTATAGTGGATATTTTTACATTATGTTTGAGTATTGTATTTTAAGCCATCAATAATGTGTGTGTGTTTGTTTGGGGCTGGGGTTCCAACACTGTCCTGCAACAGTATGTATATGATAAATGTTTGTAGGAGAATTGTGCCTTTATGAAAATTGTCATTTCATTGCACTTTGGTTTTATTTGTTTGGTGGTGCATCAGCTCTCAGAGGAGCTTGACAATGACAAAAGACTAATAAAACCCTGAGATCTCAATGGCAAAGGCAACTAAATTATGACCAAAAAGTGGCATCAGTATTATCAATCGTGGTATAAAAACACAAATCATACACAATTTAAGACACAAGATAAAAAATCAAAAACAATGAAAAAAAAAAGAAAATGAACCCTGGTTACGTCTTCAGAGTTACCTCATCTTAGGCCTGAAGAAAAAGTACAACAGCAAACCTGTTATTAAGTCATAATAAAGGCACTGGCATTTACAGTGCAGTGGCACAGTACAATTCATGGAATGAGTTGATTCAGTGTCAAAGTATCTCATCACTAATTGCAGAGATTTCAATTGTTTTTTTTTTTTTTAATCTCTCTTGCAAGTCCACAACTTTATGGATGTAAAAAGGTTGGATTTCTGCTGTATCCCTTTGAGATCCTGGCCTTTTGTATCTTGTCACTCTGGAAGGTCTACAGCTAAATAGCAGATTTGCTGCGGCTCATGCACCAATGACTGTTTTTGATTTTGTATCAGTCAGTATCATTTAATGTGTAATTTTAATATATAGAAATACAATGACCATGTGCTAGCTCTTTGAATATAAAAATCTTATATTATATTCTTATATTATTGTTGACTTTGTTTCAAATATCATCTCGAACCACCCTAAATTTGCTAGTTTTTTTTTTCAACATTACACACATTAATATATTCTCATACAAACATTGATTTAAAGATTTAAAGCAACATTTAATCATTTATATATCAGCCTTACATTAACTTTTATCCAAAAAAGAGAGATCGTAGACATATCAGTACAGCCCATAGGCTGCACACATAGCAGATTATTTAAAAAGATTCACAACAGATTGCAGGTGCATTGAATTATGTCGTTCTCACAAAAAGCTCTGTTTACATTGTCACACCAAGAGCATTTTCTTTTCCACTTGTTTATTTTTATTTCATGGGATTTGATAATCCTGCAGAATAAATTCAAGGTTTTGTTGCAGCACTGGGAATACACATGGACACAATTTATTCTGTATCTTGTTGAACTGTGTTTTGAAATATGTAAATGTGTTCAGTTGTTAATATTGCTGTTAATGATCATATTGACCGCACCCAATACAGCTGAGATGTAATCATGGCTTTGTGCTGAAGGCAATATCATACATCCCACACGTATAAACATGAGCCAACACGCTGCTGAGATCACTGGGGAATTGACCTAATCAATAGCAACTAAATGATGAACTCCAGCATGAAGATCAGTGTAATTTTACTACTGGCATTACTCTGGGAATATCTCGTTGGAGTGCCACTGGCAATGAGATGCAGATGGCTGCTGTGGTATATCTTTAAAAACAATATTGTGACAGGGCAGCTGCATTATGGGTCAGTGATTCTGTGATGCTGCTTCGATCTACAACAGATGGGCCCTGCAGCAGTGCTGGAATTCCCCTGGTATCCCCACAAAAAACAACACTGAACTCTCTGCCTCCATTTTACATCCAGGAACTGTGTTTATTTGAATAACTCCTCCAAACCCATTATCTAATGACATGACTCAATGAGTCACTATCCCCCAGATACTGCTGAGGGAGAAACACTGAGTTTTTGGCATAGAGCAACTCAAATGCAGTGAAAAAAGGAGGGTTTCAGATGAATTTCAGAGGAACTGAATATTGGAATGATTACAGCGCATCAAATCTGCATATCTACAGAGAGTATGTGTGACTCTGAGAGAATTACCTTGACATACTTACTAACTGCCAAGGTATCTCTTAACAGTGCTCACTTTTCTGCGTGAGGATTTGCAGAAAAGTTAACTGATTTTTACCAAAAACTTTAGAGAGCCATAGATGATCTACCACTTGATGACCTAAATGCTTCATGCACACTGGACCCTGAACACATCCGGTTGGAATTTACCTTGAACTCACCAGAGAAAGTGAAACTGTTCAACATGACCCTCTGGGGACCCATGAACAAGCAGATGTGTCTGAGGGAGGGCCAAATGAAAGCACAAAATTTAGACAATGCACAGTGGCAGTGCATATGCTGTATTTATTACAGTGTGTACTAGTGTGTGTAATTGACTATGGAGATTTAAGCGTTTCTGAAGAGATATCTGACATTTATATTGTCATCATGGTTAAAACAAAAACACTTTTTGAAGGAGACAAGACACAGAATGTGGTCTCTTCAGATCCACATCTCACTATTTCACTATTATATATCACTATTTCCCACTATTGCTGAACAATGGCATTGTTTGTCTGAATTGGTCAATCAAATAGTAAAATCCAGTTAAGATTCCAGGCACAAGATTTCTATTGATTTTCTGTACATAGACACCAATTGTTTGTGACAGTCAGTATGACTTTTAGTTTGTGAAATAGTAAATAAATTTAATCTTGTGATTCATATACAATTATAGGATTTTTCCATTGTTTAAGTGACCTTTGAGATTAAACTTTTTAATGGTTATAGTTAGGCACTCACAGCCTTTTGTCAAGGTTTAGGAAAAATTGTGGTTTTGATTAAATGTTAATAGACACATTGTGTCTGTCACTGTGAACTTTCTCTATTTCAAAGCAGATCATTTTCCTTAACCTAAATTATTTTATCATTTAATTCCTAGCGTCAGACAAAATTCTTGATGCAAACATGCAAGTTGTGAGCTTTCTCCACAGATGCATTGTTTTATTTCACTTTTTCATCAGAAAATATTAAAGGATTTAAGAAAAAAGTTTCTTAACAGACATTGTTCCCACAAGTCACAAACTGTAGAATTATAAAAAGTGTGTCTGTGAGTAAATATAGCCTGGAGAAAGTTGTGAGCTTTCTCCACCCACCATTTACTTGATGCATGTGTCACAAATAAACGTGGACAATTAATGTCCAGGTACATGAAATTGATAGAATTTCTGCATTGGACTGCAAGAGGCAACTTGCCAAGGAAACAAAAACATGGGCCATTTAAAGCCATTTAAAGACACAGTCAATGTTCTCATGTTACTGGTAAGGATTTGTATCATCAATGAGGAATGACAATGATAATTCTTCAATCCTTTCTATGAACCCACCACAGGACATCCAGGGACAAGACAAAAAAGAAATGCTATCACTTTTTCTCCTAAATAAAGAGGAAGAGGTTTTTTATAGAGCCACAACTGAGGAAGTCCAAATACAAACAAGGTACAAACAACATTTTGGACATCAACCCTTTCTTTAAAACAGAAAACAACCTCATACTCTTACAATTTGAAACAGACATGGTTAAAAACTGAGAATGAGAGATTGTTTCCAGTCCATTCCTCTCAAGAGTTTAATAATCTCTATTGAGCCAGTATGGAGGACATTCAGAGACAAGACAAAATGTTTGTACAATATGCTAAATAATGAGAGACATGTAATAACTGACATGCATTTCTGGTTTTGTGCAGGACCCATGGGGAGTATCAGCATGGCTGCACTGAGGCCAACAGTAGCAGGCTGTAGTTACAAACTGCTGTGGGCTTCTTTCTGTGCAAACTGGTAATGTTAGCTGTTCCAACAGCTTCAGTCGTCATACTGAACATCAGATTAACTGTCCATTCCTTTTTCTGACACCTGGTATAGAAATGTCTGCACTCGCTACTGCAGCACCAGTGGGCAGGTTCTCTTGATGGAAGATTGAGATCTTAACCAGATATGCTGTTTGTGCCCTCACTGCCCTGGGCCCTCTTAGGGTCTTGGCCCCTGGGCAACTACCCATATGGTTTATCTAGCCTAGGGTGAATGGATGATGTAAGATGTGTTTCCCCACTCATAAAACATCCACAAACCCTCCCATATATATTTTGGTGACGAGGAATGTCTTGACATCTTGAATCTGACAACCCAAAAGCAGGCCACAGCAAAACACCACTTTCACCCGAGCTCCCAACACAGCAGTCCATGCTAACAGAAACACAGATGTAACAAGGTAGAATTCAAAAGCTCTTCTGAACCACAAAGGTGTAAAGTTGTTCAAGCTGGAGCATGTAGCTATGGGTTGTAGCACCTGGCTTGCTGACCTGGAGGATATGGTGACTGCTAACCACTCGGGTCTGCTCTGGAGAAAAAGTGTGAAGACCATGCAAGCAGGAGCATAGGTACAACTTGTGATTGACCAGGGGTTTGTGTCGGCCCTTGTGAAAGTGCACTGCATGACAGGATCAAAAACACCAACTCTGAACACTTTCCCTTATATTGGTCAGCAGGGCAGAGCTGCCCTGTCAACCCTCCACTGCAATCGAACCATTAGCTTTTGCAGAGAATCTCTTCTGATTTATCACGATCTATCCTGGCTGCACTTTTGATCCTTGACTCTTTTGGCCAAATTTCAGGCTACAAAATCAAAAGTAAAAGTGAATGGTGGGGGTGTGGCCTCCAAAAAGATTAATTTGTCACTGTAACATATAGCCATATAACATATAGATGCCTGGCGAAGGATTCCTTCAAAGATTTTTGCACATGAGTTAAAATGAATGACCCCCAAACTGTTGGGTTCAGTCTGTAAGACAAAAGACATATCTAAGATATCTGAGCAATACAAACAAATTCTTTATGGTCTTTCTTCAAAATTTCAGTATTAGGCAATTTATCTCAGAATTATACAAGTCTGTCTTCAACATCACACAACTGACCATTTGCCTGCTTGACTAGATATGAAGATTGCTTCAACTGGGTTTGTATCTCATTTAGCTTATTCTCCTGTTAAATGTTCCTCTTCACCTTATGTTACAAACACTGGCAAGAACCTCACACACCCTAGAGTATAAAACCAGTTCATCAGGCCTCATTTTGGACCATGGGCAAGCTCTGCATTGGTTCCCATGACCAATAATCCCATATTACCTCTTTTACTTACTAATCAATTAAAGGTTTCTTTTGGATTATAGTTTTCTCTTTTTTCTCTTTTAAGTAAATTCTCAATACACAGAAGCCACTTTTTAAAGATATCAAATTTGTTGGTATGTTAAAAACTAATTCTCTCACTTTCCTTTCTTACTCTTTCTCTCTGACTTGACCTGTGATATATTTCAGAGCCAACTACCATTAAGTGTGAGATATCTTCTATCTATAACCTTATTCATAAACTGTGCAACTGTCTTTTGATGTTATTAATGTCCTTTGAGAGTCAGAAAGGCTGAGGAAAGGCACCTCAATGCCTTTCAGTCAAGAGGCTCAGTCACCCTGCTGGTTCCAAATGAAATCGTAATCTGGTCATTTTATATCCATGTTTTACTTAGCTGTATGAAGAATGACCATGCAAAACAAAAAAGTACTATGGTCAACTCATTTTTACCTTGTTTGAATGGATCGATGCTTGTAGAAAGCCAAACACTGAAGGATGCGATTCACAATGTCTTTTGCCATCTGCTAAACATGGAGGAGCTGAATGGGCACAGATTGCTGTGTTCTTGCAGCCATTAGGTCCAGTGATTGCTCTACAGGGTCACATAACAGCAAAGCAGTGTGAGGCCATTTTATTGAACCAGATGCACCCTATGGTGCCAACAATATTCCTCCATGATGTTCCATCCAATGTTCCAAGATAATAATGAACTCCATACAAGCCGCTCATCAACGGTGGTGTCATAAAAACACCAGGACGATGTCAAAAACCTCACATGGTCCTAAAATTATCACATCAGCTCATTAGTGAACATTTTATGTGAGATTTAGAAGCTGTAGATAGGGATCTGCTCAATCCCCCAAGACATAGTACTTTCCTACTTTTAAGAAATATCATCAAGGTGCTCTGAGGACACACAGTTTAGGTCAGGAAACATTAAGTGTGTTTTGATTTGAGTGGTGAGAGCCTCAGCTGATAGTATCCTTTATATTCTTTAAATCTGTGACATTTAGAACTATTTGATAAGTCATAAAAACTGTGCCTTCTTGCAGCCCTTTTTTCTGTCTTCTCAGTTCAGGAGGCAAGATTGAAAATCCATGGAGGGATAAAACCAAGAATTCATCCTGGGTCCAACATGTTGTGTGGACATGGCATCTTGACCTCCCAAGAACAAAACTGCTACCACAAGTCCTGAGATTAGTCATTTTCAGGGGGAAGGGGGGCAGTACATGTTTCAATCGATGAAAATATCATCAGGGACAAACCTATTTTCCTCAGTTCTGTTGTAGATAAATATTGTCCAATCCTGCGCTGTCAATCCCCCTCTGCTTTCAAATGGAGACCCCACCACCCCACCATTCCCCTCTGCTCCACACATGGATACACACACGCACATAACACCATAGATTTCATCAGGAATGAAACACAAAAATCCAAGGAAGGTGTAGCTGCTGGTGGTGGCGGTTGTGTCAGATATGGATTTGTCAAGTGCTGATGAATTACATGTTTTGAAATGATAACCTCTATCAATCTTCTCAGCTCTGCTTTGGGCAAACACAACAGACCTGATGCATGCTGAAACACACAATCGATAACAAAAACCCCTGCACGCACACATCAGAAAGAGGGTGACAGAAACTAATATATATATATATATATATATATA
>CM076661.1:9906089-10068127 GCA_038496675.1 Rachycentron canadum
ATATATATATATATATATATATATAAAGAGAGCGATAGAGAGAGAAAGAGTGAGTGAGATATGGTTTATAATTCCTACCTAGCATCATATAGCAACCTATCTTATAATGACTGTTATCAGCTATAGTGTTTTGCCATCCCTCCCATGCTGTAAAAGAGCAGCAGCATATTAGCAGATGATTTCAGGGCTCTGCAACATACAAACAACTTGACATTTTGCACTGAATGAAAATTGAGACTCGGAACATAGCATTACAGCTACTCATTCAAGTAATGCATGATTAGTGTTCACTGGTAAACACAAAGAAAGTGCTGCAGGTAATGAGGGCTGTAAAAGGGAAGCACTTCTTCCACAATCATTTGGTCGACATTGGTGTCGGGTTTGGTGGCTTCTAAGCTGTGTGTGTGTTTATGAATATTTGGTCTTGCAGAGGCTGATTACAAGAATCTTCCCATCAAAGATGGCTGATTTTATTTTGCATCGGATTAAAGCGAAGAAGTTTTTCTGTCAAGCATTTCTGAGGAAACAAAAACATAGTTTTCAGTCAAATGAATTTCAATCAAGTCAGTTTCATTGGAGATGAAATAAGTCTGTATATGACACATATGCATGTGTGTTTGTGATTAGTATCTTGATTTAGACTGAGTAGAGTTTGTCACATTTGTCCTCCAGCACCACAGAGTGAGGTGCAGGGTCCCAGTGGTAGCAAGCCTCACAGTGGTCCCATCATGCTTTTAGTCACACTGGTGTTAAGGCTGGACCAGGACCCTTTTTTGTGTGCATGTATGTGTGTGTGAAGGCAAAAGAGGGATATCAGTTGAGTTCGACATGGATTTGTGTGTATAGAGCTTGCATGTGCATTCATGTTTTAATGTGTTTAAATCGGGCAGGTGGCCATCACTGGCAGAGTCTCTTTCCGAGGATGTGTCTGAACACAGAGGACCGTTGTTATTGGAGGGTCTGCCTCTCTGTTCTCCACATCTGAGGGTCCACACAGACCCTCACAGGCACCCGCTCCACAGTGTTTGTTGGCAAGACATTCAGTCCCACCACGCTGGGACACTCTTCCTGTTGAACACCAGGGTGTCAGGGCTTTTCACACCACAGATCAGAGTCCAAGCCAATAGGAAGAATAGGAGGAGGTCAGAGGGATGTTCAGACAGAGGAAATGGTATCAGGATAATGGGTGCATGGCTGAACAAAACACGAGGCTTTTCAGACAGGAATAAAATACCAGGGGAAGTAGTAAATTAGCCAAACACTGACTCCTCTTTTATTTTAACAATTACATTGTCACTATCGCGTGTGGCATATCACCACATATAATTATTGATGCTTCAAAATACACTGAATAACAGTGTGGTCAAGGTGAGTATTTTGATGAACGACTCATGCATTAATAACTCAACGAAGAACGGTGCAGAGGACCTTTTAGTTTCATGTTACTATTATACAGTAAGGCTGATTTTGATGGTCTGTTTATCTCTCATTTTTACATGCCCACAACAAGTTAATTAGTAAACTTTTGTGTCAAATATGGTCATCTAACTCTAAAGGTGATGCTTTTATTCTGAAAGAATTAGACTGGAAGTCTTATTGTTGTTGCTGCTAGTGCCAGGTTAGCAAATATTTCTTAAGATTTTCTAAGGAAAAGACTTTTGTTAAAGGTTTTGTTAAATAATGCAAAGTAGGTCCGTTTTTTTTCCCCATTTCTTAAAATATTTTCCTTCATTTCCCTTCCAGGCTTTTGTACCAGATGCTCGTAATAACCACCACATGTATTTTTTTTCTCAACTTAAAGTTCAATAAAAGTAATATCTTTCTCTTTGAGGCACAAAAATCACCAATTCCCCCACAAGCGCAGAAAAAGACATTTAAAAAGATGAAAAGAATAAAAAAAAATATGTGGAAATATTGTGCAAGTTGGGAGGTGAACTGTGGTGAATCAGCACTGATTATCCCTTAAAGCTTGTTACCCCCCACTGCTACAGTATGAGTCTCAGGCCGACTCAATTGTGGGAGCGGACCTCTCTGAATCACAAAGTTTTACTGGAAAGTAAACAGTAAGTCACAGCCCATAGTACAATAAAACCTCCAATACATGTTTTAATTTATTCCATGACTCATTTTAAATAAGTAAAGGCTTTTGTGATGCCACAGAAATGTAGCAACTCTTAGTTGTCTCCTCATCTTTCTGTGCACTCATCTTTTCTACTTCAATGACTTGATCAGATCAAGAGTGTTAATTTAAAGCCACTCTTCTCATCTTTAGATGCTAAAAGCCCGGTTCTAATATAAATTGACAAGATACCAGTTCTGAGTATTGCAGAATTTTTGATGTGATATTATTGAACTGACATCCTGAAACGAATCAGCTCTTGTAAGAGGTATTATTTTGATATTCAAAGCAACAGATAACAGTGTATTGTGGGTAGTCTGGCCAGGGAGCATATACAGAAAAATATTTGAATATTAACAATAGCGGCCACATGGTACCTTAATTTGTAAGCAAGTTAGCTGCAGACCAAATTGAAAAATGCTCTCTCAGGCCAGGTTTTTAATTAGGAAGCTAGCCAGAGGGCTTATTGTTTTCACTGTGTGGCTGAAAATAAGCTGAAACTTTTCCATGTTCCCTTCATTATAGCCAGCCTTCTGAACCTGTTTGTAAATTGCTTTGAAACACTTTTTTCCCCCAATTTTTGCTGTAATTTGGAGCATCAGACTGAATTAAACAACCTGCCCATAAGATTTGGTGCAGGGGGTTTGAGTTCCTCAGTGGGATGATGAAAGCACAGTATGATCCAGGAAGCTGACATGGGCTCTGAATATGGGTTATTATTAATGAAAATTAGCACTTCTCAAAGTAGTGTTGTGCACCAGGATTAAAAAACAAGGAAATTAATTATAAGCAGATACGGTTATGTTACAATCACATAGGCCTATACAGTAGAATTTATAATTCATGTTTGATTTTGAGAAGAAATTGTATACTGCAGATACAGTGCATTCTTAGTTTTTGTGTACTTATTTGGTCAAATTACCAAAAGAAAGACATTCAGGTCTCATGTATTATTCTACTTGGATAATGCCCTCCACATTAATACATTAATGTGAAGGGCATTAATGTCTCAGAGGATGTGAGTTTTTGGTTTTGACTGGCATTGGTGTTGTTAACTTGACTAGTGTAATGTCTGTATGGTGTCGGCTGCAAAGACAGTTAACTAGGTTGTTAGCTGTTGCTTTGTCCCATCTGGGATTTAAACACTACCTATGTTATTCAGTGACTCCAAACCATAATTGAATCCTTTAAAGAGTGACAGTTAACACTGACTAGAGCCTCTCCTTTGGATGAACACAGTGCTGAGTGTGTAGGAGCTGCAAATGATTCACTGGGTGTTAATAAAGCATCAAAGAAAAGTAACATCTAATCTGAATCAATGAACACGATGGATCCTCCAAAAGGTTGAATGTTTAAAAGGGACAGACAAATTAAACTGTTGTACAGTACACAAAAATGCCACATACAGAGAAATGTTAGAGGAGAGACCTTGTGTATCAATGGTTATGGGTCACAATACATTGTGATGTGCCCAGTGCACTGTATAATTTGACAATATATCTTCAAACATCCTCTTTTGCTTTCAGATGTTTGAAGCTTAGATGCTGTTTTCATGAAAATTTTCTTTTTAATATGATCTTTTGAAAAATGAAAACATTTGCTCAGGATTATTTTGTAATTCATAGACAAAGATTATGACCTTGGTCTAACCTTACTACAATGTTTGTGCTTCATGATATCTGTGAAAGTAGATGAAATTTTTGTGCTGCAACACCACAAGTGTTTTCCTTTACGATAATTAAATTTTCATGTGTAAAGAAACCTTGAAATGTTCTTTTTTAATTCTCCAACTTCTCTCTGTTGATGTGTTTCTCACTTGGTCCGTGTAATTTCGTGCAGCCCCTACCTCTCACCTCACGTCTACCTTCCTCTGACCATTTCTCCTCATTAAATGTGCCTCCCATTTCACTGACAGTTTGTTATGCACTTGTCTGACTAATCAGTATCTCCTGCTGTTTGAGAGAGGTTTAACAGTGTTATGCAACATTGTTTCATAACACTAATCATTAAGTTCAATTGATTGGCACATTAATCAGGAGTTAATTGAACAAGCACATGAATGCTAATAAGTGTCTGATTTGACAGAAGTAGAAATCTGTTATTAGATCGTACATCATCATTACCCATAAACTACTGTACCCTCTGCAAAAGTGTGAATACGTTATGTCGTGTATTTCTCAGATAAATGAAGTTCCTTATAATTAAGCTTTAATTGGATGTGTATCACTGAGAATTAGAGGTGGGAGTAAGTGGGGCAAAGTTAATCTGAGAGAATATAAAATTGGATTGAGTTGAAGGGTAGAAAAAGGTTCTGAGGTTTTGTTTTGTTTTTTCTTTCTCTTTTTTTTTTTCTTTTGGCCTACGTCAGCGTTTTCACCCACTGGCTTTATTTAGGAAGTTAGCGACATCATTAGTGAGAGTCTTGGACAGTGTCTGACCTTTTCACCTCTCAGCAATCACACCCTGCATCATTTCCTGCAGTCTACCAAGTTTGGTCAAGTCCCTGTGGTATTCTATAAGTTCATTAGTAAAGAGACGTGACAACACAGCAAATGGCTTTTTCCAAGACGCTTTGAAAAAGTGCTTAGGAAAAAAAGACACTCTAACAAAATCCAATACAAAGTAGCTCTCTGTATTTGCTGATTACTTATTAGCGAATAAATTATCCAAAAACCAATGACTGTGATGAACTTTGCCTAAAGTGTAAGTGATTTTTTTCCTGAGTTCAAGGTTTTGTTAGTTATTCTCTTCATGCTAACAGCATCGCTCTTGGGATGGGCCCTTGTATCTGGAGTTTGCATGTTATCCTAGTTCCTGGCTTTCCTCTGGGTGCTCCGGCTTTCTACCACAGTCTAAAGACATGCACTTTAGGTTAATATTTGGTGATTCTCAAGTGGCCATAGTTTGTCAGGTTCTTTGTCTCTATATGTCAGCCTTGTGATAGACTGATGACCTGTTTAGGTTGTCAATGTCAACTCGATATGGCCCCCGTGACTCTATAAGGATAAGTGGTATGGATAATAGGTGGATGGAGGGATCATGGTAACCTGCTTAACATCAGCATGTTAGCGTCGTCATTGTGGGAATGTTAGCATGCTGGCGCAGAAGCATTTAGATTGAAACGTTGTGCCTAGTCCCTAGTTCTTCCTGCAGGCTCATAGCCTTATTACAGTTTAAATATGGTTTGGCCTTGTTTAATTGGTTTTCTTTAACATTCAGAATGCTCAATGCATATGTCACATTGCTGGCTCTCTTTATATCCCCTGGGTTGCCATATGAAGTGACAGCCTTGTGGTCGTTTGGTTGGACTGATCAGCCCTCCACTCCAAAGGGCTGGCGCTCTGCCCAGTGGTAAACTCCATGCCCTGCAGAAATAGCTGGATCAATTGATGGATTGTCAGCATATGCAGCTACAGCGATCTGAGCTCTGCAAAATCCAAACATGTGCCACCCTCTTGAATAAGTTTAACTGATCCATTGGTCTTTGGCTCTTTGTGCTACTGTGCTGAAAGGCCATGTGTACAAACAATGTGGAACGAGGTCCCAGACAGCAGATACACAATTTAGGAGGTTAAATTAAAAAAGGGAAACAAAATATCAAAAGCCGTTAGTTAGTAATTTCGCAAAAAAAATAACACTATATAAAAGAAACATTTGAAAAAGAAAATATCAGCTTCACAGCCTAATGACAAGTATGCAGAGATGCCACCTACTCATCTGGCACTCACTTGTCTGCAGGTGCATATAAATACAGTCGCAGTGCAGGTATTTATAAAGAAAAGTCGAGTTGTCTGGTAACTATACTTTGATGTACAGTACCTTATTAATTTTCCTAGGTTTCTGTAAAGTACCAGGACGAGTACACATTTCTATTATGAGTAACTCCACTGAGAATACAGCAGCTAAAACTTAAAATATCAATACAATCATTTACTTTACTTTATCTACTGAGCTACATGCAATTTCACATTATTTTACACATTATTCTGAACAATGTGTAAAAGTCAAGAAAAATACATAATGAGCAGAAATATCTCCGGCCGCACATGGACATGTTACAACAGCTTGTCACAGTCTGCAAAGAAAGATCTGCAGAATGCAGGTCTGTTTTTGTCTCATTTGGCTTTTCCATCGTCACGTTCCCTGGTGATGCATCCACTTCTGTGTGAGGGTATCTGTGTCAGCTGGTTGACTCTCATTGCTGTGTGGCCGATATGATTTGGTTTATTTTTGGCAACAAAACATTGCTCTCATGCCAATGAAAAAGGGCAGGCGCTTTGAAAGGTGTAGGAGCTGTATTCTGGGCATCACACCATCGCTTACCTGAGACTGTTATCAACGAGACCACACGTGGGAAGGAGAGAGACGTCCAGGCAGTCAGGTAGACAACATGCAAATTGTATTTAGGGTAAGGACAGACCCACTGTTAGCAGACTGGTTGCTTGATTCAGCTGTTGTCTGGAACCACACAGAGATATTAAGTACAGTATGTGCTGAAATAGAGTGTGGGCATAACTGCAGGTGCTTTAATTAGAAACTAAATAATGAAACAGAATGGACGAGTGAGCCTAAAGCAAGAGAAAAGGACTGGTGGCCAGACTGAGGGGGAAGAAATGTTTCTTAATCATAGTTTTGTGCCTTAGAGCATGGTAAGTTTTAATGAATGATTGAAAACCAATCATCAATGCCTTTTTGTGCCTGTACATTAATACTGCAGGATGCCAGATGACCTTTTCCTTTTGAACTGAGTGAAAAATGACATTCTAGTGAAAATTGTGCATGCTTTTTTTCTTGATACTTACTATGTGTTTCCCCCCTGCTATACAACCACCCAATCCCTCAGGAGATTTCAATTAAATTGTCCTACTGAGTTCTTCACTTACTTTCCTTAATCTCTCTCTTGGCTTGTGGCAAAGTGTGATTTTGTTTTTTCCCCAATGCCATTTCCAATTTAATAGAAGTGCATTTATGTTCGCCTGTGTTATGAATTAAAATTGAGGTTTTTATGGGTATAGGTGCATGTGGCTATGGTTGAGCACCCCTTCATTCAAACTCCCTGTACCTTGAAGGTGAATAGTGCAGTGCCTATGTGAACTCCATAAATTGAGTTGTAAGAGTTCTCCTTTTGGTGTTGTTGAAGGTAAGACTCCAGTCTTGCCCTTGAGAAGGTGCTGGCTCCTGCTGAATTATAGATGCAGTCAGTCAGGATAAGTCAGTTGACTCAGAGGGTTATATTTTCTCAGGAGACATTAGACTCTCTGTGATGAGTTTCCTCTCCATTAGGAGAGACAATGTCGTGCCCATTTTTATGATTCATCATACCAAAATCCAAATCCAAACTCCAACCATTTCGTGCAACTGCTTTGGTAATGTTATAAACAAAATAACTCAATCTTCCCTCATAAATGTAATGACTCAAGCATAACTCATGGCACCTGACAGATCAGAAATCTTTTTTTTTTGTTGTTGTGATTTTCCCAGCAAGACCTTGTGTTTGTGAGTTTCTGATTCAGAGACATTAGAGGCTCTAATGAGGACAGCCCAGAGACCTGTGGACTGTGCAGCCCATCCTCTTATTTCTCCACAACATGAAAAGACAAGCAGTGAACCGCCTACAACCCATCCCCGCATAAACGATGAAGGTTTTTGTGCCTGTAACACTTTTTTGGAACAACCCAACACTGGGAGACCAGGCAATCTTTCACATCAGACTAAAAGACATTTTGTTCATGCTGCCCCTAAAATTATTCCCAGCTGACACACAGCTTGTTAGCCTCCCTCCACCCAGAAGCCATTCCTGGGACATTTGGCATGAGGAGAGACACAGACAGTTACATAAAAGCTGATAAGTGCCTGGCATTGGACTGACAGAACCCATGGATGTTCTCGGCTGACTGTCTTTGCCTGTGTGGATGTGTAAATGCGCATGTGCATCATTATTGTCCTAAATTAGTTCATGCATCTGTCAGTCTTCAGGCCTGTGCTGATGGCTTGTCATTTATGGTTAGTTAAACTAAGCTGGTCAGTCAGGCTGTGCCCTCGAGTTGCATTCAACCCTGGTTTTAGTCACACCCCCCGATGGCTAACAAGTTGTCACCCTCTGCTGTTTACAGGCAATGCCATGGTACCACAGCATGAGTCAGTCATACTTTGCAGTGATATTAGAGTTTACTGACATGCTAACTGAGCTTTTGCTAAGGACTGTCCATCTTATTAATAAAGATTTGGACACAAGTAGGCAGAAATGTTGGTTGAATGACACTGACTAGCTGTCAACTGGTTTGGTAGCTAGCTGACTAGCATTAATTCCTTGAATTGGTTCAAAATTGTGTCAAAATAAATAAATAAAAATGAAAAATTTGTTAATCATTACTATTACTAACTGAGTCTGAAATGAGAACAGAAAATATGCTACTATATGGTATGATGTTAACTGTGTGACAAAGACTAAGGTTAAAGCTACATGACCCTGGACAAAAGTCACCAGCTGATGAAATGTGAAAAGAAAATATCTGTCTACAGTCTTACTACTCTTTTGCTACAGTCCCATGAACAACTTGACAAGCCTGCTGTGGCTTGTAAAGGTTACAAACCTATGACTGGAAGATCACTGTCAATCATAAAAAGCCATCAAGTCAATCAAACATGTCATTCAAGGAACAAAGCCTGGCAGAGTTCGTAGGTTTCTGTAAAATTAAGTGGCTTTAAGAGAAGAGAGGGGGTGTGATTCTCCAGCAATAATCAGCAAGACACATTTGAAATGGAAAAAGCAATTGAAGTGAAGCAATTCAAAAGAGCAGCACCTACATGTTAGACTTGATGATCTGAATTAGGGGCATTGGTTGGTATGAGGAGTTTGTTCTTTTGGAAGCACTGTTTGCCAGTGTCAGCATCTTTGGTGGCCAGATAATGTTAAAGCCCCCATGTGTCTACCACAAAATGTGATTTTTAAAAATTTTTTTGTGGCTACATTAGTTTTGCAAGCATTTCATGTTTATTCTGGCAATACCGCTCCTAAGTTGCATCGATTTGTCACAAGAGATATTAGCCTGTCATGACCCAAGTATATATTTTATGGAAAGATTAACATTCCCCCCTAAGCGCAGAGTGCACCTGCCATTTTGCAGAGTGCTTTATATTTTCTGGATGTTTCGTTCGCTGCAGAGTCAACAGTCAAAAATCTCAAGCTGAATATATCTCCCAGTCTATAGATCATGTACTTACTCTTTCCAGCATCCTCTTTTTTAATTTCTCTTTTTCTTCACACTTTCCACTCTATATGTTTTCTCTTTTTCTCTGCTACCTCTAAAAATTGAGTATCTGTGGAATAAATTGCAATTTTTACCTTAGGTTTTAGAGGGAAGAGGAAACCAGTGCTGATCGTGCACATCCATAAAATAGGGGGGAAAAAAAAAACATATCCAACTTGGCAAAAGCGTTGAGATCTGACAAGTATATATATATCACAGATAGCAAACTGTTGGGTAATTGAAAATGTACAAATGTGTGAGTGAAATAAGTGAAGTTGTTATGTGTTGCAATACAGAAATAACGGGGGTAAAGGGAGAAAGAAAGAAGTGATGCATGAAGAAATAAGCAGGAAATAGGACATGGAGCAAAGGTGGGGTGCAAAGGATCGAGATGTTGCACTGAAACTGCAGGAGCTTAGTGTAGGCACAGCAGGAGGCCAGTTGAGGGAAAATCATGTCAGGGAATATCATACTGCCACAAATTGCATCGCCAACTCCCAGCTGAGATTGATCCGCCAACCTTCTGCTACCCAGCCTTTACACGCCCTTAGTTTTTTGATTCCTCGTGATGCAGCTAAGACATTTCTCTGCAAGGAAGCGCTGTGTTGTCACGAGCAGGTGACTGTGGTACCAGTGTGGGATCACGAGGTCAGGGTTGTGACTGGAAGTAGTAGAAGAGGATTAGTGGCCCAGCAGAGGGAGAAAGGGGCCTCCCTGCAGTGGAGAACCAGCTGGTCAGCAGGCCAGCCAACTCGGCTCCATCTGTCAGTCACCTGCTTGACCCTCCAGGAAGCCTGGTAAATCTCTCCTCCTCCTGTAGCTCCCAGAGATTATGTCATTCTGTTTTGGTTGCACCATACTTCATCTGTGATCGAGGTCTCATGGATAGTATCATCAAAATATTTACACTCTGTAGCCTGTATAAACCTCACAAGACAACTTTATTCCCATGAAAGACTTTCAGTTTTCCAACTCACTTGCATGTGGAATATGTTTGTGTGCGCCCAAGCCTCTTTACCTGTGCAGTGCTGAAAAGGTTGAGGGGAGAAGACTGAAATTAAGAAGAGTGAATAATATTAGACCTACTGTTAAGAACAACCCGTTTCCCCTTCTGTTCCTGAGTTACAGCTTCGAATAATGGCCACAAGTGCATTTTCAGAAAAGCATTATGTCACATCAACCTTTGGCCATTATATTATCACTCCATTCTTTTATCCTATCTTCATCACTTAATCTCATTAGTTATTTGTATTAAATTGTGTCATAATTAAAGTATGAACTATGGCCAAAAACATGTCACAGTCATAGTCACCTTGACCTTTGACCACCCAAGTCAGACCAGTTCATCCTCGAGTCCAAGTGAACATTCGCACCAGAGCTGAAGAAATTCTCTCAAGGCACTACTGAGATACGTTCACTAGAGTGGGACGGATGGATATTTCTCTTTAAGCCCCCCAACATATGATCAGCAGCAGAGTCACTGTGTGGGTGTGAGCTCTTGTGAGCAGAGTAAATGAAAGTACCAAATGTTGTGGCAGGCACCATGTTGGTGTGCACAAAGTTGAAACAATTTCACTTCTAAATAGTGAAGCAAGATGTGTTTGCGGTGTTAAAACATTTAATTATAAGATCAAAATGCTTCTAAATAGACTTTTTGGTGTAATTGTTTTCAGATTTTGATCCTGATTCAAATACTGTTACATTCTAACTAGTGCCTCAAACCAGATATCACCATGTTCCCCTCAAACATGGCAATAACAGTCTTTGTGTAGGACCCGACATTTTTATAGAAGTTGATTAAGAACGTGGATTTGGGGCCTTGATGTACAGAGAATACTTGGCATGACGAGAGCGCTGTGTAATGTACAATGTGTGCATCCCAGTGAGCATCTTCAAACTGAAATCAAAGTCACTGTTGTAAATTTACATTAAAAGCGACAGTCTTTGTTCAAATCTTTTCTGCATTTTATTTCATGTTCAGTTCAAACCAGCTGTTTCTGGAATCTTTCAGGACTTCTCAGGAAATGTTATTTTCCCAAGCCTTCAATCACCCCAGTTCTGTCACAGCTTCTGTTTTGTATCTCATCTATATCCAAGTCAGGTACCAAAAACAAAAGATGTTTTTTTTCTTTCTCCCTCCCAATTCAAAACGATGCTGCATTTTGTTTTTACTGCTGAATCCCTCTGACAGCTGTTGTGGGTTCCTGTCAAAAAGTGTTGTTTCTTTTTTTTTTTTTTTTTTTTTTCTCAGTCACACTAACAAGGGGCGAATAAACAGAAGGTAGAGTAGAAAAAGCAATAGCACTAGAAATGCTTCTGCCCAAGAGAGTCAGCAGAATTCGGAAGCTTGGAAAGGTTAAACTTTATGACATGATCTTTTCCCTTCATCTGATATACATGCAGAATCCTCAAGGGAAAATTATACAGCGTGCTGAAAGTTGGGGTAGCAGTTTTCAACAATAGCTCAGTTTTATTAATTTTGCCGCCTTTGTGCTCAACACTGAAAGCTGCCGTCGCTCCCTAACAATAACAGATGTCAAAATCATGTTCCCCTAAAAGTTTATAACTGCTGTGTGCTTATTGCTGCCATCTTAGTAGAAAGCCAATTCTATTTGATTGGCTGTGACTGTGATTGGCAGAAACTTGGCTCCATTGTTTGGCCACTCATGTTATCATATTTGAGAAGCCCAGCTAGCCTACGGCAGTAAAAGCAAGAGGGGGATATTGGCTCCTGAGTAGCTGGCATCCAGCCTCTTTCAGACAGGCAATTCCAGGGGAGCAATTGTCTGGTTTAATTGCTCCAAAAAAGAAAGACGGAGAGGCGGTGAAACTAACAAGCTGTCAACAGAATCAGTAATTTAAAGGCTGTGTGATAAAAACAGATTTCTATTTTTCTATTTTTCTTTCTCTCGGTGCTCTGTGCAGTTGTGATTTGCACAGTGGGACAGACACACACTGATTTCACTAACTCTCAGACTGATTCGATGAGCCTTAGCTGTCTACCACCTCATCACCTGGTCCAATCCTAAACTGGAAAGCACTCAGAAGGAGCATACACAGTCATCTAAATTTAATATCTTAATGTACATCTGAATATACATAAGGAGAGACAATAATTACATACAGGATCCAGACACTTTTTTCGATAGAAATTCAAAAGGGATTAGCGAAAATGTCCAAAAATTATGTTAAGAAATAAAAAAATAAACTGGATCTGGATCTGCACCAAAAACTAATTTGTTGCTTGGCCCATTTCCTTACTTCCGCTCCAATTCATTAAAATCCATAAACTACTTTTAGAGATATTTTACTAAATAACAAATAGACTGGGCCAAAAACATAACCTCCCCCCAGAAACACAGGGAGTTGTTTCTTCATTTATTTCATCATCTTCTTCAGCTTCACTGGTGAAGCCACTTTCATCTCCTTCTCAGATGTTTTTTCCTCAAATATCCTACATTTTGCTCCTGCAGTCAACCAAAGGCAGCCACTGCAGACTGTGACTGTCTGACATTTCAGGGTAATTTTCTGTTAAGCGTTACCTGGATTTGAGCAGCACATAACCTAAGCTACGTGGAGGCAGCAGGCACCAGAGTGTCGGCCAAATGAAACACAAGCCTTTGATCCTACCACAGATATCCACTTCCCATCTGTTGTTGTCACAAAATAGCTTCACTTTAACACCAAATTATTGATTGTTTTTTGTAGAATTAATGACCCATGAAATCTGATTTTGAATCTCAGTGGAGAACACAAAGGAATAGCAAAATAGGGGGGAAATAGGTTAAGAGCAAAATGTGCAAAGCACTAAATCAATGTGCCACAGACAAAAATAGACACAAATTATTGAATAATCATATCAGGGCAAATTAATGCACACAAATGAAGCTGAGCAGGGGGAAATGGACATTAAGAGGCACAGGCATATCCACAAAAACAAAGTGCAGACTATGTGTGTCTGTTGTGTCTATGTGTGTGTGAGGTTGTGGTCCATGGCCTATTCCTCTCTCCTCTGCAGCAGCCGCCATCCATATTCATAACCTCCCAGAGCGATAGTGGTGGGAAGGAGGGAGGGAAAGGAAGGAGTGGGAGGAATGAGGATTTCAGTGCGTGGAGGTTAAATTGAAAGGAGTAGGAAACACTAGGTGGTGTGTATTTTTGTGTGCACATTTGTCACAAAGATATCTTTTCCTATGATGCCGGAAAGGTTTGTGAACATGAATCGAAGTGTTAATTAGAGGCTATAAACAAAACAACTAATGACTCTGCTGTTATTATCAATCTTTCAAATACACCATTCGCAGCTCACATAAGTTCGACTTTGTAGACTCAGCAACAATATGCAGGGTGATTTAACTGGGATACAGGGGCACAGTTTCTGGTTCATAACCATTAGTGCTGCAATTAAATTCAAATGGATGTAAAAGCTCAAACAAATATGCATTAAATGTATGAAAGCTAGGTCCAATAAATCATCAGTGGAGGAGCCTCGGGTATTCTGGACACATTTCTTCTCTTACGGAAATCACTGATCAATAAAGTTGATGAGGTCTGTTGTTTTTTGTTTTGTTTTTTCCAAAGGAAGATTGCTGAAATTAGAGAGCATCTGAAATTTTTCAGAGGATCACAGCAGCCACGATGCCTGTAAACTTGCTGACATTGTGACCCATGAACACACAGTAGTTATTATTACATTACATATATGTTTTTGATCTTAATTACACCTCTGTAAAGTTTAGTCACTGTATCTTGCAGGTTTTGACACAATCTGTAATTTAAATTGCTACGGTATGGTAGGTGTCTCCACGACCACATTTTGCCACGATGACACACACAAACACACACAAGGTGAAAAAGGCCCATTGTAATGGCTGGTAATGACAAAAAAAAGTGTAACAAATAAACAAGAGCTTTAGAGAGAAATTAAAAACTTAAAAGCTAAAAGGTTACTTTCTCACCTCCACACAGCTGGTCAATCATTGCACTGAGGCGGGTGTGAATGTCACATAGTCTAAGTTTCAGACACAGCACTCTCTCCCTCCGCCCAAAGCCCAATAGTGGAAAGGTCTGGGTGGGAAAGGATTTCTTCTGACCATCCAACAAGCAGTTCTAACTGGCATCTCAAAACCTGGTGTATAATATCTCTATGTAGGATGAATGCAGTACCTGTGTTGTAGCCTACGCACATGGCCTACACTGTGACAATTTATACCTATTTGCTGGTCCTATCCCACTGTTTGCATACTTTAAACAATGGCAACTGAAAAGATCATGTAGCAGTTGGAATTAATAAATCTTGAACTTTTGTTGAAATTGAGACAAAGGCAAGACATTCAAGTGAATGTCTTGTTGAATGTCCAGTTTTTGTGTTCTGTATCACTGCAACCTATGTGTCTAAAGAGGTGTAGCTCTGTAGGCTATGCAGCTACAGTGTGCAGATGCTGTGCAGCCTGACCCCCTCCTCCAAATCCTGAGAGACTAGGGGCAAGAATAAGTATTAGTGTCCTCACACAAACAGGTGTGTGTGTGTGTGTGTGTGTGTGTGGTGTGTGAAAGTGAAAAATATCTCACCTGCCTGCCCACCTCCCCCTTTCACATGCTTTTCACACATATGTCACACACACAGATACACATCTGTCATTCAATCTTTGTCCCATCATTTCCATCTCAATTCCTCCATCAGCTTTACCTCATTCATATCAAAGTCTTCTCATCTCTCTTTACCCTTATTTAACTGTGTATAAGAACTAAGACTGTGAAAGGGAAGTTTGAAATCCCAACCTTTGAGTGGAAACGGTGAGACAAGCTTGAAGTTGGTTTGGCATTGATTGCTCTAATACTATCACTATGTGCCAATGGCCTTTGTCATTTTATGCTGATTTTAAAAATTTTTTGATGTTTGATTTCAATGGTTATGGAAATGATGCAATTCATAGCTGTATAGCTCGTAATTAGGACAAACGCGCACACAGTCTCACACACAGACTCTATCCATGCAATCCCAGAGGACCACTTGATGGGGTGTATAATGTGTTTTCATGTTCAAAGCATTTTACAGTAGGCTTTCTTAAGGGTTTTAAAGGAGCCCCAACTGTTTGATCATCCACTTGACATTGTGGAGCTTTAGCTCTAAGAGCCCACACATCCTCTATCCAGCTTATACAGCAGCCTCACAGAGTCATACCATGTGGGGACAGAGGTTAGTACACATGTTCATCACACAAAGTGGCAAAGAAGAAAATAAAATTTTACTTCTGGAAAACAAATAATTTTGTCATCCCCTGTCCAGGATGGTTTATAAAAACTTGAAACTATATTTATGCTGACTTGAACGGCAATTAAGATGACTTAAACTTAATGACTGCTCTAGCACTGCACATAATTACTTTAAAATGCATTCAATACAAATCCAAACGCTTTACAACATGGCACACTGCAAACACGTTATTTTAACCACCCATATTAAACATTTATAAGCAGTATATAAACAATTAATGAAGTTTTATGAGACACTACAAAACTCTATAATGTATTTATAAGCAGACGTAATGGCATTTTAAGTATTATGGACAAGTACAACATTTATGATCAGTTTTACACACCTGTGAATAATTTGTACATGTGCGTAAATGCTTAATAACGTTGTAAACTGTAAGTCAATATGTCAGTTAGTCCCCTCGACTTGACTCCACCCCATTCTCAAATATGAGGTTTTGAGTGAATGAATGTGCTTTTTAAAAGATTGTCACTGCCCCTAGATGCTTCACTAGACCACCAACATCTGAAACAAAAACAAGTGGTTTGTCAACCACACCTCCACCCTCAGCTTGGCCACAACCTCCCCTCCCCTCCCCTCTTGTGACACACAACAAGAAACAACTGAATAAAGTTATGAACATACAAGCCAACAAAACAATAATCTATTTACAACCAATAGTTGTGCTAGCATGGCTGTGATATGCTCAAATGCTGTCTGCAAGCCAGCTAGCGATAGCAACATTTGCTGACCACATTCACAATGACGGTAGCAGCAAGTTAGCTAACGTTATCCGAACTTATTTCTCTTTTCAGTTATTAAATTAACGTCAGTCATTAATAAAAAAATGTCAAACACTAGTGGGATTCAGCTTCTCAAATGTGAGGAGTTCTCTCTTCATTATTTATATGATTGTAAATAAGGTATTTTTGAGGTTTTTGATGATGCCTTAGGCTCCTGGACTCTGCTATATACCAGTAAAAAAAAAGTTAGCTGCAGCACTAATTACTTTCCTATTATGAGTTTATTACTTATTTTTATGCTTCTTCAGTTACAGTGGTGCACGAGTGACCAGGAATACATCATTATTACTTAACTGTCTAACGAACATGAGGGAGAAAGTAAAGCTGACACAGCCGCTGTCTAATTAGTGTATTTATGTAGCTGACACTTCAAGTCGAATGTCTTCAATCACTTTCGGATGGAGAATCCAATTCATGTACAGTATGTTCTCTGCCCACACCAGCTATTAGCTACCTCCGCTTGCCTAATTACTGTCATTCATTCTTTATCAATGAGAAGTGGTGGGAAGCAGCTGCTACCGGGTGGCTGTGTTCCTATGTGCATGCACATGTACATGCATGTGCATGCACACGCACACGCACGCACACGAAGATAAAGATACACTTCAATAACACTTGACAGAAAATGTCGCTCACTTAGAAAAACATGATGAGGAAATTTTTTGCATATTTTACCTTTCCAAGTGATCTTCAGCTGATACCATTCGTCTTTGCTATTGCCACACAGTCTCCGACATCGCATAGCGAGGTGCATTAAGTCTGTGTGTGTGTCTTGTACGAGAGGGGTTATGTGCAGGAAACTATTTGAGGCTGTCGCTTTGACACTGAGGTGATGGCATATTTTATTAGCTCCTGCTCAGGGACCGGTGAGAATCTCACCTGAGAGCTCAACTGTGACATTGTGAATCCTGAACTTCTTTGTTCCTTCTCATTCCTTCTCATCCGTCTTCCTATCCCGTTTCAGCTCTTTCAAATCATGCTTCCATCTCCTGTCCGACGCTTCCACAACCTTCCACCTTAATCCCTCTGTCATTCTTACTTCACTTCTCTGCTGCCTCAATCATCCAATCCCTCACTCAGCTTCAGCCTTCTCGTTGCATCTCCAACAACAGGTGCCTGTTATCTATAAAATAATCCGGCCGTGCTGTGCCTTTTCTTGCTAACCAGTCTTCTCTCATGACAACTGGCTAATTAGGTGTCAGTACAGAAAATGAAAGGTAAACGGAGAGTAGATAAAACCATAAAGCTGTCAACTGTCTCACTTTTGGCAAGTGTGGAGGGGAAAAGAAGAAAGGGAGATGAGGCAGATTAGCTATAGAGGTCAGTAAGAGTGAAGAGTGCTGCAAGGATGATGAAGGGATGGAGGATTGGTACGACTGAAAGCTAGATAAATGTGGGAGAAAACGAGAGGATGAGAGAAGAATAGATATGAGACGTGGGAGGAAAGAAGGTGAGAAAGTGATACGAAAAGCAAAGGCCACAGCTGCCATTCCCTGTGGTTGCTATTAAAATGCTCCAGTCAGACCCCTTGCATGGGAAAACACACACACACATACACAAAGGGCAGTTATACTTCCTGATCGATTGAGCCATGTCCCGCTCTGACGTCTCCGCAGGCCTCAAGATGAATGAGCTGACCTACGAAGGAAAAGAAAGGGAAGAGAAAAGAGGGAAAAGCAAACCTTTGGCTTTTAAATCCCAGAGGTTTGTGTCACCTTGGTTACAGGATGGGATGGTACAGTGTGTTTGTCAACACTTGTGGCTGCTATTGGTCACGTGTTTGTGTGTGTGTGTGTGTGTGTGTGTGTGTGTGTGTGTGTGAGTGGTGGGGGGCAGTGGTGGCTGTTGGTATGAGGTTGAACATACTTTCTATCCATGTCCTGTAACACTATAATGTACTATAACAATGTCATGGCACTCCTGTCTTTGAGAGTTATCCAAGAAAAAAAAAACAACTGTTTTTTTGTCAGCTGGGTTACACAACAAATGAACTGCACCACTTGCTGGAGGGATGGGGTGTGGGCCAGGGAAGAACCCATTAAAGGGGTGTATCCAGGAATTTTTTTTTTTAATCACTTCCTAAATATTGCGAGACACGGCATTTAATACAGTTTCCACAGTTTCTTATGGAATATTTTGTAAAAACAGACATACTAATAGTATTGAGATCTATGACTTTGTGCATTTTATTGCAGATCCAGACAATAATCTGGATCTCACAGACGTGTAGGATTGTTTGGCCTTGGCAGAGGTATAGGCTCTGACTAAGGACCATTGAAGTTGAGCTTTTGTACATGTTTGTACATGAAATAAATGGACTCTTTATGTTTTTATTTATGACCTTACTTGTCAATGTGCACACATTTCTTTGTGCAAATTGCACACATCTTTTAGAAAGCTTGGATTCACCCATGTGACTTGACAGTTGTTCGTTATGGTGAAGACAGTGTAGTTGTATGATTCAAAACCCAATGAAAATGATGATCAAAACGCCTCCAAAATGCCTCTGACAAGAAAATTAGTGGGAGATGGGATGTAGGAGATGTGACTGAATTAATAATCTGAATTAACAATTTTCGAGTGTGGTTTGCTCTGTGTGATGAATGCTTGCACGTGGTTGTATCTAGTTGTGTGTTTCTGTGTGCTGGTGATTGTGTGAATCTGTGTCTTAAACCGAGGCCATAGCCAGAGACAGATTTGAGCTGCTTCTGTTCAAGCCAGCGCTTGAGAACCATCCATCACTGTTCACCTGATGGCCCACAAATGGCTGGCCCCTCACTGCCACTCAGACAAGGCAACACTCAGACAGCAGCCAAGAGGATGACTGGTGTTCACTGAAAAGGGCACATCGACTAATAATTGGAACTGTTCCCATACTGAGCTCGAGGCTAATTAGCTGTGTATCACCAAAAATGTGACCTCCATATTAATGGAGGATATTTTGTTTACAGCAATTCAGTCTACAGCAGGTACCTGACAACAGACACCTCCCATCCATTCACTTTACCTTAGGAACAATCATGAAATGTTAACATAATGTAATCACACTACAAATATTCAGTGATGATATTAATTCTTAATTAAGGCAATTAGGAGCACGAGGCTCCAATCAATCAATCCCATTACCTTCTTTGTCAAATAGTCGGTCTTCCTTCCCTGCATGGCATATAGTATTTATTGCCATGATGCTCATTTACCATCAGTGCTTATTTAAGTCATTGCAGAGCTATGAAAATTCCTGCTCACAGATGACTTTCTATTACATTTCATATAGAACATATAAATGAGAATATTAGTCAGGGAGGTGATGACTACACTGTTTCACGAGAATAACTGTAATTTTCTATGCACAGTAATAATGCAATTCCTTGCTTAAGAGAACAGCAGGTACTGTGGCTGACAGTAATTCTCTAGCTCTCTAACTATCTCAATCCATCTCATATGCACACACATGCACACAAAGCTCCCGCCTGCACACAAGCCCTTAAACCATCTTTGAAGCAGACCTGGGTCCAGAAAGCAATTGAGCTGTTTCTGAAATTAGGGGGTATGCTTGGTCATAACTACATGGGGAGGGGAATGGCTGTGAAGATGGCATACAGCATATAACTAATCTAAGGTTTATACTAAATGACAATACGTGCAAGACATCACTGACAGGTGGCTCCAGTCCAGCAAAACATTAGCATTTAAATATTGCCTTTCAGGCTCTGAGACAAATAAAAATTCCCCGGTAATTTGGCTGACATGGTTTTTCTGCAAACAAAAATTCAACAAAATACTTCTCATACATTTCTTATACAAACCAACTTAAACTCTTCACCTCCTAAGAAGTAATATAATTGCCAAAATTATAGCAAGCGTGATAAAAACATTCAGTCCCATTACTCTGTTGTTGAATCAAGTGCTATTTAGGGCTTGGTTGTATCCACTACCACTGAATATGCAGTCTGGGTTGTTATGGCACATTGATAAGAGTTCTGTGGGTTCAGATGCAAGTGTGAGATGCAAGAGTCTGGTTTAGCTGGTACAAGTCTGCTCTCCTTCACTATCTGAATTATCAGCATTATCCAACATTATCAAGGACAAGGTGGTATCGCTTAGCTGCACCGTTCACTTTTTGGGTATTTTCCAGTGCACACAATTTGCTTTCTAACCCTGTGCTGTACGTCTTGTGAAGCATTCTGGCAAACAATGGTCAAAATGCACTCCAAACTGCAAGTGTGTAACTCTGTGGGGACGAAGCCTTGTACCCATAACAATATGGGGCATGTAAGCACAGATGGGGTAAAGACTTTTGTAACAGTCATCTGAGGGTGCCTCCATCCTGCTTTGATGCTACCATTTTCAGACATGCATGGACAACAAAAAGATAAAATGTACCTGCACACACTCACACATTTAGTAAACTCACATCTTCCCTCTGTACACACACTTCAATGTACAGTAACCTCAAGGGAAAATCACTCAAACCACTGGAGAGCACCAGGAGGTGATTACTGTGTTCTAGTCGTACTCTCCTTGTACTCCAGTAATGGAGCCGGCCACAGTGATGCCTGTTGAGTTGATGTTTTAAGAGCTTTAATGGACTGGCAAGCCACAGATGACAGCTGGGTCTCTGCTGCTCTAGTCTAAAGATGCACTCATACATATATACTCTGTGATATGTTAGCCAATTAGGTAAATCTCTAAAAAGATAAGTAGTGTAGTAACCTATAGAAATGTGAGGTTTTGCATATTGTGAGCGTGTCAGCAGCTTGGTCAGAGATGTAAGGGGGCCACGGTCTCTAGGGACAGCAAGTAAAGCTTATAGACTAGTCTGGAGTGTCGATCGCTGAATGAGTTACACACAAACATACATTTTAAAGAGTTTTAAAGGCACCATTATTATGTTGTCTGAAAGCTATAATCATATTATCGCTGGAGTCTAAATGTGCTTTTACCAGCAATGTTCTAAAATGAAATGTCTGTTGATTTAGTCTTTTGTCTATCTCTATAGATAATGCTGTGTAGCTCACCCAAGGGGCTGCATTAGTAGCTCAGATTCCTGTGTCTCCTTTAACTTCAGAATCCAGTACATTTAACTTCTGAAAGTCTAGTATCTTTCATTTCTCCCACTCGACCTGCTTCCCTTCTCCTTTACCATTCCCCTCTGTGCCCGAGCTCTATGTAGTCTAATGTAGCAGATTCAGTATTGATGAGGTGGGTCGATCAGGAGAGCACCACCCTCCCCGTTTTGTTACTGTAGGTCTTGAATAATCTATCTTCCATCCAATATTCTGATACAAGCAATAAATGGCTGCAGTCCTCCTACTTTAAGACTGTTGTATCCAGAGACAAGAAGTCTTGACTGTTTAGACTTTATTTATTTATGATTTGAACTACTATTCACCTGTATTATGGGACATGGAGTTGATACCGGGTAATGTTCTCTGAGAAATAAACCTCAATTGCAGAATTACAGGTCCAAATACGTATTCATCTCTGAATACCAGAATAGATGTCTGTCTTCACTGTAGGTATATATACCTACTGTGGGGGAGTGAAGTATTTGGAGTGAGGTATGATGTCAAACATGTGGTGGAAAGTGAATCACAGCAGCCTTTATCGTTGTTCTGACTCCTGACACTCTGGCATGCCCCTTTGTTTCTTGTGTCCATTGACATCATTTTGTGTCAAGCCTCTACTGTTATGAGTTTAATCTCATCCTGTGGCCTCTACAGACTTCGCCACAGAAGTGATCCTTGACTACAGCTCCTTGAGTGTGAGGTGCTATAAGTCATCATCACGAAGGATTATGTGACTTTTGGTCTAATGCGGAGCAATATCGATATTGTAGTTTGCTCTACATCTGCTTCGCCTGGAAGTTAACTAGATAAAAGATACACTGATGATTGCCTTTTCCCTCAGGGACTCCAAACTGAGTTAAATTTTAATATTCCATTGAATCTAAGGACTATGACTTAGTGTCTAAATGAAATGAAGTGGTCTGCTCCAGGAAAACTGACACAGTGAAACAAATCTGGCGGATGAGTAATTGTGGGAAATGAAAGTTGTGCTCTGTGTACTCTTTTGTTCATTGGGTATAAAAGAAATGTAATTATTCAGACACTGTACCGTACAAACTGTCTGTGGCCTGTGGGGTAGCACCAGTTTGTCGAACAACAAACAGGCTTGACAACTACCCACAATTCCCTGATAGCTGCTCCTGAGGCATTTTGTCTGAACACAACTACAGCATTTTTTTTTAAACCACAGACAAGCAATTATCAAATTGATTATATTGCCATAATGGCAGCCTGGTTGTTTGCTCATATTTGTTAATCTGGCCACTAACTGTTTGTTTGTCTTCCCTTAATCCTGCGACAACAAGTTGGTGATGATGGTAATCAGCCTTAATTGTGAATTTGATGTGATTTTTTAGCTCTTTCTGAATAAGCTCAAAAGAACTCAAAGCTAGGGCCATATCCGAACAACTGATTGTTATAGATTGGTTTGAAGCACTCCATGATTGGGTTGTGAGATATTTCTGCAACATGGTGACACACAAGCATAAACACAGACACACAACCACAACAAAAACAATTTTGTCAGATGAAATGTTAATCATTCCCTTCCCTGCTAGGACTTGAGAGGTAAACAGGGGTTATATAAATGTCCTCATGGACTCCAGTACTTGTTAGCACTTGTAAGTAAGACAACAAGGAGATAAGCTCAAATAAATGCAGGCTCTTGGCCCCCTTTTTGTCTCCATAAAACTGTAGCTAGTCAACATGCAGAGGACAGAGGCACAAAAAGCCCACATACTCCTTGCCAAACACACACACACACACACACACACACACACACACACACACACACACACTTCACAGCAGCCTGGCTAGAGGTCTCGGAGACAGGAGGAGTGTGATGATGGATGTGTTGTATCTACTTCCTCCAGACAGCTGGTCTGCAGAGTGGACAGAGGGACAGGGAAGGCCATCGGTCAATACACACTTTAGCCCCTATTTTAGCTTGTGTGTGTGTGTCAGTGCATATCCTGGCTGCTGTCCTGTCCCTGTCTCTTACCATGGCTCCTCTGGTGGAGGACTCTGGGCCTCATTCTCCCTTCCCATCTGCCCCAGCATTGCCTTTTCGTCCCTCGACTTGCAGCACTGACAGGCGGAGTTGCCACAGTGATGGATGACTATGCGCCTAGTTTCAGTGTCAGAGTCCTGCACCTCTGCTACCTGGCGTGTGGGTCCCTGTCAAAGACTTCCTGTCAGGTCAGCTGTACCCCCTCCCTCACCCCTTTTTATCCAGCTCTTCATCTTCATCCTGCAGCTCTCCCAATTTCTCCTTTATTTAGCTCACTACTGGGACCTATTTCAAAAGTTGGAGCAGAGTGTAAAATTTCCTGAGAAATAGGTTGTCAACGTGATAACTTCTGAAGAGCACAAGAACGAAAGCACTGATTATGCTACAGATATGCACTCTCATATCACACAGGGCAACACCTTTATTTAAAATAAATCTCCTACAATCACTTAGATTGCTTGAGTCTATCAAGACTGTATTTACATACAAAGCATGTTAATGAAGGCATTTTCCTTAATGAGCTGCATGAGGTGAAGTCACTGCTTCCCTTCTTGTGAGTAAGTTGTGCACAGCAGTGTGTGAATTTTGCGATTGTCTGTGTGTGCCGGCCTAAATGCAGCTTCATTTGTTGGTGTGTGGCCACGTGTTCATTATACAGCAAGTTTCCTTAAGAGTGACCCCAGTTTTATGCCACGCATTTTAACTACTAGCCCTTTTGAAATGAGGTCCATAAGCAAAGCACTCATGAGCTTTGTCTGTGAATGTAATTAGCCAATTAGTCTGTTCTTTATTAGAGACCAGCAGCAGCCACGCGTCTCTGCTACCAGGGACTAGTTAGTGTGTTCTAATGAGCCTTTAGCTTCCAACCAGAAACCCTGTCAAGCATTATTAATAAAGAGGCTATTTGTGCTGGCCTTCCAGTTTAAACACTGTTAATACTGGAGAGCCATGCTTATTAAGATTTATCAGCAAGATTCATGAAAAAGGTTGTACTGTAAAACCGGATTTAAAGGTACTCCATGTATGAATTTGAAGAAATTTTTTTTAATTTGTTTTTTTATTGCCAATGTCTGAATCCATTGTAATATAAATAAAAAAATTATATTCTCCCAAATTTTCTCTTCTCTTTAAAGGCCTTGTTACTGTAATTTGGAGCAAGGGCACAAGAATTTCCTTCATTAATTCATGTATAAAGCTCATCTTATTTTATCTAGGGTCATCAACTGATCATGACATTATGGTTTATGAATCCTTTGTCAAAAAACAGTTAGTCAGTCTTGTAGTCTTGCCTAACCAAACCTCTGTTAGCACTGTTCCAGCATTGGAGAGTCAAAGATGGTCTAAGATAGTTTGTTACACAATAGTAACAGGAGGTATATCTGTAGTTACCGCATCTATCAACACCAGTGATTGTAACCATTAAAAGCACTTAACAACAGGCATGAGATATCTGATAACTCTGATAATTTCAGGAAGGTGATTGAAACCGTGGAATCAGTGCTTCAGGGGCTTCCCAAGGCCTTACCCTTTAAAGTGGATATCACAAAGGCTAAAGTTCTTACCGCAGTAGCTTGGGTTTGTTGGGTATGTGTTGGGTTCGACACATGACCCTTTGCTCACGCACTTTCCCCCTCTCCCTCGGAGTGGATGGAAATGGAGATTACCTTTGTTTTTTTGATAACTTATGAACCAGACATTCAAGAGGTTTTTACCAACACCCAAACTATCCACAGAGGTCTCCTCCTCCTTGTTATAACAAATGGATCACGGGATAAAAATCAGTGATTTTTGCCAATGCAAAGACAGCAGACATAGGACATCTCAGAGTGGATGGGAGGTGAGCTGGCCGACATTTGCCTGGATGTTTTCTGATCATTTAAGATCCAGATGTACGATGATTGAGATCAATCACCCCGTTGAAATATAAATATAGTTTAAAACTGGATGAAAGTCAATTTTAAACTTCTGGCAGGCATCTACAACTCTGATAAATGAGCACAGGGAATATGATTGCATGGCATTGACGAACAATGAAATGAAATGGACCATTACCAGATTTGAGAAATGATGGAAATAATCAGGATAAAGCAAGTACACAACATTACACATTATATATTATATCCATATATAAATAATATATACATATATCTTGAATGACCATACAGATTTTCTTAATGTTACATAGAACCCAGAAAGAAGGTGAAACTGTTTCCACTGCAGCTATCTCCAAATATAATTAGCAAAGATATGTTTTCCTGCAATAATACATATGAATGTCTGCAGGCTGTACAGTTACATATATATTATACCACATTTTCCCAAACCACTGTATTACACTATTAAACTGTTGGTTGGAACAAGGAGGAGCAAAGACAGGTTGAATAAGGTTCTTATTCTTTATGTGGGGAAAAGGAGAATATATTTAAGATTCAATTGTCTGTGCTGTAGAATTGCACTGTAATCATAACAGACTTGATATGCTAATAACAAAAGCAATTTGTGACAGGTTAGTTTCAGAAGAATTGGTGTAAGATTTCTGGGAGCCTTGAATTGATCAAAGAGACACTGGTTGAATAAAGACACAGAAACTGTGTTCACCATACCTGAGGAAGGTTTTAAAAACACCAATACCAAGCACTAGTGTGAACATTACAATCTGTAAATTGTATAGGATTTAAATGTTTACATGTGTTAATAATCCTGCTAATATCAGCATATCATATTCATATTCATATTCAAACTAGATAACCCATACTCACACATTCATCCATATCCACAGGATAAACAGTGGATTGATACAGACCAGTTGGAATACACCAGGGAGAATAACTAGGTATAGTAACAATAACAATCTTATTTGTTTTAAGAGTAATGGAGTTTAGGGAGTATATATATATATATACACACACACATACACACACACACACACACACACACACACACACACCAGTAGCAGTGCTGAGCACAGACCAACCTCTTCTGAGTGAAGACATTTTTGTGTCATTAAATAAATTCTCCTTTGTTACTTTACACAGACCTGACTCTGATGTGCATTCTTTGTTGTTGTTGAGATGTTTACCTGTCAGTCCAATAAGTAACTCTATCACCACTAAATGCCTGAAATTGGTGTTTCGCTTGGACACCCATCCATGAACATGATTCACTCTGCATCAGGCAAACAGCCAACTTTTTTATTTGTAAGAAAAAAACAGGAAATAATAAGAAAAAACAATGATTTCTCTTCTACCCAGGGTTGGGTGACATGACAATATATAGTATGCCATGAGATAAGAGATAGATCAGAGGTTTTGCTATAACATTGATATTGTGGCTGCTACTGTATCTCTTTAATGTAAGGGGTTGTATTGGGTCTTTGAGGACAGTGTTGCAAATCAATGAGCAGGAGTGCTTCATGGCAATACTGGATATTTATGAGTTTTGGATCAATATGAAAAAGTAATGCAATTTTCCAGGTATTTAATTTGCTGGGTTTTATCCAAATACATAATTCAAAATCGATTTTTCTTAAAATTTACAATACCATAACCTGTAGAGATATTATGAAATAGCATGAGCCCTGAAAGAGGATTTCTTCCATTTCACCTGACCTTCTACCTGCTTTATTTCATAAATGTCCAGATAAAATATTCCAAAAGATAATTACAGGAAGCGATCATATGAAGAGATTGCAGTTTGGTCAATCCTGAGACACTGCCTCTGTTGGAGGAGAAATTACATCACGGTACGGGTATTTCAACTGTATTGAAAGCCTGCATAACAGCAGTCAAGACCCCAGCTTATCTCTGACGCACAATTCTGTAAACCACCTGGGACTCTTTACAGTTGGATATGTGACTGCTGCACCCCCCCCCAACCTCTCTCCACAACACAGGGATGAGTGATGCTGTCTGTGCCTTGTCTTTGACTGGCAGAATAAACGCGGTTACCACAACAGCAATGCTGGGAGACAAACTACAAGCAACAACAGAGGCAGACAGACACACCACAACAGTGACAGTATACGGCAGGAGAGATAAAGCTGTGACACTGTTTGCAGAGATAGGTGTGTGAGCCCAGTGATGATAACAGAGTTAGGAGGCAGATATACAAGCACGATACTGTGAGAAAACATCCACATGAATATGAAAGTACAGGAGCAGGTCTGGGCGGGGAAAGTTTGAAAGTGGTGTGAAAGGTTGACTTGGAATAAAATCATAACTAGAGTTTGTGTATTAGTGTGCCACTGTTCTGAGCCTGTTATTAGTGGGGAAGGATGGACTAAAGAAAGAGATCTATAGAGGTACATATAAACAACATTCAAATGGTGTTTAGAGCACCGACAGATATGCTATTAGAAGACCCATCCACTCAGGAAAACAAAATTAGCATTAAAGAAACCTTTTAAGTCCCACCTTGCTCTTCGCTGCCTGTAATTAACACAAGAAAGAGAGATTGAGACAATAAGGTAGAGGAGGAAATGAGTAAACTGAGGCGGAGGGGGGTGGCGAGCAGGAGTGAAAAGGAAACAGGAGCGAAAGATGGAGATGAAACACTGGAGGCAAAGCAAGGCGCGAGCAGAAGGAAATTTGCACATGAACAGTAAAGCGTGCCAGAAAACGGAGCAAGGATGGAAGGACTAAAAGAAACAAACAAAAACGTCAGGATGGAAAGAGAAGCAGCATAAACAAAGAGATAAAGAAAGATTGACAGGCCAAAAGGGAGACTGCAGAAATGTATATAGCATCAGTCTGATATTGTCATTCTGTGCAGCAGCCCAGCACCAATGCGTTGATTATGAGAGCATCATTTCAGACTGACAACCTTGTTGCGATAGTACAGCATGCCAAACACATTCCCAGCCCCCATCTTTCTCTCTCTGCTTTCTCCTCCTGAGCTCACACAATAGCCGTCTGATGAAGACTGAATGATTGGAGGAGGAAGGAAGTGAAATGTTAAAGAATAACAGAAAAACACGTGTGCACGCATGCACACACACACTTGGAGAGGCTGGAGATGGGGAGAGGAGAAAAAAAAAAACAGACAGAAAAGAGTGGAGAGGAGGTGTGGAGAACATGGGCTCAATGCAGCTGCAATTAAGGGAACGATTTTGTGCCAGGGAATATGCTAATTCCTCCTTTGTGTGAGCAGTTGATTGGCCATTGCGCTACGCACCAGGCGGTGAGGGAAGGGGAAGCAGTGGGCTTGGACGCCTCTGTCTGGCACGGCGTCCATCACAGGCCTCATTTAGCTACGCCATCACAGTTGGCAGCATTGGAGTAAAAAAGACACTCTTGTGTCAGATGTCTCTCCCTGCATCAGTATGTACGTACATCCAAGGGATGTAGGGAAAGAGGTGCTAGCTCAATTAGCAAACTCCAGAGATGGAGACCGGAACAAAGGTACTCATTAATAGTCACGAATGACCTTTATATACGAGCTGAGCCTCAATCCACAGAAGACCAGTTGTAATTTTGGACCTGAGGGATGCTGGGAGTATTGAAGGAGTTCAGGCTACATGGGAGGAAACTGAAGCTACTGTATCATTTCCACTGCAGACAGTATTGGTGAGACTGAAGCAGAAGATTTATGTTGAATATTAAAACCAGAACAAATAAAACTACTCAATTAATAATGTTATTCCTAGAACAATACATTTTAGAAATATTCACTGCTTCCTTTACTGCTACAATAAAGAATGATTGTGATTGTGAATGATTGATGATTGTCTCATTCCATTTTATGAATATCATATGTATTTATTGTGGAGTCCAAAATAAGCATGAGTCGCTTTATATACAAAATGTTGCTGAGGCATGTGTTGTCATTCAGCATCACAAACAATTACACACTTCTGTTGCAAAGCATCGCAAGGTAGAGTCAGCCTGTCAGCTGAGCGTGATTAGCAAACATGTCCTCCTGATATTGCACAGCATGCACTTGCAGAGTAAAAAAATGTGGGCTGATGCCAATCAAGCAGCCTCAATGTAGTTCTTCATTGTAGCATGCGAGGTGATTCCTTGTCTCCCCGCTCTTAGACATAACAACCTCTTTTTTTTTTAACAAGGTTGAAAGGAAAAGAATGTAGTAGCTATGACAGTGTTAAATAAACTTGCTTTGTTCTAAATAATAAATAATGCAGTAAATAATGCAGGGAACCCTCTTAGTCATGACACATAATTTTTGCAGATCTGTCTTCTGCACATTCATGCTACCAATCTCCCCATCTACAACTGATACAGACAGATAGACAGATGAAGGCAAGGCGATTTTATTTGTATAGCCCATTTTTAAGAAGGGTGGTGTGCAATGTGAGAAAGGTTGAAGTACTATAAGTACTATGAAAAATTAAAGTGTGAAATTAATGCAGTGAAAGTACAATATAGACTTATATAGGTTACAAGGATGCACATGGTCAGCAACAATACTATGAGAGGATGTAGTGTTCAAGCCCAAAGTCCCAGTAACATTCACCAGACCATTACACCACCATCAGACGGGACTGGTCATTCAAGACAGGTTGGATCCATGGAGTCATGTTGTTGATGCCAAAAGTATTTGAATAAATTCCCTTTATGAAATACTTTGCATTCTCAGCAACAAAATAATCAGTTTGCAGTATCCATTTACACAGGTCCAGCCCATCATATCAAGAGAAAATAAATACATTCACATTAAGAAATAACAGTGTTACTATAAGTTTTGATTTTGGTCTCATGAATAGAAAAAATAATAGGGAAGCTTATGTTGAAGGCCTCAGAGCTGCAACGGTGTCTGGGTCAATCCACAAGTGTTGAAGAATGCGTTGGTTGGTCAGAGTCCATTTAAATCACAACATTAGCTCATATATTTGAAATTTTCTCTCTCTCTCTCTGTTAGGCGGAGCTACTGGCTCCATCACCATCTGGTCCCCAGAAGGAGGAGGAGGCACAGCAGTGCTCCCACAATGTACACCCACTCACCAGCCCACTACACACACACACACACACACACACACACACACACACACACACATCTTTACTCCAAGGCAAAAGCCAAGATCCTGCAGTAGCACCTACGTGAACACATACACACGCCAACACACATGCTGGCACCAATAGGCGCATTCACAAGCACACATACAGGGACATGCTGACTTTACCACCCACACTTTCTACAAGGTGCGGTCCATCTGCTCACTTCTCTCTCCATGGATTTAGATGGCAGAGTCCAATATGTGATACGATTTACCAGCTTGCTTTATATTACAGTACCAATAGGTACAGGTGTCTGATGTACCCATAGAAACCACAAGATCCTGACCAAACAATCAGCTTGGGCAATATTATTGTGTTTATGTTTAAAAATTAATATTGGTCAATATCTTGTGGATGTTTTTCCAACTCAAATATTGATATCATAGCACACTAGTCTAACACTGATGTATAAATCACCACAAAAAGATACACATACCAGCATGTACACTACAGGGGGTAAATACAGATATTCACTGGAAACAGGCAGGCAGGCACATTTTAAGGTCATAAAAACTCCCCGAGGAATTTTAGAAAACATGCAACATACAAACATCCATGAATAAAATATACTACTCCACTTTGAAGCAGACCTGGGGCATAGATGGTAACATCCACAATTGTGTCAGCATCACTGAGATATATATACCAATAAAGAAAAGTTGGATGAAGGATTGTCACATGCACGAACACACAAGGGTGTGTGTGCACAGGCAAGAAAAATGAATTCCCAGAGCAATTTAATTGCAACACTCAAACCAAAGTGAAGCTGAATGCCAACTGAAAGCAGACTACAGAGGAGATCAGCCTACGGTTCAGAGCCCTGAGCGCTCAGCTTGCTTGCTGCAGCTTAAAACATCACTGATGGCTGTTTCACCCTCTAACTCACTAAATTAACTCCAAATCCATTTACCAGCGTTGCAGCTTAAGCCCTCCAGTTTGGTCTTGGTCTTCAGCGGTTTCTTCTAATTGAGTTTCTAGTAATTACCACAAGGCTAATGCATTGTAAGTGCCTTCTAAATCAGGGGTAAAGATTTTGTTTCAAACTACAAGTGCACACAGTGATCATATGCATCGGGATGTAAGAGACGCTTTGGGATGTATGTGGAAAAAAACAACACAGCTCTATCACAGACCGTTGTGACGAGCAGTTCATACCCCAATGCCAGTTTGTCACGTCCTTGAACCCTTCCTCCCCTCTTAGCACCTCCCTTTCCCCTTAATCCGTGACTTTGATTCAGAGTGCCAAGCAAAGGTAACCTGGCTGACATGCTGCACAGGGCCCTTTGATCTGTGTTGGCAAATTTGATAACAATGAGTGGGCTGATGGTCGTTGGCTAAATACACTTGAAGCAGAACAAATGATCTAGTTACCTTGTGTTGCCCATTTCTTGACACCACAAAAAAAAAAGGTGAAAAAAAAAAGAAGAAAAAGAAGAAGAATGGGACTGTATGTGGCTGTGTATTACTTCAAAGTTTTCATTATCTCAGTACTTTTAACTTTGTTGCGGTGAGAGGGCGCATGCAGGAGACACAAGTAAACACATCATTCCCTTAACTATCATGGAGTTGCCTGGGACATTCCCTCTCTCTGAAGACTTCTTTAATTAGGCTTTAATTGCCTTATTAGCGCTGGCTATCGATGGAGGGGGTAAAGCAGAGAGAGAAAATGGTCAGGCAAAGAAGAGAGCTTCAAGAGGAGGAAGGATAACAGGGAAAAAAAAAAAATAAATTAAAATAAGGTTGGGTAAAAGATCTACCCACCCACACATACACATATGCATGCAAAAAGGGCACGCACACACATATATGGGCAGAGAGCAGGTAACTGCAGGTGAAAGTGAGGCCATCTCCCGCAGAGAAAGAGCTGTCAGGTGATATAAAACACAAATGATAAGACGGTGCACAGATACATGACTACTCCTTCAAGGACAGGCTCTGTGGTGCGCCCAGGCAATTGACCCATCACCCTGACCCCAGTGCTGCAGGGAGATGGACGAGGTAGAGAGAGCTGAGAGGGAGAGGAGGGGCAACAAGCAATGATGAATGAGAGGGATACGGAAGGGAAGGAGATGAACAGGTGGTGGGGGAGACGCAAAAGCAGGATAAAGAAGGCTGCAGTAAATATTCTTCAGAGGACACTCAACACCCACTATGGGTCTCTCAAGTGTCCTTCAACACTGGAGCTGAAGTCACTCAAATGAAAACCATTGAAAATTAAATTAAAGCAGCATATGATATACATAATTAGCAATATTACGCAACTACATGTCAGGCTTGTTCACTAAGGATTCTTAGCATAGATGCAACATTAGAATGTACAATTAATGTTAACTTGCGTCTTACATACATGCAGATCATACCTGCCTTTTAAAATTCATAGCCTGGACCCGGGTTACTAGCTAATTTAATTTTCAATTTGTATTTTGTTGACAGTGATCTTGCAATCATAGCTGCCGTTTGTTATTTTCATTAGCCTGTGGCTAGTAATATTCTTTTCTACTTTCATTCCATTGAGACAGACAACGAAAACATTTTAAAGATGTGAAACTTGGTGGAGTCAAAAGAGCGTACAACACAACAGAAATAAAACTAACATCTGTTATACAGGCCCAACAAGAATAATGACTTTTTTTTTTTTTATATCACTGCTGTAGGCTCTGCCAATCCATCTGTTGCTATATCAAACTCTACCTAGTGAAGTGATACTATAAAAGGATGGCAGTGGGAGTGAAGCTTTCACATAGGAGCATCTGCAGAGGCAATACAGCAAGTTACCTTTCCACTGTAATATCTCCTCTTCATCTCCCACCCACTGCACACACTCACAGATGCACACAGGACACATTTAATAGCTGCAGCCTGGGTAAGAGAGCTGCTGTTTGCATTAGTGTTGATTTGCGTGTGTCTTCACTGTAAGTATTGTCCCATGTGCATGGCAATGTAATTGCACACCTTTGCACCGTAAGTGTGCAGCAGCGAGTGTGTTTGTACCTGCATGTGTTTGTGTACGTGACTGTGCGGGTGAATCAATCCATCAGGGAAACGGAGGAGTGTTTCTTCCTCTCCTGCACGTCGTTCCCCAGCCTCATTAGAACCCATTCAGTCAATCAAGCATGAATCCCTAACACAATAACATGCAAAGTGCTTTGTCTGGGTGTAATTGGCCTTGCCAGAGCTGTTTTTCTCAAACGGTTAGCTTCACTCGCCTCTCTCAGGCCGCAGCCAGGAGCTCTGTCCAAGAAACACAGCTGGCTAGGATAGGATGGAAAGACATGGAAAAGAAAAAGGGATAAAGGAAAGAAAGATTAGATAGATAGAATAGAATAGATCCAGTTAGAGATTGAGAATGGACTATCAGCCTTCTGTGTGGGTTCATTTTAGAAATATAAAGTATTTATAGTCATTCAAGCAATAAGGTTATGTTCTTGTTCATATGTTTACTCTCTGTGGCTTTTGTGTGAGTGAGTGAATTTGTGTCCACATGTACATGAGTGTGTGCAAGCATCAGCACTGTGTGTGGTGATATAGAAATCCTGTCTGTCACAATCTCGTTCCCCATTACTATGACAAACCAGTTGACCCCCTGCCACACACACAAGGAGCTGTACACATGTACACAGACAGAAAAGAATGATGGGAGATGGATAACACAGGCGCAGAAACATGGCCCGTGTGTATCCCCATAGGAGAGACTGTTTGTTCGCTATGATGGGTGACACGGCTGGCTGCCACTTTCCTCCATACCAACCCAGCAGCCAATCTACTGAAATTGTGCGGTGACATTCTTGATTAAGCAGACATTCAGTGTATGGCATGTGCGTTGTTAGCATAATGGATTCACTAGTTCAGGGACATGCACTCTCTATGAGTGTGTGTGGACATACAGATATTCGTACTGTGTGTCACATGTCCATTCCAAGGACATGTGACCGAATCTATCAAAGGAATACATTTGACTTTGAACCAGAGCTTTGCATGACTTATGCCAGACACAACACCTCAAACGCCTGAGATAATCAACAACAGTCAAGTGCTGCCATCTAGCGACAAAAAAAAAAGAAAAAGAAAAAAAAGCTTCTTCCAAAAAGAAATTATCAAAATTATAAACTGCAGTCATATTTACTGGGAAACTGAACCTTAGGTGCTTGCAATAAACTTTAGGATCACTTTTTTTTTTATCCTTGACAAAATCCAGATTCATGACTTTATCCTCCTTCCATGGTTCCTGTGTCTCCTCACTCTTCCCCAGATCTCTCAGCCTCCCTCAGATCAATAGCTTTGTTTGTTCCTGCAACACCTCCCAGTGTTTTTACTTGTCCCTCTCCGCAGGAAGTGAATTGGACGATCTATCCTGCGCTGTGGTTATGCTGTGAATCAAAAAAGCCAAATTAAATTGCCTAATTGGTTTCCTTGGGAAGGGTAAAACAGATTTAAATTGATTACCGGTAATGGCCTTTTGTGGAACCACATTGGCTTCTGCTGTTTGAGGAGGATTTAGCAAAACCAATTAATTTGCCTCACCTCTGTTGCACCCTCCCTCTGTCTGCCTTTGTCTCTGACTTGGAGCTTTTTCATCATTTGGTTTTTTCATTTTGGGAAGGCCTCCGTTCATACTCGTGAAAATAAAAAGGATGACGATAAAAACGTCACTGGATAACAATCATTCAGGCCTAATTGGCTGAACACTGTCATACTGTGTTGCTGATAAAATGGCAGAGATGTTTTTTGCAGGTCTACTGTTACGAGAGTCACCTGACAATAGATAATTTAAATCTCTTTCAATTACGTCGGCCGTGCCTCTTTGCTTCCACACAGCAGCTTTCTTTGCTGCTGCTGCTGAGGGCAGAAAAAAGTAAGATGTCAAGGTCACATTTTGTCATACAAGCTGATTAAATCCTTAATATGCCCTCCCCCCACTGTATCCCTGGCTCTGTGTTTCTCCACCTCCCATCAAATATTATCACAACCAGACCTAATGTGACATTTAGAATGGGCAAATTACAAGCTCTTAATGTGATTTCATTAATTACATTGGGGGCAACTATTGTGTATGATTAAAACAGATGTCACCCAACTCATGGGGGAAGGAGAACAATTATTTCTCACCAACGACTTTTATTACCGAAGCCAAAGTTTTTTTTCAGCACATTATAAAATGTTTAAAGCCAGCTCAAGAACGCAGCATCATCTGTTACTGTGTCGCAACTAAGTCAGATTGGTGCTGAACTTTTTTCCTCATTATTGCGTGGAGTAAAATTAAATGCAGTTAGGCTGAATAGCCCCTGACAAATGAACAAAGCATCAAGCATCGTAAATTTATTTATAGTTGAGTTCATGGAGTACAGACGAGTGAAGCAACCATCCTTTCGCCTCAAGGTTCAATGGAGATGTAAGAGTAATGCCTTAAGTACTGCTGTTTAGCTGGATTACACACAAACCCTTAAGCATTACAAATTACAGTTGAAAGAGGGCCGGATTCCATTATGGGATTACTTTACACACATTTGGTGAGGGTATAGCAAATCTGTATTAACTAGAGTTGGTACATTACCCTGGAAACAATATAGGGCACTTTGAGTGACGTTAATCTGTATTCTCAGTCACAAGGATGTTATACACCTGAGCAGGTATACTGTACCTGAAGGGTGCAAGTGAGGGCAGAGCCGAGGAGAAGGTTTCAGAAAATAAAGTTAAATGTCAGATAGACAATATAAAAACATGGATTATCTTAAACAAAATACATGTCAGGGCGACGCAAGGATGTAGATTTTAAAAGATAGGAGGTTTTTTGTTTTTTGTAAAACCAAAATAAGAGAAATGACAAAGCAAGACTTGAATATAAACTAAACTGGAGGTCAACAAAACAGAACTGACTGCAAAACACAGCAAACTGAGCTGCAACAGACCTAACCTGACCTTGAAGACACAAAAAGGGGTGACAAAATGCATTAACTAAAAAATACAAATTGAGGCAAAGTGATTGAAAAGGTCAAATTAAAGTGAAGCAAAAAATGTAAGTGTGACTATGGTTGCAGGCATCCCAACACAGCACCGTCTCATTCAGTGAGCATTTTGTGATCTGGTCATTGCTTGTGACCTATTCCTTCACTCCAGGATCATATTGTAAATGAAAAAGCATTTCAGTATTCCATCAGTGGTTTTGCAAGATGAGACTAGAAAACGCATTTCCTTCATTTCTCCTTTTCTGCTGCGTCATAAGTTTATATGGAAACCAACTGTCAAAGATTAGAGCAGATCAAGTGTCAGGATGGGATGATGTGATGAGAGGATGATGCTGAAAGCAAAAGACAGTCTGTAAAATATGTTGCTGGTAATAGAGGTCAAATACCTACTGCTGAGCCATTTCTCTAAAATCTATATTGGTTTTTTTGTTACTACATCAGACAAGAGTTTTAACCACTAACGTGTTCAATTTCAGAATCTCTCTAGCTCTGTCATTGGGTTTCACTATACGTTCACGTTAGTCTGTGCCTGCATATGGAGAATGAGGCAGAGATAACCTTTTATAAACCACAGAATGGTAAAGAATACTTTCCCTCTGTATCCACGAAGATTAAAAAAAAAAAAAAAAAAAGTGAACAAAACACAGCAGCAAAACACCAAAGCAGAGATAATGGTTTACCATAGGGAAATTACATACTTCTTGCCCTGCCTTTGGTCTGAGGTTTGTATGCGGGAACAGCTGACTTATTCCCTCTCACTGCCTCCCCCCTCCCCCAACTTACTCCCCGCCCAAATTAAGGTCCAAATGATTTTGAGCTTGTAAAGTGATGTTTAAATAATTCTAAAGTTTGTATTTGTAAATCAACCTTTGAAAGCCTGTAAAATATTTCATTCAAATATTTCAAAAATTCATATATTAAGTGGAAATTAAACAAAGACAGTGAAAAAAAAATGTGCTAATTGTCTGAACACATACAGAGCAGAAAACTAATTGAGTGAAGCAACATTCCCAGTGTATGACAATGGAGATGTTCTACTAAAGAGAACATATCTTTAAAATCTTAAATTAGGACTGTACTCTGAGTCCCTTTATGTATGGGGTGTAGCCATGCTTATGGATTACCATTTCTTAGTGGTTGTAGACCATAAGGTGTGGTCCTGGCCCGAGGCAGATTTAATCTTCGGGCCAAAACGTACTAAATGACTTTCCATTGCAGGGCAAACAAGGACATTTCAAGTAAGTCCTTACAATACAATACTGAGAAACAATTACTTAAAATTTATTCAAGCACAACAACCACAAAAAAAAAAAAAATTTCAACATACAAACAACTTAGTTTAAAAAAAAAAAAAAAAAAGTCAAATAGAAAGTATTTTTGCCAAAATCATTTGTTACATGTTCATTGCACAAATACTCAGTTTTCAAGCTAAAGTTAACATTGTGCCCAACTTGGCTGATTGACACCTGCTATTCAGACATTTGTCACTTAATACACAATTTGAGTGCATTTACAGCGATTATAATAAACTTCTGCTTAGAAAATACAATATCAGTGTTTCCCTTGCACTGATATTCAATTTGTAACAGGAAACTAACATTTGTATTTTTCCGTTTGACGTTGTGGCCTCTAGGTGTCGTGCTGGTCACACGAGGCATCAAGAAACTAACCTTATCCCCAACACTTTGACGAGAAAGTATCAAACACGACCGGACTTACCTCCAAGGATACTCCAAGATCCGGGTTTGTCCAGCGATGGGCGTTTTAAATTTAATGGCGGCGACTAGCGCACTCACACAGGCATCAAGCCACTGCGGCCATTATGGTGTTCGTCGCCGGTATTTAAAAGCAATTATGGCGCCATTTCCGCCCAGTACCCGTATGTAGGAAGTCAATAAATGCCGGTGTCTGGACTCTGTTCCGGTTCTTTTCTCGACGCCCCGCCCCCCTTCACACGACATCCGAAATTGTTACAGGTATGAAAAGTTTGTTTGCTCCCCAGTGCACCTTTCTATTAATATATTATAATTATACTATATTACTATATTATATTAAACTGACACCGACTTTGGGCCAAATGTCCTGGCCTGTGCTGGGCCAGAAACGTTCCTGCCACTTATCCCCCGTGTCGGTCTTTCTGTTAGATACAGGATAGAAGCAGATTACACGACTGCTCCTTTATTAAAATGACACAAATACAAAGCGCTCACATTCTCGTGGACACACAAACAAGCAAAGATGAAGCAAGAACAGAGGGGGAAATAAATAAATTTTATATATATATAACATCTTGCAAATCCATCATACAAATCCGCAAACGTCAGCTGTAAGTTAAGGAAACGTTAAAAAGTTCATGAACTGCAGTAAAAAAAAAAAAAAAAAACTCTAAGATTAAATACAACAGCAACTCTGTATAAAGTTCAAAATAAATGAATTGCATAACATTCATAACAGTTCATTTGAAAGCAATTTGGGTAAACAAAAAAACTTAAATGACATGTTCTTCTGCCAGGACAGTTACCTCTGTACCAGTGGGTGTATGATAGATAATAAAAATGACAAATATTGAATGAACATTTTAATTAAATATGATGCAATGTCATTAGGGATAAATGAAAATATGGAATGCATGAGTTGCATTTCTCTTATTAATATATTGCTATCGAGGGCAAATGATCTAATAAAGCAGACAAATACTCTGGAAATATGGACTTGCTTGGAAAGGTCACAATCTTAATAGGTCTCACCAAGACGTTAAATTGGACATAATCTTTTGGTGCAAGAAATTATGCTAACATTTTATGGCCCCACTGTGTCAGAGCCATTTCACTGTTATGGAGCAAACTGGGGGTGACATCGCACATTTTGAAGTTCTCCCTTCGGTCTCTAACTTTGGAGGAGAGTGCTGCATGTTCAAATATTGACCAGGTATTCTGGGGCACAGGAATAAGAAATGTGAATTTAAAAAAAGGGGTGCATATTCCTTTAAATTCACAATCCTTGATTACATTGTAGTGTTTCATGCTCAAAGTCTCTGGTACAGGAAAAACAGTAAGTAATTATAGAAGCCTTCGAGTGAACTTCCAAACATTCATGTGCACTAGGATTACGATGGTCTTGATGGTATGACTGGGCAAAAGCATGAGAAGCATTTAGCAGGTTCCATTTGAAAGTATTCAATATTTTTGCTTGCAGGTATGAGTGGCTACAGTTGAGTGGGGTGTTTTTTGCCTACAAATGAAATAAAGTGAACATACAGGTCAAATTCTATCATTATCCTGAATAAAGCAGCAAACAATTGTAAATCAAAATCAGTGCATCAACACATTCTCACTTTAAATCATGTGAGAACAAACTAAGTAAATTAGATGAGTTATTAGATGAATAAACATGACTTGAGGAAATATAATGAGATAAACTACTCACTCAACACACAGGAACAAAAGTGAAATGACAGAGGGAACCAACTCAACTGAAGGACAGAGAACAAAGAACATTCAAGACACCTGTGTGAGCTGACCAGTCATCACACCTGTGGTTCTCTGCTCTTCAGACCAATAGTCATGTGACCAGACTAACCACAGTATGTGTTATCTCAGTAAAAAGTAAAAGAAGAATAAATAGAGAATGTTGTGGTCTAGTTTGCATTTTCATTTTCACGTACTCATGTGGGTATTATATGACCATATTAAATGGGAATTAAAAAGCTGTTGACAATTTATTTAGCCTTCTCTTCAATGGGCAATATTCAAATACAACGAGCAAACACCACCCTCAGTCCATTGTATTTGGCTGAATAATCTTTTTTTTATGTGTGATTTTAATTAATAGTAGCAGTTCTTATTCAGACTGTGGACATCACCATTTTCAAATCACTGATCTACCTGTGTGAACCTCTTCAGCGACTCATCAAAGAAAAAACAGGTAAAGGCATTTCACCCACAGTTCGCACCCGCACACATAGACCCATTTTTAAAATCTTGGCACATGTCTAGTCAGCATGTCTTTAACAAATACAAGTGACATACTTATTATTCTGTGTTTAGTGGTGCCACCTCTGTGTCATGGAAACAAAAATTAATGGCTAAAAAATGCTGCGCTATTTATGAGCCACATAATATAGAAGTAATATAGAAGTGAACAATAAAACAACAAAATTATGAACAAATAAATGTTTTTTTATTTTATTTCTCAGTGTATAACACTTAATTTCTTTACATTTATTTACAATCTTCATAAAAAATTACTATATTAAAAGTGCACCAGGGCTCAGAGAAACTCTGAGGTTAGACCTCGCTCACTCCCACAAAACAACATTACAACATTTTCTTTCAGAACTTAGTTTCTATATGAATTTAAAGCAAATTATGTGTCACTGTTCTCCTTATTGAGAAAAGGAACTGGAAATAAAAAAAAAAAAAAGAACAACCAGTTAATCAGCAGTTAAATACACACACATCTACACACACTTAGGGAGTTTGTTCTCACCTGCTCAGACCAAGGGGTAGCTGGCTGCAGTAGCAATACCACACTGGTTGTGTTTGTTCCTGGTCATCATGATGTATCCTTTGTGTCCCCACTGTAGACCCCAGCTACAGAAACACAAATATTACCAACTATATTCTGCTGCTGTATATAAAACATACTGTCTCCACAGAAGCTATGGCAGCATTTAAAGAAAACATGTCCCGTATTCTAACAGAAGTGATGTGATTGCACAAATAATAATGACATAAGATTTAAGAAGCTGACAGAATCCTGGCTGAGTTTCACTTCATTATGGCTGCTATAAATAAGATGTCTTAACTTAGCTCACTGTTTCTCCATGCTTACTGACTTTTAGCAGAAGAGCAGCTCACAATTTCAGTTATTTGGCTATTTACCTGTTCTTGACCAGCCAGTAGTCATGACTGTTCTCACTGCCATATCCCACAGCCAGCACACCGTGGTCCAAATCTGAGCTGCTGCACTCTGGCTCATCATACACTCCTACAAACAAATACATGCACAGATGACACTGACACATGGATAGATTTAAAAAAAAAAAAATGTGTATTCCTAATTTCTTTTAGTGTTTGATAAGATTTCTATTTGGCAGAAATAACACAGTGTGTGAGGCTCTTTACCTGATTCGTAGAGCTGGAAGGAAGGATGAGAAGCATCAATGCCCACAGACACAGGTCCGATGGTGGCCACAGCCTCCTTCAGGGCATCTTCATCGCCTTGTTTCACATCTACATAGCCTGTGCATTTGGCTCCAATAGTAGCAGGGTTGTAACGGCACTCTCCATCCTAATTCAGAGGGATATTTTCTTAGTTCCCAAAATATTTACTATGTTGACACATCATGAGAGTAAATCAGAATAAGACCAGTTTCCAACTGCTATATTCTCAAAAGACTGAATTTAATGCTTATAGAATGTTTGTTGTAGGAAAATCTTAGTTGTACAATACATTTTGTCCACAAGATGGCAGCATTTCTCACACAACGCACACAACTTACTCTAACTCTGTTTTTTTTTTTTTTTAGCATTTTAGCATTATAATAATAAATGCAGTATCTACATTTAAAGATTATGACTTCTCTGTTTACCTCAGCCTCATAAGGGTAGGAGTCCTCTGTATCAATGCCTCCGTTGGCTTGGATGTACCTGAAGGCATTGTCCATCAAGCCTCCCATGCAGCCCATGTTGCCATAATCACCAGAGCAGTCAACCAGCTGCTGCTCACTCAGGGACACCAGCTTCCCTGTCTTTCTGAAATTTTGACCCTCCAGTGAGCCAGTCTGGAAGAGAGATAAGTGAATTACATGTGTGTAAAGTTACCTCCACTACTGGAAGTGAGGTTTCACATACTGCACTGAAGGCCCAGCAGGAGCCGCACTGCTTCTGATCCTTGACATCAGTGACGTATCCCTTGTCCCTCCAGTCAACAGTGTTTGGCAGATCAGTACCTTCCGGCAGCTGCAGGAAGGCAGAGCCCTTGCGAGGCATAGACACATTGAAGAAACCAAGGCAGCCCTGGGAGATCAAGCGTTTGTACTCCTCATTTCCCTAGTGAGGAGGGACAAAATTCAGTGCATCTTCATTCAAAATGTGTAATTCAATGTATCCTCACAAGCTGACAGCAACCAAATATCATGGCATTTTAGCCCATAAATTCAACAAGTGGTGAAAACTCCAAAGTAAATCATGGCAGAAACAGCCACATATTTCTTCTGTGCATACCATATCAGCAAAATAAGTCATGCCAAGGCGGTAGGACTTGATGCCCTGATCAGCCATGATATTGTGTACTAGCACTAGTCTGCGGTTGCTGAGCCAGATATCCTTGCGTTGGGCCTCCTCTGATGGAGAGTGGTAGGTCTTTCCTTTGAATCAGAGAAGGAAATGTTTACAAAGAGAACAGAGACAATAATATATGAAAGTTGCAAATCATTTTAGATGTTTAAATGTGTAAATTAGAACACATTTCTCTCCAAATTTTTATAGACAAGATCGTTACAGACAACCGCACAGCATTTACTGTACAAGATAAAGTGCCGCGATAAAAGAAAGCGGTCAGATAAAAATCTCTACTGCCTCACCAAACTTGAGTTTCCAGGCGTGGAACTCCAGGTCTTCCATGGAGATACTGGCACAGTTGGCCACGGCCAGAAAAGCGGCAGTAACCAGCAGCAGCTTCATCCTGACTGACACACAAACAGCAAAAGCAAAGAGTCTCCTCGTGACTTGCAGGAAACCATACAGGTTGTGAGTGTACCCTTTCACTTCAGCTTTGTTTCAGAAACACTTGCTGTCCTGACGTCAGTTGTGATATGTACACTACCACGGCATCAGCTTTGTTTCCCGGTTTCTTTGAGTCTTTTGTGCAACCCTCCCCCAAAACTCTTTCTCATCTTAATATGTTTCCATTTCTTCTTAGCATCAGTGCATCTGCACGACAGGAAGTATATATGCTCATCTGTTTGTGTGTGTGTGTGTGTGTGTCTGTCTGTCTGTCTGTGTGTATGTGTGTGTGTGTGTGTGTGTGTGTGTATATATCTGTCTATATCTGTCTGTGCTGAAGCTGCTCACCTGCCCCTATGTTGATGTGTGCAGTGAAGTCTGAGGTAATCTGCTGGTGATGTAGGGCTCTGTCAGAGAGCCATTCTTAAATAGCCGTCTACAATTATGACTCACTGTATGTCCAGTCAGGTGGCTGTCAGCAGCAGAGAGTCAATCATTGAACTAGGGAATGAGGGGTTTATACATTATGAGAAGTTCTCCTGATGCCATTCTTTTGGGAAACCTCAGCAAAACAAGGAACATCAACATCATGAATTACTGTTTTTAAACCGCAGAATTTTCTGTGAGGACATGAGGTCACATAGATGAAGGAACATAATGTGACTGCTAGCCAGATGGCTTCACGTGAAAAACAACTGTTGGGATTTGGTTTTCCCTCGAGTTCTCTGATTCCCGTCACCCAGTGATGGTGATTTCTCTAAAAGAACAAAACCAAAACAGACAGAAACAACAACACCCATGAGCTCATCTGTGCCATTTACCTCACTGTCTAAATTAAGGCACACTGGAAATTATGCAAGAAAGTGATAGTGAAGTGTTTTGGGAAATGTAGGTGGCACACTTGCTAACACCTACTCACTTTAAAGATCAAGTGTTACCTGAAACTCATCGAAAGACACCTCGACATCAGAATGAAGTTTTTTGACTTTGTTTAATCAGCAATAGAGACAAACCATGTTCACATTTCTGATCGATTAAATCTTTCCTTACATTCAATATAATTTCTTTCATGATTCATGACTTTTTCGATCTACTGTTATTTAAGACTTCCTTCTTTTTGGTTTCCACACACACTTCCTGTTCCCAACTTACCAGTAAAAGTTTGATTTGTTCTGCAAATGTTTCCCATCCATGATTGCCAGGCACATGAATGCAATTAATGTTATTTAGTCATAAAACATACATAAGGGAGACTGAATAACTACAAACAAGCAGAAACCAGAACTGAGAAATATTCATATATGAGTGAAGATTTTAGTTTATCTAATTTAGTTTATTTTAGTTTATCTAAAAATGATTCTTCAAGCTCTTTTACAGTTATGTTGTAACTGCTGCATGACCGTCTCTCCCACACTTTCACCAGCCCGTTGTCTGACAGTCACAAGGCTTTAGTGTCATTTAGTGTCAGACTTCAGACCATAAAGACACTGGGCTGTAAATTAAAACTGAGTGCTAAGCTAAAGGTTTACAAACATCATTGAACTCTCTAGCTTGTCAGATGAACCTCTCTGTCTCCTGTATATGTATAGTTGGTAGTATGTACATTTACTTTGGTTCCTCATTATGAGAAAAGTATGGATATTTTTCTTGGCATTGAAAGTAATAGAGATGTTATATAACTTTTCAAATCTGGTTTATAAAGAGCCAAACGCACAGAAAGACCTGAGCAGTTGACTAGTGGTGGAAGAAGTACTCTTATTCTTTAACTAGAAGTAGCTTTACGACAATGTGGAAACAATTCAATACAGGAAAAAGCCCTGTACTCAAAATCATGCTCAAAATATTGTAAGAATCAAAAGCAAATTATTACAGGTTGTTAGTACAGATGTAACAATGTGTAAGCAGGACAAGGTGGAGCCAGTTTGTTTACTTCATATGCAGTAATTCCCAATCTAGGAGTCGGGCCTTCTCCAAAGGGTTATTACGTAACTCATGAGATGATTAATGGTGCTGGAAAGAAGAAAAAATGTTGTGCTTGTTCTGCCACATAAATTTAAGGTTTCTTTGGCTTTTTTTCTAACCTTTGCTCTTTTTTTATGAGGGTTTGGATTCTTCAGCCTCTTTGAGATTCTACCAGTTACCTTGATGAAACCATCTGAGACGTTTAAGGTTAGGTTAGCAGCTATTTGCATAAGGGTTCGCTACTTTTAAGTTTGCGCTGAAATTCAGTAATTCTGTATTTGTAAACCACATGAGCAGAGTGGAATTTTTGAAAAAAAAATGACAAGGCCATCTTATTTTGGTTTCTATTTCCAAACCAAAGGTCAAGAGCAGCGTTATGCACACATAAAGTTTCAGGTTTCTTGTGCAATAAACCATTTACAACAATAGTCAAATGACATCATTAAGCCATGAGTCAGTAAAATACAAGTACAATAGACTTGAGCTGAGACTAGAGACTAGAACTGAGTTCATAGATCAAGGTTTGCACGTACATCTGCTTGCATCACATGGCCTTGAGAAAGAGCTTAAAGCAAAGGATGTCAGCGTCTTAGCACTTAGTTTTACAAATACATGTCGGTGTTTGTGTTGGGGTTGGCAAGTTAGTGTAAAGCAAAATAGAAGCTTATATATTTGTTTCTTTCAGCTTTCACGTGGTAGTTAAATTATAAAAATGACAAATTAACTATTTGAAATGCAAGAAAAAGAAAGAAAACATAGTTATGCAATACATCTGTACTTAAGGTAAATAAAACATTCATTTGTTTACTGCTTTACACAGTCAATAGCCAGGTTGATTGTCAGGTTGTAAAAAATATCATGCCATGTAGGGAAGACATAACATAAAATTCCCCCTGTCTATTGACTTTGTATGTAGGTCAACATGGGAGCTTGTCTTACTGTAAGTGATGATTCAATGCATGAATCACAGCTGAGAGAATCATCTCTTCTCAGGAATGGACAGATAATGCTCTGCCCCTGTTTTAACGTATGACTTACAGTACACTACAAGGGGAAAGTAAAGAGGGTATTCCAAAAATAAGTATAAAGTATAAAAATAAGTTTTTTTCCTCCATTTTTTAAGATGGCCTTTGCAGTGTTTTCAACACACCAGAAGAAGGCAGTATTTCCTTGCTTACATAGTATACTATTATTTCACTGCAAAACACACCTCCCATGAATTAAGTTATATTTCAGTAATTAAATAATAGTCTGCAGTACTTGTTCAGATGTTTCATCTGCCAATTAGTTCAACAAGGAGACTCATTTTTTGTCACACCATTATCCATAATGACAAAATTTGCGTAGCAGTAGGTTTTTTTCCACACAAACTATTACAGTTTTGTGGTTAACATGACTGATATTAATTGCTATGTAGGGTTTATTGACAACAACTAAGTAACATAATGTGACAATAGCTGTGGGTGCATACTAACTATGGAGTAGATCCTGAAGGATCCAGTGTGAAAAGGAAACCCTGAGGCCCAGTGACAATACTAGTGTGAAAATGCAGTAAGATGCTTGGCATGGGAAACTGAGAGGAACGCTATCCCTGGTAAACTCTTCTAATTTCATTACTCTACATGTTTCCTCAGCTTAGAGCCAATCACATAGTTGGCTCTCTTCTAGCGGGGGTCACACATAACAGCCATTAAATTGTGACAGTGACCCAGACTGGCATACCTTAGCACATAATCTGATTATCAGATCAATAACGCAGCAACATTTGGTGCATAGCTGGGATGGCTTGCTTCTTCTCTGGTTACACATTGCTGGCATTCACCACTCGTTCCCACTTTATAGGTGACAAGGTGTGAATGTAAGCAGGAATTTAAATGGAAGGCTTTTTAAATAAGAGCCCACAGCATATCCTTGATCACATCTGGCTGTGCTACTGTCTCTAGAATTCACACAGCTACTAAAATATCAGCACACTTTTTGTATCAGTGTGTAAAATCAGAAATTGCTCTATCAGTAATGCCTAATATAGGCACAGTTCTTAAGCCTTCTCTGACCAGCTATGCTTACAGTGTTCTTTAAATTAGAAGTAGCTCATAATTTCATGCAGAGGTAAACATTTAGGAGATCTGACAATGTACCATAAAAATATTTATTGACATCACAATCTTCTTGGACACAAAAATGAGAAATGACACACAAAAAAACATCCCAAAATATTTAGAAATTCCACATTCAAAACATCTAAGAATGACAGAGAAATAAAGAAGTAAAATGGAACAACATCATCAAATTGAATGAACACAAATCTGCGAGTCTGTTCAGTGCAAACGTCTTGTTTAACTGAACCAATTTTTGATATGTTTTTGAGAAATGATTTTTATTCTCTGCAAAAGATTTCTTCATAGATGAGAAACTCCATCAACAACATGTGGCATGGTCATCTCCATTACCTCTGTCTTTAGAAAACACAATAAACTGAACCACAATAATTTCAGAACTGGCCTAACCAAACATTTTAGAAATGCACATGAACACCAATAAATAGAAACACTTTATTTCAGAGAGCAAAATTATATAATAACAAACAAAAAAAGGCATTGTGATGACAGTCACAAAGCATAAACTGCCATAATTGCTGCTCCTGTTTATCACTGCATGTTGCATTTGTGAAATGCAGATAAGTGGATGATGACAACCACTGTACCAACAAAGACCATGAGACAGAGATAACCAGGGACTTTGGAGGGAATCCCTGCTCTCCGCCATTTATCCCTCTGTCCCAATATTCATCCCTCTTTCTCTCTGTCTTCTGCAAAAGTCTGTTGTGATCCTGTCTTTCTCAGTCCAAACAGGTCACACTGTGGCTCACACCTTGCCAAGGTCTCTGCTGCAGCAGCAGAAGAGGGAGCGGAGGAGAGATGAGAAAGAGAGAATAACAACACCGATCATGAGCAGTGACACTCTCTCTGTCTCTCTCCCTCTTCCTCTCTCTCTCCCTCTCTCTGCTTTATCTCCATGGTGCACACACGTCGACCTGGAGCAAGGCTGTATACTGGCAGGGGAGGCCAGGAGCAGAGAGAAGGGGGTGGATAGATGGGGATGCAGTATGTGTGTGAGTGTGTGTGTATGTGTTGGGAAGGGGGTGGGATAAAGGGACACGCTGCTTCAATAGCAGAGAAGGTCCAAGGACTAATTGGATCTGGTAATGGCTGGTCAATGTGACTGAAGGGCTCGTTAGAACCAGTACAGCTCCTTGCCTTTCTTGTGCTGCTGGAGCCCTGAGAAAAAAGGACAAAGAAACAATGAGAAGGACTATGGTGAACAACAGAACACAGGTTGTCATGGAGCCTACTTTTGCCAAACATCCTGTTTAAGAGGGCGAAAAAGAGAGCTTCTGTGATGATTATGATGTATTTTGTATTATATGCGTGTGTGTGAGAGTGGGTGTCTGCACACATGGGAGTGTCTGCATATGCATCAGTCTAGTCTGTCACAACAGTTAAAAGTTGATGCAGACGTGTGTGTCTTTGTGTGAATGGTTGTTTAATGGGTTTTGTTTCCTTCTATATCTAATTAAATAATTTTAATACTCACATTCAGAGTGCCTGAGGTAAATTGTACTAGCAATTAATAAAGACAAAAAGCTCAATCTATACACTGCAGGATTTCAAGCTGTTGTTACAGTCAACACGTACGAGTACAGTATAGAAAAAAAATACATTTGTCCCTCATGTTTTTTAGCCATAAATAATCTGACCTTTCCATTTGCATTTGTCTACACTGAGTGTACTTTTTATATTCTGATTTGATTACACACTGCTTATAAACTGTAAATAAAGGAGCACTTGTACCATGAGACCCTATTTGCAAAAGCTTACAATGGTTTAGTGGATACCTGCATCCATGTTGAGTGCCAGTGTCTGGCTGACGTCTCCTGCAGGAAGCAGGCTGGGCCAGGAGGCAGTGGGTTCCAGCTTGCTCACTTCATAGTGGCTTGGCAAGGTAGGGAGATGAGGTGGCCTCACCGTGGGCATCAGCAGGGGTCCGTAGTGAGGCTCCAAAGCTGAGGGAGAATACAGTTCATGGAGAGGCCTAGGAGGCCCATAAGCCTGGGCCTGGGGGTAGCCCCAGCTCTCTGGAGGGTGAGCATGGGAGTGAGGATGAGCGTGTGGGTGAGGATGAGCGTGTGGATGAGGCAGGCCTGGGTGTAGCCCTGATGCATATGGGTCCATGGAATAGGAAGGTGCTCCTGTCTCACAGTGGGAGCGGCTTTGAGGCGAGGAGTAGTTACTGTCCCAAAAGGATGGAGGGAAACTCCGTCGGCTGCTAGGTGATGGCGTTTCTAATGGGGGAGGGAGGAGGGTAAACAATGATCAAATTTAGGCCAAGTCATGAACTGTTGCACAACTGTTGCAGTGAATCATTTGATTTATATAGACAAACTGAAAGGCTGGAGCTGTGCAAGACGAGCAACCTGTGCTAAAATGTAGATGTCACTCACATGACTGCTACACCCTCTGGCCCAGATATCTTCCCCATTGGGTCATGCTGTCACACAGCCCCAGCCCCAACAAGACACAGAAATAAACACAACAACGTTCTAGCAGTGAGGGAGAGAGTGACCGACAGAAAGGTAGAAAGAGGCGTCCCTATATACCTAGAATTCTATATAAGGCAGACGCTCTGACCTGGAGGCAGTCCAAGGCTCACAGAGCCTTAAATCACTTACTGTGGTGACATCTCTCACTCTCATGTCAGCCCAGCACTTCTGAAAGTCTCACAACATAGTCATGCACACACACACACACACACACACACTGAGACACACAACTCTGGCCCTGTGCTAGCACCCGCCGCCGCCACCGCCCCTCTCTTCTGTCTCCTGCACCCCCACCTGTTGTTTTCACTGCCCCACTCCCCCCTCCTCGCCCTTGACAGAATGTCAGGGAGCTATTATATGATTTTAGAAGTATACTTTTATATTTAGCTATTCCTCTGAAAAATGACACCATGCGACACCCTGAGAGCTTGTGTTTCCCTCTGCCCCTATCACACAGACTGCAGCATATATAAATCTGACCAACAGGCAGGCAACTGACTGAGCAACCATTGTGGGGCAAGAGCTGGAGCGAGTGTCAGAATGGCAGCCACAGAGACGTTTGAAGGGGATATGCCGGCGAGGCTGTGCGCTTACGACCATGTATAAACATAGCATCTGTTGTGAGGCAGAAAGTGCGTGTTAGTGCTGAAATGAAGACGTCCGACTGAACTAGGAGAGACACTAACAGCGACAGCACAGAGAGGGAGAGAGCAGAGGCTATAGGCCCTACATGGATATCCAAGGGATGTCCGCAAGCTGCTGGGAGACGGACATCTGAAGTGTCTTCAGACGATTTGCACATGACTGCATTTTTGACTTTGCATTTTGGTGCAATAAAAATGAAAGCTAGAACAAAACTAAGGACTCATTTAAGTTCCTTTTGATAGCCTACAACCCCTGACTTTCATGACCTCTGACCCCTTTGCCCTGACCTCTCCAGAGGACAACAGCTACAACAAGCAGGCCTTCTGTCCTGTCACCTGTCTGACACTCTGCTGTGCTCTGCAGAACTGTCAGCTCACCCAGTGTGGTCTCAAACGCAGGCGCAAGATGCCACACAGACAACTGTGGCAACTTCCCATAAATAAATTGAAGTTCAAACTCCAGGAATGTAGTTGAGTTAAAAACCCATCTAAACTCAGTTTAGTTTAGTTTCAGGTTTGTGCAAGTCTGTGGCTAGATTTGTTGTAAACATGGGAGTAAGTCATCTTAACATTCACAATGACAGTAATTTGTAGTTTTACAAAAAAAAAGAAATAATTAATGATTTTGTGAAATACACAAATGGCTGTTTCACTTTGATCAAAGGATTTTCTCAAATTTGTGTTTATCATTACATCACTCCATGGAGTGTAGCCAGTCCTGTTTTGTTAAATCTCTCAATTAGGATTAATGGACACGGTACTATACTGTAATTATGGACACGAATAGCACTTTCATTGTCACTGTCAGTTTGCATTACTCAAACAAAGACAGGTGTGAGGCTTTACTAATGGACAGTGTGGTATACCTGTGCCCTGTTGGTCTGGCGGCCTCCGTTTGCCCTCTCCATCCATGTAGGAGCTGAGGGCCCTGGAGAAGTGTTCATCCACCACACTGCTGATGTCTCCTTGGTAGTAGGTGAAGAGGACACAGCGAGAAGTCAGGTACTCTGCCTCAGGGGCCTCCTGCTTGTCCTTGGGGCCCTCTTCTGGCCTTGAAGCTGCTGGCGTGTAGGAGGAAGATGAAGAGCTTGATGAGGACGAGGAGGAAGTTGATCCTCCGTTGCCTGGGCCCCCAGACATCCCCTCGGGACCCCTGGGAGTGTCCATAAAATCCCGGCAGTGAGGAGAAGTGCTACTCAGACCTGTGGGAGTCTGTTGTGGGGGTGGTGGTGGTGGGGAGGGGGGAGGCAGGAGGGGGGAGGAGAAGGGAGAGGGTTAGGACAGGTGTTGCAGAGGACACTTCTGGAGCTGTCTGTGAGACATTTTGACATAATGTTTTTCTTTGTGTGTGGCATCACTGGCATGTGTGCGTGTTTGTGTGTGCGCGTGCATGCGTTAAGATGGGAGTTGGGAGCGATTGATCAACTACTTCTGTGTTACTTCTGTGTAAGACGCACAAACTGCATCACTGCATGGAAAGGTATTCCTGAATGACAAACAAATACGTCCATTACAATCGTTTGAACACTTCACAGTTTTTTTTTTTTTTTTTGTTTGTTTGTTTTTTTGCAGCAGGTTCTTCTGCTTTTACGCATAAACTAGCCAAACAGTTGTTCCTCACCCCGGCGACCCCTATCGCCCCGCTAACACTGAAGCAATATCATTTGCAACATTTGAATATTAAACACTTCCTACCTGTAAGCTGTTGATAAAAGCAGGAGCAGTCGGTGCGTACGGTGCGTAATGTCCATAGGCTGGGTACATAACATCCAAACAGCTCATGGTAAATGAGCGGTGTCTTCACTGTTCTGTGGAAACCGACCTTGCTGAGAGAGAAAGCGGCAACATTCCGTTTCTTTTTGTCTCTCTTTCCTTCTTTCTTTCCCCCCCTTGTGATCGCCGATCAGTGAGAAAAAGCCCGTGCCAGACTCGACATAGTCGCCACAGAAAGAGCGCACCTCTCCGCTCCGTGTGTGCGCCACAGCAGCTGCGCCAGCAAAATGTGGTGAGGTTTATGGAGCAAGCATGAGGGTGTCCTGTCCTGTACATCTCTGTGTCAACCCCTCCCACCTTTACCAGCCCTCCACTCCCTCCCTACATCACCACCACCAACACTCCCACTACCACCACCACACAATTCACATCTAGAGATTGCTGATCACACACAAGCAAACTGATCATTGCCTTTCATATTTAAAATCAATTGGCTGACAGTTATGTGTATGTCAAAAGTAGACTAAAATATATATATAAATATAAAGCAGACTAAATGTGTTCTCTTAAACCTGGGGACAACCTGTGACTAATATGGGTTAAATAAATACAGAAATAAATAAGGGTTAGTTACCCAAATAGATTCGGATGAAGTCACTGAGCTTTATAATTATCCACACGACAATGACACATGTGATTCGATGACTTTTTATTTCTTTCCATGTCCTGTGGTTACTTGAAAACTTTGAGTTCAGTCCAAGCTGAAAGAGTATCCATGGTCTTAAAACAGCCATTGGTTGCCAAGTAAACCTTCAAGTCATCTGAAGTATTTAGTGTGTTCCCATAATGACACATAGGTGTCAACTATAGGTTGCATACACTGGTCATACCAACATAGAGGAGAAAGGGACTCTGCACAAATCTATGACAAATTATCACCTATCAGCAGTGCAAACAAAAAGATATTTTCACGCACACACACACACACACACAAACATACCCAATGACAATAGCAAATACCACAAGAGCTCAAAATTCATTGTGCATCCGTGTACAAAAAGACAAAAACATTCTGAAAACATTAGACAAGTTAGCCACATTCATCACAAAATGTCTACTTCAGTTCTCTAAGGATTTACAGGTGCCTGGTGTTTGGGCATGCCAGTCTTTTTGACAGGCACTTCAGAATGCCTGGGAGAAAAGTGTGGAAAATTTGCAGAATTCCATGGACCAGTGTCAGATGAGGTGGAATGTCTCTGATGTATGCTAGTGGACAAGCTCCTTGGGAAGTTACATCGTCCCTGTGCTGCGTTCTCTAGATGGAGAACATGACCAACCAACGTCTCGCTATGCATATATCACACATAGTAAGAATAACTAGTGTCCGGTTATTGGCATACTAATGAATCGAACATGCTCTTAAAGGAGTTGAATTGTGTTTGTGCAGTGTGTTTGTCTTCTTTAGTCTTGCATCACTGATTATATATCTTAACAGTGCAATGTAATATTGTATTTTGTACAGTATTATATTGCATATAGCCTCAAAAGAGCATCAATAGAGTGAGTTTCTAAAAAAATTACTGTAAAAGTTTTTTTGTGTTTGTTTATTTTTAACATGTAAATCTACTTTTTAAACAAAGCAGTCTTAACATTACTGGGGCACAAATCTTACTGCACTTCACTGCCGCCGCTGCATGGTGTGCAATATGCACTACTAGATCCATATACATGCAGGGTATTGCAGGACAGCACTGGAGTCGGGGAGAAAGAGAGTGATGCAATTCTGGAAAGCTCACTATTACACCAGCGTGATCAACAGCTGCAGCTGACGGAAGGGTAGAGAGGCCACTATTAGTATTAATGGCCATGACTAAATTCTCTCCCTCTCTCCCTCCCACTTGTCTTCCCTAGTGATACACACACACCTTTTCTCTATTTAATCACCCTGTGTTCCCTTGAACAGCCAGCCCCTACTGTCATTTGTGTGTGTATGTACTAGTAAGTGTGTGTGCACACATAACATGCTGCAGCACTTGTCATCAAGTGACCAAACTAGGAAGAGGGCAAGAGAGACAACCAGCTTGCAGACACATGTCAGCGATCCCAAAGTCAAAAACTCAGTTGGTAGAGTTGTGTTTGTCAGTGATACTGAACTGTGCATGCTAAAATCTTTGCATGTAAAGAACAGTATGTGCAAGAGTGTACAGTTGCTCTTGTGTATGTCAGTGTGCAAATGGAGGTGTATGTGTGTCTACATTTACGTGTATATGCTGAAAATAAACACAGATTACATCACTCCCTGTGACCCCTCAGTACATTGAGGCCCTGCCCCTTATGAAAGAGGTCTGACCGGATAAAGTCTCTCATTGGCTGAGATGTTGCAGGGCCAGTTGAGGTAGTAATGGGAACCTAGTTTTATTTAGACCACTATTCACATTGCAACACCACCATTAATAGTTTATACTCTATGGTAGAAATACCTGACTACGTTAAAGAAACAACTGCACACATGTACATTTATCAATCCATTAGTTGATCATTACAATAAAGTTTATCATAATGTAAGAAGTAGTCAAAGAATCAAATATGTAAATGCAAGCAGTGTAATCACTGCTTATGGTGGCTGTCTGTAAAGTGAGATATGAACCTGAAACCATATAGGCTACCTCCTGAAACAACAAGGCCTTTATTAAAGTCTCAGTCTGGCTTGGTCCCAAGAAGGTTGGACCTCAGGATTCCACTGTTGTTTATATGTGTGTGTGTGTGTGTGTGTGTGTGTGTGTGTGTGTGTGTGTGTGTGGGAGAGAGTGTGCATGGGCATGTGCATGCACATGTGTGTGTGTGCATGCGCATGTGTGTGCGCATGAGCGTGCATGAACGTGCATATGTGCAAGACAGAGATGTACAGCTGCCCCATTGTCCAATTCCACACAAACTCATCTCAGCTGTTCAAAATCATCACAAGTGTCATCGGAAACACACACACACTTGCACACAGAGAGAGAGAGAACCACATATGGACAGGTCTAGCTCATTCATCCTTCTACACAAATGTTGGTGATAAATCCTCTGTGATAGAATGTGCAACTGTGCCGCTATTTTCTTCCTAAAACAACTCCCTTATTGTCCACACAGACCACCAGGATCCCTGGAATCTGCAGACTCAAGTCTAGAAGTCAGTTAAAAATAAATAAAGACTTCATACTTACAGCTCATTAATTAGAAAAAGTAGATTTTGCATTACTGCCAACCATTTTCTTCAGTGTTCCTAGTTCCATTAATACATTTACCATAGCATTAACCTTATGGGAAGTCATTAGTTATAGTTAGTTAGTTAGTTCGTGGCAGCACAGTCAGAAAACAGCAGCAGCATGAAACCTGATTGAGATCACAGAAACCTTTTTCTTTTTTACTTTAATAGTTTCAATGTTGCTGAAAACACTGATTTTACAACAGAGCAATGTAGCTATACAGTGCCTCGCATAAGTATTCACTCACTTTAGTGTTTTTCCTGTATTGTTGAATTACAACCTGTAATTAAAATTTATATTTATTTAGATCTTATGTAATGGACTTGACAAAATACGCCAAATTGTTGAAATATAATGAAAATATATTTTGTTGGAGAAAAGTTGCAAGTGCATGTTTTCACCCCCTTTGCTATGAAACCAAATAAGTAAATAAGATCTAGCCCAGCCAATTAACTTTAGACATCACGTAATAAGTTGATTAAGTTTGTCAAACAGCATGTGGTAGATTCCTCAAACGCATGGTCAGATGACAATAAAATTAAAATTTTCTGGTCATAATGGGAAACACAATGTGAGGTGAAAATCCAACACTTCCCATCATCAAACCGTTCAAACAGTAAAACATAGTGGTGGCAGCATCATGCTGTTGAGATGTTCATTGATTCATTGCAGGATTGAAGGACTGATGAAGGTACCGAATACAGGGCAAAGCTTTAAATTTTTGACAGGGATACAGGTTCACCAGTGACCCAAAACATACTGCTTAAGCTACGGTGAAGTTTTTACTTATGCTAATGCACACTAAAAATCTTTTTTTAGAATTGTAAGCAAAGGGTATATATTTTTTGTGGTAGAAATTATTATCTAGAATAAAACACGGTGATAAATGTTGTCTCTTCCTGGTCTTAAATTATATGTTACAGTTCATTTAATGCAGCAATTTTTCTTTCATCAAGTATTTCTTGAAATATGTTTCTTGAAATAAATGAATCATCTGCAAAATGCCACATCATATTAAAATTATGAAATGTGGTCAAAGTATTAAAATTTTTTATCATATCATTATTGCCCTGTCCTAACTGATTGTTTTATGACATATATAATGACTGATTTGCTCTGAGCATTGACTGACTCTGCTATGGAACACTTTTCTCAAGTAAGCTTCATGTCTATGCAATCTTCATTACAACTTTAAATACAGTAAACACACTGGTTTGGTCCTGCTATGACTGCGCTCTGGTGGTTCCTGTGTGGCAGGTTTAGGCGATGTAACTTGTCTGGGCATATTTTAACAAAATGAAGCTGCTGAACCGTATGTATAATTAATAGAAGGATGTAATCTGCACACTTCAAATCATACACACACAAACACAGAGAGCTTTGACAAAGGTAAATACATTCTGTTTATTAAAGGCTAACCCTCTGAAAGGGACAGAATGTAAATTAACAGCATCCTTGGAGAGGCTGACAAGTGCTACATTCCTAACATCCTATTACCGAGCGTACCCTGCCGCCACACTGCCGCTGGGTCACTTGAGTTATGCACACACAATCACAAATTCACACACTCATATACAAATGCACAGATATAAAGCCAAAGGAACAAATACAAACACACGAAAGGTGCACACAGAAACACCTATCTGGCTATGTGGGATTGTCACCTTCCTGCCTGGCATTCTTGCCTCAGTGTGCCAGAGAGAGCTGCAGTTAGAAGGGCACTATGGGTGGCAGCAGATGGAGGGAAAGGGATGTGGAGGGTGGACGGAGGGCAGAATCACAAATTTGGCATGTCACATGGTCAAACAGGGAAGATTTACGACTGATCAGGTTCCACATCGGCAGCATGGTGTTGTGGCTTCAGAATGCCAGGTATGGGGGTGAGATCAGGCTCCGGCTTTAGTTTGTACACCCTTTCTGGCAACTGCAGCCAGAGTGACTGGTAGAAGATGGCAGTGTTATTGGTGGTTGAGGTGGGGAACATGATCAGTCATTGTCTGGTCTTTTATATCTTCCCCACTGTGTAGATTTACATACCCCCTAAGATTCAGGTGTAACAAAATGGGTGGGAATGTGAAGCTGATATACATGTGGAGTTAAAACTAGAAGATGAAATGCAATGTGAAATTAGTTTAACCAATAAAAGAGGAATGCAGATGGGCAAGGAGAATCATGAGGCTGTTTATACAGATTCTCTTTTATTTGTCTCATTTTATTTCTCCCCCTCCAGTCAGGAGCTATGATTTACTCACCGGTGACATCATGGAGACCACAGCTATTTTTATTGGATGGTAAACGGCCAGCTCTTCTCCATGCTATGCCACCTGTCCAATCCACACCAGTCAACAAGCCCCTGGGAAAAAAAAAGTCAAGCACCCAAAAATGATTGAGAGTTGAAAGGCGGAATATGATACAGGCATGCCATGCTACTGTCCTAGGCATGTTTCACAAGTCAAATGTCTTGTCACTGCTACCGGTTTGCTTTCTCTATTTATCTGTGTAATTCATTACAGCCAACTGTGTATCCTATAAGCAGTCACCTAAGAGGGAGGCGACATTGTTTCTTTCCATAGCTCTTTGACCATCACTCAGCATACCTTTTTTTATTTTGCATGTGTATTGAAAATAAAACACCTCTGTGTTGAGGAAGCCTTGCAATCTCTGCCACATTCTGGTCCCTAGCGCCCCCCCCCCCCCCCAACTCTTCCTTGCAGGGTTTTGGTGTGTGTGTGACTCCAAGGGTGGGGTTATTCCTGGCCCTGTGTCGTGTGCTCTAAGGTGCAATTTAGTTACATGCTGTCTGTTGAGCCCTTAGCCCTGAAAAATGATAAGTACAGTAGCCTGGGGATGGGGGGGTCCACCACATTGCTCTGTATATCGACTCTTACCAATAAACCCGTACTTTAGGTAAATAATAACTGTAGATACTAACACAAATGTTAGATAATTAAAGAATGCATTGAAATATATGAAAATTTTGATGGTTGATGGATGGCAAAGTCCTCAAATAAAATAGAAGCTATCAAAATGTTCTTGTGAATTGAGGTCTGCCTACAAAACCACACAAAGATCTTGAGATCAAAAGTGAATGAAAGTCAGAGAGCAAATGTATTCTATTTTGATGTTTGTAAGGGTTTTTCTAATCAATGTCCAAATCAATAGAGCTGTGAGACACCAACAAGAGTCCTTCACAAATGAATAGCCTCTGAACCAAAATGTAACACCCATGAAAGGCTCTGCTGAAAAAGTGTCTTTCATGTGTATGAGTGAGCAAAATATCTTTTGATTCATTCACTGGAAAAGAAAAAAAGGACTCGTCCTCAATGGCGACGGGTAATAATTGCACACCACTCAGAAGCATCAGTGCTCTTGACACCACTGCCTGACTTACATCGCAAACTCAGGACAGGGACTGGGAGTCCACCTTGTGGCAGCGGCAGGAAGTTGCAAATAGTGCTTTTATTTCAGTGTATTCCTGTAGGATGTGCTGCATTGTTCTATGAAACAACGCTAGTGGGGGACAAAGGTTAGAAAAGGAAACATACTAATAAAACCCAAATTCCCCAAAACACATTATTAATCATTTTTATACACATTTTTATCTTATACCTGGCTGTTTGGCTGATGATCGAATGATAGGTATTAATTTAGACTCTCATTAAGCCCATTTAGTGAAATGCTGTACTGCAGCACAATTCTGAGGTACTATTTTTTACTACTTTTCACTTCTACTCTGCAAATTTTCAAATGTAAATTTATTAATTAGATAACTTAAGCAATTAGTTACTTTAGAGCTAAAGTGTATTAATACATAAATCATGATGTATATAGATTAAGATAAGACTTTATTAATCAGTGATGGGTAATTTACTTTACCAGGCAGTAAATAAATCAAATCACCCCTGTCTCTACCAGCTGCAACAGTAAAGTGATGTACACATTAATGCAAAAAAATATATACAGATGCATCTCACCAAATCAAAATATCGTGGAAAATAATTTAATTCAAATTGTGAAATTCTATTCTATAATCTTGCACGTAGAGTGAAATATTTCAAGTCGTATTATGTTTTAATTTCGATTATTACAGCTAATGAAAATCAAAAATTCAGTATCTCAAAATATCTGAATATTTCATCTCGAATTTAGTTAAATTACCATTCATACACTGTAAAAACTGGATAGACTGTAGATCATCGCTGTAATCGAAGCACATCCATGGAAAGTTGGTGCACAAAGGTTGACCGCAGCCCTGAGGAGATTCCCAGGCTGAGCCCGACTGAAGAGCTTCACAGGGAGAGGACTGGAGCCGGAGCCACCACGCACAGACGAGCTCAGGAAATGGAGCCACTCCTGAGCCAGAGACAATGGCAGGAGCGTCTTCCCCGCGCTGGGGAAAAAGAAGTGATCAAGGTCCCAGAGTCTGGAGGAAGAGTGGAGAGGCTCAGGATCCAAACTGCTTGAAGCCTGTGTTTTATCAAGTCCAAGGTGAACGCAGCCATCGACCAGGAGGTTTTAGAGGACTTCACGCTTCATAAAGCTTTTCCAGCAGGACTTAGCACCTGCCACCAGTGACAAAACTTCACCTGAACCCCATAGAGAATCTTTGGATAGTGTCAAGAAGAAAATGAGAAACACCCCAGCCAACAATTCATATAGTCCGCATAATGAGCACTTTTGGTAAATTAAATATAATCTGATACTCATACTCATCTACTTTTAGTTATATATACATTTTAATTCCTAATTCTAGACTATTCTTCTACCACTTGTAGCCAGTTAAGAACAAAGCTGGTCACAATCACACGCTTGACTGATTGTGAACAGTATTATCTTAGTATCTAAATTAAAATTGAGTAGAATCATCCTGTTCATTTCAAAGCAAACATCAATGTAGAGACTCTTCAGTTTGGGCCCTTCAAAGTGAAGTGATGTCCCCTGTAATCCCAGAGACACAAGGTGGTGCTTTTCTTATTGAAATTCTTAATAGTGATATGTGAAGTAAACAAGCAACACAACACATTTTAAATGGGATATATATATATATATATATATATATATATACGGTCTGTTTTTGTAGCACATGATTTCGTTTTAATCCTACAAATTTTTGTTGTGACCCTGGGATCAAACCTCTGGGTTGAAAGCCATAAAATTTTAACAAAAGCCCACGAGGTTATTTGATATTATGCTCAGCTCCCATTGGGGTTCATTTAAATACACAGGAACGTGTCTTTTTATGTTGGAACCTACCCATCAAATTTTTTCATATTGTAAATTGACTTGTGTTCAATCTTCTGAACTATATAATTTAAACTGACCTGCTTTCTCAAATAAAACCCATTTGTAACGAGATATCCTTTAGAAATAACGAAGTAGCAATTCATTGTGAGTTGTTTTTTTGTTTGTTTGTTTTGTTTGGTTTTTTGTTTGTTTGTTTTTTAAAGCTATTTCACAGGGAATTCGTTCATTTGCCCTACAATTGTTACACCGTTTATAAATTTTGTTTGCTTTGTAGTCGCTTTTATTACCGTATTGGGTGGGAATGGCTGACGCCTGGCTCCTCCGCGCCACTGGGGGGCGCGTGTCCGCTGTAAATAAATGCAATCGTGGGTTGACGAGGCCGCCCAGCCATGTTGAGGAGTCTGTCAAGCAAACTGCAGCCCGCCATTGTGTAGAAACCAGGCTCTGTAGAGAGATAGGGGCGCTTGGCTGAAACTCTTCAATAGCTAGACAAATTCTACACCCTGCCGCTTTTATTTAGGAGTAAATACAGTTACACAGGCGCCGGGGGGGAAAGACATGTCAGCCAGCAGCCTTCTTGAACAGGTAAAGAGAGGTATTTTCTGAACATTTACGAGGGCCAAATTTCTCAGCATCGCGACGGCTAGCGAGGATAGCTTAGCTCAGAGGCAGCGGCTGTGGCTCAGTAGTGCAGTAGGCCTGACCACCTGCTAAAGGAACTGACTGCTGAAAATATATCTCTTCATCTATTTTTTCCCCTTCCTCTCTTCTCATAAATCAAACCTTCATGAATCACCTGGACCCAATCCAGAGACCGAAAGGCCAAGCTAATAAAGGTAAGACCAAATCCTGTCTTACATTATTGACTCAGGTTCAAGTGAATGCGGATCTTTTTACGTGCGGTGCGCTTTGAAAATCTTGCGTGCGCTGATGGGATAGCCTGTCTCCTAGCGTCTTGGCAAACGGGCCTGTCTCTGTAAGTTGTAATTCTGCACTCAATTTGGCACTTCATCAAAACACGCACAAATCGACATGGTTTTTCATAAATGTTCCCGGCCCTTGACTCATCATTCGTGAGCTCCCTTTACTTCCCTGAAATGACACTTGTAAGGTTCCCACAGTTAGCATTAGCTCTCCCGACTAGCTAACAACGTTAAATGGCAACATGACACACATCAGCATCATTTTCCTGGTTGTACTGGCGACCGTTTGTGAAACACTGACAGGTGCCAGAACACACTCTTATGACGGAGACTTTCTCGGTATTAAGTCGGTGTTAAACGTTTTTCCAGTGTTAAGCCACAGGTGCCATCCAAGCACGCTGGCCACTCGGCTAACGTTAGCCAGGTCCGTCATGTTGAAAGGACTGTTGGCGCTCGTTAACATGGAGACGCTGCGCACTGCACGCAGCTAACCACATAGCCAACGGGCTAACGTTAGCTAGCTGCTAAGTCAACCCAAAATGACACGTCTTCCGACATGCTTTTCCTGTGTCCAAATGGGCCTCATGCTTTCCCGTCATCGTGCCGTCCAGGGTGTACTGTTGGATAACACGAATTTACAAACCAGTGTGTATTTTAATCCAACTGTTTCAAGCCCTGAAATGCTTTCCGAGAGTCCCATGTCATCTAACAATGTACCCACAGTTATAACAAGGAGCACTTCTAAACTTATGAAAACAAACCAGGGGCCACTGTTGCTTTATCGTTTAACAGACATTGAATCTGCTCTGGAAGTATTGCTAATAGTGTAACCTATCCTACATTTTAATCAGACTGTTGAGGCAATCCTAATGTCTTTTCTTTACCAGCCAGGTGCAATTAACTGCTGGTCCAGTGTTTCTCAATCATTGTGCAAGTTGCACAGCAATTGCTGTGTAATCTGAAGCATATTAAGTAGCTATAATATGTGATGTCAATTTTAGTGGCTTTCCCTATGAGACACTCAAATTATTGCTGGGAGTGGTTTTGTTATGCAACAAGTGGTTATGATGATAATGTGAAATGACTACTTAATGTGATGTATCTCAACTACATCTCTGGAGTCACAAAGTGGTGCGTTTCGTTAACGTCAGTGTTACTTTATTTCCAGTGCAAAACGGAGCTGTGACCCAAAAGGATACTTTGAATGACGATGAGTTTGAGCCTTACCTGAATACTCAGGCAAGACAGGTAAGCTTTCATTGACATGTTTTCCCACAAATGCTGCTTTTCAGTTTAATCACTTTTCTCATTGGTGACTGAAGGGACCCTCAAGTTAAATTTTGGTTTAAGATTAAGTTTTATTTTATGTCTGACCAATAAATGTGATTGTTTATACTGGATTACAATAGTTGCCTGTGAAGAGTATGATGATTGTAGTCTTTTATCATTGTAAGCAAATCTTGATTGATTCATAAGGGCACAATGAATGAATTTTTGGATATTGTATTTGAGACGATGGGATTATCCAGGCTTCATGTAAACTGAATATGTTGTACATGTAGTACTATTTGAACATCCCTGCCTTAAAATTAATGTATGAAGAAGCACCAATTATACTAAATTCACTTCAATTAATTTGGTGACTGGTTTCAGAACTTTGGGAAAGTTAAAATTTTATTACTGTTGATTAATATAGACACTTGTAAACTAACTTTTTTAATGGCCTTGAGGTCAAGATGTGTGTGCACATCATTGCTATTTAAATGAATAAGGAAAAAAGTCCATAAGCATTCTAGTTGCATTTCTTATTCAGTGGCCTTGGATTTTATTTCTCTTTATAGTGTGGTAGCAGGAGTTTCCCTTCTGTAGTAACAGACACTGTCTGTTAAGTGGTATGTAGAGGAAAAGAATGGAGCCTGTATTTTCCTCCACTCAAAAGATTGCACCATCTTTTTTGTCAAAGACTATAAATAAACTAAAAGTAAAACAGATCAGAGATGTACATCTACTGAGAGGAGGAGGGATCATTGTTGTTATTGTTATACATGCTTCATTGTGTGGTGAATCGCTGGTTTTATAATAATTAAATAACTTTGCTCATCTTTTATCTTGGTCTGACTTTTTGGATCTACAAGAACAAGGTATACATCTATCAAACAGAAACTTATGTTAACAATTAATGTCATTGGCAGTGTTTGATGTTGCAAGGCAATGTTTGTTCTTTTTGACATGACTTATTTATCATCACTAATACCAAGTCTTTTTCTATTTAGAGCAATGCCTATACGGCTATGTCGGACTCGTACATGCCCAGCTACTACAGCCCCTCCATAGGATTTTCCTACTCTCTCAATGAGGCAGCATGGTCCACAGGTGGGGACCCTCCTATGCCTTACCTGGCCTCCTATGGACAGCTGAGCAATGGGGAGCCCCACTACCTCCCGGACGCTATGTTTGGCCAGCCTGGCCCCCTGGGGAGCAATCCTTTCCTGGGCCAGCACGGCTTCAACTTCTTCCCCAGTGGTATCGACTTCTCGGCTTGGGGCAATAGCAGCTCTCAGGGACAGTCGGGGACACCACAGAGCTCTGGCTACAGCAGCAGCTATGCCTATGCTCCCAGCTCCCTTGGTGGTGCAATGATTGATGGACAGTCCCCCTTTGCACCTGCTGCCAATGAGCCACTGAACAAGGCACCTGGTATGAACAGTCTTGACCAAGGCATGGCAGGGCTTAAGATCAGCGGTGCTGCTCCCGGTGGTAATGGGGACATGGCTCCTAAGGTGGTTGGCTCTGGCTTGCCTGGTGGGGGTCCCCTTGGCCCTGTATCATCTGTAGGACCTCCCAGCATGCCTCCTGTCTCAATTGCCCCTGCCAAACCCGCCTCCTGGGCCGACATTGCCAGCAAGCCAGCCAAGCCTCAGCCCAAGCTGAAAACCAAGGGCGGCATGGCCGGTGCCAATTTGCCTCCTCCGCCCATTAAACACAACATGGACATCGGCACTTGGGACAACAAGGGTACCATGCCTAAAGCTGCCACCCCTCAGCAGGTGCCCCCTATTCCCAGCAATGGGCAGCCACCCAATCAAGCTTCCCCGCAGCCTGGAGCTACTGCTGCAGGGAACCCACAAATGCCCCTCAGCAATGGACAGCTGGTAACACCCGTTTCCCAGATGGGGCAGCATCAGCTTCCACCCAGCGGGCAGCCAGGTATGGCTCCGATGCCTCAGCTCTCCCAAGGTCCACCTCCTCCTCAAAGCCAACAGCAGCAACCTTCTCAGCCTACTCGTTGGGTCCCTCCAAGGAACCGGGCCAATGGATTTGGGGATACCAGTGTGAGTGGTACAGGCCAATCGCCTCCTACCTCCTCTGGTGTGGGTGTCGTTCCTGGGGTCCCATCTGAGCCTCACCCAGTCTTAGAAAAGTTGCGTATGGTAAACAATTATAACCCCAAGGACTTTGACTGGAATCCCAAGCAGGGCCGGGTGTTTATCATCAAAAGTTATTCCGAGGATGACATCCACCGCTCCATCAAGTACAACATCTGGTGCAGCACGGAGCATGGCAACAAGAGGCTCGATACGGCCTACCGTTCATTGGGTGGCAAAGGGCCACTTTATCTTCTGTTCAGTGTCAATGGGAGTGGTCACTTCTGTGGCGTAGCAGAGATGCGCTCACCCGTGGACTACAACACGTCTGCAGGCGTGTGGTCACAGGACAAGTGGAAGGGTCGTTTTGATGTGCGTTGGATCTTTGTTAAGGACGTTCCCAACAGTCAGCTGAGGCACATTCGACTGGAGAACAACGAAAACAAGCCAGTGACCAACTCTCGGGACACACAGGAGGTGCCACTGGACAAGGCCAGGCAGGTGCTAAAGATCATCGCTGGATATAAGCACACCACTTCAATCTTCGATGACTTTTCTCACTACGAGAAACGTCAGGAGGAGGAAGAGTGTGTGAAAAAGGTAATCTAGTTTGTGTTGAATAAAATAAGAGATGAGTGAAAACAGTGGTTGGCCTTAACTTAAGTTGTAAAAGGTGCAGTATATGAAGGCAGTGTGTATGTGCATGTACAACATTGCTTTTTGCAATATGGAGGGATAGAGGAACATCTTAAGGATTTACAGCTGGATTTAGGTCTTTGTCAGAACTTGATGTGATTGTACACAGTAGAATACTTTTTTTTTTTTTTTTTTTTTTAAATCTGGGGGATTTTTCTGTCTGTTCTCTTTGGCATGTAATACCCAGCTTTAAACTGCAATAACGCACAGAAGATTGACCACCAGAAACACTTTTACTTGATGATACTTAAATTACACTTTTGTTAAATATGGTAAAATGGCATGTATTGTTGTTAGGAACAGATACCACCAATATGACTATTACCCAATCAATGGCCCAACTTTCACTATGTGAAATGTTTTTTGTTTTTTTTTTTTTTTTCCTCAATCCTTAACACACTTTTTAGTATTGAGTGAAGTATTGGTCTGTTAAACTTATTTTGTTGAACTCAGCTTCTGCACGAGGAATATAAATTAGGAAGTGAAAATAATTGTTTGTATTTCTTATTTAATTTTTGAAAAAAGGTTTAATACTGAGTTCGACGACTTTGATGTCTTGCACAGCTGTATTACACATTTTGTAATCTTACCTTTTACAGAGGAACAAATTAAGGGGAATTTGCCTGCTTGTTATTAAATATAAAAGTTTTTTGTTCTGTGGATATAAACATTTTCTTCAAATGTGTTGGAATTTTAGTCCCATGCCAGGGACTGTTGTTTTTTTTTGTTTTTTTTAGTTGAATCTTCATATTTAGCCCACTCTGTATTAGGTCATATATTTAAAGTGTAGGAAAATGTAATGGCTTTTTAAAGCCATAGAATGTGCTGCCTAAAAGTTGTTTGGTACTGAAAAGTAAATATACAAGAGTGGTAGAGACAAGTAAGCTCATCTGTATCCTGCTTTAAAATGGTTTGTTACAGATTTTATGGTAACACTGGCTCTATCTCACACTGTACAACAAACAAGCAAAGCATCTATACAAAACAAATGTAAAAAAAAAAATCTAGCAGCAGTCATTAACATTTACACTTCATTTTTTTATATTGCAATTGTATGACTTGGTGTTCTTTTATTTTTTTACTCATTAAGTAAATACTGTGATTTATGCTAAGTGGCCATGTTGCTGACAACAGTAAAACTGAATGTTTGTTGCATAGTGAGGGATACAGTGGATGAGCTGTCGGTATATGAAACCCCAAAAATAGCATAATTGAATGTTAATTCAATTGTACTTGGCAGTTGTAGATTAATAATCGGTTGTGTAATGTCAGTTAGGTTATGAGAAATTTAGTTGTTCGTTAATGTAGTGTATGATCCCTGTAGCCAGACTATATTTTAGCTTTTGATTGTGGCTTGGTGTGGTTAATGCTACATTGTCAAAATCCTCTGCTGTTGCAAAGTGTGATTTAAGCATAGTGACTTTTTAAATGTGAAATTGTTTCAGTTGCGCTCAGTTTTCACTCCTCTGTGTGGCAGGTGGAGGTCCAAGGCAGTGAGCCATATCCCAGCAACCCAAGCAACAGGACTCATTACAGGCTTCAGGTAACTTGCTTCGTCTGTTGCTATATGCAGAATCCGTATGCATGTTGTGGTTTTTATTACTTGATGGAAACCGCTTGAAAGCTTCTCAGATAGTTCCAGTGATGAAAACTTGCATTTAAGTTGGTTGTTTGATGTCTTGAGTTGTTGAATGACCAAAAATGAAGCAAATAGAACCACTATCTGTATTTATCAACTTTTAGAAAGGGGTCCTACTGTATTGCCTTGAAGAATCATTTTATTTATGGTGGCTTTGCTTGTTTACATTGAACTAAACAAATTCTGCATATTGTGTGATTTGTGATCGCATGCCAGCAAACTGGAATCACACGTGACATTTCATACATGTGCAGTCCACGTGCATGCGAATAAATCAAATCAAAATGGAGACATCCATGCAAGAAGCAGACCTGTTTTATCTCCTGTATGTATTGTTTTAAAGATGAATAGTGAAGATAGAGGCCAACCTTAAGCTCATGCGCAGTTGTAGCGGTGCAGACAACAACCTGCTGGTTGCGCAAATTTCCTCACCATAATTTTTGTCGCATGCAATCTTGCAGACTTCTGGATGTGCAAAGTATAACACTAGCTTAACTCAACATCATGAGTGTCTGTTCCACGATGCTTGCCCTCATTTTTACACAGATGTCCCCCTATCCCAATTCCATGGTCATACCTCTTCTGCAGGACAACAAGGCATATTAAGTACAACTTTCCTGCTTAAAGCAGGCTGTATGAAAGGGGCTTATATCTGAGCTCTCCTTTACAGTTGGGTGAGCGTTAATAAAAGGCAAAGTATGAACTAGGTGTGGTTGTTAGTATCTAGATGATCTGTATTTTCAAAATGCAAATATTTTGTGTGTAATATGCTCTTTTTTTTTTTTTTTTTCTTTTGATTGTTTTTTAGGAGCGCCAAGGACGAGTCAAGTAACAGTCAGTGCTTTGGTCAAAAGACTGCAATGGCCCCCCCTAAAGCTCTGTCCACCCCATTACATCATTAAATCCAGATCTTTTAAGAAATTCTACTAGGGGTGAAGAATTAACCAAGGACAAAAAAACTAAATGAAGACTTTCTTGATTTCTTTTGACTTTAAAGACTTACTTCGAACTTGTAGTAAAAAGAAAAGGAAACGATTATTCATAGGACTACAACTTAATGCATAGCATCCTTAGGTGAAATCTTTTTTGCCCCACCCCATTCCACTACATATGCTTTTTCCCCTGTATGCTGCTTTTCCTTTTTCCTTTTTTAAATGAAAGGATCCTCTGTTTTTATGGTTCAAGAGAAAGTCTTTAATTCTCTCACAAACACACAAATCCAATAGAAATTTGTAGTGTTGGCTTATAATAGTGTCCCAAAGTCAAGAATGGGCAGTTTGTCTCATTTTCTTTGTTTAAACAAAAAAAAAAAAAAAAAAAAAAAAAAAAACCTCATGCCCTGTCTTCTAAGGATGCTCAACTCTTCAACCAGGACCCAGTGGAGTTTCCTCAGTGGATTTTCATGGTAGACGGGTGTCAGCTACGCTAACTCCAGAATCTGTTTCGTACATGCTTGCCATGTTTTTGGTTAAAGAGGACTGTAGATGTTCAGGATGGCCCTCTATTTTGTTTTTGCATGTGTGGGACTGACTGTGTGTGGGGATAGGGTCTGGGGGATCTGAAGAGGAAGAAGGGAATGGGGTCAAGAGTTTGGAAAGCAGAAGAAATGTTAAGTTGAGCCTTGCTTGGTGTATAATTTTATGGTCTAAAAAAAATGGGGCCCTCTGTTAACAGTCTTCGTTGGATTTATTTACATTCTTTTTCTTTATCTTGAACAAGTTAATTCATCTTTGCCATGGGCTGCTTTCTTTTTTTTTTTTTTCTCCTCCCCCCGTTTTCTAAAGACAGTGATGCGAGTGGCCTTGCCCCCACTCTTTCTATTAATCAGTTCAAAAGTAATAAATGTGGTATATTCAGCAGAACTGGTGTGCATTCCCCTTGTTTGACTGTAAAGCAGTTTTGTCATGCAGTAAGTCTGTGCGTTTTTTTTCTTTTTCCTGATGGGTTTATGAACGAATGTCTTTCTGCTAACCTTCATACTCAACCCGTCCACCCCTCACATCGACTGCCAGTCTTCTCCACTGTACCCTGCATTTCTTTCCTTTCTTCTTTCTGAACCTGCAACGTCCTCCACACTCCCACTTCCTGGTTCTGAATGCTCAGCCAACCATACATACTATAATATCACATGCAGCTTCCACCATTTTCAGAATGTCATTGTTGGTGAGTAAAAAAAACAACAAAAAAAAAACAAAAACAAAAAAAAACGCAAGATCCTCTTTCAGAACTACTGGCTTTTATTTGTGGCATAATAAAGATGCTCCACAAAGTCATGTGTGGGTTTTCCTCATTAGTTTTTTTTTGGGGGGGGTTTCTTATTTGTTTTTTATTTCCTGTTATGTGGGAGGCCTTGTGTTGTATTAGTTTCCTCAGCGAGCAGAACATCCCTACAGGTTTAGATTTACTAAAGGAGTAAGTTTGTTTGTTTTTTTTTTTTTGTTTGTTTTTTTTTTTTAATCGCGCTGTATTTCCTCTCCTTATTTCCTTTCTCTTCTGTGGTCGTGCATGTGCGCAGGGACCATAAGGTGTTTTATGTTGACCTTTTGGCTTAAGCCCAAAATTGGCAGGAAGAATATTAACGTCACGTGGTTGACGTTGCGAAAGCGTTGACGCTGTTACCTGCGTGTGTTCAAATGACGGAAATGATGTGCTATCCGCCATTTTCTCTCCTCGCCTTTGCAACCTTCGCACAGCGGCCACAAGAGGGCGACATGTCATTATTTACCGCTGCTCCCTCTCCATCCTCACCGGAGCACGGGCTTCAGTTGGGGTGACGGGTCTCGGCAGCGGGGATGGATGTATGGATATTTTTGTTCTCTCTGTTAATGTGGTGGGGTTTTTTTTAAAATGCTTCATCCAAACACATTGGAAACAGTCGAACGGAAAAAAAAAAAAATTCTGATGGCATGCGATATTCTTGAGATTTGATACGTGCTTGTGGCTTATAGCTCAAATGGGCTGCTAAAACACGAGCAATACATTTACTACACTTTACATTTAACTCAGCCATTAGACTAAAAACTAAACTGGTTTACCTTCCGCCAAAATTAACACCCCCCTTGACATTATTCCACAGGAACCTAGTCTAGAGAAAGATTTCTGTTAGGATATTGTTTTCAAACATAAAAAACCATAACGCGCACATGCCCCATAAATTATCTCAATCTACTTAAACAAAGAATTGAGGCTTGTAGCCACTGTGAATTGTGGCCTCTCTAATGTACCATTGTCACTTTTTTTAAAAATTATTTTTAATTCTCATTAATTGTGGATAGGCTGTTCAGATGAAGTACTGCCCCAAGAGGTGGTTCAGGAGTTCACATTATTTAAAAAGTCCGAATTGTGTCTGTCTCCCAGACTGGAGCCTACACAGTTAACCACAGCCCACATTAATGATAATAACGCACAGACAGAATCTAACAATAGAAGGTTTGTATTTTCTAAACTTAAACTCGTGACCAGGCCGCCGAGGCCGCCCCGTGTTCAAACTGGGAAGAGATCACTCAGCTTTTTGGGGACTGAACAGCAGGTTCTTAGGAAGAGACGATCTGTGTGCGCGTGAGATTGTGCGTTTGAGTGTCGGCTGTCTGGAGGGGAGGGCGGGGGGGTTAACGGCACGTGTCGTGTCTGCGTGGCGAACACGCCGCCTCGAGGGGATCTCCCGTGACCCTTATCCGCGCGTCTCCGGGGACGCCTTTTAGATCCTCCTGGGATGCAAATGAACGGCCATAAAAGAAGAGAGGCAGATACAGCCACCGAGACGATGGAGGAGAAGAAAGGGAAATGGGACCGTGGGGAGAGAGGGAGAGAAGGGGGGAGGGTGGGGTTAAAGGCGAGGAAGAAGAAGAGGGGAGGAGGTCAGCACTTACATCTCAGAGCGCATGAAGCCAAATGGATGGAGGAGATGGAGAAACAAAAATAAGTTTCTCACTCTTCTGTTGACTGTTTCGTTGTGTGTGTGTGTGTGTGTGTTTGTGTTGCCTGGACTTGCTTTTTTTGTTTTGTTTTTGTTTGGTTTTTTTTTTTTTGGTTTTTTTTATGAGCAGAATCTCGACGCTATTAACTAAATACATAAGGGACACCCAAATTATCCCCAGTCTCCATCATCTGACTTCACTTGACTGGGAAAAAAAACCTATATATAAAATCCCCAATAACAAATCACAGGATATCGTGTTTATACATGGACTCAATTAACCGATTATTAAGGCCTTTCCTTGCTTAGACTCAGTGACCCTGCATTATGTGGCCTATGGAAAAATAATTCACATATTGTCTGTTGTATTTTGTCTGATAAAACTATTGTCTAATCACAGAGCCTCGCAGTAAACGTGTTGTGTCTGTGGGTTCATATTGCACTGCAAGGTCATGGTTCTGCTTTATTTTCCCTCATTACCATGAGGCATCCATCTCTTTCTTCCATTAGTGACGCTTCACCATGTCGCCAACCCGACCTCTATTTACATGACTAAATTAGATTTCTTCTCTCTTTTCGTGCGTTTTGTTTTGAATCGAAAGGCCTGTCTATAATATTCAAAAGAAGAAAACTGCAGCCTAGTGAAACTAAAATGATGAATAAAAAAATATAGAGGAGAATAGATCTGGACTGCTTTATTTCATGGAAAAAAATAATTAAAAAAAAAATAAATTAAATTAAAAATGATATATATCACATTTAATAATTATTATTTATTTGATGCTTAAATAAGTTTGTTTTGATTTTTTTTATGAACACGAACCATGAAATGTCCCCTGTCAGTGGCCTGTAGTCTTACACCTGTCATTTCGCTTTATTTTGCATCATAACTGAAGGCAAAAAAAAAGTATATTCAGGCTATTCAGGAATAAGAATGTCATGGTGATGAATGTTTTTATCATGGGAGGGGATCTATATGTGGTCACCTGCTCTCCATCGCCAGGGGTCCTGCACTGTTGACATATTGAGTATTACCCCCTCATTTCTTCTAGTGTCCCAATTCTATTGAGACTTTGGAAAATGCATAATGTGTAGACAGGCGCAGGGGCCTGAAAACAGTTGATGACCTCTGCCTCAACATATGTGGCACACTTGCCCTCTGCACGCTCTAATTGTGTGGAGATGACAGGCAATAATTAAATGTCACCCACTGGTATATAAAAATATCAAGAAGCAGTCACATCTAATATAGATGCAGGATGTATTGTAAGGAAAATAACCCATTTGCATTTGTGTGTTCTTATAATCAGCTAGAATCCTATCCTATGATGCATGAATGTTTTTGTGGTGATTTGTTCATTCTTCTTTCAATAAGAATGTTAAGACATATTTTGATTAAAGCCTGAAAAAACATAAAGAAAAAAACAGTATAAATGATAAAGCAGTCAGTAAAATAGAGGGTAAAGAATCTGTACAAAAATCCACAATTTCTTTTTTTTTTTTTTTCTTTTTGCATATTCCGCCTCCGTCATCTGAGATGTAGGTCAACTCACATCTCTATCGCCTACAGCAATTTACAGCTGGAATCATTCGATGCAGCTCTGTGATTATAGGAGTAGAATAAAGCTCATTATTTAAATGACTTGATGTGCTGTGGGCTTTTTACTTTGAAAAGAAATAGCCTACTAGATAGCACAAATAGAAATGCAGTCCAAAAGAAATGACTTCTTTATTGAGACTTTTTGCAAAACAAAAACACAAACAAAGGCAAAGTGATATCGAAAACTATAATTTTAAAGCGCAAAGCCGTGGTTTCAGAGTGCGGATGTGCCATGGAAATAAAAGAGATCACCATGCCTGAGAATGATTCAGTAGGCTGTTGCCTTTTATGATAGACCTAGTGGAAGAAGCGAGTTAAAAGAATAATTTTTCTACAGTGCAGCACATCATGCTCTTATAGCATTCTCACCCTGTTTCTACCCTCCTCTCACATAGGGCAACCGCACGCTCATGCGTAAACACACAGACCTTTGAAGTGGCCCTCTGTCACCACATGGCAAATCCCCCTGGTGTGATCCCTCTGTCCATTTGGCCACAGGACTGACACTGGTAGGCTGCCTACGGCTCTGTCTGTTCTGACATTATGGAAACCAGTATATTACTTAGACTGGTGCCCAGTGATGATGGTGTTTACTCTACGTATTAATAATACACACCCTGGATTAACTGACCTGTACACCTGTGTCAGGTCACCACTCTGTCATTTCTTTGCCTAATGCCTGTTCTCCTGCTTCTTTCTGACTATTAATGGCATTGCTTGTTAATCTCATAGCAATGTAGCGAAGATCCCGTCTGTGTAGTTGTCAGTGCCATTCTCCTGTCCTGTATAGCGGCTTTATGCTGGTCTCTCAGGTGAGCGGAGACTGTGGCTTCTCTCTTGGCATTCACCGCGTGCCTTAATTGTATTGAAATTAAATCAAGGTCCACTGTGAACACAAAGAGCTCAAACCCAAACTTCTAAAACGTTCTTGGGTCCTTTTCATGTCCTGTTGGCCTCTGTCACTTACAAGGTGCATCCTATATTTGTGTTTTTTTTTTTTTTTTTTTTTTTTATCAGTCCATCCCTGTTTGACTTTCTCATTCCTCTTTCCTCACCTGTGATCTCTCCTCCCTGTAGGCTCAGAGGCAGCTGTGCGGTCAGTTCACATGTCAAAATACATTCCATGCTAATCGCACACCAACATGCATTCTCCATTTGCAATCAAAACAGGTTTTCTATACAGACAATACAGGAAAAAAAACTATATGATACAAACCGATGATTTTGTGATTCCTCTGATTGAGCAGCCCAGAGTGTGTTAATGCATGCATGCATTTGTGGATGTGCAAGAAAGGGTTTCCAGCAACAAAATATGAACAAAGAAAAAAAAATACATGTGGTGATCATCAAAGCAGCATTCGCACCATTAAGGCATTCTCAGTATACACATACTACAGCACATCATTAAAAAGCACCACAGAGAGAGAGGAGAGCACAGAAATACAGGGAGAGAGATAGAAAGAGCGAGCACAGCTACCTTTGTTGCACCATAAAGAGAGCAGCAGCCCAGCTACCTGATTGCTGCCATTCCTGCAGACCATCTTCCCCTCAGAGCAAAACAAAGGATGACGACTAGGTATTTATGAGTACACACAGCGATGCGCCGCTACGCCTTATCCTCACCATAGCACTGCCTCCACTGTTCCTGGTTAAGAGCTTGGTACGGTTTAACCAGACCAAGCAGTTCTTCATTACAGTTGGTAAAGCTGTGTCGTTACCCCCCCACCCCCCACCCCCATTACCCTCCCTCCCTCCCTCCTACTCTCCATCTCTTCTCTGCTGCTCTCTCTCTCTCTCTCTCTCTCTTTCTCACTCTGTGCACTCTGCGCATGTAACTAAAGCCATGTACAGACTGGAAAACAGAATCTAAATAACAAGTCTCCATCCTCTGATTAATAACTACATATACAGATGAATAATTTAAACAAAGATTAAATAGTGATGTATAAGAAAAAGCAAAAACCTAAGAGGAAGAATTTAGCTTAGATTCCATTATGCAAGACTCTCAGGTCCAGAAAAACTGCAACTATTACATTTCTAATCCCTTTTTTAAACTCTTGGCTAATGCACTTAATTCTTTTCTATATTTGCCTATATACAATACTACTGTAGCACAAGCAGAATAAGGTTTGGTCAGATCAAATATATCCTTCCTCTCTAAAGACGAGGCAAAAAACAGCAGAGGAGCTGCAGAGTATTTCCTCCTTCAGGTCCTTGGTCCTGGTTTTGTTATTGTTGTTGCTGTAGTTGTAGCTGTGACTGCGCAGCTCCATCCTGTGAAGGTCCTTGTGGGTTGGGAAGATCAAGGGGAGCAGGCACACTGGGGGTAGTGGGATGGCGGACAAGGGGGCTGAAGGGACGGGAGGCAGGCAGGTGTCACGCATGCAGTCAGGGGAAAGAGGAGAGAGGGTAGCAGGAACAAAAAACTAAATTCTACCCAGTCACCATCATTAGAAAATCCATTTGGATCTGCTCAAGACAAAACCAAAAATGAAGACAAAAAGCCCAAGATGTAAAATATACATATATAAGCCAGGAAGGTATATATGTATAAGGATCCAAGGGAGAAGGAGGAGAAGGAAAGAGATAAGGGATGGACGGACGAGGAGGAACAGGCAACTGGCTCACACACAGACACACTGTGCCGAGGCGAAGGCACGGGCTTCAATTTATGCTTTCTGGTCGACACCACCCCCCACCTGACACACACTCTCACGCGCGCACACACACACACACACACACACAGACACACACACACACACAGCGTCCCGCCCCTATCTGCCCCTGTCCCTGTCCTGTCCCGTACTGGATGCGTGGCCCAGCTGATCAGTGCAGAGGGATTAGCCATCGGGGCCAGCTGGCAGGGATTACACAGGCAAAGTGGGGGAGGTGTGTGTGTGGGGGGGAGTGGGAATGGGAGGGGGGACGAAGGGTGAGCAGGGTAGGCCTAATGCTGATGAGGGGTGGGGGGAGGCCTGTCTTGTCCTGCACACACACACACACACACACACACACACACACACACACACAGATGTGCTTGTGTGACACTCACACACATTTGCTCATATACACAACACTTTCACATATACATTTCATACAGATGCACATTATGTATCATGCACCAGTGCCTGGGCACAATACAAAGCGTTCGCAAGTATGACTTTGCAGTGAATGCACGGGCTGCAGCGGCACAGACTGCAGCGGGAGCCAGCCAGTAATGCATGCAGTGCATCCCGTCACGCAGCGAGCCACGGCGACGCATGGTGTTGATATATGTATGTAAATGTGCATGAGGGATCGGGGATGGATGGATGGAGGGGGGTGGGGTGAGGTGGGGTTAGGGAGAGAAAGGGAGGGAAAGCGAGGGAACTCCACGGGAGAGCGGGTCTAGGGCTGACAATGCAAGGCTTTGACCCTTGACCCCTCTCCACTCCATCATCCGCAGCCATCAGCTGATCCCGGGAAATGGACAGCCGCAGTAAAAAAAAAAAAAAAAAACCCTCCTCCCCTTCTCTTTCTCCATCTCAAACACACACGCACACATGCACACACACAAACACACACTCCACTAACAGCGCTGACTCTACCAGGGCCCACCTCAATTTTGTTTTTTTTCTTCAGTCCTTTTCCATCTCCGGCTCCCTCCAGCCTTCCATTGCTCTTTCCCGTCTCATGCCTCACTTCAGCACTTAGCTCATCCCGATATCCTTACTCCTAACCTCTCTCATTATTTTGAAATGTGTCGACATCTACAATTGTCATATCTATGCTGGAAGTGATCCATGAATGAGTATATTTTTTATGTGTTCATGTTTTGACTGATCCCATTGTATTCAAAATTTTATGCTGATACTGGCTGCCACTCTTAGTTTTTTTTTCTAGTTTAGACCTGTGCCACAATGCTGTCATATTTTATCTGGAGTGCTACATAAAGAAGTTAAAGCAAATACATTTTCAAATTAAATAAATTCTTCATCAATATATCAAATACATTTATTCAACAGAAGTGTGTTAAAAACTCTCTCATAAAAACAGATTTTAAGGAAACAAACAGCCTGATTACAAAAGACATGAGCAGCACTGTTTTCTATGTTTGGTACAGATTGATTATAATAATTTTCTTATGTTTATTCCATCTGTCATAGAGCAGTTAAAAGTAACGTTAGGGCCGGCAGTGTGATATTTGTCAGGCATTACCAAAACCGTGTAGGCTAAATGGCTGCATGTCTGCCCGGTAGCAATTTGACACACATTTACTTCACACCCTTTGATCTCCATTTTTGTAAAACCATAAAATATCTATTTCAATATCATGCAGGATTACTTACCTTGAAATGTCCCAGAATTTGATATATAATTTTTCATGGAAAATATGATCTGTCACTAAATCTGCATAAACTGCCACGCAGACAGGGATAATTCAGAGACATGTTCTGTTAGTATTAGTTGCATCAAGTGTTATTTTATGAAAAGCTAAATGTCAAAAGTTTCTGCAGACTGTCAACAGCAGTTTGAGCTACAGTATATTTAAGACAGAGACACATCCAATCGCGCACAAACCTGTGTACACACTCAAATATTACACGGATGCGCACACACATACACACACACAGGCAGACAGTGATTTCTGTAAAATCAAAGAGACATTTTTTTGGGCCTCGCAGGCTGAAAACTGCAGCAGTATTTTATAGTAAATGTATAGAATCAGACATGATCAACGTGTGAAAAATGGCACATTAGTTTAGATCTGTTTACATGAAATGTACAGTAACATTGCAGCAGAGATTTGGGGGGGACGGTAAAGACAGCTCGGCCTATTATTTGTGAGAAATGGATTTTCGAGAGGGAATGTGAAGGAACATGGCTTGAATAGAAGCATAAACAAAAGTAGATTACCCTTTTGCTTTATTTATTTTTGTGAAATATACTCATACTTCACTTGCAATTTGAGTTTTTTTTTTTAAATTCTTGTAGAAGGCTGAAACTGTATTATTTATAGGCATAAATTACATGCCATAAATTTCACGCATACTGTACTGTATGCATTTATGCGTTTCGTTACATGTTTTATGTGTTTGTGCGTGTTGGCACAAAGAGAGAAAGCAGATTTGTAACTGCATTTTGATGTCCTACTACCCTGTCCTCCATTTTAAAAGCTTGTACATGTGAGGATGAGAGCGGGCAAACAGGCAAGCAACCCTACCAGCAGACAGCCACGAAGATCATAGAGAGGCAAGCAAAAAAATTTTGATCATACAGAGAAACACAAAGGGAAGAAACAAGCGGTTATACAAAGAGACAAGCTGGGAGAGAGACAGACAGGCAGGAAAGAGAGAGACAGGCCGAGACAAATAGACAGTACTCGTCCCTAGTTTGGTAATCTGATGGAGAGATTAGCAAGCAGGCAGCATTTGGGTCGGATTATCGAGTCATTAGAAAAGACTGGTGCTCCAGAGCCTCTCTCATGTGTTAATGTGGCTTTAGAGCTCCTCGGCGCAGTCTGTGCAGATAGTCTAGATTGTGTTCAAAGTATATATAGTAGATAGTCTTTCAGTATGTAAATAGGGCCACATATACATAAACCTAATTCTCCACAGATTGATTTGTTTGTATAAAAATGTGTATCATTTATGTGTCATATGAAATACAACAACCTTTGTGTCTGATATTCCAATTTTCTTAAATTATTCATTTTGAACTTTGCCTGTTTTAACAGGATTTTTCTTTCTATTTTAGTCGAGGAGCATCCACATCGCAGTGGTGTAGAAGTGTTTGTTGCAGAATTGAAATGCATCACACAGAAATATTCCTTGTATGTGAGTGAAACTAATCGATATAAATCTAATTTTATTTTGGTGTCAGGTTAATCATGTTTATTCCAGGAGTGAAATAAACTCCTAAAATTTATTTATACTTTATATCAAAATTTTTTACATTTCACCACCTATCACTGGAATTTATTTTTATGTAAAACACTACTTAGCATTTTTATTGAAGCCTTTTTTTTTTCTACCCCTCCATAAAATAACTTCATCCAAGTTTTCAGCAATGACACAGAAATTCTGGCCTAGAGGCAGGTGAACCTGAAGACAAATGGAGGAGTCTCTGAGCAAAAGCATCAGCACTATGTTGAACTGTATAGCCAGATAAGCTGCAGCATTTAGCGCAGTAGGTCAGTGGAGAATACAGGGGTATATGGCCTTCATGCACTTGCAAATCATACAGCTGTGATGTTCAGTGATGACAGGATTTAAACAGGATCAGGAGGAAGCCAGAGAGCTTATGTGTGTGTGTGGGTGTGTGTGCAGGGGAATACATGATTTTACAGTAGGTTATGTGGATTTTAGGTATTTACTTTGTAAATATCAGTGGAAATACACACAGCTCAACTGTGTGTGTGTGTGTGTGTGTGTGTGTTTAGTTGTGTCAGTGGTGGGGGAAGCTGGGTAGTTCATTGACAGCTGATCAATGCTGCTGACACTCTCTGTGTCAGATGTGCTGATATGGTCCAGTGACCGCAATATCAGTTTCAATTTCACTAGAGTGGGCAATGGAGCCTCTGATGAATGTGTGTGTTTATGTGTGTGTGTGTATGTGTGTGTGGTCTGTAACATTTTGTAAATAGAAAAAAAAATGTGCGTGTACATGATCATGTATCAGCAAGAAGACACTGACCAAGCAGTTTTTTGAATGAGTCTTAACAGCTTTTAACTTTACTTCCAGGTCAAACGTGCACATTTGATCACTCTTACACACATGCAAATACATACTAACTGATCTGTGTTCCCAAAAACCTTCCATTTTGCCGCTGCCTCTCCATACACCATGCCCCAGTTCCCCACCCCCATCCCTTTTTGTCAAATAAATTGCTATGTGACCTACTTCCCATTTTGCACCATTTCTCTCATGTTCAGATATTATTGTTTGAACATGAGTGATTTGCTTTGGGGCATACAGTATCAAAGAAAACACGGTGTAGATAATATGGGGAATAGTGTACTGTAAAGTGTAATGAATGAAATGTTTTTGTTTTTTTTTTAAATATGGTAGCGTTCACATCAGCATTGACATTTTTTTTTTTTTTTCAAATCATGATTTGGTGTTGTTGCAGCATGGCAGCTTCTGTTAATGTGTGGGCAACACGTTATGAGTGGGTTTTTTTTTTTTAAAGGCTTTTGTTTTTGAAATTGCCCTTGTATGATTTGTAATTAAAATACATGGTTCACATATTTTCTGATTAACACATACAATAATACTCACAGCACTCATAATAACAGGATGTCTTTGTGATGGTCATAGACTGGGGAAATAAGGTAAATCAATTTTGCAGCCTAGTTAAGCAGAAAGCACAGTGGTAATTTTCAGTAATAAGCATGGCTAATTCATTGGACCACATTGCATTTATAACCCAGTTAGGTCTGCACTAGTTGGCATCCAGTATTCTTTTTGGACTTGAGGTGCATTTTTAAAAAGCTCCTCGCGATGAAGGGGATCTTATGGCACAGCACTGTGGATCCCAGAAATCACAAGTAGTCGCTTCATACAGTGGCAAGGGCTGCAACATTTCTTCTATATTACAGCACATTTATTTACATATAATGTCATGTTTTACACAACTTCTTCAGATTCCACTAATTCATTTTCAGCTGATATGTTTAGCTATAATTTGTACATCTGATCTCCTTCACAAATCACACAAGGATTATCACATTTCTCAATGTTTCTTAAATTTCATGTTCAACATTTAGAGATGTGCACATTTCATTACATTAGAACAGCAACATGTGTGTAGGTTTGTTTGTGCATACATGTACATGTGGGTGCCAATATGTGTCTACCAGATCAAGGCTCCATCCTGCCTTTTCCCAGCCATGCAGAGATGGCACCGGAGACCACACTGACCCTGATTTATTGGGATCAGAATCCACATGACAGCAATTAATTTACATCCATTAACTACATCGCTCGCTCCCTCTTTCCTGCTCTCTGTGGACATTTTGCACTCTCGCACAATCACTTTGAACGTTCTTCGTTTCTTCCCTCACTCTCTGACTTTTTCCTTTCTCAGCATGTTCTATCGCTCTCTCTCTTTTAATCAGTCACTCTCACTCTACCAGTCACTCCCGCATCTTGCTGCTTGTTTTGTTCAAGGCGCTGGGATTCCATATTCCTAATCCACGGAGTAGACATTGAGCATCTACCTCCAGAAACTATAACGTCATTGAGTTCATGTTACAGGGTCTAAGTATGTTGGTGTTCAGGTAATGTATGTGTGTCTTGGAGGCATGAGGAACCTCCAGCTGGCTGGGAATCATATGAATGAACCCTATAAACAATCATTATGTTATGTGTACTTGGATTTTTTTAATAAGCGAACAGACTATCTATGTAATCAGAACAAATTAAATACTGCTCAACAAATTGGCTGCCTATGATTACACAAGGAATTTGACATTAACATTTCAACGGATCCTTCATCCACCTCCACCGATCCTCCATGTCGGTTTCTCATTAAAGCATCCAACTCATGCAGGTTCTCATGCTCAAGGGTCTTTCTCTCTGCCCCTTATGATAAGACACTTTATTGCTGGCCTACATCTCTCACTGCCTCCCTACCTCAGTCTCCATTCTGCTAGTTTCTGTCTGCCAAGTGCTTTTTCCTGGCTTTTCAACTCAAGAAAGGAAAGGAGACTTTGCTTGAGGGAGAATTTGCCATTTATTTCCAGAGACAAAAAAAAATGAAAAGGGGCTTTAGCACTTTGTATCTTTCCTCCTTTTGTGTCTTCATTCTCTACGCATCTTTGCTCTTTGCACCATTGTGCGTCTCTTCATCCAGCTCGGGCCTCCATGCCTTCACTCTGTCCTCGGGGTGAGAGGACTGGGAGAGCATGGCTGGCTAAATGCACTGGGGGTTGTGTGATTGGGACAGAAAGAGTGAAAGATGAATTTATTTGACTCTCATCTAAACCTCTTGTCCAGATGAATTGAACAAACTATCATGGACATGCACAAAAGATGCACACAAGCTTTTGCAGCAAGTACTCTACACTGTATGCACACTTACTGTGTATAGTCATATAATATTGTGTGCTCATATGCACACACATGCAAGCAGGGGTTTCATTTTAGCATAGTGCATACGCAATATTAAACAGTTCTTGCCTAATTCCAAAAATTATTCTAAAGAGAAAGACAATGCAAGAATCCTTTGCTCACATCTCTTAACCAGCATAGCTTGGGGACAGGTTCTACCAGCATCTGTTTGAGGATTGGCTGAGAATGTGGTGCGGGAGGAAAAGTTGCAGTTGGCAGCAGGCGGGAAGACACTGCAAAGGGAGCGGGGGTTCACAATAAAGGATTTTAAACCAAAGCCTCTTTGGTAAAGAGGAGGGAGGGAGGGAGGAAAGAATGGTGCGGTGGGGGTGGCGGATAGATACAGGATGACACAAGGTCCAGATTAACCCTAATCTCAGGCCTGGTGGTTTAGGTGAGGCTGAGTGACTATAGGAAGCTATCCCATGCCAGGTGGTCATGAGGAGGTTAAAACTGTGAGAGGGTGGGGGGCACAAGGAGGATGAGGATGGGACAGGGTGTTGCTAGGGAAGACAGAGAGAGAGAGAGAGAGAGAGACAGAGAGGAGGAGAAAGAGATGACAGCGGAATGAGGTATTTCAGTATCTCAGCTTCCAGTGCGCTTTATTCGGATAGAAATAAAACCGAAAATCCAAAATGAGTGTCCAAAAACAGAAACACAGAAGATGTTAGGGATCGGGGTGGAGGGGTTGCACAGCTAACAGAACAGCAGGCACTGCGACGGTGGCTGCAGGGTGATTGGGTGGTTGGTGCATGGTGACAGTGGCACATGCCCTGGTGCATGGGATTAGAGGGACAGTCAGTAATCTGCTGTTTAGGCTGTATGTAGGGCAAGAGTGGCTTAGCCTAGCCACTCTTAGCACGGGTCGAGTGCCAGAGCAAGAGGGAGAGGAAGCGGACTGGTGTTACATAGCCACACTCAGCTTGCTCACATTTATCTCTCTCTTTACTTGTATCGGGCATATAGCAGGCTCTAATATCAAATATTCCACCTGCTGTTCTGAATTATGTAAAAATGCAACATCTATATGCAAAAAATAATTAGTGTAAGAGGGGATTGTATAATAAAAAGTCCCATTAAACAAATAAGCACAGTGAATACAACTTGCTGTCAGTGGTGGAAAGGACATTTACTTAAGTAGTGCACTTCAGGACAGTTTTAAATACTTGATGAATGTAAGATTTCTTGCAAAATTTTACAACATTGAGTAATGCAAACATGTGGGATACAATTGTGTTCACATTATTTCTCCAACTACAAAACTATACATGGAAGCAGGGCTCAACCAGTTTATTTTGTTAAAGCAACAAACATCCAAGACATCTAATACAATAAAGTCCAAAGGTTGCAGGTAAGGATCAAAGACAAAGAATTAATTCATGTAGAGCAGAGAGTCTCCTTCTACTCATGATAAATATTGAAAAGGGGCTATTAAATTTAAAATCTAGTCCCTAACAATCCCTGCGGTGCCATGTAAAGCCCCTCAGTCGCAGGCACTCTTGAGATTTACAACATAAGCACCATTACACGACTAAAAACATCTTTCAGTGAACCAAAATCACTGAACAAATTAATAAATCTAATTATTTGAACCACTGAAATAACAAATCCAAAACTCACAATAAAATGATATGCTACATGGCCCCAAAGAGAAACTACAAATTTGGCAAACTGTCTCCACAGAAGCTGAGGCACAGCCCAAGTGAGTGTAGACTCGGTGACCGTCAAATGAGAAGAATACACAAAAAGACAAGGCTGCCCAAACAGGAGTGCGTACAGTCAGTAATCACTGTTGAACAGGAGAGGTTGAGACAGAGATGCACAACAACTCAATGCCAAGTGAACACTTACATTTAAATAATGAATCCCATCAGTCATTGCGCTTACAGGCTACATCCTGTCATTATTTCTATGAATTAGAGGGTTTAATATATATCAGCATTTCTTCCAAATATTTCTTGTTTAGTGTCCACTTGTTGTACTCTTCGATGATTAAAAGATGCTCCCCATTTTCCAATGAGCCAAGTGATTTATGTCAAGTGAAGTCAAGCATGGGCCAGAGGATGAATCAAAATTTGTCAAGTTGGCTTTTCCCACTCAGGCCTATGAATTGATACAGCTTAGTTTTGAATCTGAATCCCCGGAGAGTGCCACACTGCTTTTAACTGACTGTAGCTTTAGCCGAGCAATCAAACCCTTTGTTTTTTCACACCATCCCACAATCCCACCTGCTTCGGCGAGACGATGGAGGACCCTTTGAAAACAACGAGGCGGCATGATTTATTATTCTAATTAGGCGAAGTGAGACTTTAGCAAAGCCACAATTACACTAAATCGCCAAAACAGTTTTCTGGTTGGCTGGCTCCTGTTCTGTTCAGATGTTAATCAGAGGCAGCTATTGAGTGGCGGTGCAAACTGTTTGTGAGTCACACTATTGCTTGGTAATATCTTCCACGAACCCACAAACAATCAAACAAATGCTAGAGTGCTATATTAAATTACAAATAAGCATTTTGGATTATTAAATAAAATTACAATAATCTGTCCTAACCAGGAAACCATGCAGCTTTACAACCATCTCTGAGTCAAATGGATGGCTTAAGGTGTCACGATATCCAGTTCAAATGTACCAAGGTGGTTAATTCCAGGTCATTTCATAATCTCTTTGATACTCACTCACATCTGCACATCTCTTTGCTCTCACTCACTGACAATCAAACAGCTGCAAGCTGGTACACTCACTAAATCCTCCAGTACAACACACAAACCACACACACAAACATATGCAATCGCCCGCCACACACACACACACACACACACACACAGTGCATACACGAGTGCCCATTAGAGAGCACGCACACAATGGTGCAGCTTGTGTACACACACACACACACATGCGCACAAACACTTACACATGCAAGTGTACACACATACACACACACAAACACACACACACTTGTACTCAAACTACTACCGCACTCAGGCAAAGAAAATGGTATATTCACCACAAATATTCCTGTGAATTAAAAGTAGATCCCTCCTCCATCACAGCACACAGCAGAGTCACGGAAATGCTAAATTTATTGATCATTTGTAAGAAGTGTGCACACATTCATTCACAGACGCAGACACACACACACGGGGGGGAATTAACACACATTGTGGGATCTCTGTATCTATGTATGTGGTTTCCATCCATCCCTGTGGCTCTCATCACCTTTTCGTCCCCTCCTCCCCGCTCCCTCTTTCCTCTTCATACATCTCCACACACCCCCAAAACACCCCAATCATCCTGCATCAACAGGCATGTGAACCCAGTATTCAGTTCATCTCTTTCCCTCTCTCTCTCTCTCCCTCCCTCTCTCTGCCTGCTCTATTTTCATCTGTGTGCTTCCACTCTCCTGGCTTTCGGGTAATTACCTGGCATTTGCATTGCAAAGTCCCCTGTGCCGCCCTCAGCTCCTCCGCAGGTGATTGAGCTTCATTTCCCCAGCAGATAAGAGAGAGAGAAAGAAGAAGAGAGAGAGGAAAGGGGGATTGCAGCGGGGTGTGATGTTATTCTGGCTTAGAGGATATGGGAACAATGCCCTGAATTCTTGTTAGCGGTAGATTGGTTGGTTCATGGCGTACACAAGTAGTTCCCACACTTAAATAATCTTCCTCATTACTATCACATTACTTTCAGTTCAGACTGCAGTGAAATAAATCCAGAGAGCAGTTAAATCACTTCTGAGAGTGACCTGACCAGTGCATGCCTGTGACCTTTTCTTACATTATTTTCGGCATATTTTGCCTTTATTTGACAGGTTACAGTAGAGAATCAGACAAGAAATGTGAGGGCGACGCAAGGAACGACATGCACCTTTCTTGCATATCAACCAAGGACGTCTCAGTGGTGTGTTTAAGTGTCTTCAACCAGTAGGCCATCGTCATTTCACACTCTTGGTGACGCTTATTTAGCGCTGCAACAAGCGATTCATTTCACTATTGTGAAAACCATCCATTGGAGTTCTCTGGAGTCCACAGCAACATCTTGAAATGCTGAGTTTTATCTGGCAAACAGTCCTGAACCCAAAGATATTCAGTCTACAGTGACATAAATCAGACAAAAACTCCAAACCCTCAGACTGGAGAAACTGGAGCCAGAGAATATTTGGACTTTTCATTTTAAAAATGACATACGTGATAAACTAATTGTCAAAATTGTTGCCAACTCATTTCCTGTTTTGACTAATCGCTTCAGCTGTTTGGGGTTTTTTTTGTTGTTGTTGTTGTTTTTTTTATTGTCCACCGATTTTACACCTGTGACAAAATCTGAATCATGTCCAGCTTTTTATGGCTGAGACTCATCCTGAACAGTGATATTCAGTCACACATCAGCCCATAACCTGTATTGAAGATTTTGAACTGAAATGGGCAACTTTCTGCACATCTATATTACAGGAAAGATGACACATCATCAGCATCAAACCGCACAAACATAGACACCCCCTTTAAATATGTCACACGTCAGTCATATCACATGGGGCCTATATCATTTGTCTGAAAATAGTTTAAAAGAGAAACAAACAAGCAGATCCAACGATAATAGTTCTTGGCAAATGGACAGCGCACACCAATCTCTGCATCTGCATCGCTTTTTATATGAATCATCCTGATGCTTTCGGAGATAAAAGCATCATATGGTCATGGAGTGCCACACCGAGACTGATCCAACTGTCTCTATAGGAACACAACCACTGTTTTCTTTGCAGATGCTTCTCAACATCTGTATGATACATGATTCAGGTACAGGGCAGTTCTGTTCTGTTTTTTGTTTTTTTTTTTGAGAGGCCGTTCTCAGTCTTGAAGCTGCTGCTCGTCCAGATTAATCCCAAACACCGCACGTTCCTTGATGTAAAAGCAGCCACAAAGGGAAACCTACCCACCCATACGTCCATACTCTCTAACCTGATCTACCAAAAACACCTCCCACAGAATGAGAGCTGATAATTGGCGGGAGCTCATTTGCATGCTGAACGGCGTGGATATTTATTTAAATTTAATTTCGTTCCCGCACACGGTGCACTGTAGGCTTTTGTGCCAAAGTCATATTAACCCCTTGACTAGTTAATATGCAGTGCACGACGTTGCCCACGCACGATGAATATTCATATTGATGGCGTTTTTCGCCGCCGTCTCTCCACCCCTCTCTCCCTCCCTCCCTCCCTCCGTTTCCTCACCCCCGCTGTAAAACGCAACAGCGTGGTGTTATGGCGGCGTGCCGGAAGACTCGGCCATTTTCGCCACAGTTGTTCTCTCAAACACAAACATGCACAGTTTGGCTCCTTTTGCTCTCCATTTCGGTCGCTGCCGCGGACACAATGTCAGATAAGACTCAGCTGCCGAGCAGAGAGCGCGCGCTGAGAGGAAGAGAGGAGAAAATGCTCGTGGCAGGTAAATAACACACGCATCCAAACGATGATGATGATGATGATGACGACAGGTTGACACCTGGGCAAACTGTCCACGTGCTGGAGTTACGTGTAACCAGCGCAACACCGCTGACCTCGAGCGGCTCCTGTAGAAGTAATGACAGGAAGTAGCCTGTGAGCGCAAAGACTGATGGGATTCATTGTTTAAATGTTAGTCTTCAGCTGCAAAATAATACTAATGTGGATGTTTGAACAAGGGATGTAACCGGATAGATAGACGGGTACTCAAAATGCCAGGACTCAAATTTTATGTTTGTTTAGCACCAGACTCTGTGTGGCATCATGCACTAAGGTCATAGTATGCCCCCTCAGGAAAATATGGAAATATGCACCATCAGAGAAAGAAAAAAAAAAAAAAAAAAAAAAAAGGATATGGCTTGCGTGAACTTTTCTAATGCCCATATTCTGCAGAAAACACAGACAGCAGAAAAGATAGCACATCAATTTTACAGATTATAGGTTCCAGGGACAAATCCTTTTTCAAGTGGATGTCTGTCTTTACTTATGGAGCCCTTGACATGAGAAAATTGGGAATCTCTTGGCCAATAGTAATCTTGACACAAGGCTTGTGTCTGATAAAGTTTGGCCTGAAGATCCATCCAAACGTAGTTAAACTGCCTCCAAGGTGCGGGGATAAGTCAACAGAATCACAGTTGCAGACGGATAGAAATGACAGTCACATAACGTCCAAGTCTGTTCTTAAGGAACCATTTTAGGGAGAAGCTGAAGCTCAAATGTGCAAATTTTTCAAAATTAACAAAAAGTGTAGGTGTACCGTAGCCTTTAGCTTTTTTTGAGCTCCTCATCAATTTGGAGAAAACTCAACCTAAGCAAGCAACAGTGGATGAAGCTCAACAATGGACAACTGCCAGCTTCCTTTTTTAGCTGATATATTCTCTGTTGTACCATCTTAGAATATAAAAAGGTTGAAAACTACAAGACTTTATTGCTCTGAATCTTGGATGAAGTACCACATAAATTCTTGAGAAAATAGTGTCACACGGTGCATGGATACTTACTTCATCAACAGTGATTTGGCCCTTTGAATTATGGCCCTCTGTAACCTAACATATACTTAACCTTATAAACCAAGTATGTCTAAGGTACACTTCCTTTAATACTTTTGTAGCCTCTTCAGGGACAGTGATGAAATCTCTGAGTCAACCACAAAATCTGAAGTGGCAGCAAAAGCCTGTTGGGATGTATGGTGGGATTGTGTTACAAATAGTTGATGATTAAACTAGGATAAAGTAAATCTGCATGGATCAAGTTCCCAGCACTGTCAGAGAGATACTGGCACTCACAGAGAATATGACATTTCTGTTAGTAATGTTTTTAATTATTTTAGCTGTTGGTCTGAAGTGAAGTTTTTCATCATATAACATGTCTGCTTTGCCAGTTTTGATGCATGAGAAGAATACATTACGCTCCTACTTTTGCTCTCCTATTTATAAATTTCATTCATTTTTGATGTGTAGCACCCGGTCAGACCTCTCCCTCACATCTCAGCCCATCTTGTCCTTTCATTCATCTTTTTGTCTTACTATTTTGGGACAGGAGTCTGTGACAAAGGAGAAATATGGTGCAATTTGAACCTGGTGGTCCCAGTCATCACAAAGTGCATTGTGGGAGCCGAGTGTGAGTTTCATAGGAGGAAGCGATGCCGCAGCGTCCAGGGGCCCATCTGGGCATTATGCGCATGAAGGCTCCGCCCCGTCGTAAGTTCCTGCTCCGTCTGTCGAAGCAGCTCGGAGACACCGCATGGCAGAAATCTGTTCCTCCCCTTTCACCGTGGGGGGCAGCTTAGGTGGGGATGGGGTTGTTCTAGAGTGTGCATGTGTGTGTGTGTTGTTGCTTCTGTGTTTTGTCAGTGTGGGTCCAGTAAGTATTGCAAGGACTGTCTCCACATATGTGCATTCCCAGCCTTGTGTGTGACTGACTGGACACATTTGTCCCCTCTGTACAATTAAAATTGTGAAAGTTACTTCAAGCCGTCCAGCTTCTTTTAAAGAAGCTTCTTATTCCTTGTTCAGATGTCCTGGTGTCCTCCGTTCCCTCCCGCACTCCAGTGTGTATAATGTACCCTGTGACCTTGGCGAGAATGATCCAGTAGCAGATTGCTACATGGTAGGGGCACAGCAGCTATTATTTTGAGTCAGTGCAGAATAGACTGCCAATATTTCTTCGAAACAGGATGGGGGAGGTCAGCTGACCGAAATCAATCTCTGTTACATGCTTCTCCATAACTCTTTAAAGCAGGTTCATGGTGAAGATATATTTCTGGCATTATTTCTCTGTTGTTTTCGCATCTCTGCTGTCTCCAGATGCCCTTGCTTTTTGGCTTTAGCAATGAGCTCAGAGGGTAAGAAAAATGTGTAAGTAAGTGGGAGAGCATGCAAATTAAAGGTACAAACAGTAGATAAATAAATGAGAAAGATTTGCAGCACCGTGGTACAGTGATTAGCACTGTTGCCACTGTGCAGTAATGAAATGTGTTTGGAGCTAACCTCAAATGTGTGGTTTGTATGTCCTCCCTGCATGGATTTCCTTCAGGTGCTCCGGTTTATATCCATGTCACTGCTGTGAATTGAAGACCCTGAATAGTGTACCATGCATCTTGCCCAGTGCCTGTTGAAGAGAGTAAAGTGAAAATGGATGGATTTTTCTCATATAAATCTGCAGAGGGAGAATGTCAAAGTAGATTTCTGTTGGAAAAAAAAAAAAAAGTTAAAAACAAGATGCCTTCATACATTTACTATGACCCACAGGACACAACTCCCTCTTTCCCCATCAAGCCGGGTGTTTGAGCAGTACCCAACAGGATGTGCCTCCATCTTGCTGGAGGAAGATAATGGAGTCCTTCTCCATAGCAACTGTTTCTGTTGCTAGGCTACAATATGTATGGATGGCTTGGAGTTGTACTCTCCAGAGTCAAGACAGGCTGAACAGAGGCTGCTTCATATGTATGTAACATGTCACCAAGTTGGGTTGATGGTTTTAAGGCCACAACAGGATAATTTGTTGTACTTAGCTCTTACTGTTCTTAAAAATGGACCACCTCCCATCAGTCTTGCCTCTTTCCTCCCCTCCCCTTCTTTGCCCCATTCTTTCTCGCCCCTACCCATCCTCCCATACAGCAGAGGGTAGTTGGCACCAGTATAAAGCATCAGCCTCCTCCGACGACTCGTGTCTGACTCCCTGCCAACCTGTGTGAAGCTAGAAAGAGGAATTGTGAGAGGGAGGGAAGAAGAAAAGAGAGGGAAAGGGAAAGAATGGATTTTTGGAAGGAAATAAACAGAGCAGCCTGGAAATCAACCTTTCCGTCACCAGTTTTGGCATCCAGGGGATAGTACCTCTCCCGTGTCTCTGTGTGAGGGGGCAGCAGCACTTGGACTTCAGTTTTACGCGTGAGAGACACAGGACCATGGGTAGAACCAGAGGGTAACAAAGACTAAATGCCCATCGAAACAAGTAAAAGTGGACGTTATTATCCGCTAAGCAACAGACAGACTGATGTGTCCTTCACTGATGGTAACCATGAGAAAAGCAGAGTGGCAGGGAACTGGGTCCGATGTTTTGGTACTGGTCCAGCCGCCTACAACCACCAAGCTAAAAGCAACAAAAGGTGACCAAAGTATTCCGCTTCAGTCCCGCTGTACTGTATAGCCTGCACTGCGCCTTTCAGATATCCTGAAAAACAAAGGCGCACAAAGAAATTACGCCCATATCTCATCCAAGTTGGGGAAAAAAAATCCTCTTCATGAATCCTTCCCCCATATTCAGCCTGTTTTCTTCTTTTGTAAGCTTAGTCAGTCACCCTCCCTGCTTGTTTTTTGTCGTCCTCTGTTCTTTCTTTTGCTGGCGTAGTGAGGCAGCGTAGTGAGGGTATTCAGCCAGTTCTTTCTCAGTGCCTGTGTGTGTGTTAGGTGGGGTAATTCTGGCAGAATGGGGTGTGGGCACTGGGCTGGCAGGGGGGAATGCTGGGCTAGGCACAGTGAAAGAAGCCAGCCTGGCACCGCCTGGACCCCTGCCAGCTGCTCCATGGGAGAAATACCCACAGCAGAGGTTTGGCGTGCGAGCGATTGTGCGGCTGATTGCGTGCTTGTGTGCGTGCAGGCGGGCGCACACGTGTTTGCAAAGAGGGGAGTGAGGGATGATGGGAAGTGGTGGTGTGAGGAAGAGAGTGTGAAGTTGAAGATGGAGAGCAGCTGAGAGAGACGAAAGGGCGGGGAGTTTTGGCTCGCGGTTTGCTTCTCTGGACAGTGCTTTGTCGGCGTGTTCTTGGCTGTCTTCATTTTACCGCTCTCTTTTTTTTTGTTTGTTTATTTGTTTGCTTGTTTGTTTTCTCTGCGTTCTCTCTTGGATGAAGTGCTTGGTCTTTTCATATAGCGCTCAAAGGCATGGTGGTCTGAAAGCCAAAAGAATCCTTCACTGCCTCTCTGCTACCCTCATCTGTTGCTTCTCACTGGCTATTTACTCCTTTTATTGTTTTGGCAGGCTGATCTCTCCTCCTCCCACTCCTCCTCCTCCTATCGCACTCTTGTCTCTCTCTCACTCTCAGATTTTCTCTCTCTCAGTCATTTGGCAACTTCAGTACTTTTTTTTTTTTTTTTTTTTATCTCTGTGGCCAGAAACGGAAGACAAGAGGGTGAGAGTGAGCAGAGGATAGAGACCAAACAAATTAAGAGAAGAAGAATGAAGATTTCTCCTGTCCTCCCACCTCCTTCAGTCATCCCCGTGGACTGAGAATATTCAGCCAGTATAGTCACTGACACAGATATACTTTGACTGCAGCTGACTGTGCCCATGAACGTGACCTGGCAGTAGGAAACAACCTGCTGCTAAAAGACAGAACTGTCGCACAACAGGAGGGCAGGCAGGGACTGCCTGAGGGCAGCCAGGCCTCTGTGACATTTTAGGAGTCCTTTATGCTTCTGCAATCTGTTAGTGCACAAAAAAAAAAAAAAACTGTTTTGTCTAATATCAAAAAGTGCCCTTAAGGTGGCACACCAAGACAGCCGTTATCAGCTCAAGTGCCGCGGTGCTTCTTTTGCCGCCAATATTCTTCAAAACACTTGTTAATCTTTAGGGTCCTGGCATGGCAACACAGTTTTCTTTCAGTGCTTCTGTGCTATGTGACTTTACTGTAATCATTTTAAGCCTGAAATAAACTGCAGGTAGCTGTTGGTCTTTGGCCTGTTGTCACAGTTAGAGATCATCCTGGGCCTATCTAGGAAATGAACTATTATGTCTGTATCAGATTAGAGATTGTTTGTATTGAGGTCAATGTCACACATCTCATCTCTGGGCGGCCACAGAGCAATTACACAATGAACGTAGAGCAAGCATCCATTATTGGTATGTGCCTAAGCTCTTGGTGTACACTGTGGCCTGTTTATCTGTAGACTAATATTAGTGGTTGCTGTACAAACCAGCCTTGCTTAGTGGAGATTTGCACGCTAAGTCACCTCAGTCTTCTTAAACCCTAATCCTCCTCACACATCTGTGGGCTACGCAGACACACACACACACACACTTCCTTTTTAGTGCTCTAATTCCAGGCAGCACAGTTGGCAGTAGAGTGTCACCCCCCTGCCACCTCTCAGCACTCCAGTTTGTTTTACTTACTGGGTATTTTTAACGTAGCAAAGATTAGGATAGCACCGGGTCTACTTGCGAGGCCCTCCCCTGTTTGTGGGGTTAAACAAGTGTGCGTGCCCCTGACGTGTCACCATGGGCTCGCTTTGTGGCTACCCGATGGTGCCAAGCCTGGCACTTAATACGCTTGCTTTCAAAGACATACACCAGAGTAAAGGAGAGATCAGAAAATAACTGTGTTTAATTGTGGGTATTGAGAAGAGGACAGCAGGGATAGGATGGCGGTCAAAGCCATGTAATCTCTTAAATGTCTTCCAGCACAGAAGCCTCTAGCGCTGATCCGCTGGTCTAGGTCAGCTTCTAACAAAGTGCAGACCTATGTGGCCTAGTTGAAGCAGCTAATGGGCCTCTTAAGTCACATACTGTAATTTGTACTGCTGAAACACTTATGATCTGATACCAGATTTCCACACTGTGTCCCCTCACAGACAAGCATGCAGTCAATGGGAATCCCACTGTAGAGCCTTTTCCAGAGGGCATGGAGACCATCATGTTTGGTGAGACCACACAATCACACATTATTAAAATCGGAAATAACCCAGTGTGGAATCATCAGCTACAACACATTGTGGTAAAATATTTCTCTCTGTGGATGCTATCAGAGCACAGAAGCGCTGATAATGTGTCTTTGCATATGTTACGTCCAGGTATGGGCTGTTTCTGGGGAGCAGAGAGACTTTTCTGGAGGTTTCCGAAGGTCTTCTCCACACAAGTGGGTTACGCCGGCGGCTTTACACCCAACCCCACCTACCACGAAGTCTGCTCAGGTACTATACTTTTCTTTTTACTTTTTACTTTTTTTTGGTCTGTTTTTTGCGTCTACACTTTGATTTATATTAACATATCAGGCTGCCTCCCTATCAGGGGGTGAAGGCAGCTTGGCAGGACATTTCATGGTTAGATCAGTCAAGGTTTGAGAGACCAAAAAATGCAAAGAAAAAAGAAAAAGAAACAGAGTCGGAAAGGGTGTTTTAAGCACAGCGCTCTCATCCTCTCGCCTCCTTCCCTTCATCTGCAGTCAACTACTCAGAATGTACTGCTCCAGATGGGCTGCACCCCCCCATCCCCACCCCCCCATGACCTACTTGTAAGGATTGGGCTCTGTACTGTGCTGTACTGCGGCGTTTTTGCCAACAGAAGTTACTGTGTATGAGGCGCCATAAATGGGATTCTTTCCCCGAGACAACAACATGTTTGTGCTTGAATTCTGTATATTTTGTCAGAGACAATGGAAATGTAAGGCCACTTATATGTGTCTCTGAATTTGATTCTTTCCGTTAACCTCATTATGAGATTCTAATAAATCGTGTAGGGAGTTGATATATAATTCAAGTGAAGATGTCTGGGCTCTGTCTTTCCCCGTGTGTCTTTCCTGTGTTTTAGAAGTCATGAGCTGTTAGTTTGGGGCTGCTCCATTTCTGAGGGCACATCATTGCAGGCAGGCGTGGAGCCTAGGTGCAGGCACAGCATGGGGGACATGGAGAGGAGGGGAAAGATGCTTTGGGCTTGGCTGGCAGACTTTCTGAGCCGAGCCCTTCAAGGGATTGTGTGTTTCCTATCTGTCTGCCTCCCAGTCTCTCTCTTTCTCTCTCTCTCTCTCTCTCTCTCTCTCTCTCTGTCTCTGTCTCTGTCAGCTCCCCAGCAACAAGATGGTCAGGACGGAGATGGAGACAGATGACAGAGAAAGAGAGATTGAGACCTGCAGCAAGTGAAGGAACTGGTAAAATAAACTTTTGAGGGGTAAAAAAAAATTTGAGGAAAAAAAAGTGTGAGAAAGAACGGGTGCCTGTCCATCGGCAGAGAGAGTGTAGGCGTCGCTCCAGTGGCCATGACGGAGCAGAACACTGCGACGGCATGAGACCGAGGAGCTGTCAACACAGCCAGGGCAGACAGACGGACAGGAAAGAAGGGGCTGATGGACCTGTCAGCAGAGCCAGGGAGGGATGGAAAGACAGGCAGATAGGATAGAATGGTCTGATAGACAGAAATAAGAGATGTTGAAGTGCAGCCAGGTTTGTCTTGAGAGGACAGACAATACAGACAGCTGAGGTATTATCAATTATCAATCAGCATATTTTATCTCAATTCACAACATAACTGTTTTGCGGCACAGAATCAAGTTGATGCTCCAACCTTTTTTTAGCTTTAGCTTTTAGTTCTCAAAACATAACAACATAATGGGTTCCTGATCTTCTCAGCATCCCTAAAATATATGATTGTTTCAAAAATATCTTGTAGCTGTGTTTTCTGCTCAGCCCAAGTTTAGGCAACTAGCTACAGTAGAAGGCCCGGGAATGATTGTGGTCATGCTTTAAGGAAAGAAATCAGCATCAGACTGTTGGTACAAGACAAGACATAAGCTAAAGTTTCCTTGAGTTACATGTTTTGTTTTGTGTAACAATTCCACACAACTTCAATCCCTGCTTCTTTAACTGGATTTATACTTGACACAAGGTGTTAACATGGCTCCTGCTGTAGATACTTTTGGTGCAGGTTTTGATTTATAGCACAGTGTTGGGTTTCACTTGTTTGTATCACACTAAACTGGTGTATCATACATTACTGAGCTGTAAGCTTTAATTATACTCCCTACAGTAACTGTGTTTCTGATATAAGCAGTGGGGGGAAGGTCTGCCTGGTTTCATTACGAACAATGGGCATATTCCACACAGGTGGCGTGTTTACGTTGTTTCAGTCACTGCGATAAAGACAGGTGATAGCAGAGGATTTGCAGTGTAAATGGCTTTGCTATATGTGTGTCTCTGAAATGGAGAAGATAACATTGCCTTTTTAAAATGCCTAATGTTGTTTTCACCCTCATCCATCTCTACCAGCATCAGAAACTTGTAGGAGAAAACACAAGCCAGCCACAATTCATGCAGCGCCCACATTTTTATCTCCGTAGCCTCTGTAGCAGGTGGTTACGTTACAGTAAGTGTAGCTTCAGAGCCTACGCATGTAGTTACTACATCATAACCTCTAAACACAGATGTGTAAATCCAGCTTTACAGATATTTACCTCAAAACTAGTAAGTGATGGAAGTGTCAAATAGTGCTGTTTTTCTGTTTCAGACATTCTTGTGATATCTGTCTTTTTATTATTAAGTTACTCTATCTAATATTAGTATTTTGGAAAGCATGAGAACTTAAGTTACTTGTTACTGTTTTCAACAGCAGGGGACAATTAAACAAAAAAGGGCAACGGGGTGGCATGTTACTTTGGGAAGCTGTCATCAGCCAGAAGGCTATTCACCCTGCTGAAGTGTCCTTCAGCAAAACATTGAATCGAGCAGCTTTAGTGGCGCTGGTCTGCATCACTTCTCAGCCTCTCAGGCTTTTCTCTTTGCACTGCTTTCTGCCATTCTTTTTGACATTCCTGTGCAATGAATGTTACAAAAGCCTACAACTCAGTATGTAGTCCCATATGGTGAGAGACTGTATATGTATATGTACAGTATATAAGTATAATTTATCCTATAAATATAAATTTCTGTCATAAAGGAAAGTTGGAAAGTATCCTTTGGGCACGATGAGTGTCATTTTAAGACAGAAAGTGGATCTCAGGCCTGATGCATGAATTTGGCAGGTTTTCTCCTATTGTCTTCAGTGCACCTGATGCATCTATCTGTGTGGGCGTCCTTGTGTAGGTATATACTATGTGTGTATGTTTGCGCCAGTGTATGTGTCGAACAAGAGAAGGGGAATTCTATGATTGATACAATCCTAAAATAACTATGTATGTGTTTTAGGCATGTTAGGCTGAGGTGTGTGAGTGTACCTTTTCTGCTGTGAATGTGTGTGTGTGTGTCTATGTACATGCACCTGCATGTAAGACATGAAGCAGCCCCTAGTCTGAGAATGCCTGCAGGCAGCTTGTTGAAGCTCTGGGGTCCTGGCAGCTGCAGACAGGAGTGAGTACATGTCTGTGTGCTTTTGGCAACAGCCACCATAAGCTCCAACCTTTACTGTGCCCTGCCTCTCTCTCTTCACCTCTCTTTGTCACTCTCTCTCTCCCATTGTGCCATAAGCAATAACATAGCTCTGTGTGTCTTCTACCGGTGGCACATGCTCGCAATGACTCATACACTCAACAAATTAGCATGATGTTCATATGAAAGATTTTTCCATACAGACTTCAATATGTTGATTGTGGTGTTAGTAGTTTTGGCCAGCATCTGTGAGTTAAACTTAGGAGGGGGGTTTAAGGGGTTGAGTCAAAGAGATGATGTCTCTTTGACTCAACCCCTTCAACCCCCCCTCCTAAGTTTGACTCACAGATGAGGGGAAAAGCATCAGACAACTGAATAATGATTAATGCAAGTTTGTGTTTGTCCTTTAGGTCTAACAGGTCACACTGAGGTGGTGAGAGTGGTCTTCTCCCCTGAAGACATCAGCCTTGAGGAGCTACTCAAACGCTTTTGGGAGAACCACAATCCTACACAAGGTAGCAACACACACGTGCTTACACACGCAAACACGCACACAAAACCAAATGTTGCCCTCAAATAAGACCCGTCCCGAGGGGCACAGGGTGTATTAGAGCAGAAGGATGATGCCCAGACGTGTGCCTGCGTGCACGTCGTGTTGGTGGTAGTGGGGTTGGGGGTGGGTTGGAGAGGATGGGGGTCTCATGGGTGTAAGTCAACGCCAGACATTGTTAATGTGTCTGAGATCCAGCCATCCATGGAGAGACACACCAGTGTGGTGCGTGTTCAAGCCCCAACTGCAAAAAAAAAAAAAAGAGCTCAGTGTTGGAGCATGTGCGTGGCATGTACTTTGTCCAATGTGAACCAGCTGAGGAATCTTTGTCTTTTGTTATTCGCATCACATGTGGGCTTCTGACTGATTCACTGATGGTACTAAATTTATTCTTTTCTGGGTCAAATAATGCCTGTTAACTTTTGTTTTATCATCTCACAACCGTGCGTTTATTCCCTTGATGACAGGTCTGAAGACGATAGGACTGAAGTTGTCAATAACAGGAAATTGGTGAATTTTGAAAAAACTTTACTATAACAGTGTTTCATTTCACCGAATGTATTCAAATGTTGTAGGGATTGTTTAGTTGTTTTCTGATCCATGTTCCTTTACTACATCTTGTGCTTTTTATTTTGATAGCATTGGAGTCCTGGTCCCCTCACCTCTTCTCTTTAATGACACACATCTCTTCCCCACCCACCTCTCAACTCCTCCCCCTCAACACTGACAAGATCCCCCACACCCAAAAAAAAAAAAAACATCTCTTCTTTTCCGAGTCTCTTACTCTCTTGTTTTCTCTGCTCACTGGAGGAGGTGATGTAAGAACATTAATGCACCGGGAGGGCACGGGGAGGGTGTGTGTGTGTGCATGTATGTGTGAGAGTGAAAGGACAGGCAAAGAGGTACTCTGCTCACTCATGTTGAATGCAGGGAGGGGCATGACAAGTTGGGAAGAGATGGATCAAAGATTCATAGGCCCGACCTTCAGCTTTAAAACAGGCTCACACACACACACACACAGATACATATGCTACACACTCAGCATCGTTGCCCACGTCAGTTCGGTCATGATTGCTCTCTCATGCACCATGTGACCCAAATACACTGAAATGTCAGCCATGTTTGTTGAATCTTCTCGCAACTACCCTGCTAAATAGATCATACGACGTTCTTCACATTTCATTTCACCTGTTCAACAAGAGGTGGATTTTACAGCAGGAGTTGTTGAGTATTGAGGTTCATCCCACAACAACGAGAATGCAGATCAGAAGAGATTCTTCTCCTGTTCTATGTAGCCAAGGGCAGAGACACATCTTACTACGGGCAAAGGCACACGCAGAGTCGAGCCGACACACCACGGGGCAATGGCAGTGAGGCCAAAAGTGTAGTCATGCATTTCCCCTGACTCACTGCCTTGTCTCATCTCATGTTTTATTAATAGCATGCAGCTTATTGTCTATGCACTCCGGTAGTTGTGTTTTTTTTTTTTTTTTTCTCTCACAGTTAAGACCAGGTGACATACTTCGAACCACAAACTCAAACATACATCTTTTTCTGGGAGCGTTACTCCCTGCCGCTTCTCTCTTCTCCGATTCTGGGTTCACATGTAGCAGAATTTCTTCTGATTTGACAAATGTGGCGTGGAGAGTTGGAAAGGGCCCCGCTGGCTGTGCCTTCACGCATGCTTAAGCTCCAATTTATTCTGTCCACCTTAGAGCTGGGCTTAAAAGAGAATGGAGAAGTTAAGGAAGTTCGCTCTTTTTCCCTTTTTAACTGCGCAGATTCACAAGAGATCATTGTATATGGAGACGAGCCCGGGAACATTACGAATTCTGTTTTCTCCTGACATATCAACACTGAGCCATCCTGCTTTATCTACAACACTATGTTGGAGTGTCTGTAGAACTATCATGTATAGATAAATATTCAGTGGCATGCAATACTTTCTTATGTGTATGTGTAGGTGTGAATCTGCAAGAGTGTGTGTGTGTGTGTGTGTGTGTGTGTGTGTGTGTGTGCGCATGTGCGCGTGTGTGTTTTCAGATCCGTGCCTCACTGCTTTGCCTCAGTTCAAAAGGGTTTAGTCCCGACAACGTGATGTCGGGCTGCGTCAGCTCCACCAATCCCAGCCTGGATAGCAACATTAGCAGCCAATCAGAAACTCCCAGCAGCCTTTGCTGTATGCCCTCTTTCCATATTCAGCAACACTAGTCTCAATCTGCTGGCTTCCCTGGGATGTTGCATAAAGACCCCCCATTCAACACGCTCCCATATTACAAGTTTCTTATGTCTGCATTATGACAACTCTTCAGTAACACAACCTCCTCATGCGAGTGTATGGAAACACCCAAGCATAGGCGAACTCTCCACCGTCGAAGTGACATCCACATGTCAGAGGGTAGCAGCAGTTCTGTTTCATCACAACGCTTGAAAAGATGATTTGATGTGTTTAGAATGATCACTGTCGAGATGCAAACGCATGGTGCAGTTCTTTCACACACTGCGGATCAATTGCGCACGCATCTTTGTACGGAAGCATACTGTTCACTTCACATTATGCACAAGTGCTCATTATGCCCACTCATAGATGGCTTTACTCCATTTGTGCATGCATGCAAATAGGCACAACATACACGCACATGCACACACTGTACACGTAGGGAGTGCACACAGCTGCACCAATGAGAGTTTGTTCACTGAATACTTCATCACAGAAGGCCGCATTTCACTCCCTGTATCCATGTCCCCTTAGCTGCCACTGGAGGACAGAAGCACCTTATCGAGCCACTTCTGTCAACCTACCCCTCTATTTCTTCCCTACTTCTTCCATAGTCACTCTTCTGCGTTTTGCTTCTTTTTTTCCTTTACTTAACTTATTCATACATAAGGTCACCTCCCTTCCTCTTCTCTCATTTCTCACTTATTTCTGGTTTCTTCTCCCTCTTCTGTTCTTCAGTTCCGTCCCCCATTCATTTTTCCACATTCTTTACCAGTTTCCCGCTCTTCTCCTGTCTCTCAACCACTACCCCCTCCTCACCCATCTCACCTGTAAAACCTTCCCTCCCCCAACTCTGTCCCCTTTTGCAGTGAGTGGAGCAGAGGGCCAAGTGAGTGAGCCAGCGGCCCCGGAGCCCGTCAGCACATCCGCTCAGCAGCTCAGAGTCGACCGCTCCCCGAGGCCATCCGCTCATCACACAAACACGCTCACATCAACTCACTCCTCTTTTATCTCTTAGTCACCCCCACCCCCCACCCCAACCCAAAAAAAATTCCTTCCTCCATTCCCCTCCTTCCCCCCCTCCACCGCCCTTCATCTTAACAACCGAGGCTTTTCCCCTCCTCTTTGTTTCCTCCTCATCTCTTTTCCTCTCCTTTTTCCTCCCTCTTCCCTCGTTCCCTCCATCCTCTCTATTTTTTTGAGGCCATGCAGTATTTATGGTGTGGGCTGCTGATGCTGCGTCAGTGAACAGGCATACGCTGGTAGACAGAAAAACACAAATGCACAGCTAAGATGGCCGACCTAGCCATCCTCATTTGATAACATCTCCGCCTACATGTGTGCTCACCCTCGTAGGTGGATTTTGGTGGACTCACATGGTATAAAAGAGGTATATTACATTTATACATAAATGGGTAAGTGCTATTTAAAAATCAGTGATGGTGGCCATTTTCATTCATTTGAGTTTTTTTTTTTTTTTTTTTTTTTTTTTAAATTGTAAGGCACGATGTGTAGTCGCTACATAGGATATAATAGGACATAGGATATAAACTGTTTATTTATAATTACCTTATGATAAAAATAGCACATCACGGGGCAGAATTACATGTCTCACCATGGAAAAGGTCAGATCACACTCGAATAATATATATTAAGCCATCAACAATCTGCTAAGTCATGCTGGTGGCAGTTACTTTCTGACAATTGAAATGAACATGAATATTCAATATATATATCTTTACCCCAGCTGGCTCCGACACACGCCAATTCCCTGTTGGGGTACCCCCATGTCTACCCCTGTGTCACCACATCCCTTAATTTAAGGGTGTCCCCGCCATCTAAAGTCAAACCCCACAGGAGCTGACCTTGACCCCTGACCTGTCACCTCTGCCACCCCCACACTTCTAACCAAACCCCATTTGGTTTCCCCTGGTTGGTAGAGAATGGCGTGCTCATTACCAGGTGTCATTTATTACACCCTCTCACACACTGACAGCCCTAATTTATGGAGATTGCAGCACGTGTGTGCACAGCATGGGGGTGGAGATGTGCATGTCCATTTGATTATGTTGAAGCTTTATAACTTATATCTTTTTTTTTTTTCAATAAGTACAATGTTCATAATACAACTCACATGTAAAAGTGAAGTAATATGGGAGGAATAAAATGGTAAAGGGGGGGTAAAGAGAAATATGCACTGATAAGTAAGAGAACAACTAACAAATCTAATATTGTTACTACTTAAAAAAATAGATACAGCTCTTCAGTTGTTGATTAGACCCAGAGACCTCATCAGTGTTGTTTATTATAATGACTAATAAAACACTAACTAATGCAACACCCAAACACACATGAACACAGAGCTAAAAGATTATCATTATCTTAATTTCAAGTTGAGAAAATTGGCATTTGAGTGTTGGCAAATTGAGCTGATGTCAAATGATGAACTGTACTGAAAGATTTTTGCTCCATAATAAGATGTGCAGCAGCATTTGAAAAAATCAATATTTTCTTATCCATATATTGCCTGGAGGAAAGAGAAACTGACTCTGGACATTGCAAACAGAATATTGAAGAAGTTATAGTAATAATATTGTTATTAAATGGCACCAATGTTAATTGGATAATATTTCAGTTAATTTGAAATTATAACTGTTTCAAAATAAAGTAAATCTAAATGCGTATATTTCATAAAAATGTGACTGTTTCCTAAGCTGTGTGTTATATGTGAGATCAAACACTACGATACAAATGTTCGACATCTGTTTGCAGCAATTGGAGGAACTGCAGATCTGAACGCTGTATAAAATAAATTTTCTCATGACCGAACACAGTATCACATTAGGAATTCAACTTATATTCTCATACGGACTGGTTTGTATACAACAGTCGACAGTGGTCTGTTAGATGCAGCCAAAAATAAGCAGCAGAAGGGCCAGAGTCACAGTGCTCTGACAACATGCCCAGAACCATGAAGTGATCATGTTAGAGAGCACTGTTCCAGTAGAGAACAGAGAATTAAACAGATTTTTAGAGATGACAATAGTTACTGCAGTGGCGATCTACATGAAGTGCATGTACATTTTAGAGTCATATATGCACTCATGCACAGTGCCATTGCTGTGGTGCACACAGTTCCACTGTAATTTTTCCTCCACATGTGTAGTGTCACCATCTGACAGCCAGCAGAGCATCAATTTCTGTTTTGCTCTGTTTGTTTGCATATGACACATATATAAATATATATGCACACACTGGTTGTGTGCGTGTATGTGTGTTCATGTGTTTGCACGTGCAGGCTAGTGTGTGTGTGTGTGTGTGTGTGTGTGTGTGTGTGTGTGTGTGTGTGTATCCGCTGGGGATGCTTTCACCATCCCAACTCCGTTCTCTGCCTCTGTCTCCAGCCCATCAGGAGCAGCTTACATAAGAACAGGGCAAAAATAGCAGCTGAGAGAGGAGAGGAGGAGAGGGCTCTGCTGGCACGCACACAGTCGTAACGGGACCGCGGGGCACAGCACAACCCTGAGTACTATCACGCGCAAACACACACAAACACACACACTCAGAGGGAAGACGGCTGTTATCAGGCATTATACTTTTTTTTTTTTTTTTTTTTATTCATAGTGCACTTTTGTGGCAGAATAGTATAAATGACGATAGCTGGTCAGACTTCCTCAGCGAAATAATCCTCACTGATGTTGCTGATGTGCAAAGGGTTATGCCCTAAGTGGGTAAAGTTAGTATTGCATTGAATGTCAAGGAGTGCAGGGAGTTGGAGGTAGAGTGAAGGAATAAAGAGGTAAAAGAGGAAGGAAAAAGAAGCTCCATGAGATTGTTCATTAGTGCTTACTCCACAGTCTAATTGGTGCGCTCTGCCAAGTGCAATAATTTCGAATTCACTTCAAATGTTTTTTCCTCCAAACTCAGAAGGATGCTAAAAGTCACAAATTATGCAGAAACTTTTCTTAATTATTGCGGATATTGACAATAGCTTGACTGCTGAAATGTGAATTCTTTCATCTCTGTGATTAATTTTTTTTCCCCCTCATTTGCAATCTTGTTTTACATTCTGAAACACAGAGGAGAGGGAGAGAGCTCAAGGAGGTGGAGGGGATGGGTGGACAGCAAATAAAGAAATGTAGAGGTTAGGCTAATCTTCGCCCTTACAGTGGTTAACGGATGAAGGATTGTTAAGGAGAGGACACTAGGGGAGAATAAGCCGGGGGGGGGGGGTTAGGCCACAGATTCTGTAAAGGAGATGGGAAGAAAGGGACACATTAAAAGTGTGACACGCATCAGTACAGTGCCCTTGTTTATCTCATTTAGCTTTTTATTTTTCAAGAGCAACTAAGAATCACACATCTGGCTATACGTGGTGTGTGCCCACCCCTTCTTTCACCACCATTGAAGCAAACAACCATACATGCACATGTCTTAGATGGAGGGAAACGATGGATGTTGGAAGGGATTCAGTGAGCAAGCAGGGAGGGGGGGGACGGGCGGCTAAGTAACAGGGCCAGAGAAGAAAACTGAACGAGTACAAATTGCAGAAAGAAGGAGGGAATGCAAAGTTGGAAGTGGGAGAAATGGCAGGCTTTTATCCCCAACAGCCAGCAGGGACAAACTGAGTGGAGCCATTTTTCTGCGCACGTGTAAACACAGTAAGAGATTTTACAGAGTTGCAAGAATTCTCAGCAGGTTTAAACACAACACCCCAAAAAGTGTATGCATGTGCGTTTGTGTACGTTGGTTTGTGCATGAATGTTGGAGAGAGTTCTTACTCCCTTAGAGACACCCCACCACCCTCCCATTTATGTGGAAGGAGCCACTTTTAAATTTGCTGATTTTTTTTTTTTTTTTTTTTTTTTTTTTTGTGGGGGGGGGGCAATTAATAAATATTTTTGGCTCTTGTGGGTGTAGGTCAGTGACCCTGAGAGGCAGTGAGTGTACGCATGTGTGCATGTGTGTGACCCGTAACCCCTCCCCTTCTGTCCACCCCCCATTACCCTCTGCTTTCAGAGGCAAGGCTCTCATGCATAATGCAGAGAGAACAGGGAGGCTCTCATTAATAATTACTGCTGCCTTTGATGGATGGAGAAAATAACGAAGGGGGCTGTTAAAAATGGAGAGAGCGAGAGAGAGATGGAGGCGGGAGGAGAGAACCAGAGTTTTTTGGGGTGGTATTTGTTGCTGTTGTAGCTCTTTGAGGACTGAATGCTTATGGGGATGTATTTGGAGTTAGTATAATCAAAAGATAGGCTGATGTTTTGGATGGTGTTCATATTTTGATTAGGAAGTAACTCCTCTTCTTATGGTGGAGGGAGCTCTGAAGATGAGATGAATCTTAATTGTCTTTGTGCTGGAAGCAGCTATTACCACTCAAGGGTTTTTGTCTCTTGACTTTTCTCTAATATTCCATATCTTAAAGCATGTATTTGAGATGGAAAGGCTTTCCCATTTTTACTTTTATTTATTTATGTATTTTTGAGATATTAAATGTTGCTCTGCTGTGAAATGGCTTTAGTCAAACTACAACAGTCAAACCATTAGTTTGATGATGAAATGACAAGTTGTCTTCCTGTAATTATAATTATGCATATTTTGACAATACATAATCTTGCACATGTACGTGTGTGTGTGTGTGTGGTTGGTTGGTTGGTCAGAACTGCAGGGTCAGCCAGGAAGGTCAGCGGGAACAGCAAAGCTACAAGACCCCTGCAGGCCAGCCAATCAGAGTAAAGGCTCAGGTTGACAGCCAATGGTAGAGGGGCTTGGTGGCCTTTGATGGAGGGGCCACCATTAGCATCGTCCCTGAACAACAGTGCTTGGGGCAAGATGGCCGACATCAAGCACTGCAGAGATGGAGAGAGTGAGAGATGTGGAGAGGAGGGAGAAAAATGAGAGGGTGAATTGATGGAAGATGGTAGAATACTCATGAAAATTATGGAAAGAAGTAAAAATTAGAAAAAGTATGTTTCTGAAATAGCAGAAAATAAAATCAGATGTTTTGAGCCACACTTGAAGGATGGCTCCTGGCACAGCAATGGTAGTCTGTAGGCCGTTGCATCAGTTAGCAAAAGTACTAACATGCAAATATTATTTCTATCCATGCGTGTTTATGGTTACGTCTCTTCATTTTATAGGTAGGACATGTTCAAGAGAGGATTAGTTAAAATGATGAGGTTGTGTGAAAAGTTAAGAGCAAAGGGTGTCACTTGAAAGTAACACAGGATTTTGTTGGTCTCCGGTGGAACATTTCAAATATAAGCTGTGTTACACGACATTTAAAGGGAGCACATGGCCGGACTAATGCACTTATTTTGTTCAACAGCATAATCACCACACCACCACTTCTTTTAAAATTATATTTGAACCACACAAGCATTGAACATGGTTGAAGACATTTTCAAATAAGCAAATTCTCTGAGGCAGCAACATTAGTTATAGTGAGTTTATTCAGTGTGTGTCGGAGAGCGGGTGACGTCTGCTTGTCTGCTCTGATTTGAATGAAGACCAGATGAATACTTGAATCCATTATATGTGAACAGACTGTGTCACAGATAGGTTGTGACATTCAATGATGTAAGGTAACATTTAATCTAAAGAGAACAAGATGGACAGATCACTGTGATTGCACATTCAGTAAAAATCACTTTTCTGCCATAAGAATGAGATATTAACAGATGTAACTTTCAGTGTGTCGGTGGACAAAATGTCAACAGTTGAAGCTGTAAATGACAAAAAACCTCATCTCCTGAAGAAATGAGTGACATTATGTGTGTGTGTGTCTGTGTATGTATATGTCTGTTTATATATAGATATGTGTTTATATATTTACGTTTATGAAAGGAACACATCTCTGCTTCCAGTAGATAGACCTAGCATATTTCCCTCAACTGAAGTGCGCCACATACTTTGATCACTCAAACAAATCACCCTTATCACATTTGCAGTTTAGAGACATTGTTTTTTTGTTTTCTTTTAATATATTAAATTTCAATGTGGTCTTTTTCAGCCCATTGCTTCAGTTTTAACTGTGTCCCACTGTCATCACCCTCATTTCTCTATCAATCTGCTGTACATTACTCAACCTGCCAAGCAAAATGTCAGATGGACAAACTCAACTATCTGCTGAACGTAATGGAGAAATTAGAAGCTGAAAGGCCACATATATCCCTCAGGAGCTGGCGGGGAGCAAAACGGAGCTAAAAGGACAGTGAATGTTCGACTCTAGACGCAAGCACAGCTCCAAAAAATGTGTTTAATGTGGCTGTGTGTGTGATGTGCAGATGGGCAACTGTCTGCCAGCATGTTCAGATATCAGCTTTATAAGGAGATAATACAGCATGTTGTTGTTGTTGTGCTTACAGCTTGTTTTGCTACCCTCAAGTGGCCAAGAGAACTCATTTAAAAATGTATTAAAAGACGGCGGAGAAATGGACACAACCACAAAACACAAACAACAACTGCCACATGATAAATACACTGCCTGCAAAAATGTTCAGAGTACACCAACAGATGCAGAATTAATTGTGTCATCTTTGCACCTTCATTTTCATCGGACGTTGCAGACCAATAGCCAAAGTTTGACCAACCTAAGTGACAGGAACGAGGGGGAAGTCTGTAATTCAGATGAACTAAGCCGCTGTCACTGTCAGTGGGCTGAAAGGCAAAGCCGTAAAAGCTTTAAAGAAGAACACAAACATGCCACTCACCCCAGCCCATAACAGAAGGCCAAAGATTGGGTAAGACAAGGATTTAGAAAGATAGATGAAGCAAAAAAAATGATGCTCTTCAGTTGCAACAAGAAACAAAGGCTGAGTGGGAGAGATGGTGAGAGATGAAGACAGAGAGAAGGCTGCCGTAGGGAGGTCCATGGATGCCAGGGGTGCTCTGGATTGTAGCATCTGAAAAGCATAGAAGTGATGGCGGCTGTTTGGCCTCCTAATCAAGGTACACTAGGCCTGGGCCTCCTCCAAACACACTGATGTAAAGCTGATGAAAATTTTGACAGTGCCACATAGATGATAAAAAAGAAGAGGAGAATGCACCCACCTACATGAGCCCTTACACCTACACACCGCAGGCTTCCTTAATGAAAGCCCAAATCTGCTGTGATCTTTGAATTCATTTAGCTTCATGAATTCAAGATGCAGGATGATGACATAATTGTGAAAACCCTTTTCATGCAAATGACATTGTGTCTACAGTGATTGAAACACTTGTGCTTATTTGCAGTCTCTTATTTTCCCTTTTGCGTGTGTTAATGCAGGTATGAAGCAGCAGAATGACCATGGTACTCAGTATCGTTCAGCCATCTACACGTCCAGCCCCGCTCAGCAGGAGCTTGCATTAAAGAGCAAAGTGGCCTTCCAGCAGGTATAACACCCACACCCACACACATCAGAAGGTTTCATTATGGCATTTACTCAAGCATGGAGTTACGTATAACCAAACCATGTGTGAAGTAAGGCAGGAGCAGCAGAGCATGTGTTGGAAAAAGTGTGAAGACTGATTCACATTTTTTGTAATTTGGCCTTTAATATAGAAGTATAGCATAAAAGTGCCTGTGTTAAAGAACAAAGTCGTATGTTCACTTTTGATAGTTGTTGTTTGTGCATTTGAAACCATTTTGATACATTGGCAAAAAAAAGGAGAATTATCAGAAATTTCAAATAACTTTTTTGGCCGTTATAAGTGGAGGTGCTATTTGAATAACAATTTAAAGCCTCTGGAGTGGTGAACTCTTGGAGTTGGTTGCTGTTTAGTTAAGCTACATCTAATCTTTGACTCCCCCTTTCTTAAACTGAAAGAGAGGAAAGGGGTCGATAGGTCATCAAAACTCATTTCAAAATCTCTCCCTTTCAATGGCACACGCGTCCCCCTTTTGTTCTTCTCTTCCATCTGTCCGTCCCTCCGTCCATCCATCAGTTGATCCCTCCATCAGTTCGGTTTGTTCTCTCGAAATGGTATTCATGGATAAGGTGGCAGGGGGCAAAGGGGAGAAAATTACGGTCGTCATGGTTACTTAGGACATTGGGGGTCAGCAGTCACAGGCCACAGGGCTGTCATGTTGCCATGACAACAACCTCCCAACCTTGGCCTTGGGCTGGGGTCAGAGGTGAGAAAGGAGTGGCAGCTGAGACCAGGAAGGTGGGGACGTGGGGGAGGAAAAGCAGGAAGAGGAAAAGAAAGCTCAGATCAGAGGGCCATGACTGACAGGCTATAAACTGACAGTGACCCCCCACCTTCACACACATATAAACATGCACACACACACCACCATTTTGAAGCCATACACTTTTACAGTGTTTAGAGGAGAAATAGCAGAAAGAGGGGAAGAATGTGCAAGTGTCTGCATGCATCCACCCCAAAGCATGATGCGATCTGCAGGTATTCATCCCAAAAACAGATAACAATAACTTTAGAGCAACAAAGTTCACTCTTGACCATGAAAATTTGACAAATTGACATTTATTGATTTTTTTTTTTTTTTTTAATGAAATTTCCAAAGGAAAAAAAAAAGCATACTACTAACACATATTGTACCACCCACAAGCAGATCAGTAGCATTTCTGAGTTGTCCAACCTGCTCTGAAAATAACCTGAAATCAGACAGTCAGAGTGAAAACCAAGCAAAAAGCAGGAGAAACAAGCCTCAGGTTCATCAAGTTAATATTATAGCACAAAAAAGGCAACAGATTCTCACAAAACGCACACATTTCTAAACATCCAGAAGAGAAAGAGTGCTCAGACTATTCCCCCCCTTCTCTATCCCCACCAACACTGCTGACACCACTGATCTGTCAACCACTTCAGTGGCACCCCAGTTTCATCCGAGGGCCACTGGGACACATATCTTCTCAAAGCAGCTGACACGCTCTGAACCAAAATGGCAGCTTCCTGCCCTGAAATGGCTGCCTTTGCCGCATTGATGCTGAGTCTCAAGAACGCCAGGCTTGAAAATGGCATCTCTACAGAGGAAGTGCTCGCTGCGTGCGTTTGTCTGTGCACGTGAGCTTATTTGTATTGTGTGTGCGTGTGAATGGGTGTGTGTTTTACCCTAAAAGGCCAATGCTCTCTATTGGGAGAAGTACGTTCATGTTCGGTAGAATGACAAGAGAGAGTGGGTGGAGGCGATCTAAGACGACCGGAGATAAGACAAGCATCACAAAAATCCAGATTCCAGCCCATGACTCACACACACTCACATGTAGTACAGACACACACACAGACATACATTTGGCACATACACGCACAGCCCAATGAATAATTAACCCATACGAAGAGTCTCTTCTGCAGGGCTTTCAGTTTCTTAACTTCAGCATAGGAGGTGGAGGGGTGGGGGAGTCGGAGGGCGGGAGGGTGGGAGTGAGGCAGAAAAGCTTGTTTAAGCGCGAGAGCAGAGAGGGGGAGGCGAGGGAGGGGGGAGAGGAGAAGGGGGTTCTCTATAATGAAATTTGAAATTTGCAGAACATCAAAGGCTTCTGTAGCCAAGCCGCTGTGGCAGCAGAGCAGAGAGGAGGAGTGCATCTCTTTCTCTCCCTCTGTCTCCCCCGTCTCTCACTCTCTCTTTCCCCTTCTCTTTTTCCCTCTATCCCTCCCTTTCCACTAAAATGTGTCTCCCCAGAGCTGGGTGGGGGTGAGTGGAGGGTGAGAGAGAAGGGATGGGAAGAGTTGATTAGGAGAAGAGTGCATGGTGGGGTGGGTCAGAGATGTGTTTGGGTTTGAAGAGAAAAATGGGAGAACAGAGGTTCTATATGACTGTGTGTGTCTGTGTGTTTGTGTGAGAAAGAGAGGAGAGTGTATGTGTGTGTGTCTGCATGTATGAACAATAGGTTTTATCAAGCCAGCTTGAATATTGTGTGTGCACACATGTATGTGTGTAGGGCCTTGGAGGGGTGAGTGTGCCCTCTGATAAGGCATCCTAACTTAATGAGCTTGAAAGGGGGATGGAGGGGAGAGCACAGGGGCTTCGGATGATGGGTGGAGAAAAAAAAAAGGAAGGGGGGGTCATTTGGGGCTAGAAGTCTTGAGGAGAAGCCCGGGGGTTGTTAAAAGGTGGCACAGCATCAGCAGGTTTCATAATCGGGCTTCAAGTCGCATAAGCTCACGTGTCTCATTTTGGAAAGTATTCAAAAGTCAGTTTCATCCCTTCTAAATATTCCCAGCTCTCAGATTTTATAGTCTGTCTGGGATTTACATGAAAATCTTACAATACTTTTGCTATGCGCTGAACTTATCAATAACAACAAGACATCTTCCTTATGCGGCTCTAAAACAGTATCATCTTAGATAAAAGGGAATAATAGAAAATTGTTACTGGTTCAATGTTCACACAACTTTTTCTAATCGCCAGAAGGTAAATGCCCATCCCTCAGTGAGATCTGGTCGAGTGCATTGCAGCTGAGATGTAAAGAGGCGATTGGTTTTCAGAAAAATACAGGGCTGATCTTCTGTGTTTTCGCTCTTCAGATGTTGAGCTACTTGTTGTCTGCCCTGGAAAAAAGAGAGAGAGAGAGAAAAAAAAAAACACACACAAAAAAAAACAAAACCTTAGGAGCACGCACCGCCTCGCTCCGAGACTGAAGTGCGTGCATCCTCTCTCCCTCTCAAAATGTAGGAGTGTTGGCTTCCTCGCTCACAAAATGTAGGCGCGCTCGCTGAAGATTAGAGCCCAGCTAAAATGGATGCCTGACCCGCGCTGAGAGAGAAAGAGAGATGAACAGAGCAGGGCAGCGAAAAAAAAAAAAAAAACTCTTCATCCTCTGTGCATAGACAGACACACTGAGGGAATAGACATCCTCTCTCACACACAGGGTCCCAGTGATGTACATGACTGTTTTACATGTATGGCATTTTACAGGAACAAGAAGCATCATGTGCTACTCTTTCAGTGTCTTTTTTTTAATCTTTCAGACTATTTGTGTCTCCCTCTAGTCTCCCATGTTCTTCTCCTTCACTTCACTCCCTCTCTTCCTGCATGACTCTGCACCATCTCCGAGTCTTTCTCTCCCCGTCTGTCTTTTTCCTTCGTCCTCTCTCCATCACTCCTGCTCTGTCCCTCTCGCTCTCTTTCTCCCTGAGGTCATTGGGGGCAAGCATGGTGCAGCGGACTAGTCGATAAGTATCATGTCAGGCCATTTCATGTGTTTTCAGGCAAAGCCACGGTCTATCTATTACCTGCTCTGTACCTCGGAGCAGCTTTTTTCTGTCTGCAGTACTCAAAGTGTATTTACATTTTTAAGATGTTGAAGGGCTTTTTGTGTGCCAGCGTTCAGATGTGAGGCTGCATTGAACCAAAGAGATCAAGTATCTGTGTTAATGCACAAACCGTTTGTTTTCTTTTGTCTTTAAATTCTGAATTACTGAGCTGGAGAGTGACTAAGTGCTTTATTTGAGACCAATTTTGAGGTACTTGTACATTTCTTTTTTTTATGCTATTTTATCTTCTTTCTCCTTTACATCTCAAAGGTGATCTTCAATTTTAATGATGTAACATAATTAAAGCCCTCACTGTTGATACTTTTAGTACATGTATCTCCCAACATTTTTGTCCTTTAACTTAGATAAAATGATATATTAAATGAATTTGACCTTTTTGCCTAGTATTACAGTGCAGACAGGAAACACATGGAGAGGGTGGAGGCGTGATGACATTCAACAAAGAAGTGAATCTGGATAGTTACATGGTACATTAGCAGGAACCCCCTGTATTGGATTTTTTTTTTTTTTTTTTTTTTTACAATGATATTGTAACTTTAACTCAATAAAAGATCTCAGTGCTTGTTCCACTGCTGAATTACTGTGCATGCTTTGTAAGCCATGCACGACATACTTTGTCAATCCTGTACTAAGTTATGCTCATGCTATTGAAGCAAATTTGATTTTGAATTTGAAATTAGGCAAATGGTAAACTGGTGAACCGTACACCAGCAACAGGAGTGGACTAAGGGTGATTACATAAATCACCAAATTGAGGTCATATCCTTCTTCAAATGTCTTCACCATGAGTCATCGGGTGTCACAAACTCTATGTCAGTGCGCGTCTCTTCCCCACCACTATGCAGCCGTAGGCCTTCTGAGGGAAAACGACAGAAACAAGACAGTGGGGTAAGGAAGAGAGAAGAGAGTACATTTTCCTCCTCCTCTTCTTCCTCCACCACCTCCACCCTCTCTCGGGGTGTCACGTCCTATTTGTGTCCCGGGGCCGTCTCTCTGGCGATGGTGATGGCGAGAGGGGCTCTCTCGCTTGGCTGGATAGCAGGGAGGACTTGGTAGCACGAAGCGATGGTCTGTGCTCACATGGAAGAGAGAGAGAGAGAGAGAGAGAGAGAGAGAGAGAGAGAGAGAGAATCAGCAATGGAGGTGAATGGAGAGAGTCAGAAAGAAGGAGAGAGAGAGAGAGAGATGCACCCGTTCAGCCATGTCTTTGACAGGGGAGTCTTTCCGACAGGCGTGAAGAAAGGAAGGGCTGACTGGGCTGAGTGAGCTCAGCCCTGGACACACACACAAACACGTTTTTGTACCTTAAGAGGACATTGCATTGACTTAAATTCATTCCCCCGAGTTTTAACAGACATGTTACAACCAGTCCATGCCTAATCCTAACCGTAACCATAACCGTAACCAAAAACCATGGCTTAACCCTAAAATGTAATGCTTTACCCTGCGAGGACCAGCCTTTTGTCTCCAATTAGGAGGTGAGTCCCCATAATGTGGCTTTATGTGACCCCACAAATTGAGTTATGTGTGTACAAACGCACACATGCTGAACTATTCTTAGCATTTCCCTTTGTTTTAGTCCTCTCTCACACATGCATTTACAGCGTGTACACATTTTTCTCACTCTTTGCAGCCATCATTTGAACGTCACCATCAAAATGCTCAACTTGAGAACATCTATTTCGCTCATCCTCTCTGGAATTTTCTCTCCTCCATTTTTACCCTCCACATTCTTCCCTCCATTCCTTTGCTGCTGCTGCTGCAGTGAGAGAGAGAGAGAGCGAGTGAAAGCAAAGCCACATAAGGTTATACACAGTGGCGTGACGCCATGCATTCTGATTTATAGATCTAAAATGGCCGCCGTGTTGTGACTGCTGTAGAGGGCTGGATGGAGAGTGAGGGAGTGGTGTGGGGGTGTATGTTTGCTCGGAATAGCAGACCTTTTCTTGGACTTTGTGTTCTCCTCACATGTAGCATCCTCTGCCCCGGAGGGTTCACTACTACAGTGGTTTGGTGATGATGACTGATTAATTAGGCCATGATGTACAAAGCACCACGCTTGTGTCGGCTGGTTCACGACAATGCTGTTGGATAAAGGCAGGGCAAATGGGTTCTTCTGGATACACGCTCTTTGCATTTGAAAGGTAAATATGTCCACGCGTATGATGCTGGTGCTTCATGTTGAGGGCTGCGTTGTGCTGCAGTTTGGTTTGTGGACATTGGGTCCTTCCTGCAGGGAGATTAGAGCCCTCACATTGTAGCGGCAGCCACTGAGGACTTAGAGGTCAGCTGCTGCCTCAGCCTCTCTGTGGGGCACGGAGCTTTGATTTACTGACTCCACTGCATCACCTCCAGCAAACACACACACACACACACACAAACACGCACATATACAGCCAGTACCACACTGCCTCCATGTGGACAAAACTACACACTACCCTGCTGCCCTTCGCTGACATTACTTCCTCTCAGAAAGTAGTGGCATTACATTTGAAGAGAAATAATCTCCCTCCTATTTGCACAATTCCTGCTGACCTAGTTTATAGAGTTAACACCTAGAGCCAGTCGGTTCTGATCAATTTCATTAAATTCCATGCTTTCAGTTATTCAGCTCATCTGATAACAACACATGTGGACTGTACCTCCTCTCTGGCATGTGTTTTGTTTGTCTTGGTTTATTTCAGATGGAAACCCCTCTTAGTCAACTTCCACATAAAATACAAAGAACTGCTTACATGGACAGACAGTGACGAAACAAACTGAGAAACCTCATAAATGTTTAGAGAAACATGTTAATGATTGTGGACACTGAGGTCAGTTGCTTGATGCTTTCTCTAGGAATTTTTCAGTGATTAATCCATGTGGAGAGATTTGACACTAAAATTATATAATCAATAGTAATAGTAATCAATGTTTATAGGTTTGGCTACTTTCAGATCAATAAATAGATCACTAAAGAATTCACTATTCCTGTTTTTTATCGCGGTGCAGAAAGCTATTTAAACAGACACAGCAATTTCTCATCTTTCACATCAATGTCAGTCATGTTAACCAGTGGGAGATTATCATATGGAAGAACAGTATTCATCCCTCCTCTTAGTGACTGGTGTTTTAAGATGAACCAGAGGCTTGTGGAGACTCCGCTCCTCATTATGGGACATTTGTGTTTGTTGTTATTCATTTATGTGCATTTTCTCCTTGACCCTCCATGATTTTTTTGGCCACTTGGTGGCAGCAAAACAACTTGTGAACCCAATATTGTATCATCCTCGTATCAAGTTGTGAATATGTCAGCGGAACAGCTAATCCAGCAGACATGGACCATTTGGATCAATTAGGATAATCTTTTTGGCCACCTGGCAAATGCACGTCTAATATTCACACTCATCTTCGCACAGTTTCTTAAATCCTGAGGGAGCTCTTTGGCTTCTTAGCTGCTAAATGTTCTTCCATGTTCACCAGCTACCCCCCAACTTTGTCTGTCTGGAGTCTGGTGCTGGACAAGTATTGTGTAGTTGGTTTATTAGATCTTTTTCACTGAAAACAGCTGTCTGCAGCTGCTGGAAACCAATTAAACAATGACCTAAATCCCACTTGGAAGGATTGCAGAGTTGGATCGCCGCAAACAACGCATTTTACATTACACATACAGTAATATGACATATTGTTTGTGTCAAAATATTGATTATTGCAGCTTTAAGGTTACAGCTACATCTAGGAACATGTTCCAGCTCATAAGCTTTTACATTCATTATGCCCAACGTTTAAAATGAAAGATGTGTCCACCATATTTTTGCAAATATATAAAGCAGATACAGTTCAACGGTGGGAAAGACATTTTAATACAATTTCCCTCCTTACAAATTTGTCTGCATGGAATCATCTCTGTAAATTCAACCTGACCACGGCCTCCATACAGGAGGAAGCTACAAGTCTTCAAAGGCAATTTTCACGTGCCACCTTAAGAAGAATGAGGCCCCATCCTTAAATACTCCCAACAATATCCATGACAGTATCATGCAGTGAGGCAGGACGTGTGCAGTAGCTGATAAGTGCGGGTTGAGCCTGGATTGAATATATTCTGTCTCCGTAGCGTGGCACTTGCTGAACACTGCCAACTAACGCCTCCACAAAGCAAAAGCCCTTCCATGACGCCCATTGTTCTAAGGCATAGCACGCTACATTCAAGACACCTGTTGCCCACAGACAGTCCCAGTGCACCTCGAACTTGTTGTTTTGTCAGCTCTCAGGAGCACTGATCTAGAGAGGACTGAGCACTTGTATTATTAGATAGAGAAAACCACTCAGCACAGCAGGTACACCTTTGATATATCTGTCAGAGGTGTTTGGTGTGTGTATGTGTGTCTATGTGCGCGAGTGTGCCTTTTTAGTGTGTTTGAAGCCTTCTCTCAAGGTGTTTAGAAAAGTGTAAGTGTGAAAGTGTCTTAAGGAGTTCTCAAAGAGAGCGGATACTCTTTGATGCTTTGTCCCACAGAGAGAGCCACAGAGGCAAGCTGCACTACAAAGTTACTTTCTTCTGTCACTCAATCACCCTACTTTCTAGTTGAGGAGCAGAAACTCTTTACTATATTAGTGAGAGGTTCACATCCAATACACTACAGAATAAAACAACCATTTAAGAGTCATGCTCATTCTGGGGAAGTTGCAACAATCGGAGAAAGTAGAGCTGAATCTATCTCTCGACTTCAATGATGGAAACAGGTGGCAGAATTTGAGAAAAAGGAAGATGCTGAACACCAGGAATATTTTTCTCACAGATATGTTTGTTTCAGTGATTCTAACCTTGAAGATAGAAGCCATTTTAACCCCCATCATCACTGCCATAAAATGGCATAGATAAGCACATATGAAATTGCTTTAATTTATATTCAAATATATATTCAAATTAATTTACAATTTGTTCACATGAATTTCAATGTATATACACAGTTGATTTATACTGATTGAAGGGGGCAGAGAAATATTTTTGCATGACTTTCTTCTAATTGCTTTTGATTTATGTGTGTTTCTTTACCCTTAGGAGTTGGATAAAAAAGGCTACGGTCCCATCACAACAGAAATCCTGGAGGGGCAGCAGTTTTACTACGCTGAGGACTACCACCAGCAATACCTGAAGAAGGTACCTAATGGCTACTGTGGCCTCAAAGTCACTGGTGTCTCATGTCCCATTGGAGCCAGAAAGGATGAGCTGTAAGAATATTCTGGAGGAAACAGGAAAATGGGTTGACAGATGAGGATTTTAGATACTAATGTTGTAATTAATCTTTCAATCTTTAATTTTTAAAACTGTTTGATACACTGTTCAAATGTATGTATTTCCAGTTTATCTATCACTTTTTAACATAAGACCATGTGATTAATTCAATGCAGGAAATTTTCTATTCAAAGCTTCAATACAAAGGCTGAATACATGTATGTGTACAGTAAAGCATATTTCATTGTGTAGCACTGTTCAAACAACAAAGCAATTAAACATACTGTATGTAAGATATAAAAATAGGTAAAAGGTAAGTGAAAAAAATGCTAGACTGAAGCTTTGAAGTCGCTGAGCAGCAGTAATGGTGTCTGCAGTAGCAGTCAGCTGCCTAATGGTGGAGACATTTCTCAAAAGATAGCAGCTCCAGCAGAATTTTTTTTAAATGTGACATATTGTAGTAAAGAAACCATGTAAAATCTTTGTCTTCCACATTTGGTTGATTGGAAGACAATCTACCGACCTCTGTGATTTTCTAGGCCAGCAGTCTTTCCACCAAACACTGTGAGAGAGCACAGACTTTATTCTAAGAGTAAGAATCATGAGGATTTCTTAAATACAGATTGTAAAATAATATGATTTTACTAAGTAGCTTAGTATGAGGCAAACACAACAATACCAGCTCGAAACCAAAGCAAAGATGTTCTTTTTATTGTACTGTAAATTAGTGATATGAACAAATTTACCTTGGCCAAAACAGACTGAGAGCATTTTCTTACCGTCTCACATTGAATATGATGAAACACGTTATCCAGATTATTTCTTATGTACCTTGTACATGTTTTTTGCCCCATTTGAGAATATGGGGACACATGTCTATGACTCACTGTGACACACACATACACATTCAGAGACTACTCATTCTGGATCACAGAATGAGACACTTGAGGCACTCATGTATGCAATATGATACACACTTTGCTTAAACACTCACTCCACTTCCCCCAAACCCATAATTATGAATAAAAGTTTGATTTCACATCATATAATTACAAATCACGGAGCACTGAGCAATTACTGTTAAGCATTGTATGCTATGCCTTTTATAATTAAACACATCAACCTGACAGTCTATTTAAAAATGAAAATCACACTCATGGTTACACTCCAAAATACAGAGATGATATCTAGAAAAAGCTTTTTGGTCGACCGCACTAGTGTGATTCACCCCGCTCTCGTCTTTCCCCTCCCTCTCTTCTATCTCTCTTTCTCTGTGTGTATGTGTCACATCCTGACACCTGTGTGTAGGTGTGGACCAGGGCACAGGTGCAGGTGCAACCTCTCAGGGCCTATTTTAGTATTGGGACAGATATTTTTGCATGTGTCTGCATGCAGCAACCATGTGTGCATGTGTGCGCGCGCGTGTGTGTGCCAGGGCATGTGAAGCTGTGGCTTGCTTGATCGAACCACGCTGAGTGGTATGTGGTTGGGCCAGCTAGCGCCTGCCTATATTTTTTGCATGCTGTTGTGTTTTGTGAGGAGATAACCTTTTAATAAAGTGATCTTCATTTCCTCAGTTTTGAAAAGATGGTGTCACGAAAGCTTTAATCACATCAACAAATCAGTCCCCCCCCCCCCCCCCCATATGCAATTATGTTTGCCTTCAGCAAGAGATGCCTCAGTGAACCACGGCATGATCCAGTTTATTTTTACCACATTAAAGAGAAGGCATTATCAGAAACTAAGGTTATGAGTTGATTATATGTAGGAAGTGATCAGCTGTGAAAAATCCAAGTTTAATGCAGAAGCTGCATGAGTAAGTGTATGTTTTCTCTGTAATCCTTTTGTAATAGATTAAAATGGGGCATGGAAATGCATGGTACTCTCATATACGCATCCATACACAAACACAGTGAGGCAGGGCAGGACACGAACCAGGCTGTGTGTGCCCTCCAGACAGAGCCTATTGTTTGCAGATGGGCCTTTAGTGGCCCCACAGCTGGCCACAAAGAGCATACCGCTCCAGCTCACTGCTATGCCTCTCACTGGTCTATGCTCAGTCACCCTGAAGAGAGGAGACAGCTCTCAGGCGCATGAACACTGCCATGTTCATGTGTTTGATATCTTATTCTGTAATACACTTACAAGCGTGTTTTATTCTTCTTTTGCTGTCCTCAGTGTCAAATTCTCTTAGCTCCTAAAGAAACAGCGTTGCCCGGTTATTTGAAGAAAAGAACAGCTTTGTGCAAACACATGGTACTGTGGAAGAGTGGGCTGAAACAAAGAGGTGTTGGTTGTTTATCAGAAGTACTCTGTACTCATACCCACACATGCACACACACACACACACACACACACACACACACATAAACACACGTCCCAACCACTACCTCTAACTTCGTCCTGTACTGCCGCCTAATGCAAAAGGCAGCGCCCACGCACGAGAAACAAACACACCAAAAACACACCTTGCAGAGACGTGCACCCACACAAATTTCTTGCACTGTGATACGCTCTCTATTGTGTCCTCCTTTCACAGTGTTTTATTTATCTTCCCCATGACACCTTCAATAGATCCTACCATATGTATATGTAATACATATGCCATACCCTGTCCGTATACATCAGTGAAAGTAGCCTTGTTTTATTCCTCTATGTTACCACAGGCAGCAAAATCACATTTCTGCAGAACACCAACATGGCATTGTTTGGTGAGTCATATAAATAGAACAGCGGATGGTATATTCTCGTTGTCCTACCAGTTGGAGAATGGTTGCGCCTTTTTAGCCTGCTCCTCACATAATTACTTTTCTGGATTATAGAGGTTGTAGGCACACAATTGGATGGGTGTGTGTGTGATAAATCCTTTGTATATGTGATAGCAGAGGGAAAACAGAGCTTGTGTTTTTCTATATGTTCTGTACATTTCCCTCATGATGATTTGAGGAGGAGGTGCAGGGTTTTGCAGATGCCAGATGTGTTTGCATGCCCTTCCTAGCTCTCCCTTCCCCTCCCTCTGGTTCCTGCATGGGCGCAGGTCTCAATCAGAGCATCAGGGCTCCAGAAACCGGAGCACAGCAGTCTCTCTGTGCTGCCCAGAGAAGTGCAGCCTTGTCTGGGTCAGTGCATCTGCGGCCTGGGGGCGAGTCAGCTGGGGGAAGAGGGCGAACACTGGTGCAGCCGCATGCTGGTTTCACTCAAGGTCTTCTCCGTCACTGCAGCCTGACCCCTGAATACAGGAGATCAGCATATAGCCAGAGAACGCAGGTTGATGACACATTAAAACTTTTAGACTCATTATATCCTCAAACAGGTTAGTTTACCATGATTAAAAACTAAAAAAAGAAAAAAAAAAAACAAGTTCACACACGCTGCACAGGTGTGTGTTCTTTCACACAGAGACAATGTCACAAACCTGTTTGTCCTTTCTACTGGGAATAGCAGTGGGTTAAGGGTGGGGGTGTAGGGCAGCACGTGCTGCAGGGCCTAGTTGGCTTGCTAACTGGCCCACTAGATTTCTGGCTGACGGCCCACACTGTGACACTCTGCACCTGTGAGCCTGTGAGTTGTCAGCCATGGTAGCTAGTTCAAGCTACCACCACATGACACACAGGAAACACAGAAATAACTGCCTAGTGTCTTCAGCACAGTAACCACTTGCCGGGGGTGTTCTGCTGACAGAAAGGGGTTAAAGGAAAGTAGAAGACAAAGGAATACTGGCTGGAATGGCACTGGGTGTTAATATTAGGGAGTAAGAATAGAAAACTGGAAAGGAAAGTGAAACACAAAAACGCTAAGGCAGTTGCACCTGTGCTAGAGGAGGATTCCTCCTCGATTATAAGGTTCATTTACACATATTCACTGCCTTATACAGTGTATCCTGTTTATCGTGTCGTTTTTATAAATCAACCCACAAGAAAGATGATTACACAACAATCAAAGTTTGACATTTTACAGCTGAGGCACTGATGTAACAGTTAAATTTCCAAAACATCAATATCACTCTCTCTCTCTCTTTTATGTTCATTTTCTGGCTTTATCTGTTCTGTCCATCTGAGCGTCACCTCACACAGGTGTGAGACTGGAGTCAAGTCTTAACACCACCATGAAGACCTCGATTAGAACTGAACACAGGAAAGACTTGTGCAATATTTGGGCTTTCAGGTCGTGATGCGTTGATGTGTCACCATTGTGAGGAAGGAGGACAGAAACAGGACACACACGCACACACAGCTTGCATTGCAACATGCGCAAACTGTGTTTTCTTGCACAGATAATTTCAGCCAGTGGTGCAAATTGAATCTTGTGTTCAGTTTCTGATAAGAGACAACACGAGATGGTAGTGATTGTGGTGTTCTCTGCTTTTGACTTGATATATTCTGTTTTGTGTAACAGGGAGAGAGAGAAATGAAAAGAAGAGAAGAAATAGACGTGGAGGAAATGAGTAGATAGAGGGAGAGTAAACGAGAAGGGAGGAGAGATGGTGCTGGCTGCACCAGGAGGAAGCTGGGTCTGATGCTTCTCCATGCAGCTGCTCCCAAACACCCACACTCTTCCTGTTGGAGTGTTTGTGTGTGTATGTGTGTGTATAGATTTAGTGTCTTACTGCTACATAAGGAGGGAGGTACCTGTATTGTTCCAGCACAAAAAAAGTATATTATCCAAACTTTTTATTGGCTTCATACTGATACTTGTTTTAATGATTATATGTAGTGATATTTAAGTGTAAGTCATGTTATACCAGTGGTCTTAAGCCTGCAAAGATGCAAAACAGAACAAAGTTCAAACTTGGCGCTGTAAAGACAGATCAGTCATCTGAAATCAAACAGAAAACTGGCGTAGAACAAAAAGAGTTCAGTGTTGCATCTCGAAAAGCTCTCGAAAAGTAACACTTCAGGTATCCTAACAAAGACGCAATCTAAAATAGCTAAAGTAGGTTTCTCCTGCCTGGCTGAGGCCCTCTGTCTTTTCAAAGAAACGCTGGCCTTAAAAAACATCCGCTGGTGGAAACACTGGCCTGGCTGTCAGTGAATGGAAAGGTTTGAGGTGAGAATGTGGCCACACTGAGGTGTCAGCAGGGTGTGCAATTGTATATTTGTGTATAAGTGCACTTGTGTCTATGTGTTATGTGGTCTCTCCCTCTAAGTTTCCATTACAATGAAATGCACGGTTTTTTTTTTTCATTAATCACATTGATGTTGTAACTGACTGGTGGCTATTATTGCATCTTTATATCACCTCTAACTAACTATTAAGCTGAATTTCCCCTCAGTTTAATTTTTCATGTATCAGCTTTCAGCTGTAAAACTTTAGCTTCTGTTTCAGAGGCTAGAAACTAAATGCTGTCTATAAAAAGAAATTAAGCAGCTGTTTTTGTGGCCTGACATTGCATTTGTTCAATAACAAACTGAAGCCAGTTTAAATTGGATTTGATTTAGTTTCTAAGTGAACACATCATCACTGGCTGAAAGAGGAGACTTAAAGTCAACAAATTTGACTGAAATGAACATACACACCAACAAGATCACATTGTTGGCTCAGCTGTTACTGGATGCCCAAATACAAGGACCACAGCCTAATCAAATGTTGTCCAACAACTAAGATTTTCAGTTGGGTTGAATTTGATGGGGTGATGGATGCTGGAACTGAGGCAGAATACAGTGCATCTGCTTCACTCCATAATAATCGGAGACCAGCATGTGTTCAGCACCAAACTATTACGTTAAAGTGGTGCCAGTTCAGAATGGATTGCTATTACTGAAGGAAAGAAGAGTTTTATAATTATAACAATTTGTAGTGATATTGGATTTTATTTTTAGTTGTTGTTGTCGGTAATGCTTGGTCAAAGTAAACTAGTTCCATAACACCATGAAGTAGATGTTTGTATTTGTGCTTAAGAATGAAGGGTATGAGTTTATTATTCATGGTTATCAGTGGTACCAGCCACTCAGTTGTGAGGATTTGGTTTCTGTGTACAGTGTGAAGGTAAACTGAACATTTACGACATTTTGGCCACTGGCCAGAATAATGGGCAGATCAAAGACGTCAATCTGGGCTTTAGGAAAGTGCAACTGGCATTTTCACCATTTTCAGACACAAAAAAATTCATCAATGAACCAAGAAAGCAATCGCCTAAGTTAATTTATATTAAAAATAGTAATTAGTTGCAGATTTAATAAGATGTTCTTTATTTTGTTAATTATTATTTGGCAGATGTTTAAGAGATCAGATGAGTCAAGTACATATGACAAAAATGGATTAATGCAGTATAAATGGAAGTGATAAGATATTAAGTGAGACACTTTGTGCTGTCAACCAGCACAAACTGATTCATCACATTCTCTTCTTAGACAGTGTTAGACATTACAATAATCTTTGATGACAAATTTGAGTTGTCCCTTGTCAACCTCCTCTTCATCTCCTCTACTTCTACATATCTGCCTTTGTCTTGCTTCTCCAGTCTGTCACACTCCTTCCCCCTGCTTCTCATGGGGCCGTGTGAGATGAGTACAAGACAGGGGAGAGTGTGAGCTGTGGTGAGCCACAGACCAAAATAACTGGTACTTTTTTATAAAAACACATGTGCATCCACCCACACATAAAGTCACACATGCGTGCACAGTCACATACACACACTCACACATTACAGAGGTCCCTTTTACTTGAGGATCCCTGGAGAGAGGTTTAGCTGGATATATTTTGGTCGTGCTGGTTGAGATTGTGTGTGTGTGTGTGTGTGTGTGTGTGTGTGTGTGTGTGTGTGTGTGTGTGTGTGTNTGTGTGTGTGTGTGTGTGTGTGTGTGTGTGTGTGTGTGTGTGTGTGTTGATATCCAGAGCTGGAAATGGACCACCATGAGGAGTGAAATGGGACTTGTGTAGACGCTATTTATGAGCTGAGAAATTTGAAGTTTTGTTAGCTGTCTAGACTTAAAAACTAGAACATAGCATTCAGACATACAGCAACATTTTTTTTTTTAAATTATTTCAGTTTCTACTCTGTATCTCTGTCTCACTTTCTCTCTCAGTATCTCTTTTGCCTTCTCTCGTGACAGATCCTGCTGCCTCCCTGTCAAACTGGCATAGTGGCATCATTCTAAAACTGGTATTAGGCATTTCCTGCTGCGTCCGTTGGCGGGTGTGTGTGTGTGTGTGTGTGTGTGTGTGTGTGTGTGTGTGTGTGTGTGTGTGCGCGTGTGTGTGTGTGTCGGGGCGGAACGCACCTGGTCCGCGCAGCTGTGGGGATCCTAGCAGGGGGGAGAGAGAGATAGAGGAAGAAAGAGAGAGGGATGGGAGGAGACGAAAAGGGGGCCCTGTGTGCTGTACTGGGGACCCAATGAGTTGAAAGATGTGGGGAGAAATAGAGGGAATCGATTTTAAGGCAATTCCAGTAGCTTAGTATACATGGGCCTGTGGTGTCTCTATAAGCTTCACACTTGCTGGAGCTGCACTTTCAAAGCAAGATGTTCTGTTTATGAAAATCAGCCTGTGGAGAAGAAACTTGTGAGTTTCTACATCAGCCACCTGTGATTGTGACGGAAATCAGTGAGCTCTGTTTTTTCTCTCTGCTAAAGGTTTGACAATAATCTTAAACAAGCCACTTTGTCTAATAAATTGCTCCCGTGTGTATTAGAGTTTTGTTAATAAAAACCTGCCAAATTTCATTGTTTATCTCTGTGAAAGGAAGTTAAGTGCATGTAAAACAGGAAGCTTTACCTGCACAGTTTTTTACCAAGTCCAATTTTGCCTGAAAATTTAAATAACTATTTTGTGGTTTTAATGGAACTGATTTACATATTCAAATCAGTTATGGTTTGTTTGCTCAGTCTCTTCCCAGTTAGACAACTGGAAAGTGTATCTGTCTAGACTATGATGCAGTTCCTCTGGTCCTCTGCAGAGGGAGCAAGGAATCTGGGAAAAACACAATGGAAGAGCAATGACAGTTGAAAAGATTTTTCTGGGCAGATTTAAAGTTTGAGCAAATAGGCCGACAATAAGAGGAAACCACCCAGGAGCCCACACTAAGAGGAAACAAACAAAGGTGTTTCTCTGGCTTTTTCATTCAAAGTGCACATCTGTGCTCTGGCAAACATGAGCACACATGTGTACACACAAACACACACACGCACACAAGGAGTGGTCAGTGCTGAGAAGGTCAAATGATCAGGTCAGAGGTCAAAACACAGAGAACTGCAACAGAGGAGAAGCGCGAATGAGGCCATCACATACACACACACACACATACACACACACACACACACCTCATTCACACACACACATCTCACATTTACCCTCACACAGACATTCATTCAGTCATCATCAGCACTGTTGCAACTCTAGGAGCCTTTGCTCCAGATTGGCAACGAAGGCAGATAACGTCTATATGTAGACACACACACACACACACACACACACACACACACATACACACACACACACACACACACACACACACACACACACACACTGGCCCTCCATCAGAATGCTGGCTAGAGTTGTGATTTGATAAGAAACCAGGCTACACATCAGTCAACATCAAAGCAGCAGTTAAGTAGATCAGTTCCCAATATGTTTTCCTTCATTCTTTGGAGGTAAAAAAAAAACAGTAAACAGCATATCATGTAAACATGTGACGACCAGTGTTTTAATAATAATGTTTAGGGATACAATTTTAGAATGTAATAGATTTTGTTGGTTTTTCTGTGCATTAAAGTGAGATTTACCTTTCAAAGATGAAAAACCACAATGTTACTCTTACAAATTAAAATATTCTTAAGCAATAAAACACAATCAGTCATTTGTCAGTTGTTGTTCTGGCCTGAGCAGTTCTGACTAAAGCTGGGTGACTCTTAATTCACTGACTTTCTGACTCTTTCTCTTGTGCTACTGTTACACTTTGAAGTCTATCAAGTGTGACCCTATTCTCTGTTTTTTAATCCTGGCAGGAAATCCAGAATAGCTGCTCTCTAACAATATTCAGGAGATGTCAGGTCACAGCAGGTGAAATAAAACAAGTCTTAACTGATTGGAAGTGACCAGACTAATGCGTTGCGCATTAGCGTAGATCAAAGTGGCTTCAGCAGCTGTTTCAAAATGCCCAAATGCTACCTAATGTGACCTCTGAGTGGGCATTTTTGTGAGTGGACTTGGTTTGGCAGTTGGCGTTTCTTCATGTGGCTGTAAAGATAATGAAGACACTATTTTGAGAGTATCAACTATATGAAATTGAGTATTTGTGGTCTCTTGCATGTGTACAACAGCCAAGACATCAGGGGGGAATGTTGCCTGACAGTAGTCTTAACATCTGTGTGAGATTTTTCATCTGGGTTTTCTTCATTCCTATGTCCCCAACATTGACTTGTTAATATTTGCTATGGCCTTTTTGTGTATTTGTGTTTACATTTTCTATATGTATATAAACTAGACTTTGTTTTATGACATGCTGATGTACTATCACCAGTAATAGCCAGGCAGTCATGTTTAAATCAGATTGGGATATTTCAGGGGTTTTTATGGCAGCAAACTGTGAAAGCTGTGGTATTCTCCCATAACGTAAAGCAATAATACTTAAAGTCACTTAACTCTCATCTTCTTTCCTTTTATCTTACAGCAGTTGCCTTTGCCTTGTTGTTCACTTTGTTATTTTTACTACGAATTACTCTAACACAGACACACACACACACACACAATCTTATCAGTACATTAAGATATGCAAAGTAACATGCATGGTGAATGATGCATGTTAGTATCCAGTGAGTTCAATTAGCCCTGGCATGCAGCCTAATTTCATGGTGTCTCCCCTGCTGCTACACACACACTCACTCACACACACAAACACACACACACACACACACACATACACACACATACACACAAACCAGTTCACCCCCTCAAAATATCTATCTGTGTCTGTCAGTGATCAATGTGTCCTTTGAAGGAAGCACTAGCAAGAAGGTCAAAGGGCGAGAAGGAGTGAGCGAACACAGTACTTAAATGGATAATGAAGGAGGAGGAGGAGGAGAGACCGTATGGGACAAGAGGTGAGGAAGCCAATGTTGTATTCCACAGTGATATATGGAGAGATAGTATCTTTACAGGCCAGATGACCCCCCCGACTTAACCCTTAAGGCCTTATGTGAAGACAACAGCTACAACATTTGTTTTGAAACTGAGAAAGAGAAAGGTCATGTGGCAGAGGCTTGTTTTTGAGGGAGAAGAAACTAGTCTCAACAATAACTAAAGAGAGATACTAAAGACTGTGTAGCACCACACACTTTATTACTATGGAGAATTATAATGATGATTGTATCAACGATACAAGTAGGTTATACTGGGACAAACATACATTAATCTTAGCACCTGTGTGATTAATGTAAACGCAATAAGAGACATAGTTTTACTTAGTTATTAGGTCTTTAAAGGAACAGTTCAACACGTTGTGAAACACATTTATTCTTGCCAAGATTTAGAGAAGAAAGTTGAGACAATTACCATATCTTCATACTGCAACACAAGACACATTTTGCAAATCTTCACTGAAGAACAAATTGAGCACATAAAAGTTAAAACAAATAATATAAATAAAGGAACAGAGCAAGATTAAGTCAAAATATAGTATATAACCTCATTGCCTACAGTCATCCTGTTTTTATGACTGCATCTTTGACAAATTCACCAAAAACATAGATTGAAGAAACAGGCTATCGTGATTTCAGGCAAATTGAAATTATGCATCAGGGAGAAAGTTAGAGCTAGAATATCTTTATTTGGTTTAAGTCATTTTTTCAGGCTTCTGTCGAGTCACCCAGAGAAGGACTATCTTTCTTATTGTCACAGACTCTGTATGTGACACTTCCTGTGTTCATTTCAGATTTAAAGACCTTTAGCATTTCATTGGACAGAAACTTTTACTGCTCTGCTACTGTAAGCGCTTTGCGCCATTTCTGGTTGCTTGTGTTTCTGTTGTTTTCCTGCTGTTCAGATCTGCTAGTTTCTTCTAACCCTTATACGGATGAGTTCTCTCGCTTCCTCCATCCCTCCTGCTCTATTTGCTCCATGTTTCTGATGTTTCATTATTCCTATGCCTCTTTTGGTAATAATGATAATCTGATGGCATTCAAGTGACAAATGGTGGAAATATGACCACCCAGTCAGTCAGTCAGTCTGGGGACACTCCAGATTATAGGGCTGACCACACTGTTGCAGTCCAGCAAAAAACATGTATATATAAATTTGAAATTGAAACATATTACAAACTTATCACCATCTGAACTTGATGATTCATCAAAGTGGGTGTATTTTTAGACTTCTGAGAGAGCAAGGCTAGCCATGTCACCCTTATGCTTTGCTAAAACACTACAAACTTAGATAATCACCTCTTGAGTTTAATCCCATACAGACGACACAAACTTGAGTGTTATCAAACCTCCCATCTTATCTTTAGAAGCAAATAAAACATATTTCTAATCCTTAGAAACAAATAAAACAAGCAAATAAAAGATGTTTCCATGTGTTCTCGTAAACACAAGTGAGGCACCGCCTGAGGCCGCAGAAGCAAAAATATCAGGTATTACAGGCTTGAGATGAGAGGAAGGAGGTATGGGAAAGCCCGCTGTACTCTCTGTCTCCAACCAGTCTACTTCAACATCTGGAGCTCACATCAGCCCTCCTCAGAGACTGGCAAAGCCGCAAAGACAAAAGCAACAAAATGAAAATAAGAGATAAGAAGAATGGAGAAAAAGATGGAGTGTGATTCAGTTTGACCAGATTTAGAAAATTTGTTTCTTATTCTGAAGGGACTAAACATTTTATGTTCATATGTTCCTGTGATAATATCACTGCAAAACAGACCTGAACAGTTAATGTGTTTGAGTTCATACAACTGTGTTTGTGGTAGATGTGTACTTGTGTGTGCATTGTGCTGATGATTTTCCAGTGATCATCTTCAATGCAGAGCACAGAAAGCATGAACACTGGTTAGCTTCTGTGGCTAAGCAATGTGTGGCAGGAAACAGTACAAACCTGTGATCTCTGCAAAAACACTAATGGAAAACCTCACTCAGATAGAAAACACAAATGTGTGTATATGTGTTTATGTGTGTGCATTTGAATACCCGCATGAGATTGGAGAGTGCGTTGCAAACTGTAAGAATTAAAATTGTTCCAAAGACAATGCAAAGCAAAATTGTGTTTTAGGTTTTCTGAAAGATGTATAAATGCAACTAACATCTGCTTTTGCAGCAATTAACTTGAGAACCACAGGCTTTCCTTTACAGATAACAAGTGAGACTTCCCTTAGAAATGTGTAAACAACAGAGACATCGCAAACCCAAACCTTTTCACATTTCATGACAATTTTTTTTAAACTGAAAAAAAAAAAAAAAATACCACTCTAGTTTCAAAAGCAGAGCTATATTTGGTTTAGCAGCTGATTTTATATTAGAATAAACAGATTTCTTTTTTTTTATTTTTTAAAGCAGTTTTGTGGTGGCAATAATTGCTTCATACCTGTGTTCAGAAAAGTTTTGTGTAGCTTTTCATTTGCTATTCTGGTGGGACGTTTGTTATAACCCAATAGAGCATCTGCTTGAATGTGAAGACAATCACAGGAAATACTAGAACACTCAAACCCAGGCTCTGGATGGTGCTGCTGAAATAAACCTTGTCCATCTTCTAAAAGAGATACTTTCTTGTAATGAGTGCAGTAGGTGCTATCCCTCTCAACAGAGCCTACTCACACATGCTCATCAAATGTAGGAGTAGAGGCCAGAGATGACAGGCCACAGTGACTGATTTAAGTGTCTTGTTTCTGAACTTTAAGATGCCTGAAAGCTGATCTCTGAGTAACATTTCTTCTGAGAATTGAGAGTAAAAAAGTGTTTTCACTGTCATGTCCTGACCGAGAATGATGTGTTAACTGGCTCAACATATACTGGTAATTAACTGCATCAGTTAACAGTTGGAAAACTAGGTTGCAACCAAACTTACCAAAGGAAGAGATTGTGTGTGTGTGTGTGTGTGTGTGTGTGTGTGTGTGTGTGTGTGTGTGTGTGTGTGTGTGTGTGTGTGTGTGTGTGTGTGTGCAGGGGTGGGGGTGGGGTCACAGGGATGTTCTTGACTGTGTCATCTCCAGCAGCTGTTTCCCTCAAACCCTGCCTCGCCCGCTCTTCCCCCTCCCACCCCATCGCCTCACAATGAAACCAATACAAAGAAACAGGAAGTGCCTCCCATTAACCGGGGCCCAATCAAAGCCATCATTATTCCCGTGTCAGAATTTTTACAGGAAATAGCATCTCAGAAAATATGCCAGCTGTGCACTGAGTGTGGTATTATTGTCTTACAGGTCTTGTCTGTTTTTGCTGTGTTTTATTTTTTTTTCCTTCAGTTATCAGTGGCTGCTAACAAAAGGACACACAGACCCATCTCGACCACGTGCACTGCACACTGTCACTGCTGTGTGTTCACAAGGCAAGCCAGGCACTGTGTTCTCTGGGGCTGGGTGGTTATTGTGTGCACGGTGAAAAGGGCTCCCCTGCTGTGCCTGCACCGGCTTCTTTGGTTCCCATCCTGAACCGAGCAATTGTCTTTTTAAAACCCTGCGAGCAGAGCTGAGCCCGGAGAGCACACAGATGCAAGGGTACATACACAATCGCACACATACATCCACATTCACGCTCACACAAAGCTTTGCCTGCTGAAGCCGCATCTGTAAGAGTGCTGCTCATATTACGGCTTAAACGGTGGGTTTAGGTAAAGCCTAACGTTTGCCAGATGCTGCGCTAAAGTCACCAGGAGGTTAGCCTAACATTGGAGTGTTGTTGTTGGTCAGGAGGGTGGAAACATCTGCCTGCCTTACAAGGGGAGGGGAGCACACATCTGGCATGAAGAGAAAAGTCATTTATGAGTACTATCTTAAACAGGCATGACTAACAGCGCTGATGCCTTTGCTCATCTGTGATACGGAAACAACGTGCAATGGAATTGAAATCTTGAGATCGATTGGTCTTGCAGCTGAGAAGAAAAATAGCTTCTCTGTTAATCTAATCCTCAATTTGTCCTCTGTAATCTCTCTGTGTCTGTGAGGCCTCGCAGACGTCTGGAGGACAATAATTAACTCAGCCACTCAGAGCGTTGACACAGGTGAGCGCTACTCAGGTTGTTAAACAGTCATTATAGGGCTGTTGTGATGTGAATGAACACACACACACACACCAATTTAAGTGACCACTAACATTGTCATAGCTTGTCTGTCACATTAGGCTGAAGTCTATTCAGTTACAAAATGCCACTGTTGACTGTATTAACACTGATTAGATAAGGTGACGCCCCACCTGACTGAAGCCTCTACTATTTAGTTTCTGCTGACACTCAACATTTAACCTGCTTGGGAAAAAGACATTTTACACTTGTGCCTTTTGTTAATACAATGCAGTGACATGGAGATTTCTGACTTCTTATAAGTCAGAAGTGGAGATTTCTCACTTCTTATAAACCATAAACTGGGCTTTGTCAGGCCCATCTCTTGTTTCAGCCAAAGATGCTGCTCTGTGTCCTTCACTGTGAAGCTTATCAGTGGTGTTTGAAGTGCTGGTCTTTATCTGATCAGTGTGTTGGGGTCATCAGCCTTTTTTTTATCACTTACAACCCCAAAGGGATCCTGACATACAGATACCATTGGATTTTAGATCCTCACTGTTGAGATTTATTTTTATGGTTTTTGGTGCTGCCTTTATTTTGATAGTATAACAGTGTATGTATATAACAGAGACAGTAAACAAAGAGAGGTTGGTGATGATATGACAAACTTTCCTTCCTTGAACTGAACTAGTAAAGGTCTGTGTCTAAGCCTGTTCATACAGAAAATAGCACTGCAATAAGAGGAAAAAAATGCATGTGGGTGCATTGGTGTGGGTATGTTGCTACAAGCACCAGGGGAAATATGATCAGGGCAGTCAGATTAAGTAATATATCAATGAGAGTGACAATTTATCACAGGCCAAAACACTGCACAGGTAATAATACAATGTGCTGTTCCTATTATAACTGCCAAGTATTTTTTTTCCATCACTGTGACGATCCAGTGGGTAACATTACAAAGTACCTGGAATGTGCACTTGCAGGTAACTAACCACCACAATGGGTTGTGGAATAAATCCCAATTTAGCAACACAGCATTTAAAAGAACCGAATGAACAACCTGCTTTAGTAATGTTGTTCTGAATGTAAAACTTAAACCACTCAACTACCAGGACACTATTTCTGAGTTGTTGTTTTTTTTTTGTCGCCACTCCACTTCAAATGAAAGCAAATGGACATTTTGTTTGTGTGTTTTCTGCTTAAAAATGTACTTTGAAAATTCAGTGTCTCTCTTGAAACAACATCCTGGTTGCTGTGGATCCTTAGTCCTCAGAGTTTTGTGGATTATCTAGACGAAGGAAAACACTACTTTCTGGAAAGACACATTGTTGAATATTTATGCTGTGAGCACCACAAATTTCATTCCTCTCAATTTCACTGGAGTGGAGGTCTGAGGGACAACCGGAAAAGAAAAAACAAAACTATATGCGTGGCTAAATGCTCTAGGCCAAATCAGAGCATGTGTTTTTGGCTGGACTCCAACAGTGGAGCCAGCAATATAAATGTGAATGCTTGTTACTGACTGACTGACTGAGTGATAGTTGAGGATGATACGCCAGTGATCAGCCGCATGCAACATGGAGTTATAAAGTTAAACAATGGGTCAGCCGTCTAAGTGCTGGTGTTTCCCCCTTCTCCCACACTTTCTATATGGAGCCTGCAGTGTTGCCAACTTAGCACATTTGTCACCAGATCTATGTACTTCTTCAAAAAAGCACAGAGCGACAAATTTAGTGACACTTTAGTGACACTTTGAGCCTTTAGTGACCTTCTTTAAAAGACCCTCTGGGGCTGTAATTTGTTACACAGACAGAGACTTTACACTGTATGAGGGAAAAAATAAGAAAAATATTCTGTCACTTATAACTTAAGTATAATTTTTAGTGATATTTTGACAGGGATATATAGCTGAAATTACAGCACGGCTTTTATGTTTGGATATTTTGTGAGACAAGGTCACAATCAGGATTTTAGCAGTGCAGAGCAGCAGCCCTTTTCAGTCTGACAAGAGAGACAGAAAAATGCATTAATGAGCATTATTGGAAAATTGACTGTATTAGAATAAGTAAAATACAGTGCATGTGGCACAGAGATAAGCAAATAGCTAAAGGGCTGAAACTGGCTGACAATGTTGGCAGAATGGAAAATATGGCACAATGATGTCAATTGTTAAACAGCAGTTCTACAACCATTTTAAGCAACGTCCTCAGTTCTTTGCATTGACCATGTACTCTGTTTTGACGTGGTCTTTTTTATCATTTGGGTGACATAAGCAAATATAGCTTATTATTTAGTATCTTTTATTGATTTGAATTTGTTTGAATTACTGAGTCTCAAATGTTTCTGTTACATCCAGGCCATATAAAAAAAATTCTTCTCTCTTTTTAAGTGCTTCCAGTTTGTGAGAACTGGCTCCCAAAAGCCATATTCTTCGTTTGGCCAATCTGGAAGATTCAGAGGAAGCAACATTTTTAGATTTCTTGAGCAGCTTTGACCCTTCACTCTTAACTTAGTGGTGAAAGGATATTTTCAGTAAATTACAGAGTAGCCAGGGAATGTTCGCAGGAAATATCCATAATACAATACGCACAGACCAGACATGGGTTAACAGATATAGGAATTTCCTGGTAGTGTTTAGAAGTGACTCATGGTTGTGTTACTTCAGCTTTTATTTTCAGAAACAATACTTAACACAGATTTTAAAGCGTTTTTGCTGAATGCTGCTCAGAAACAGCTGAAATGGTCTCTTCATCCCTGGATTGTGGCATAAAATGGCTCATAGACAGAACAAGAACAGCATCAAATTTGAAACCTCCCACAGCCAAAGACAAACACAGCGGACCATTACAATCTTAGTGACATGTTGTGTCGATGATGGTTTCACACACAAAACCCAATTAAAACCTGCCCCATAATGCCAGGCTGAACATGGCATTGCAGAGCTGACCAGCTGGCAGAGTGTCCATTTTCCCCAAGTCCTTATGTCTATCCCATGATGCTGTGCACATCACAGCAGCCTTATTATAGCCCCTTCAGAGGAACAGGGTATGTGGGTGTGGGGGGTAGGGGGAGGGATGCAGAACACTCTCTTATTAGAGAATATAAATCACTGTAAATGGAGAATACATGCAAGTAGACAAGTATAGCTCAGTAGTCTGTGCAAGAGCTTTTAATCAGGTCACTGAGAGCCCAGACCTCTCTGCTCCCACTCTGCCCCCTCCGTCTGGAGGGTTCCACCAGGGGTGACCAAGAGGGGCACCGCTGACCCAGATTAGGAAAGGGTAGGTGTCTGTGTGTCTGAGTGTGTGGGAGCAGGAAGAATCAGCTGTGTATCATGTCTTAATCCCCACTGTTTCAATTCATTAGTAGCACAAGGAAGAGACAAGTGTGTGTGCTCATGCATGTACACATACATGCACATAAGCTGGAACATACATGTGTGTGTGTTGGATGGGGGACAGAAGAAAGATGGGGTGTTAGAAGAGTACATTGTCAGTGACAGAAGGAGAAAGTCACTGCTGCAGCTCATCTTAGATTTCAGGGACCTACTTGACCTAGAAACACATGACACACACACACACACACACACACACACACACACACACACACACACAGGTGCAGAGATACCCACCAGGGACCTAATGGCCTCTCTCTGTGTGTCTGTGTGAAGCCTGACCAGCTGATCCCCTGCAGCAGCAGCCGTAACGTCAGGCTCCTCTGCATCTTTCTTTCTCTCAATCCCTCTTTCTTTTGCTGTCTGAGTGTCTCTTTCTTCTTACTGCAACTTGTCCTCAAGTCTCTCTCACAATCATTTTCCACAGTAAAGTTCACTGCTTCACTCACCTTGTTGTCTTCATCGGGCTTGTGCAAATTCTTGTTTCTATCTCCTTCTGCAATTTAATACATTGTTATATTTGGTCAAAAATGTTGGGATTGGTTTATTTCCATTTTAGTCATTTTCTTTCACCACAACATCTCCTTCCAACAACTGAGCTGCAGTTAGAGCTCTTTTTTTCTCACAATACAGTTTAACAGCCAAACACTCTCTGTATATTTAATGTACAAGCAACAGTCTGTGTGGGGTCGTACAAAGTATAGGCCCAGACATCCTTAATTACAAGACATTCTAGGTCAAATGAGTTTAAAGTGTATTTACCACAAAATGTGCTTCTGGCAAAAGCAACATAGCAGCAATGACACAAGAGTATTTGTGATTATTATGGTCATCATCTGGTAGTCATCTGAAAATTACTGCATAGGTCTTGATTTTGGTTCAAAATTAAGCATGCAGCTCCACCAAAAGAGGCCAAGACTGGGTGTGGAGCCAGTTTGTCTCCATGCTGTCCGCGGACTCTCATTCTGGTGTTTATTTGCAGTTTTGAAAACAGAAGGATTGTTTTTGAAGCGAGATCAGTGCAGCGCTTCCATTAATGGTCATCCAATGGTAGACTACAGCAGCAAATTCAGTGTCAAGTGTGGCTGTAAGTCATTCCAGGTCTGTCTGCTTGATATAGCCTGACAATAAGGGCTACTGGGCCGGATCTAAACTCCAGTCATGTCTCATTCTGAAGTAATTTATGAATGCAATACATTATCATTTGTTTGTCAATGAGAAAACATCCATAATTCTAATTCAGAAACTGTTGCATTTTGTTTAAGAGGATTGATAGAAGGTGTTATGACTCAGATTACCGCTGTCTACACCAACTGGCCCCAACCACAATCACCAAGTCTGACCTTAACTATGCTTACACAAAGCCAGATGTTTATCCTCATCAGAATAGCTGCAGAATAGACGGCCTGTTCCAGTCAGGGTCGATGAAAACGACAAAACAATGGTGTGGCCAGCAGCTGGCAGCTTCTCCGTTTGCCCAGTCACACTGAGTATTATAGTCAGCTTGTTTTGGCCCTATGTAGTAACCATGGGCTTTATGGCCTTCTGTGGCTTGTGTCCCACCTGCTACACATTTGCATTTATTCCTGCGGGGAAAGAGCATTAAAATATTCACACCCAAGGACATGGGCAGAGCCACCTGACAGCATGATACTGACAACAGCACAGTTCCCACAATGTGCAGCCACACCATAGTGAAACTATAGTCTAATGTGTTTTTTAATAAATATTGAGAATAAATATAGAAATGTTTACTTTAACTGATGGGTCGGAAGCTGAGATATCCTGACTCTCTCTCCCTTGTACAAGTCAAATTCCAAAACTTAAAAAAAAAAAAAATTCCCATGATCAACTTGGCAGCATGTTGTCTTCTTCCTGGAAAACGCCCACACCTTTCGTACTCCTCACCCTGAGTGTGTAACACAGACCTTTAAAAAAAGATATCCAGCACAATTTAGGATAATTCTGTCAACATCTCTATGGCATCATCAGCATTATTGCCTCAGACTTGACAAAGCTTCCCCCACAGACAAAGACATTATGCAACTGTTCCAAATCTATGTTGTACTCTTTGGGATGAGTAAACTGGAGTTGTGTCATGTCTCACTGGTAACCACATGTGAAATGCTCTTGCTACTGCTGCAAACGAGAAATTCACTGTTTTGCTCAACCCCACAAAGTCTTTAGTGTATGATACTTATTAGCACAGCACAGCTGCGCTATGGTCTTAAACCATGTCCATATTGTTTTTGCATTCGCAAATAGACAGTACCGAGCTATGATGAGAAATTTGGGAGGGATTTGTGTTTGTTATGTATTTAAATCGCCGGGTTTGGTCTGCACGAGTCTTAACAACTTTCTACTTGTGATTGGATCAACAGTGACAGTGTACTTTAGTATTAACAGACTCAGAAGAGGTCAAGGAATAATCCTGATCCTAACCCATGGAGTTTGTCATGTGGCCTACCACCTACAATGGATACATGGTGGCTTATTTGTCAAATCAGTTAATGAAGCATGTTACATAAGGTGCCATGAAATCTAGAAATCAAGCAAGACTGAACGAATAAATAACGGTGCACGGACTTTAACAAAAGACTCTAACATAAATAACAAGTGAGCAGCACAAATGAACAATGTGCATAAAATGTCATGTCACTGCCTGGGTCGCCAGGGACAAAAGCTTGGGATCTGTAGGCTGTTCAAAGCTGATGTAGACGACTGAAGCGCCTTTGATGAAGAACAGAGTGAAAACAGGGTGCAGAGGAGGAGGAATCCTGCATGACACACACACACACTCACACACACACACAACCGGGGTTACAAATGATGTTTCACTCTTCCTTGACACTCAATTATCCCTCCAAGATGGGCCTGCACTTGTGGATAATAAAAGATAGCCTTCTGTATACAACACTGCTGCTCCATGTGACATTGTGGTGGTTAACCCACTCTGCCTCTCTGGTCTCCCTCCCCTCCTCCCCTCTCCTCTCTCAAGATGACCCTCATTACTCTGCACCCCGTACTGATCTTAACAGACTAAAAGAGACACTTGTGAGACACATGTTGAGAGAAGGTGCTTTTGTAGGTAAAGATGAGTGGAGGGGGCAGATTCAGAACAGGAATGGAAACACATTCAGTCATAGAAGTGGAACAGATGTTTATGCTTGTTATTATGTGATAGTTTTATTTCCCTCCTTGGTAGTATTTGGTTGTTAATAAAATATAGTGGATTGGAATTTAATTGAGAGGGAGGGAGGGGGGACTGCTAATTATGCATGGCGATTGTTGATGGCTTGATTGTCTGCGTCCAGCTGCACGGAGGAGCGGGGAGAGGGAGAGGGGAGGCGGGGAGAGAAGCAGACTCACTGACGCCAGGCTCGGAATTCTCCCATCCATTGAAAGAGAGACCCGATTGTGTCCGGGGCCTTTCCGACAAGCACCTGATCCCTGCCCAGACACACCAGTGTGTGTGTGTGTGTGTGTGTGTGTGTGTGTGTGTGTGTGTGTGTGTGTGTTNTGTGTGTGTGTGTGTGTGTGTGTGTGTGTGTGTGTGTGTGTGTGTGTGTGTTTGTGTGAGGCACAGATTTACGCACCGGGAACTCTGGAATCTGCAGACAAGCGCTGTCATGGGTATCAGAGGGAAATACTGGCATTAAAAAAAAAAAATCTTAGAAATAGCACCTGGTTCTTAAAATGACTGTAGGATCTCAGAGGCGGTGCTTTCTGTTGATCATCAAACACAAATTGAATAATGTTTATTCTATTCCTGTGGAGGCCTGTAATCCCAAACGCCTCATCTATTTTACCCAATCCCTGCCCCAGCAGTTTGCTCAGTCAGCTAATACAAACAATTATTTTCCCACCAGACCTGGGAAATTTGGGGCAATATTTGTCCTCCCCTTGACATATTTAAGAAAGATATTTGAGGTCAAAGTCTTGTTTGGATTCTCTGTACCACTCACACAATATATCTCTAAAATAGTTCAGCACCAAAGTCCTGTCTCACGGTTCAATATTTGTGGTTTGCTGTAAAGTGAGGTTGCTGAGTAGCTTGTCATGCGTGGGGTGGGCGGAGGTGGGTGGTGGTGGTGGGGGGGGGGGGGTTGCCAGTAAGAAGACAGTGTGACTTGAACATCTGTTAAACCTCTGCGTGATGGGGAAGATATCTTTAGCTTTTACGCACAAACGTGGCCGTAATGAAGATAAGAATGTAATGTGCTTACTTACTCATCATCTTGAAAGAGCACGTTTTGGTTTACACTCTCTTTTTTATTTGTGAGGTAACATAATTTTAAATTTCCCAACGGCCTCGCCAAACTTGCAATACACTTCAACCTAAATGAGATAGTTCCAGCCCTGGGCTCTGAGGGGTTGCAAAATGGATGTGAACTCGTACAGGCTGGCACCCTGGGACCGTTGAGCAACTATTTTCTTTATCTAACTGCAGTACAAAGCCTACATCACTTGGCAGTGTAGAGTTAGATTTCGGTTCGTCGTGGCTTTAATAATGATCATTCTGACTGTGGACGGTCTCTAGACTATCCTCTCCTGTTATTTTATATGAAGAGGTTGGTCTCCGGGCTATGTTGGTTTTATTCATCATTACACAAGTTAAAGAGAATTTGGAGAAGTTTCACTAAGTGCAACTTCAGACAAGAGCAGGGAAGCGTGCGGGGTGGGGGGTGGGAGGGGGGCTGTGAGTGACAGACCCGAACAACCAATGGGCTCTCCGAGCGCCTGTGCTTCTCTCCCCTCTGGTGGTGGACGGGGGAGGGCGGGCCGTCTGCCAAAGAGAGGAGTGCGCGTCGGGGTGAATGGATGACGTCGGGAGGCTGGCGCCAGCATGTCTGGGACTGGCGCGTTAGATCAACACAGCTGGGCCGGGATAGGACACACAGCTGGCTCAGGGCTGCATTCCTCCACAAAACAGGATTGTGAGAAAAGGGGAAAATAAGACCCAAATAGGAGCAGAACGGGACGTGCTTTGATGTAAACTGAAAGGCAGCAACTTTTGGAAATGTTGAAATATAATTTTCTTATAACACTCACCCAAGAGAGGTTAGAATGGCAGTAAGTGACTTTACAGCTTTATTCTTGTGCGAGTTAGAGACATTTCAAATGGCACTATATACATTCAGTGAGTCTTTTGGTATATCCATTTAAGCGAACAAACATAAATAATTAGTCAGTTAACACATATCCATTGACTGATCACTATAATGATTTTGGTTTATGGTACTAAATTCATGTAGAAATAACTTTGCCATCCACTGACCTTTTACCTATATTATACAAAGATTATATTTTCAAAATTGTGATCTTTCTATGAGCATGTTTCATGCTAGTGTGCCCTGGATTAAGAACAGACACAAATGAGGAATGTAAAAAAAAAAAGATTCAATATTATAGGGAAGGAGGTTTCAAGGGGTTGACAGTCAGGCATAAACAGTCACCGCTCATAATGGATATACAGTAATTCATAACTAATAGAAAAGCTTTCCAATGGAACATCTGCGTGAGAAGATGGACACAGGATGACTGTGGAAGATTTGTTTTTGTGGACTTGTATGAAAGTAGAAGTGGGATAGAAAGTGCAGTTAAGTCCTTCTCGTCTGTTTCTGCTCGGTGTGAATTTAAATCAGACCATTCTTCTCTTTACAACTTGAGCTGGAGACCTTTTCTATGTATTTTTTAAGTAAATAAAAACAACCTGAAAGAGGTAACTAATTGATTGACAGTCTCCTTCAGGCATCCCATCCCAATTTCCTCATTCTTTCCAGCCTCTGCCACAAGGTAACATCAGCCAATGAGAGCGGGCCTGCTCGTTACACTGGCCAATCAGAGAGCGATGCGAGAAAGGGGGCGTCAGCGGGCGCGCAGTGTATAAAGAGGTAACTGTACGCTGCTGTCACAGTACTGTAGCTTTTCAGGGACAGTGATAGGAAGACCACAACAAGGAGAAACACATCGCCGCCGCATATTCAAACACAGAGCCGAGTCTTGTTGTTGTTGTTGTTGTTTCGCGTCTGTTTCCGCCATGAAAGCCATCAGTCCCGTCCGCTCGGTGAGGAGCTGCTACAAGGCCGTGTGCTGCATCTCGGAGCAGAGTCTCGCCATCAGCCGGAATAAACACTCGTGTCTGGAGGAGCCGGTGAGCGCCCTGTGCGACATGAACGACTGCTACTCCAAGCTGAAGGAGCTGGTGCCCAGCATCCCGCAGAACAAGTCGGTCAGTCAGGTGGAGATCCTGCAGCATGTCATCGACTACATCTTCGACCTGCAGATCGCGCTGGAGGCGGAGGACACAGCCACGCCGGAGATGGTGTTGTCAATAAAGGTGAGGTAGAGCTGCCTGCAGCAGGGTGGACGGATGCCTGTCCCTCGACCCTGACATTACATTACCTAACCGCAAATTTTCTGTCGCTCTTTGCACAGCAGATCCTCAGATTGTCCTTTTATATAATTTAAACCCAGTTCTGTGAATTTTAGTTAGTTAGGTAGTTTAGGTAGTTAATTCCACCTTTGAAACTCCATCTGCGATATGTGTGTGTGTGTGTGTGTGTGTGTGTGTGTGTGTGTGTGTGTGTGTGTGTGTGTGTGTGTGTTGCAGTAGCAGATGATGTTTGTCTCATATGTGATGTTGTGGGAAAGCACGTTACACCCCCACAACGCCAGTTATTCCTGATTATACGTATTGATAATAATGCTGTTACCAGTTTCTAAAACTGTTTCTCCTTTCTGTTCATTCAGACTGCGGACCTCACTCGCAATTTCTCCAAAGAAGAAGGGCGGTTGTGCCACTAGGACGAGGATGACAGATTATGGTACATATTTATCTTTTATTCCCCTCTCTTTGCAATCTTAATATCTTCCTAAATAATAATTATTATTATTATTATAAATAAGTCACAAGTTATCACAAGGTGCTTAGAAACATGGGTCTTCTGCTAGATTGGAATTACAACAGTGCCTCTTTTTGACTTTCAAAAGAAAATGAATTTAAAAAAAAAAAAAAAAAAGAACTTATAAATACCAGGGAGAAAAGCGTAAGCATTGATGTGCTGGGACATGAAGGTCGCCTTACCCTCCACATTCAGCACAGTTGCCAATTAGACAGGCCAGTGAATGTGTAGCGGATTCATTGCTATCTGCCTGGGGTTAATGAAAGTTCCATGCTAGGCGCCAGTCTGTCTGCTCCCCTCTGCAGGGAGGGAGGGAGGGAGAGAGGGAGAGATCTGACTTCACTTTTCTTCCTTTCTCTCAATGCAGGTGCAGGGAAACACATGTCTCCACTTCACTCCGGGCAAGAGGACAAGAGGGGCAGAAAGGGTGGGATAGGTATTTGGGAGAGAAGGAGAAGAAGAAGAAAAAGAAGAAGGAGGAGGAGGAGGGAGGTAGAGGCTTTAAAGAAAGAAAGAAAAGTCAGAGAAAAGTGGACTGTTTCCTAGATGAGTGGGGATCAACAGCAGTGCATGAGCAAGAAAACAGAGACTCATTCTTTGGCCCCTGGACAGACAAGTTAACACACCAAAGCAGAAGCCAGGATTGGAAACTGAAAGCAAGAGGCTTTGTATGCCCTCCTCAACAAACCTGGGATTCCCTATAGATAGAAGTAGAAATATTGGTACATTGTTGTTTAATTTTCCCTTTTATGTTGCATTCCAAACAAACTTTATGTGGGTCAAACTCACACCCAACCTGAACCTATCATTATCTCACACAATTCCCCCCTGCATTATTTCCACCACCCCCTTCCAGCCACCCCAAAAAAATCAAATCTGTTTTCCAATGATCTGGAGACTGTTACAACTTCATCCGAATGTGTACATATCTGCTGTGGGTATGTAAGGTGTGAGTCAATTTGGTATAATCAGAACTCTATACTAGAGTTTATTGTAAATGTTTGTAGGGATTGTGTTATTTCTACAGACAAATGTTATGTGAGTTTCATAAACTCTTTATTATAAAGTTTGCTTTGTATGTATGTTCTTATGTAATGAAATAAAAAAAAAAAAAGAAGATGTGAACCAATTTGCTGGATACATTATTTTGATATGAAATAATGAATGAGTTTGAACTCAAGTCGTGTTCTTCAGAAGGTAAAAGTGATGCTGACAAGCCTTTTTGGCTTTGGATGACGGTGAAATGCTGATACAACAGGATGTTTTCGGATGAATCTTGAGGTTGAGTGGTTGGAAATCAAACGAAGGGAGTTTCCTGTGAGAGCTTCTATTTTTCCAAAGAATGACTTAACAGCAGCTTAAAGCGGATGAACTATGTAAAACGTGTAGAGGATGTTTTGTGATCATAAGACAACCTTTCTGATCATTCATAAACCATGAAAACCGAGATTCTCTAGGTCAACATTCATGACATCAGTATGTGTTTGAATATGGCGCCTTGACCTGGCAGAAGAGCACCACCTGTAATAGAGCATTCATGCAACTTTACCTATAAGAAGACTTTCTCTAGCCCTTGAATGGCTATAATATGTACAGGAGAGAATCAGTTTGGAGGAATCTTACATTAACTGTCTTAGATGACAGGTTCTGTAAATTAATGTTACTGTACTTAACTGGTCTCAAGAGCTTGACAAACTACACCATCTAGTGGATCAATCTGGGATTTCAGGCATCAAAAGTTGGCACGTACAGTATGAACAGTGCGTCATCTGGTTAATCAGCAACAATAAAGAAACGATTTGTGGGTTTTATTGCCCTTCTCGTTATTTACTGACGATAAACTGAACAATAAGTCACTCCAGTATGTTGAATTATTGAACACAGAACACGTTGGGTTCTACCCTTCAGTGCACTGGAAATAAAGGGGTGGCATCTCCATCTAGTGGAAAAAAATGGTTATTGGCTCAGAGAAAGTCCAAGGTTACTGCACATTTAACATAAAGAGACATTAAGAATATGAACTATAAGGTATGAACACTATCATATCACTCTGCAGTAAATACTACCTCTTAGGACTTCATATTTATATGATTGTCAGTTTTTTTGATTAGTCTATTTATTCATTGTTAAAACTATGTAAATGACAGGACAATAATTCATGAACCCCCAAACATACAGTACCATGACAAACAATAGCATGGAGCAGTTTGAACTCCTTCAAGGATCCCCGGGGGTCCCCAATGAAAAGGGGCATCATTTATTTTCACTATAATTCCATTCATAAGTAACACAGTGACATAATGTATTGATGGGTTTCAAACACTTTCATTTATTAAACCTCTTGTCGAATGGGGGACCCTGGGACATAATCTTATCAAACGTGTGCCCATGGTCTACTTGTCAGTGTTAGTTTAGTGAACCTTGTGAAAACCAGTGGCACAGAGAGACACCGCACTGACACATAAATCAATAATAAACATTTTATTAGTATCTGTATTTTTTGCATTGTTATTCTATTAGACTGTATTCATCTCATGTCCATTAACCACATTATACAAATTGGGGGTTTTTTTCAATCAAAAGGAACAGGCTACAAAGATAAACCAGTGTTGATTGTTGAGGCCAAAGTAATGCAGATGAGCTACCAGTCTTCACCACAAGATGGAAGCATTAGACGAGGATGCAACAACTGTCTGAAACACTAGCTAAGTTACAAGCTAAGCTAATAGCTTTTCCCCTGGCAACAAATCCAAATTGGTTTGATACTAGACAGTGATTAATAAGCATAAAGCGAAGAACAAAGCAACTCAAAGCAGCAGGCTAAAGTGTAATCCAAGGATTTCATCAGTCACATGAGCTGCACACAATCAGCTCAGAATTAGTACAGTTATGTGATGAAGTTCTGGCATGTGTCAAAAAAGAGGCTGCATTACTATGCATATTAGCTGTTGATGTGACAGCACATTGTATGTTTGTTGGGCCCTGTAGTGAGCCTCAGTGTGAGGTTTCACACACTATACTTACAGTCACTTTAAACATGTAAGACATTTTTATTTCTTGCCTTTTAAATACAATGTGACTTGATAAAGGTTTTTCAGTCTAGAAAACAGCAATGAATAATACTTATAATAATAATAAAAATAACATAAATATAAGAAATGGCATCAAAACTGTACTGTTTTACTTCTATTTTGCCCCCACAGCCGTTGTGATGATCAGTTTGTGTGGCTCATTGTATGTTCAGCCCTGTATCAGCACTAGGCCAAGCCCAGTCTCTCTAACAAGACAAGTAACATATGCTTTTAAAATGCAACTACAAATGAGAAAACTAGAAGACATTCATTGATGCCATTAACTCCTATGTCTTCAGCAGAAAAATGAACATGGGACAACACTGAACTAACTCAGAACAGTGCAATATACAGAGACGTTGCAGACATGGCTCACAGAATGTGAACAAAGTACGAATCCAAATTCCCACAACTGAATGTGGATTGAGCAACACAACTAATGAGTTGTACTGCAGTTTGTAGAAATGTTCAAAAGAGGATGAGACAGTGGGTGGAGATGGTTTGAGTTGCATTATGTGGAGATCGCCATAGCAGTTCAGTTGGTATTTCTTGTGTCTACCATCTGTTTAATGTTGCAATAGCTACAAAGCAAATTTCTTAACCAACAGACAATAAACAACTATCTTATCTAAATCTAATAAGCAGCTCAGTGTGTCAGCTTTTTCACTCTTAGTCCTTTATATATGCTGTATGTACAGTCATCAGATGCTATCTTGAGTGAATAAAATATTATCTTATATTGCATTCAGAGTATATTTAAATTGATTATAAATATTCTGAAATATAGTTCAAATTGAGGTATGACAATAGGCCTGCTTTGGCTGGGAGTCTTCTTTGCCTTGTCCAATGGGTGTCAAGTCATATGGCTTGGGTCTGGTAGCTGTGGATGGGGGAGGGGTTGTTTTCTTTCAATATCTCCTCTGAGCCAATAAGCAAGAGTGCGACTGAATGAATCCAATTATCATCTACAAACTAACCCCAGCAACACCTTGCGCCAGGCCACAATACACTTTCATCAAATAGAGTATTAAATGAAGAGAGTAAAGAATGTAACAGCTCCTTTCTTATTTTACAGAGATGATCCAGGAAAAATATTCTTTATACACAATTACATGTTATTCATACATGTAATTGTAACATACATACTGTTCTCAGCGTTACATTTCTAAGTGTCTAATTTTAATAGCCTACATTTTATTGTGGTTTGATAACTAAATAAAAACATTCACCACTATTTTAAAAGTATATATCTGATTGTTCCACTTCTTGAGTGAGGCTAGACCTAACTCATAGTAAATACACATTTTCAATGACTATCAAGTTAAATATTCAAATATCGCAATTCAATTTTGTTGATACAGGTTTACATTACACAAATTATACACGTTTTCTATCCATTTTTTCACATGTAAAACCTATGACCTCGAATATAGAATGAAGTTTTGTTTTTATGTCTCTGTTGATATGATGCAAGATGTAGGTCAAAATGTTGCTTATCTTATCTTATAATACTCTAATAATTTTTATAATGTCGTATAGTAAAAAAAAAAAAAAAGTGTGCTGGTAACAAAGCTACAGCTCTTATGTTTGACTGTATACAATAGACTCGTTCAGATTCAAACTACTAAGTTGTCATTGTCTCCAACTTAGCCCTGGTGATAAAGGGACTTTATGCCCCAAACCTGTGCTACTGTCCCTTTAAGAGGACGAGCAACAACTGTTTTATGCAAATGTGACACGCCGAACGTGCCGCGAGCCAATCAGATACGGGTCCTAACCGCGGGAGATCTAAATTTCGCGGGACGAAGTTTGGCGGTAAAAAAAAAAAAAAAAAAAAAGGAAAAAAAAAAGCTGCTCTCCGCCAGCTCTTGTCCTCTTGTATGGAGAGCGGAGCTCTGAGGTGGACGGACGGGAACCACAGACCGGGTCGGAATCTGCACCAGAAAGGGGTCGCAACAACTTGTAGATCTCAAACAGGAACCGGAGCTCATTGAGACCTGGACGTCTCCTGGTATTTGGGCTGTAGAAAAAAAAAAAAACAGGATTAGAAACTGTTTATTTATTTAGGCGGCGATTAAAAAGAAACTTGTAAAGGAAAGTTTCCTCTGCACTTTGTTGCCGGACAAAGGATAACAACACCGGCCGGTCTGCTGTTTGTACTGACGGATATTATTGATATTACGGCCGGTTGCATGTTAAACTCATGCATTGTGAATTAAACAGACTGGCTTCAGCTGTGTGAGCTGCCTTTTGTTCCATTCACGGCTCAGAGTTATATTTTCATATTTGCATCTCGCCGGTAATAGAGGACGATTTAGCCGAGCATTGACCAGTGTGTTAAGCCAGCAGCAGCACACTTCTCTCCCCCCCCACACACACACACACACCTCCCTCCCTCCTTCCCTTTGCTTGACCGATCCGGTTAAATTTAGTTTACTCAGGAAAATGATGCGAATGCCAAAGGGTGTCTCTCCGGCACCGGGTCGGCCGGCGGTGGGGCTGCCCTGCCCTCAGCAGAAGATAAAGGTTTTGTCCAAGGCCGAGTTGCTCAGCACCGTCCTGTCCAGTCCGCCGATGAGCACGGTACCGGTCGGCTATTTCACCCAGATCTGCAACACCACCGCGGCCGAACAAAGAGCCAACAGCCTGTATTCAACCCCCCACGGACCAGAGGCTAAACCCATCAGATCATCCTCCGGGCGACTGCCGGTAAAGAACCAAACACCCTACAAGTACAAGCCATTACATTTAGACAGATTTAAACGATTCAGTGTCCTGCACAGTGAACTATTTGCCACTGTGTGTGTGGGGGCGGAATAATTCATAATTTCCATTGGTATGCATGTTTTAGAAACCTTTGTGGTATATTCAAATATGTTTTGATGCGATAAGACACAGATGAGCCACTGTGACTGCTGCTGGATGTGTATGATTATTGTCTTTTTCCTTTGGGCTGCCATGTTAAGTTGTGTGACATCTTTTCCCGCAGTCCAGCTGTAGCTAGACAAGACCAAACGCTGTGAGTGTTTGATGGAGGGGAGGGAGGGGTGGGGGTGGGGGGTGATAGTGTTTGGGGGCCCCTCTTCTGAAAAGAAAGGATGAGTGGCCCCCATAGTGGGAGATAGCCGGGGCAGCAGGGGTACACAATCAAACAATGCTTGGTGTTGACCAAGCTGATGACACTAATGTAAACAGTTTTTTTAAATAATTATTATTATTTATTAATTTTATTTTATTTTTTGACACTCTTCTCCTTTCTTTCTTCACACTGTTTTGGGAGCTGAAAATCAGCTCTAACTTGTTCCCGAATCGTTGCTCTCGCTCTTATTTGGACAGCTTTTTTTGTGCTTGCACCTACATGACAGCTGCTCCTGCTGCACCTGTCATTAAGGCAACGCAGGACCTGTGTAACCTGTTCATCTCACTGTAGGAAGGAGGTGGGGGTCAGAGGTCATAACCGGACAACTGGTGTGTTTTCCTGGGAGCCAACGTGCGTATGCTCGGGTGGAACGGACTCCTAGAAACACGGCAAAGTAAAATGACTTTGTTTATGTGAGACAAATGAAACAAGAACTGCATCGCAGCCATTTATGGACTGTATGCTTATCATTCCTAAAGGATTATTTGAAAAGCTTGATGATCTGAGAGGATTGGATCACACTCTGGGACTTGTCAGTGCTCCACACCTGCTGTTGTTTGTTATATTGGTCTCCTTCTTTCTAGCCAGCCCTGCAGTCCTTAAGAGTTACTGAATTGCAGTAAAGCTAAAGGGGGTTAGAGGTTAGAGTGTGTACAGTGGGTCCAAATCTCACGTTAACCCCCTAGCCCTTGGTCCTGTATTTACTAATAGGCCCTTCAAGAGGATTAGTTGAACCTAAGTAAAGTGAGATATAGGCTGCCACCTGGCTTATCATACGCCAAGGTGAAACCAATTACATTTCATGCTTGTATGTTTTCATAGATTTGTACATGTCACATGGCAGGATGATCTTTTTGTTCAGACATAAAAATGTTGCCCCCCCCCCCTCCACTTTTAATCCAGCATTAAGACCAGTTCATGTGATGGACAGTTTGCCTGTAACTGACCCAGACTAATGTAGAGTGTGCGTAAGGTTTTAATATGCAGATGAAGGTGGTGACATGTTGCAGATAAGAAGCTACCACGCACAGGGTGTTTTGACACTGATAATTGTGTTGTCTGTTCGTCACTGCCATCAATACAATACATACCCAAGCATCTTTGCAGCGTTTTACATGTTGGCTGGTGGAAGAAGAAGGCATGCGTCACCAAAACGAGGCGATTGGGGTGAGGGCCTCATCAAGGTGAGAACGAGTGATTCACTTTTGAAATTACAAAGCGTGTTTCAAAAGTCCCATGATTATGAAACTTCCTCAGCACCTTTCAGTAAAATGGGTAATCCTTTGGTCATAGAGGGGGAAATAACACCATAAAGTTGTTATACTATGAATGGTCTATCAACTGAAACTTTCTATGTTTCTCATTTATGTTAAAAAATAATAATAACTAGAGAAAGATCAAGGCTAGGGATCTGATTCCCATTTCTATAAATGATGGCCGTTGTAAGGATCTTCAAGCTTTTTCCATCTGCTTAGCCTCAAAAACATCTCAGTGATGGTCATGTTACTTCCTCTTTTGAGGCCTGTTTTTCATGTGGGAGCTGACTGGTCTCTGATACAGGCCTGTACTTCTAAATTGCAAATGGCAGCATTTACGAAGTTGAGTCATTAAGGCTCCCAATCACTGGAACGTTTTGTCTCGACTGTTGGTTCCCTCTGCACCTAGTTTTAAATTCACATAGCTGTATCCAAATGAAGTGGGCTTTGGTTTTCAGCCACAAAGCTCAACTGCAGGTGGTAAGGACTAATTCTCATTTGTAGTTGTTTTTATTTATTTGGATATAAGGTGGTGGTGTTAGGTCAGGTGATGTGTGCAATAATAGTGCTATTGCAAGCATGTCATTGTGCCAATTGATGGCAGTGTGTGTGTGTGTGTGTGTATATATATATATATATATATACACACACACACGTGTTAAGACTAAAGGCAGCAATTATGCAGTGTACATTTGATATGCTGTATGTTTGTGCTGACACAGCAGCTTGACTGCATGTTCAGTCATGGGTCTTATGTTTACAGGAAGTGTTGCCTGTTCATGTGCAACTCACTTCCTTCAAATTAACAGCATAATAACAACTCTTTCTTTGAGCTTTCTTTGAGTGTGGAGCAGGATGGTCAGCTCAGAGTTAAAACCTGAGTTCCTTTTAAGTACAAACAAGCTTAACAGAGCTATGCAACAGTCAAGCGCAGTCCCACACTTGAATGATCATGGGGCACGTGCTTTCAGTAACACTCTGAGAAAAAGTTAATGTTTGACTTCAGCGGCAGAGATTCTGCCTTTACTTATTAATCATGCATAGTGTAGTAAAAGGCAATGTGTCAGTAATTGTCATGTGAGTTTTAACCAGGGTGTGTTAACTGTTGATAATGTTGTGTAGCTTTGTTTCCTTTCAGCTTGTTGGTGATATCTGGGACTGTCTGTCTGTGTTTGACAGCTGCTTTCACATCAGACCTCCTCAGTGCTCTGCATCGTTACAGATGAATGGATTGGTCTGTTTCGCATACAGCAAGCAATGTTTACTACAGCCAGATGCCAGTTTGGCCAGAAGATGCATGTGAATTCATGTCGATCACCAGAGACAATGTCCCACTTATTCCCAGTTTTATGTAGCAAGTGTTTTGCCAGATTTTAAGGGAATTTTTACAGTCTGCAAAACTGCATAAGCATTGATATCAGTTTCATGAATTAATCTTTCTGCCACTCTGGTAGGAACACAAAACTTCTCTGTGAAGTTTTCCTATAACCTCCAGAGCTGTCTTGAATCACCTCCTGCTTCCATAGTTCTTGGACCATGTAGTGAGGCCCCATTGATACTGATGCCGCCTGGGTGTGACATTGTCCGGATTGCCAAGTGTATGCAGCCCAAAATCCCTCTCCCTATTCCCTCTCATTCACCTTGTTTTACCACAGCCTCAGGCCAGTACTGGCCCCTGAGCAAATTGTCCTCAATTGGGGGAGTTTTGCATTTCAAAGCAGCCCACCCCCAACCTCTCCAACAGCAACCCAAATGGGCAGATCCACCCTTCTCTTTTTCCTCTGGAGGGACACATCTCTCACCTCTTCAGTAATGAAACCATTGTTCTGCTTTTGACTACCCAAGGGTGTGGCAGTGAGGGGTTTGTGTGAGGAAGGAGTAGTTATTTGCAGGCATACTGTAACTTGCCCTTGGCTTGGCTGGAATCTGAGCACCACACAGCTCGATTGACAAGGTTTGTTGGTTTGAGGAGAGGCCTGGCAGCAGTCCTTCATGTGACTCTGACTTTGTGTGTGAAACACCACTGTGCAGAGACAGTGGAAATCGGGCAAATAATGTACAACAAACAGAGACTGCCACGTGCAGCGCTTGGGTGTAACTGGGCAGGCAAGCAGGGTGAGGTTATAGCAAACGTGAGTGTAGTGATACTGCGAGTTTTTAAGATAAAGAGTTAAAAGGAGGCTAGATGACTCGGGCCTCTCACAGGAGTGGCTTGCTGTACAGTTACTGCATGAGATCAAGTGGGGAAAAAATGCTTATATTTATTATGTACACAACGTCCATATTTCTGTATAAGACTAATCCAATGATCAGATTCATGGGGTTTTTCTTTTCATGGCGTTTTGTCTCCTGAAATGATTGTTAGGCTATATGCTTGTATACTTTGCCATAAATTACCCTCTGTAATGATGCATTTTTCTCTCATAGGCATCTGAACTGAAAGGAAGACAGGCTGTCTTTCCTCTAGATGAAGTGATGTTTGCGTAATATGGTTGACTCACCAGAGAAATCCCTCATGCAAAAAAAAAAAAAGCACTCAAGCCCCCACAGCTGCAGGGTGAAACCGTTGGTTCCCTCTTACAACATGTCACCATGCCCGTGGCTATGACTTGTAAAGTGTAGACCTGCAAGCCTGAAGAATGTAGACGTGGTGCAGTTTGATCTGCACATCTAGGTCACAGAGGTTCTAAAGCTTCACTTTATTTTATGTCGAGTGAATGTGTGAAGTTTTGTGATTGAGCAGTTAAGCAAAACCACACAGATCCTCTCTCTCTGGTTGAACTGCTGTCACTGCTCGTAGACTCTTATTTGACAGCTATTGTCAGAGCAGTGGTCTGCTAAAAACATTTTGTTACTAAGTAGCCAGTCACTGTCATGCCCTGTGTCTCTTTGTGTCCTGCTGAAAGTGTCTGTGTGGCTCTGTGTGCTGTGGGGATTATAAGACGCACTTCCAAATTGGTGAACGCTGGCTACACTGCTCCAGATGTCGCCAGTCAACAGGTGGACGTGTCAGGAAGCACACTGCGACAATGGCTGCCTTTATTATCCCCACACTCGCATGGGCACATCCACACATGGTTTCGTCAATGTGCCACTTTTTCCATCCCTGAAAATTGTTCAGTTGCCTAAACCTATTAGGCAAAGCAGCTCACTGGCTTCTTATGCACTTCAGTGACAAAAAGGGGATTGTGGGAGTTGTAGAAATGGGGAGGAAAGAATAATACAAAAAAGGTGAGGTCCTAACAGATGCTACAGATTTACCCAGCAGTCTCAGTACCACTGAGCCGATATTTGTATTTTTTTATTTTTCATTCCCTTCCTTTTTTTTAACCCACCTACTTACTCTTATCCCTTGTGCCCTACTTAATAATTTTGCACTGTTTTTGTGCTCTTTGCTGCTTCAACACTGCAATTTCCTCACTTGTTCCCCAAAAACAAAGGAAATTGAATTGAATGTCCAGCACCTTGTTAGCTCAGTCTCCAGTGTGTTTTTGTGTGGGCGCCATGCGTGAAGAGGGGAACGACTGCTGAGTGACTGCAAACGTTCTTGTCCACTGTGAACATTTGTCGATGGTAACAATTCACTGGCGCGTTTGGGTGTCTGTAATTTGTGCAAGTTGAAGGTTTTCAGACAGTTGGTCACTTCTTAATCCTAAGAGGGAGGCTGTGCACTTTCACTTGTTATGTAGGTCAATGCTAATATTTAGCTTATATTGGGGACCAAAGGTCGTGCATGTTTGTTTTCAGTTGAAGCTGCAGGCTTTGGAGTGAATGATGCTTTACAGTTATAGTCAGGTAATCGTATGTGTGTGGAGCCTGTGTGTTAAGCTGTAGAAGAAAGGGGTGTAGGGGGGCCTAGAGAGGGGGAGGAGAGGTCATTGAGTGATTCCAGGGATTTCATGGCATTTTGCAGCAGGCAGTGGGTGCAGACCCGATCAACCCCTCCCCTCCTTTCTACTCCATCCACACACGCACACAGGATTGGCCCTTCTTGAGTGCTTGGGGAAAGTGTGTTCTGCACTTGAGGGCTGTTGGCACATTTACGACAGCACTTTTCAACAACCCCCCCCCCCCCTTTTTTCTTTTTTTTTTTTTTTTTTTTTTAAAAGCACTTTTGCCAGCATTGATGTCACAGTTTCATGGAGGGGCCGGACTTGCCCTACACAATACATTTTAACAATTTAACTTGCCCTTTGGAAAGTCAGTGAAATTTGTTAAGTAGGAGTCATGTCAGATTGTTTCCAGCAGGCTTTAGACTGGCAAGGAAGTGAGTAACATTATTCACACATTGCATATTCTTATGAAGAACAAATGGTTACTTCTTAGTTAATACTGCAGCTATTTAAAAAAAAAAAAAAAAAAACTCTTAGCTCTTTGTTCTTGCACTCTTTGCTCTTAAATGTTTCAGTTGTAAACCATATAAACTCTCTGCTCTCTAGGCTAAGAGGAAGCTGGATCTTGAGGACCCTCTTTACCTCCCAGAGTTTCGCACACCAAAAGGCAAATGCAGTATCACACCCAGGATACCAAGTCCAAGGAGTGAGTACACTATGTGGATCAGATGTAAGGGGGGAAAATGTACTGTATTGGTGGAGTTGTTATTAGATACCATAGGTATAGTAGAATACCAGTAGAAGTGTACCTACGGTTCTATTTAAGTCAAAATTAAGCCTCTTTCTTAACAGTGGAGAAAGGCAGTATTAGGAAGTAGTTTAATTACAGTTCTTCACAATGGTCCAAATCCTGAAGGGGCTGTTCAGGAGATGGGACGGGGTGTGAGGGTAAGTTGAGGTCTGTATGGGGGAGAACCGCTTGATGGGTTGTGGGGACATCAGCTAAAAAGATGGAAGCTTTTAACCAGCCTCGGAGAGACAAGACATGGCCGACGAACTCAAGGGCCCAAGAAACAAAATTTTGTCAGCGTATTAGAAAATAATATCACCTGTTTTAAAATTTTAAATTCATCAGTGAATGAGTTGTCAAACACAGAATGTAAAATGAGTCATATTCCAACAGATGATAACTGACACATTCATATAATAGTTTTGTTTCATGTCCCACTGTTGACAACTGCTTGAATTACTAATGTAAATATTTGAATCACCACTTGACATCAAATTAACTGAATGAAGAATCACGCTAGTTCAGAAAAACAGGACATGTGCACCTGAATATCTGTGCTGCTTCACACTGCTCTCTTATGTGCTGTTTGTCTGCGTCTTCACTCTTAGCTCCGAAGTCTCCAGGTGAGCGGACACGCTACGACACCTCCCTGGGCCTGCTGACCAAGAAATTCGTGGGTCTAATTGCTGAGTCTCCTGATGGAGTTCTGGACCTGAACTGGGCCACTGAGGTCCTGGAGGTCCAGAAGAGACGCATCTATGACATCACCAATGTCCTTGAGGGGGTCCAGCTGATCAGAAAGAAATCTAAGAATAACATCCAATGGCTGTGAGTAGACATGGATCAGGAGAGATTTAACATTCAGACTGGGAATAATCTGAAATTCCAGCTAGAGGAAAAGGCCTTAGACATTTTCTCTGGTCTCTGATTAGATCGTGGCCCTTATTAATAGATCTGTCAACAACACTGTTGTATCAGCATTTGAACTACTCAACAATTTAGTAAAAAAGTAACCCAGCTGTACAATAACAGTCTCCAAATAATTAACATCCCTCTGACAAAACAAAAGTGAAACTACATTTCACAAAGGTTGTTTTAATTGAAGAGATATTAGGTTAGATTGCATGGCTACAACCCAGTGTATGTATTCCTGCTCACACTTATCTGCCACCTAGTGGTTGTTACTAAATATTATGGCAGTTTTAGACAACACTGAATCACCATGTTGGGTGCTTTCTATCTGTGACACCACCTGGACCAGCTATAGATAATTTTCTCACTCATTTTAATGTAATCAAACCATTGCACAACTTGTTTTTACTCATTTATAAGCATATTTGTGGCCTCGTAGGGTTGGAGATGTATTTGAGGGCGGTGCAGGTGGAGGGGAGAAGGCTTGCGCCCTGAGGAAAGAGCTGGGAGACCTGGAGAGAGCAGAGAGATCTCTGGATGAACTGATTCACTCCAGCACAACACAGCTCAAACAACTCACTGAACATAAAGACAATCAGAGATATCCTTTCCACGCATCTCTGCGTTTAAATGCATTACTGTCGCAACCCCTGTGTTTGGCTACAATACAAACATCCACTTCATGTCTGCTGCTGTTATTACCCTTGACCCCACACTGCACGTTGGGCTATGTGACGTACCAGGACATCCGCTCCATTGGCAGTCTTCGAGACCAGACAGTCATTGCTGTGAAGGCCCCTGCTGAGACCAAGCTGGAGGTGCCAGATGCAGCAGGGGTAAGAGCACATCTTTGTTTGAATTTTACACTGTGCTCTTCTTGTTTACTTCTTCTCACCTCTTCCAGCTTCTAGGCCAATGTGGATTTTTATGTGTCAATCTTGCTGTCAGATGGATGTAAGTCTGAGGCTACATGCTCACTGGCACCTTGGTGTTTTTAAAATTGCACCATAGTTTTGGGAACGCTGATGGCCCCTTTTTAGTTTGACAAGTTGTCAAACTAAAATGGAGACCTTTGGAAATAATGGCATAGACGTCCACAGTCACTCCTGAATGGGTCTTATCAGCCTCGACTACCACCGGTGAAAGCAAAAATGAGAAGAGTTACTGACCTTGTTGTCTTTTCTAGCAGCTGTTCAGTTAAATTACAAATTTTAACGCTACAGCTGACTTTACTGCTCTTCATTTGTACCATATTTTGCAACTAATCAACACCAGAGCAGACAATCGGCGTCCCTTTACGATGCCTTGTGCATGCTCAGTGTACCTGAATGGGCCTCTACCAATGCCTTTTCAGATGTTTTAGTATGGACACAGATTGATACAGAGCTAATGCACTTGCCCTGACGGAGATAGGCTTTTTATTTTTTATTTTAAACACCATTTTAAAATGAAAATGTATTAGTGTACATGTAGTCTTAGTTTTAAGAGAAATTGGTTTGGCAAGAACAGTGAGTAACCCTGACAGCAGTGCCTGATTTCAGATAATTGATAAAACACAAGGAAGGAAACTATTATCTCGTAAACTACTGCTTCTGATGTGTTTCAAACTAACGGCAGTCTGTTGTCATGTGTCCCTTTGTCCTTACATCAGGCATCATTACAGATATATTTAAAAAGTAAGAATGGCCCCATTGAAGTCTACCTGTGTCCAGAGGAGGGTCTTGAAGATGCTAGTCCCGTGAAGAGTGCTGCCACCCCTAAAAAGGAGTTCCCTCAGCCTCTCGGCCCTCCATCTGCAACCCCAGTGGAGCCACTAACTTACAGTGTCAAAGAGGAGCCTGTTGAAAGTAAGCAGGGGTCTCTGAAGGGTCATGTACTGTATAGTTGGATTCTGAGTTTTAGCACTAACTGTCCTGTTAAGATTGTAGGCATGCTCTCTAAAGATAAAAATAAGAATATAATAGTCATATGCTTAGCATTGCTTTGTTGCAGTGGATACGAATATCAATGCCTGAGCATTAGCTTTAGAGCTGGAGCCAGGAGACAATTAGTTTAGTTATGGAGCTCTAGAGTACAGTCGGAGACATGAACTCAAACACGAAATTAAACTTCCACCTCTCCCCTGCTCCGTTCTTTCCACAGTCGACATGTCTACAGCAGCTGCAGCCACCTCCTCAGCTACAGCCTCCAGTTCCTCTCTGCTGGATGTGGAGGGCCTGTTGGGTTTGCCCCCGAGCCTGCTTCAGATTACAGAGGACCAGCTCCCTGGCACCTCTTTCACCACAGATCCCAACACCCCTTTTGTCAGTTTCTCTCCACCCTTGGACCACAGCGATTACCTCTGGAGCCTGGAGGATGGCGAGGGAGTGTCAGATTTCTTTGACACCTATGATCTTGGGGATTTGTTGTAGGGCTGAGGTATAGATGAAGGAGAGCGGAGGAGGTTTAAAGAAATATTTAATTGTGAATGCCTTCTCGAAGTAGGAAATATTACACTATGAAGCCATCACTCTTTGTTTTAGAGCCTGTTTTAATGTCAGTGATTCCAAAAGGGAGATTTACCCCTTTTTAATTTGAATAAAGTTAAAAATAACAATTGTACATATAATTGTTTAAAAAAAAAAAAAAAAAAAGTTAAAACAGGGAGGATGGGTAAGGCTGAGATTGACACTGATGTGTGTAATCTCCAACCATACAGAAACACTGTTTAAAAAGCAGGGATTGTTTTGGACTTTGTCATGTTTTTGGTTTTTTTTTTAGATTGCGCAACAAAGGTTTGCAAAACATTTGTAATGTCATACGAACACAGGAGTTATTATGCATATCACATCAGCAGCAAAAGATCTGATAACGTGTTAGTATCAGGCCATGTTTATGGTGTGACAACTCAGGAACTTTTCTTTTTCTTCCTCATTTCCAAAGTCTAAATGTTATTGTGCCAGTTTTTGGCCCGTAGGGGGCAGCCTTGTATAATGTCAGCTTTAACTGCCAATGCAGCTTTACAGGATTTAATCACTGGATGAGAGAAAGCTAGAGTCATCAAGAGCCTTTCACGGGGTATGTTGGTAGGTGACCTAGTGTCTTCAACAAAGACCAAATTAAGCTGTGAATAACAGCCTTGTAGATCCTTGTAGATCCTACAGCTTGATGATGCAGTATGAAATCTGAGCATCGATATTAGACGTACAACTACTTTTGAAGGTCCTGATGTTGCTTCTGTCTAATTGAGTTTGCTCTCTCCTGCCTTAAGCTTTATGTCAGGCTTTGTATCTGTTTGGTTCTGTGCTATGTGCCAAACTATGTAGGTTGTGACACCTGGACCCAGAGCGGTGACTAAACACAAGGATCACACGCTTTGTCTTGTAGGTTTGGCAGCTTTGTTTCAAATCCAGTTTCACCCCCACTGATGTGAGTTTGATACCTGAATTTTAATTGTTTTTTTGTTTTTGTTTTTTTTTTGTTAGTGTAAAACTACTATTGTATTTCTGAGGAAATAACCCAGAAGAATGAATTCCAGCATCTGTGTTGCAGGTGTGTAAGGTCAAGTAATTGATGTAATTAAGGTTTAATAAGAGGAGCGTTTTGTTTTTCCTCTACTTGTTCTGAAATGATTGAAATGTTGATTAAACTCCAACAGAAAACGAGGAATTGAGCTCAACTGTTGGGATTTTAGGCCCATGAAAGCTTTCCCACATGATGTGGTCCAACCCAATGTGTGAGACGTGCATTTGAGATCAGAGCGGTTGCAACCTTTTATCTGTTAAAGGTTTTTTTTTGTTTGTTTGTTTTTTTTGTTTTTTGAAGCATTCTGGACATTTGGAAATTTGAATTTCATGCTGATGTATTTTTGGCTTTTCCTCTACATTGCAGAGATAAGCTAACTGTCCTGTCCTAACAAAACTTGAAAGTGTGTGTGTGTGTGTGTGTGTGTGTGTGTGTGTGTGTGTGTGTGTGTGTGTGTGTGTGTGTGTGTGTGTGTGTGTGTGTGTGNGTGTGTGTGTGTGTGTGTGTGTGTGTGTGTGTGTGTGTGTGTGTGTGTGTGTGTGTGAGAATTTGATAGCTTGGGAAATAGGTGTCGTGGTGTGTTTGTGTGTGATTTTTTTAAAGTGTAGATTAGAGAATGTGAATTCCAAATTTGTAGTTTTTTGATGAGCATTATTTTTCTGGTATTTGTACATAATTTGTTTTGTATTTATACCTATTTTTCTGAATTTTTGAAAGTTGATACTGGCCTTTCTGCAGAGGGCATGACTGTTTTTGTATGACATGCAGCACTTAATATTTTGTAATATTGTGTGGACTGTTTGAAATTATTAAATACTGAAGCCATGGTTTACACTTGGAGTTCTGCTTCATTTTTATTTAAATTACTTTACATGTTGCATTTAAAAGGTTTTTGTTTGTTTTTTTTCTTTTTCTAAATGTTCTCAGTGAATATTAAGGGAAAAAATGTAGTGCTTAAACCTCTAGGCTCACATCAATAACTCTTCTAGGCTCTCCAATGTGATCATCTATCATACTGGAAAATCCATTGATGTAAGGGCTCACCACATGTTGCAGCCTCAAATCAAAATGTTGTGTTCTGTCCAAAAACAGCAAAGTTATAGCCACTGAGGCGATTGATCTAATATGAATTGACATTCCCAGAGGAGAGAGAATGGGCTGACATGAAGAGTGACAATGACACTGAATGCACTATTAACACGTTCAGACAGGTAGACAAAAACCACCCATCATTCTTTGTGAGTTGGTTGCTTTGGAAACAAGCTCACAAAAGGCAGTGGGCACGCAGAAGGTCAAGGTTCAGTGGGGCAATGTGAAACAGGGTTAATGCATTCAGGGCAGAAGACATTTGCAGGGAAGTACAGCCCAAATATACTAGAAAATGTGTGAAATAATTTTGCATGTTATTTTTTAATTTTATAGTCTATAAATCAGTAGTAAAGAGGAAAGTACAGTGTTAAATACCTTGTCTTTGGGAATTACTACTCCAGTGAGCTTTCAAATGCTCTGTATGCTCTTTGGTTTTGCGCAGGCCTTTTTTTTTTTTTTTTTTTCCACAATATGCTTTATTCCAAAGGTTTTCACGATCTTGGACATGAGCACAGTCTACATTTTGATTATAGAAAAACAAACCGAGAGAATATGACTGACATAAATAAACACACACCCTCCATCCCTTTCTGTGCACTACATAATATTGAACAGTGTAATATTAATAAATACTAAATACAAAAGGTGAAAAGTAAAGATGATGAGCAGCCAAATCTTGATGAATTTCAATGAGAACCTTATTCTTTTGAGTTGAGCCACAGTTTCATTTTACTTCAGTTCAACTTTTTACTTCCACCAGAATACCACAATAAATTTTTAGCTGTAATCAGCTAAGCTACTGCTGTGTTCTGTGAAATCTTCTCTGAAATATTCCCCCTTCCACTGATAGAGCTGTTAGAGTAGCACAGGACCGGGTTCAATGTAGATACTAAGACTCTATATATATATAATTGAAACTTGTTGTGGAATATCTCTATCCCAGGACAGAGAGCATAGTTATGTAGTAGATTTGCTGTAGTGCATTTATCACACTCTGAGGTGATGTCTGGAAACGTCATGTGAAGCTTTGATTTTAAATAGTAAAGTCTCTGGATAAACCAGAACTGAAGTAATTTAATAAAGGATCTAAGGTTTATGACCCATAGAACTCTAGAGACTGTGTATGAAGACAGAAAACACAAAGTTATTATTCTAACCACAGACAAATGTTATCTTAAGTGAGAGGGAAAAAAAGACTTGAGCTTGTGCAAGTGAAATAAACTCTGGCATGTGACTGTTTCTGAACCATCAGGTGCTTATTAGTGTTAAGTGTCTATTAACAGATGTTGCACACAACAGCTCATGTGTTTAACAAGAGGCCATAAACTGAAATGTCAGACACCACATACACACATATAGCCTTTGACTGTGTGGTTTACATGCAATCTAAACAACAGAGCACCTCAGTTCTGTTACATCACACCTTCAAACCAACTGCTGTGACTGAAGTAAATATCATTTGCTGAACGTTTCATTTGCCAAAAAGTTACATGGCTTTCTGTGAGCCGCCATCACATAAATAAGGTGACAGCTTATTAATGAGCAGCAACAACCTGGGGCCAGAACATTCCATGTCATTGTCTAAGGCTGCAGGACATGTGGTGGTCTTGTTATTTTTCATTAAGAATGGGAACAATTGAGTCACTATAGTTGGTTACCCACACCCTAGAAATACAGAAAGCCTTGAACTAACTAAACAGAACCGTTTTAATATATTTTATTGGAGGTATAACAACACTTCATTAATTAAATTTAAGTTATTCAACAGGTAGTTGGAACATTTCCAGAAATATGTGGATTTATTTTTTCTCAGAATTATTCAAATATATCTCGAGTGACACTGTGAAGTTGTGAATTCTAAACAATAATGTCTTATGCTATTGAGTATGAATCACAAACAAGTTTGACAGCCTGTTCCTTGCCTAGGAAATGTTTTTGCTGCCATATCAACAGTGTTGACGGGCATGCTGGAGAGGATGTCTTTCTGAGGGTGGGGTTGATGGGCAGATGTGTTGACAGCTGAGGATATGCATGACACTGGACTCGGTCAGTGAGTCAGGGATGATCACTAAAGCGTTGGCTTAATCTCAGACAGAACCAGTTCCTTTTACATCAGAGGTCTTTTCCTCAAACACATGTTTCTTGGTACAGTTGGGCAGGTTCCTGACGTAAGTAGTTTTTTAAGACACTTTATAATTATTCCAACGGGAAACTGAAGTTAAGCAATAAATCAACCCCCCCCCCACTCGCTTTCTCTCTCCAGTCCTCCCATTTTCAGTCATCCATGTCGACCAGAAGAGTGGATATTTTACGGTAAGCCTGGGCCTCCTGGCTTGACAGGGATAGTAAATTGATAGCAGAACCAGTGGAGCTGAGTCAACATGCAGAGTGGAGAGGGTGAAGGAGATATTTCAGGGGAGAGTTGTTAGTGAAACTTATGCTACCCCTCTAGGCTGCTGGGAAGCAGCAAGAAAATCCTGGCAGCTGCAATCTTTACTGGAAGATGTCGCTACAACCTCTGTGCTGCTGAGGGTGTATGTGCGTCAGAGAGAAAGAGAGAGGCTACATTCTGTGCACCGCACATCCAGACAGCCAAAACTTCACTGCTAACAGGCTACGGGAAGACTCTATAAGTGGTGTGAAGAAAAAAACAAAGAAAACCCATGTTGATATATACATTAATATTGAAGATACCATAAGCAGTTGCAGGAGACAGTAGGTACATAGGTATGTGGTGTTTAGGAAGGAAAAGGGTGGAGATAAGAAGGGAAAACATTAAGTGAGTGTGAGTGTTTGTGTAGTCAGACAATGAAGCTTATCTATCGCTTTCTCCTTTCCTCTGTCATTTCACCTTTGTCTCCCTCCCTGTGCTGTTCACCCCCCCCCCC
>CM076661.1:10068488-10122065 GCA_038496675.1 Rachycentron canadum
TCCCTGTGCTGTCCACCCCCCCCCCCCCCCCCAACCTCCCACCACCTCCCAAAGCTATTTTCCTCTGTCAGTTCCCCATTTCTCCTTCACTACCTCCACCCCCTCCCGTCCTTGTACTTCTGTTCTCCACTATATGTTAGTTCACTGCCTGAGCCGACCGGTTTGCTGGGTTTTACAACAGGACTCAGGCTTGAAGGCTGGCAGAGGCACAAAGGCTCTGCTTCTTTACTAGGGGCCGCAAAGAAACTGAAGGAGGGTATTGTTTGGACACTGCAAGCCTCTGCATTACATCAGCCCAGAAATGCATGCAAGAAATGAATGCATGCGAAATGAGCATGCAGACACACGTGTGATGCACATATATCACAATTACAGACACCTACATGCAGACATGCAAACTGTTTTTATCCATTCGCATTTGTTTTTTCCTCTCCCTAATGTTCTTGTATCATACAGGCATGCAACAGAAACAATGAGTGTTAAATTGGGTCACCAAGACTATTTATGTGGCTCTGCACTGTTTGAAGTTGTCGCGTGCCTTCCTTACAAAAGTAGGCATTTTTTATCAATAGGGCAAAGAGAGTTTTGTACTCCGAAGACTTTGGTGCACATCTTTTTAATGTTAGTGTGTTGCCTAAACTTGCATGTAAGAACATGAAAGGCATTTGTTTAGCTCCAGTGAATTTTCACTTTGTGCTTTCAGATGATAACCACTCTTTTAAACTCTTTTGGTGTGTCTGAGTTATTTGCTAAGCACAGAGACTTGTGACACAAAAAGGAGTTTGTCTATCTTTGTGAATCTAAAGACAGCGCCACTGTGAGTGTACACACAGCTTTGCACTATTCACTGAGTGGCAGTAATAAGTAGTTACAAAGAACAGATAAAATCCTTTTGCCACAAAGTAAGGCTATTTTTTTCTTGGATTGTGAATACGGTTAAAATAATCTCAAATTGTCTATAGAGCTCGGACTAATTTCCCCTTAAAGCTAACGTAGGAAAATATGTGGTTTTGTGGTAGAACCAAAGGGGGCCGTCGTGTTTGATGCCACTTCTAAAAGCACCCATCTGAACCTCATAGTGTATTGTATCACTGATCTCCCTGAGGCAAGGTTCAGTGATACAGCTCTTCTTAAAGTTGACAGGCTTCACAATGCCAGGCATGCAGGGATTGTGTTCTTTACACAATTATTGTGGGGTTTTTTTCCACCTCTCTGATGCACTCTTTTCTTTGCTTTCACACACACACATGCACACACACACACACACTCCTGTGTTGAAAAGGAAGCAGAGAGAGCTTTGGAGCCTCAGCCAAACAGATCAAGGTGCACAAATCCAATGTGATTTTACACCCTCAAACTAATGATTAAAGAGCAGTGCAGATGAAAGCGTCTTTGTTTTACAGTACCAAAGCATTGCTAGAGATATGATGAATATGTGAAAGAACTGAATGTGCTGAAGTTCTGTTTTGTGCAAAAGCCCCAAATCTGGCTGCTTGACATAAAATAGTTGTTTTCATCTGTATGGAAGTGCAGAAGATATCAGCTGTATGTGCTCGGGTCGCAGCAGTTCTCTCCCTCGACAACATACACCTCATCCATTGAAATTCCTCTCTTTCAGCTAAGTCTGAATGAGGCAGTCTGTATATCCATGGCGACCGCAGCGCGGATTCTCTGGAGTTTGCATAGAAATGAGGAGTAAAAATGAAAGAGAGGAGGGCACGTGCACATGCGCGCGCGTGCACACACACACACACACACACACACTTACTGCAGTGTGGCAGAGAGCACAAACATTCCCACGTGATGATGGAGTTTGCTCCCTCCCTCGTTGAGCCGCACAATAGCGCGCGGGTTCACCTCCACGCGCACAGATTGACTGAGCGGAGCCTGAAGTCGGTCAGGCTCCGGTTTTGGGAAACTTCCCACCTCGAAGACGCTTTTTTGGGACAGTAACACTCTAAGGAATACGGTCTCTCTCTCTCTTTTTTTTTTTTTTACACACACACAATGGATTAGTGAACGTTTTTTTTTTGTTAATTTTTGTCTTTGTTTTTATTTTATTCTTCTTCAAATGGGAATTACATGCGCGCGTGAAACTTTGGCTCACTTTTCTCCTCAGTGACTCTCGGGACTTTTTCGCTCGAAACATGCCGGAGCGATTAAGCATTTCGGACTTTGTGGTCCTGACTAACGAGGATTTGTCTTCGCCTGGGACTTCAAGTTTTCAGTCCAAAATGAGCGACTGCAGGAACACAGTCTCAACCGTGGAAGAGGTGAGGGAGCGAAGGAAGGAAGGAGGGAGGGAGGGAGCAAAGGAAGGAAGGAGGGAGGGAGACAGAGAGACGTGCACCTTTGTTGTTTACCTGTCCCACACACAGAGTAAACAAGGACTCCGCACTCACCTGTCGACTAGTTGGCTTAGTTTTCTAAGGTGACAGTTGTTTTCACAGCAGTGAAGATGAGCTGGCAGTGTTTTTGTAGTTGTTTCCAGGTGAACGCAGATAAATACACAACGAGACACTGCTCGTGGTAAAACCTGACAAAATGGCAATGTCCGTCCAACAGCTGAGATAGGTCATCATTTTAGATCATTAACACAGGGGCAAGTGTAAGTGCAAGGTGTTTTTTGTGTTTGTTTGTTTTCTCTCATAAGCACTAATTGGTGTTAGTGCAACACATTGTATACAAATAAATGTGGTGTGGTGATTTTGGGGTGACCTGGCTGGTAAAGTGTCTGGCAAATAGCGACACATATGTGTGTTTTGACCATTTTAACAAAATATGAGACATATGAACTGTTGTGTGGCTTTTTGCTTGTCAGTGTGTTTGTGTTCTGTGTGTGGTCGTAGCTTGATGGTTCAACATAGGCAGGCCTGGTTCAGCAGAAATGTAAAGGTTATATGAGGTAAAGAAGCATCGAGACAGTTTACTTTGCCCTGTCCTCTTTCTCATGGAAGTTAGACTGAGATGGGACACACACGCACACACACACACACATACACACACATACACACACACACACACACACACACACAGGCACAGCAGACATGCCAGACAGGAGTGTGGCCCTTTGACTGAATAAGCGTTTGTTGTTGTGAGTCTTTGACCATGCTTGTCAGTGTAATGAAGGCCAGTTTGATCATTTTGAACGGGTACTTTGGCTCAAGGGTTATTTGAGGTCGTATGCGTTTGTTTGAAATCTGTTCTCCCGAAGCTCCTCGGGCAAAAGAGGAAACAGAGGGAGGCTGCCATGAACTCTGCCATAAAGCAAATAATCCAAGTGTGCACACAAGTCTTCCTTCCTTGTGTATTTCCTTATGGTTTACTGTTCTAATGTAACCTTGGTTCACATTAGTTTGTGTCACCAAAAAGATGAACTTTCTAAAAGTTCAGTTCTAAATTTGTCCATTGTCATCACATTATCCAAATGTCTTAATATTTTACTAATATTAAATGATGGAATCCAATGAACACATGACACGGGATTGTGGAAAGCCTATGAGAGCTGACTTGACTTCATCAAGACTTTCCTGGCTTGAATCTATGGCAATTGAACAGAGATCGAAACAGTACAGTCCAGGGTTTATAACCCGAGCAGTTTAAGACAGCTGTCTGATGTATTTATCTTAGGCTAATGCCCTTTTTTATGACCATGACACACTGGAAAATACATAGTTGGAATAGCTACTTTGGGGAGGATCATGCTGGAATCCTACACATGTGCAGACAGACAGGCAGGCAGACACACACAGAGATGCAATAGTCCCTTTATAGATAGGTCTATGGTTATTATGTTTAGTCTGCTCAGCAGGGATAAGCTTGATTAATGGCTGGGGTAATGTATGTGGTTTGTGGCATCAGGCACACAGACAGAGACACCTTTTACCCCCCCCCCCCCCCCCACACACACACACACACACACACACACACACTCACACAGCTACCTGTTACTTATTACTCCTGATTAGAGACAACATTAAACATAGAAAGACATCGATAAAGAGTGGTTTTATTTCCCAAAGCTATAAGCTACAGTGGGCTTTGGCCATTCCTAACAGTTCTTAGGTTTTCCTCTGTGGTTAACATGCTGAAATTGTATATTGTATGCTGCCCTGCAGGGAACTCTGTCATCATGCCTAGTTAATGCAGTAAATATGGATCAAGTATCAGTTAGTCATGAAATATTAAGCTCTGCTGCTAGCAGTCCCACACACACCCTGACAGCAGGTGTACACAGTCCTGTTTTAGGCCACAAAAAGAGACACTGTAGTTTCATAACACTTTTGGGTGGAGCTATACCTGTTCTATAAGGGCATTTGAAGGATGGACGGTTTTTCTGTTTGTGTCTGTGAACCCTGATTTATTCCACAAAATCCAACAAAAGCATGCTATTTCGTTGACTTGCATCAGCTTGTGTCCGCTGTTTATGTCTCGTCTCCAAACCAACTTACCAAGCAGAGGAAGCCGTAGCAGCAGCAGCAGCAGCAGCAGCAGCAACTGACTTCCATCTCCAATCTCCATGGAATTACTCTCCCATTCATTGTCTTGAGGACCACATTACACAACACACACACCACCTTTTAATTAGTGAACTAACACTTAGGGAGTGGACTTGACTGGGAAAGACAGGGGCGTGTAAACAACACAATCTAACAACAAGAGTCTCTGTTGAGTCTAGATTACTGGCTCATTAAAGCTATTTCTGGTGGCATGTAGGTGGGGTGCCATGTGTCTAACTAGGTAAAACAAGTGGCCTGTGTAAATAAACAGGATGTAGTTTAAACCTTGTGAGTTTGAAAATCTAAAGATTGATTGTGCAAATACAGTGAAGCCAATTGACTATTTGCATCTTGTCTTCATCGTGAGTCATAGGTATAGGGAAGGTTTCTTTCCAGCAGAAAAAAACCCAGTCTGGTTTTAATGTGGGGAACGTTGCTTCAATGTGAAAAGTGATAGTCACTCAGACAGGGGAAGTAGACGCTGTGACATCATTAGGGCCTCTACATGACAGTGCAAGACATAATTGTTTTGATGGCAAGTGCTGAATCATCTGTTCTCCTTAATCACACACCGTGAGAAAATCAAGAACAGCCTGTGTGTGTACATTGAAGATCATGTCACTATATAGTATCACTATACTATACCAAAAGGGAGTGGAGTCAAGTTGAGCCACACTTGAATTCATATAGCCCACCCTTAGGATTTAGATGTTGTCAAGTGTTATTCTTGATTTTTAATTTCTCACACCGGTCTTTGTCTCATGTTTCACTACAGTCTCTGGAGATGGATCACACAACTCTGCAGAGGATGAAGAAGATCATCAAATCTATACACACATCTGGACTTTGTAAGTGTCACTACGTTACCCACTATAGTCTCGCTCACATGATGCATTACAAGTTAACAACATCAGGTCAGTCTGTCTGATAGCTTTTTACAGAGCTTCCAACCATATCACTCTTCATCAGTGGATGTAGTTTGCTAAATTGTCATGGAGATGAATCTTTGCTCAGTAGCTGTAACTGTTTCATCCATAGCACTCTGAGATCTTCTCATCGGTGTTGGCTTAAAGTAAAGTTTATTCCTGACTTTGGAAATTGTTTGGCAAGAACTTAAGTTCAGTTTTTTAGCTTTATGGTAGGAAGCTCCTAAAAAAAAAAGTAAAGTTAAGTAATTTTATGGTCAAAGGTAATAAGAAAGTGACAGCACCATTAGGGAGATTTGTACAAAATGCATCCATGTTCAAGGATGTCTTGTTCCGAAGTATGTTAGCTCAGCAGTGAGTTTCAGATAAAGGTCAGCCTCTATTATGGCAGGATGAGCTGTTCAGTGCATAGGGGGCCTCCTCATAATTCATTGTATAAGCCTGGTTCAGATGACATCATCAGGCTCGTGTGGGCAGTGGTGTTTATGAGTGAGGCCCCTTGTTATGGGACCAGAGTGCGTAGGATCTTGGGTGATTGTGTTTATATCCATACAGAGTGTATGCTTTTGTGGTGTATGTGTGTGTCTGTGTTAAAGTAAATGGTATGTGTGGTTTCGGCAACAAGAAGGTGCTCAGTTCGCAGTGGCCTAACAGCTCAGCTTGGGTCACCAAGTTAATGTTTTATGACTCTGTGTCATATAGCTCTATGTCACCATAAGTTGCTATTGCTGTCTTAGAACTGGATGTGATACTCATATAAGATGTGAGTGTTCCCCCTCAAAAATGCGCGGGAGAAAGAGAGGAATTGCTTCCCATTTCAAGACTTCTGCTCAGTTTTTAGTAAAAATGAGTCAGTGAGGCAGCTGCACAGAATTAGGCAACCTGATGATCTCGACTCCTTCCTTTTATGTCTAAGTAGAATCGTATGGGTTAGTTACAGTAATGTGACAATAAAAGTTCCCTTCCCCCCTCCTCTCTCTCATTATGTTGAACTCACTAAGCAGTCTTGATAGTAACTGGATTGATAGTCTGTCTCATTGCATGTTAAGATGCACTCACAAGTCCACACCACCCCTATGCTGGTGTCATGGCCCTTTTTCTGTGTAACTCATTGAAAAACATACACACATAGTTAGATGTTGTCTTCTTTTGTTCTCTATTTCCATAAAGCTCTAAGTTCAAATTTTCTGCCAAGACACTGAAGCCTGTGAGTCTGTGTGTGTTCTGGCAGAAGAGTTGACTTGCTCTGCTGGTATCTGGTACTTAAAGGTCACCATTAAAATCATCCTCTGAGCTCCTCTGTGACTCAGCTGTTTGTTGTTTGATAGATGCATGCATGTTGTTTGTTATAATCCTTTTTTTTTGTTTTTGTTTTCCTGCTCTCCTTCATTCTGTCTCCTCCGTCTTGCAGTGTGTCTGCATTCTTTCCTTCATTTCAAAATTTTGCTCATTCATAAGAAATGTTCCATGTTTGCTTTACAGTCAGTTAGTGCAGCTGTGTCAGTCTGTCTCCCAGCTACAGTCAGTTTACCATTTTATATGTGGAAACTGGAACAGAAGAGATGGACTTTTTACTTTTTTCTGCATTTGTCTGTTTAGTCTGCTGTAGACGTTTCTACAGATTTACTACAGTGCTAAAAAAATGAAGGGAACACTTAATTCATGCATTGCATCTCGATGAACAAATAATTCAAGTTGAATTTTTACTGATATATATTGTATAACTTTCCTCAACATCAACCTCAACATCTCTTAACTCCCAATGAGTTAAGTGAATGGATGGTGTCCTGGGGGATCTCCTACCATACTTGGATCAGGGCATCAGTGAGCTTCTGAAGAGTCTGTGGTGGTGTTTGGTGGCATTGGACACACCATTACATAATGTCCTATAGGTGCTCAATTGGATTTAGGTCAGGGGAACATGAGGGCCAGTCAATGGCACAATGTCCTCGTCATCCAAGAACTTCCTACACACTCTGGCCACATGAGGCTGGCAGGCAGACAGTGACCGCTAATGGCTGACCTGCCAATTCTTGTGTTCTCTGGCAATTGTATCTCCTCTGTGCTCTTGAGACTGTGCTGGGAGACACAGCAAACCTTCCTGGCAACCACACACATAAATATGCCAACCTGGAGGAGCTGGGCTCCCTGTGCCACCTGATTGAGTTGCAGGTACTGCCTCATGCTACCAGTAGTGACAAGGTCACAAAACTAAAAAAGAATCAGTCAGGAAGGAGAATGAGAGAGCAATTGTCTATGGCCACCACATGCAAAACCATTCCCTTTTTGGAGGTTGTCTTGCTTTTGCCTCTTTATTGCACCTGTTGTCGATTGATATCCCTGAAGTGTAACTGACCTGGTGTTATACTGTGACAATTAAATGTTCCCTAATGTCTAGCAGTCTACCACCAACAACAAATGGTTTCATTTTTGCACTAATGTTGGAGTTTCTTAAACTCAGTGAGGAAGTTTCTATATGACTGTGGTGAGCAGACGTCTGGCCATGATTGCACATCAAGTGCCCACGTTTGTTGATTCAAAATTACTTCCATAGCTTGGATATTGACCTGTATCGATTTGATGTCCTCATGTAAACCTCACTTACAAATAGCTTTGGGGTAAAACATTGTTTAGTGCAATGTAAACCAAAGTGGTCCAAGTCAGATTGTTTGCTAGCAGCCTTTTTGAATTCAACAGGCTAAGGTCATGACCCTTGGGAAAGTGACCTATGACATTACACATTGACCTATAAGCCCAAGAAAAGCATGGCTCTCCATATCTGTGCCTGGCTCCTGCTCCAGCATGGGTGAAAACCAGCACTAATTTGTCCCATATGCTTGTCTTGTTAAAATACTCTCACTGTAACACAACAAGTGAGTTGGCCTTCTACCGAAGTCTGAGTCACTCTTACGTTTATGTTGCCACACTGACTCTGTGTGAATGTGTTGTTTTTCAGCCCATGTTGAAAACAAGGAGCAGTACATCGAAGCGCTGGAGAACCTGGGGAATAGCCACCTAACACAAGACAACAATGAAGTCTCCACAGGTTTCCTCAACTTGGCTGTGTTCACCAGAGAGGTCACAGCCCTCTTCAAAAATCTGGTGAGGAAAGGGGAGAAGAGTATGGAAGAAAAAGGAGACCGAGAAGGGGAAAAACAAAAAGAGGAAAGGAAAATTGAGCTCTTACACGGATCCAAAACCCCCAAATCATGGCCGTAAATCAATTTAAATTTAAATCATGTCAAGCAGGTGGCAGAACTCCAAATCTGTTCTCATAAGATTATGTGTGTATGTTTGTGTTCATTGTGCAAGGGACAGAGAGAGAGTGAGTATGTCTGTGTGTGTGTCTGTGTGTGTGTGTTTGTGCACACACATGTGTGAATGCATGGAGGAAACAGGTTTTCAACAGCTGCATGTTTGCCCCTTTGGACTGCAAAAATATGGGGCAGTCCAGAACCCTCCCATTGATAGTTTCTGTGGCGATGATAATTCATCCCAGACCTCCAAGTGTGAATAAACAGACACACACATACTCACACTCAAGCTCACACACACACACCGTCTGACACACTCGCTCCCATGTGTCAGTCAAGGCCTCACAGGGGAGACTGGGCCTTACAGATGTGAAAAGGAAGCGAGTCCACACAACTAACAAGAGGGTGATTTAAAGTGATACTGCTAAACGAACCCTTCATGCCATGTGTGAGTGATTGCATTCTTGTCTCATTGTGTGCATACAGCCATGCAGTGATCAGCATCATCTGTGCATGTGTTGATGTAGTCGGTATTGTCCTGTGTCAGAACTCCATGTTTTAACATATTAGGTACCTCAGCGTCTAGATGCCAACCAAAACAATTTCACCAGTCTCCAGGTCTTTGTGTCAATATGTCAAGGTCAGCTCATGGAACTGTTTGGACATTATTTATAAGAGAAGAGCGCAGCCTGATTGTAATCCATGGAAAGGCTGCAGTGTCATTTATAAACAGACTAGAACAGTGGTCAATTGGACACATGTGGACGATAATGTATGCTGCTAAGCTGTGTGCCAAGATGCCAGATGTGATGTTCTTCCATGGGGGAACTAGCAGTAATCGTTACTTATTGCACAACCTATTGGGGCCATGCTGGTTGTGCAAATTAATTTCAACTTCCACTTCAGTGTACATAAACACTTCATTAAAGACAGTGTGTCATGCTCCCATTTAGATTCAAAAATCTTAATCCACTGTTCTCTTTGGATGACTCGCCATTTCAAAATGACTGAATCACTATGTTTTTAGACTTATCCCCAACTATTTCCCAGAAATGAAAGTCGATGGGGGGGGGGGAATTTGCTCATATTGCAGGATAAGATCTGTCTGTAATGCTATCATGAATAGTTTTGACTCATTTCCACTGCTCTTCTGTGTTTCAGGTGCAAAACCTCAATAACATCATGGCGTTTCCTTTGGAAAACGTGCTGAAATCAGAGCTCCGGGACAGCAGACTAGTGAGTCTAGATTTTATTACAGATTTGTTTAATACTAATTAAACTTCTGCTAGTTCAGCCGTTATACCCATTGTGATGACCTGTAACCAATAACATGATACAGTTCAGTTCAGCAGACATATAGCTTTTATCTTTTAATGAGGCCAGATAATGTTAGAATAGAATATTAGTATTCACATTTGTTGTAGATAAATACATATATGTTTACACATGAATAAGTTTTAATTAGCATAATTAAATTTATAAACTCATAATATGGATATGATGGTACGATTTCTTCAGGAAGAGTCTTGTAATATCAGCAAAATGTGCTAAACAGTCTGTATTGTGTGTGATAAAAAAGGTAACACTGAAGGGATCCTAGAATTATGACAACCACATCTAGTCCTATATCATTTTATATTAATACTACAATAAAGCACCCCCATTCAAATCAACACAATTTAGATGTAATAAGTCATACAAAATTGTATAGTCATGCACTTATTAAGTTTGTAGAAGTCAACAAACGGGGTCATGTGTTGACAAAATATGTTCGAGATGAAGTGATTTGCAGCTGAGGAAGACAGATACCTGTGTTTGTAGATGTTGACTTTACCGTCCGTAATGATTGAAATTTCATTGTAAAATCAGTTTGAGGCTGTATTTCCCCCTTAAGCAGATAAAGCCTTCTGTCTATGCTGTAGACGCAGCTGAGCCTACTAAGATATTGGATAAGATGAGGCTGTTTATGCAGATTAATGAAAAAGACTGAGCTGCACTCCAATACTGAACCGATCTGTCTTGGCCAGTATTTGACTTTTTGATTTGCCATGCCAACAGACTAGTGAGTAATAACTGGCTAATGCCTCTGTAAGCTCCTGTCACTGCCCTGTCTTTTAAACAGCTGATTCAACAGCTGAACATTGCTTCACTGTAACTGTGAAGGAAGGCAAAGTGCTACTGAAAACCTGTTCAGCCAGTATAAAGACAAGTTACATTAATGTGAGTTGTTACGTCTCAACTGTCTGGCCCTACCCACTCAGATAATCACCAGTAAATCCACTGTACAATGCTGCTTCACCTGACTGTATGCAGACTACTAACCTTGTGCGCAGGTATTTTATTAATTACAAAAACACTACTGTCTGGCCATAGGAACATACACAGCAACTTTCCTGATGTGACATAAAAATATCCACTCCTCTATTCTTCTCTCTTTTGCAGGAGCTCAAGAAACAGATGGAGAAGAGCTGGAAGGAGTACGACATAAAAATGTAATTAACCATACTCTGAGTTTGTTTGTTACTTCACGATAAAATGGCTGCATAGTGTGTGATTACACTCTAGTTCTTAATCTTAAACCTTTATTGCTTTCACAAGAGAAAAGAAACTGAAGCCTGAGATACATTTTATTGCCTGAGGAGACTCACGTCTCATATTTTTGGTTCTTGTTAGTCTTTTTCTGGGTCACAGAAGTTGGTGTAACAGCAGTAGTTAATGTGATAATAGTTAATTCCCTGTGGTCATTCTCCATTACATTACTATGAAATAAAACTGAGGTACTTGCACTTTGCAGTCATCATTTGATCTCATTCTAATGGTGGTTGAAAGTGTTTTATAATGTTGTAAAGAGATTTCACCTCTCCCTTATTGTCTTTTGCTACATCCCTCCTCTCTCTTTCTCTTCATGAAATTGAATGAGTTAGTGGAAAAATCCCTCAGTTTGTGCTGGAAAGAAGCAGCTCACAATGTTTTATAGGTTAATCATTGCACAGAGAATTGATCAGACAGGTGGCTAAATGCACTGGATAACATTCTTTATTGTTTTTCCTTCTCTTTCTTTCTCTGTCCCTAACAGAGGGAAGTTAGAAAAAGAGAAGAAGGAGAAGACCAGGCAGCTGGGGCTAATCAGGACGGAGGGCTCAGACAGTGGGGAGGACATGGAGAGAGAGAGGAGGTCCTTTCAGCTGCAAATGTGTGAGGTGGGGGAATCGGTGCCAGTCAAAACACCAGACACAGACACCTTTCACATACCTGAGTAGGGCTTGATTTAGTTCACATGGGTGGTCTGCCTTGTGGATTTCATATTCCATCCACAGTTGACATGATGTCCAGGGTAAATCCCTTTTGTGTCTCTCCAGTAATTCCCGCAATGGAAAAGATATGCTTTTGAAAGTCAAATATCAGTTTAACTGACTGATTTTCGCACAGTTGCTGTAGTGCTGGGTCATATACATTAGATTGCAGTTCAAAGGCAGATGCAACTGCTTCATGACCCACACCTGAAACCCAGATTGGGGGAGATTCTTGTGAAATGCACTGGCAGTGCTGTAGCTGTGCTGTGACTTCAGGTGGTGTAGTTCAGCTCAGTTGCAAGGTCACATGTAGCTGGTGAAAACCCTGAGAAAAAATGAGACAACCCTGACTAAGACCAGCTGTTGAGAGGCAGGTAAAATGAAATTTCCACTTGTTGTGAGTCTCCCAGTCTGTCTGCCCTTTTTCCCCCTGCAAACATACAAAAACGCTATAAAAGCCCTACAGTTTGCCACAAAATTTTTTTTCCCCCTATCCTTTAAAACATGAATTTAGGCTTAGGACAGGGCCACACTTATTCACAATAAAGGCTGGAATATGTACCCATGTTTTTTTATATTTGAAAAAGTTTCTTTCAACAAGGTTCACTGACTGGTCTGACTGTGTTGAAATAAGGCACATGACCTTTGAAACAATGAAGAGCAGTGTCCTAGAAAGCGCATACTAAAAATCACCCTCAAAACAGGATATAAAAGCTGTGTTCCCAAAGATGGTTCTTAAATTATGGGAACTGAAAAAGGTGGCTTTATTTGATACTTCACTTTCATATTCAGACTTAATGTTTTTGTGGATCCATATGACCTTTCTATGGGACAGCTGCTAGTTCTAGAGATTTTTATTAATTATCTGTGTTTGTGCTTTCAGTATCTTTTGAAGATCCAGGAGCTGAAGGTGCGTCAGGGCCCTGATCTTCTGCAGAGCCTCATCAAATATTTCCAGGCCCAGCTCAGGTCAGTCTCAGTCTCAGCCAACACCACCTCTTTGTGTCATAGCTATTTTGCTCTAGGTGTGAAATAAGAATAAGAAAGTTTTTCCTGGCATAAAAAGCAGCTGGATTTGATTTCTACCTCAAGGTTTAGAGAGGGGATTTTCATAATAGTTGAGGTTCTTTGGTTTTCACTTCCTCTTACAAGCTGTTATTACTGTTAACCATTTACTCATTTTAATCTTACTGAAGGTTTTATGTGGGAACAGAGTTGCTTATACAGCCTCAGCGTGTGATGTTTTGGTTGGTGCAAACTAGGATGTTTAGACTCAAGTACCATCATGACTCAGCATTTGTTCTTTTTTTCTGATCTCAGTTTCTTTCAGGATGGGCTGAAAGCTGCAGAAAATCTCACTCCCTTTATTGAGAAGCTTGCTGCTTCTGTGCACACGGTAATCACAGTGCATTTTGATGTTATCATATGTGCCATCCACCCACATGCACAGTTTTCTGCATTTTTCATCTATTGCTCAGTCAAAACAACAGGAAAATCAGTGTCCAATGAATTCACTTACAGTGAAGCTGTCACTGTAAATCACAGTGTTTTAGTACCTTCTATAGCACTATTTCACTCTCTCACAACAAACCAACCCCTCCACCCTGCGCCTCCCTGCCCCCCTTCCTCCCCAAACGTCCTCCCAGCTGAGCCCACAGGCTGGGACTGTTACTGGAATCTATTCCCAGAAGTGTCCCCTGTTTCCAAAAGATGAAATAGAAAGTATCCGTCATTTTCATTCTTTCCCAGCTGCACACCTATTTCTCTGACCACTCTGACTGGTTTCCAGTCTGCGCAAAATTTGCCTTCCTTCTCTGGATAGAGCACTGGAAACAGACTGTTAACTGTGATACTGGGAACGTTAGAGGTATTTCTGGTTCTTCAAGAAGAGAACACAGACCCGCACAGACATGCCAACGCTCAGCCTCAGAAAGAATCTGTATTTGGTTCCCTGGAAAAATGCTCAAATATTTCAGTTAAATGAACTTATCCTGGACCCAGGCCTGTTCACCCTGCTTCTTAATATAAAAAGCACAACCTCCTAGGACTACACACCCCAGTACTGAGCTCTGTTCTGTAGTATTTAGAGCATTACACAAAGCTCTGATTTATTGCCATTCCACACCCAATTCATGGAACAAATAAAAAAAAACAAAAAAAACATTGCATATGAGATAATGAACACAGAGGACAAAAAACATGCTGTTCTTCCAATTTTCTACTGCATTGAATAAACTGACTAATGATTTTGTGTATGTGTGTGTGTGTGTGTGTGTGTGTGTGTGTGTGTGCGTGCGTGTGCGTGTGTGTTATAGGTGCGTTTAGACCAGGATGAAGAGGTAAAGCAACTCACTCAGTTGAGGGATTCTCTTAGATTATTTCTCCAAGTGGAGGGAAAAGAGGTATGCTTATTCCTAATGTCTCAATATTATACTCTTAAAATATAACCTTAAACATTTATGCTCTAAAACATGCAGCAGCAGATGGCTTTAATTGGTAGTTGATGCTATCAGATTACTTTGTGTTTTATATTGTTTTAAATTTCATGATCTGCAGAGTTGGATTGAAGCCTTTGAGCTAATGTCCTAAATCCCTGTTTGTGTCCCAGGAGTACTTGAACAGGAAGAACTCTGGCAATGGGTATAGCATCCACCAACCACAGGGCAACAAAAAGTATGGGACAGAGAAGTCTGGCTTTCTGCTCAAGAAGAGTGACGGGTGTGTAAAAGCACAAGTTAACTAAATTATTAAAAACAACTACTATTTTCAAAACACTGAAAAACACTGCTCTCTACAACTGTTTGCCATGGCAGCCAGAGCTGGGTAAAGAGAAACCGAGTGAGGAATAGAGAGAGAAAAGGGGAACTCAGACTTTGTCTACCCCAGCTGGTCTTCATTATCATGAGATGAAGATTCAAGCAGGGGCCCCTCCTGTGGAACTTATTGGCAGACTGGCTAACTGAGCAGATCCAACTTTTGCGTCATGCACACTCTCACATACATACATACACACACACATACTAAGTGCTAGATTACTGTGTGATAAGGAGAGGGGATGTGGTTCAGTAGGGCAAATATGAGACAGGAGGAGCGTAAACTTTCCTCAGGCTACAGGCACAAAACGGAAAACGTTCTCCAACATTTTACTTGATTCAATCAAGATAATGAAAGCAAGAATGAAACTCTGTGAACAGAAGTAAACTGAGCCAGCACAGTATATACATCATCATTAGTCAAAACAAGGGTGTAGGGTGATCACCTCCACTGAAACATATCGTAACAGTTGTTAGGTTAGTATTTATGATATCTGTTATTAATATTCTTTCTTAAATAATGCTTTTTTGTTGACACATTTTTTTTCTGCAGCATAAGGAAGGTGTGGCAGAAGAGAAAGTGTGGAGTTAAATTTGGCTGCTTGACCATTTCCCACAGTACGGTGAGGACACATGGACAACTGTCACCAAGCATCTGTCAGTGTTGAATTATGTCCAATTGTTTCAACACATGCTGACATAAGCATGTGTGTCTGTCTTCAGATTAATCGCCCGCCTGCCAAACTGAACCTATTGACCTGTCAGGTGCGACCAGACCCAGAGGACAGGAGGACCTTTGACCTGGTCACTCGTAGGTTCATTCCTAAGCCTTGACCTTTACACTTTACCCTTGACGTGTCATCATTCTCCCTCTATTATTCTCTTTTATTCTGACTCTTAGAGTCATCTGCAGTGCAGCTGTGTGGAAGTATGCATGTTTGGTTCCCACATTAATAGAAATTGAGATCAAAACACATTTTATTTGGGATAAACACCCAGAGATTCCTTATGATTAATCTCCACTGTTGTGACAACAACTGGCTGATTGTGTATATCTTATTTTGTTTTATGCAACCTTTGTTTCCTCTGTTTCAACTTTGAAATCCTCTTCACTCCAACTTCTTTTGACTGATTTATTGTTTTCAACATCAGCTGAGAGCATCTAACTACTGTCTCTTCTTCTCTATAGATAATCGAACTTACCATTTCCAGGCAGAAGATGAGCAGGAATGTCTCATGTAAGCATTGATACTACTGTACTGCTGCATGCACATTCACTTTCTTATCTCATTGTGTGAGGAAATTGTCACTAATCATGCATCAATTTTATTCAAGCTTAGATCTGTATTAGAAAGAGGGCTGTACATGGAAAGAGAGAGAGGTGTACTTAAAGGAAGATGGATAAAGGTTGTTTAGTTGATTGCTATAAAGAGTAATACATTCTTATCCTGTTTGCTGTGAAGAACAAGGAGGGCTGACACTGAAAAACTAAAGAAATGCTGTCCTCAAGGACCCCCCCACAGACCAGCTGGTGTTGGGTGGGAGTTCTCTTTCTTGCCACAGACAGCAAGTGAGGGAAGTTTCTGTGCTGTGATGTGGTGCTGGACTGAGTTGCGTGTGGTGTTTTCTGTCCCCTGCCCTTCCCTTGTGTGTGGGCCTCCAGGCAGATTCTTTGATGTGATGTGCTGTGTAAGTTTAGGGACAGAGGGGAATGGAAACGGTTTGTAGGGAAAAGTACCAGAGCTTCAGAAATGAAAGACATGAGGTTAAGTCTGGGTGGTAGAGATCTGACCAAACTAAGAAAGTGAGAGTAATGATGACTTATCACTAGACGACTCTGTAGAAAACACATGCAAAACACATGTTGGATTGCTTTTGATCTTCAAGGGAAAAGACTGCATTGATCAATCCTTTAGTTTCCTTCTGTGTAACAAATTCTCTGTAAACACTGTGTTCTGTATGTATGTGTGTCTATACATTAGTTGGGTGTCAGTGCTGCAGAACAGTAAGGAGGAGGCCCTGAACACAGCACTAGGAGGAGACCAGCTCCACCTCCAGGACAGTGGGCTCCAGGAACTTTCCCGAGCCATCATTGCTGAGCTTCGACACATGCCTGGCAACGAGGCCTGTGCTGACTGTGGGGCTCCAGGTCAGCTATTCATGATAATTGGACATTTAATGTGGAAATTTATGTCCTGAGCATGACATGATTCAGATGTGGTTTTAGAGAGTTGCCTGTTTCTGTCTTTGCTTTATGTTGCTCTTTGTGTCTCAGATCCAACGTGGCTGTCAACCAATCTGGGTATCTTGACCTGTATTGAGTGCTCTGGGATCCACAGAGAGCTGGGTGTCCACTACTCCAGGATCCAGTCTCTCACTCTGGACCTACTGAGCACCTCTGAGCTCCTGGTACTAAATGCACAAATGGAAACACACATAAGCAGACAAACAAGCCTGGTGGATTTACTGTTGTCAGAATTTTCTAATTACAGACATTATGTAACTGCCTGGCTTTCATTGAAATTCTTTTATGTCACACTTTTGTGACTGCATTGTGATTCTCTGCAGTTGGCTGTCAGCATTGGCAACACCAGATTCAATGACATCATGGAGGCAGGTCTTCCAAATGATGCTGTCAAACCACTACCACACAGTGACATGTGAGTCCCTGATTTCATTTAAACCAAAAATCAGATTGTTCAAAATACTTTTTTTCTTTTCTTTTTTTTTTTTTTAATTTAATGTGTTTTCTCTTTCATTAAACTGTGCATCCTGTACAAGCAGGAATGCCAGAAAAGAGTATATCGTGGCGAAATACGCTGAGCGGCGGTACGTCATTCGGAGAGAAGAAGCAGATCCCGGCCGGCGGTATGACGCTGTGCGGAGTCGTGACCTCATTTCTCTTCTGCAGCTCTACGCTGAGGGAGCAGACCTGGTCAAACCCCTCACACTGCCCGATGGACAGGTGAAGATAATTTACACCCACAAGTGGATTTCCACACCGGGAGTTCTTCCTGAAATGTGCCCTTTGAGGGTGGCAAAGAACATTATAAACACATTTAATCTTGCGACAAATTGAAACTCTGAATATTCCCACAGATGTAATGCATTTAGTGAGAACAAGAGCTACATCCTGACAAGGCCGCCCACCTTCCTTGCTTAAAGCCACACACACATTTATAAGATGCTTCAAACAGTTACTTGCTTGTTCAGGTCACTTCAGAGCTATGACTGAAATAGATAAAAATAGAATCAAATCATCCCAGTTATGAAAAAAAAAATGTCACGACATACAGTGTGTAGGAGATGTGTGGTTGGTTACAGTATATGAAACATGTGTTAATTGTCCTCTTGAGTGCATGGATCATATGGGTGGGTAGCCGGAGTCCCTCCCATCTCTTTTGGCCTCTAATCAATCTCTCCCTCCTTTTTCTCTCATCCTCTCATCTTGTTTTCCCTGCCTCTGCTGTTTCTCCCAATGCCTCATTTTCTTGTCTTTAATCACATTCTACCCTCCTGTCATCTACTTCCTGCTCAGAATAAGTGTGTGAAATACGACTGATTTCACTGTGGCTGTGTTGTGTGTGCGTGTGTGTGTGTGTGTGTGTGTGTGTGTGTGTGTGTGTGTGTGCGCGTGTGTGCGTGCGTGCGTGCGTATGTGTGTGCATGTGCATGTTTATTTTTGTCGGCTGGCCCTCATTTATTGTTTCAGCTTTTAGGTCAGGGCTCACTTCTCTTAACAAGTGAGAGAAGCGCTATGAATTGCATGTGCACTTGTTTGTCTTTATAATGCTTCTTCTGCACTTCTCACAAACAAATAACAATCCTTGAAGCTGTTTTGAGTTTTTAACACAGACACAAATGAGTCTTTACAGTCACAATCACACTGATATTTTCCTATAGAAATTAGGGATGTCACACAAATCGATTTTCTTGGTACCAAGTCGATGCCAAATTTCTGAAGTTGTGCTGTTGTATTGAATTTGGTTCAGTGCAGATGGAAAATGTTTTTAAGGGCAACAATATGGCCTAATTTATTCTTATTTCTTCCCTTATAAGGGGAACAAAGAGACAGCTCTTCATCTGGCTGTGCGTCTAGAGGAAAGAAGTTCTCTGGCGCTTGTGGATTTCCTCTGCCAGAACAGGTCAGACACTGACAAATAGTCAAGTATGATTTGCATCTCCTTTGTGTGAAGAAGATTACGTTCTTGGTCAGTTTTATTATACTTGCTGAGAAAGATGTTAATACTCAATACCATCTGTCTGTATGATCACTGTACAGCAACTGCCTGGAGAAAAGAACAGCAGAAGGGAACACAGCTCTACATTACAGCGTCCTACATCACAAGCCTGAGTCTCTTAAGTTGTTGCTGAAAGCGAAGGCAGCTCTACACACAGGTACAGCTAACTAAATTTTTGCTTTTTCTTCAACCTGTGCAATGAGTAAACACTTAAACTATTCCTTTTTTTTTTTTACGTCTCCTAAAGTGAACTCATCAGGAGAGACAGCCCTCGATATCGCTAGGAGGCTTCAATACACTCAGTGTGTCGACCTGGTAAGACCACACTCCTCTCTTTTGATTTGATTTAAACTCACAGTATGCAGCTTCCGCCACTTAGGGTCTCTAAATCAATTGTTACAAACATTAGGATACAGTTTGTTAATGTTATGATGTGGTGTGGGATCATGGGAGTTATTGTCTTCACTGCGATTGCTGTCACTGGAGTCATCTACTCCCGATTAGGGTTCCTTGCTCAGGATGTTTTTACCAGTAACTTATCTTCAGAGGCCTACTCTTATCCCTATGGAAATACAGACACAAGACAGTGTTTGCTCAGCTTGTTTCTTTGATAAATTAAGAATCAAATGCTGGATGAGTTAAATCCTTCATCTACTAAAATATATAGTTAAAATGGCCTAAATCCAAAATGTGTATTGGATAAACTGGAAATGTAACTGAATAAAAAGTCAACAACAATGCTGATGCATGTGCAGTTTTCTCTAGGTTTTAAGTACACAACTCAACAAAATGTTTAACAAAGGTCTTGTCATTTTTAAACCTATAAAACATATTCTACCTTTTAAGGTTTAAATTGTTATTTTCAACGAACACACACAGTGAGGTTATGTTCAATGAAGGAATCAAGTTACAACATGAAAATACCTACCAGAAAGCCAACTACAGAAACAAAATGAGACAACTTCCACAGCTGGAAATACTACCTTAAAATAACTCCCTGTGCAGCAAAGCTCAGCTAAGGACTCAGTCCCAGGACAAAGAATCTAATCCTCATCAGGTCCCACTGTGTACAATTTATAAACTGGTTATATTTTCTTACCGGACATCTGCCCTGCTGAATCATATCCACCTTGTGTAATATCCTGTTAGATTGTGAACATCCTTGTTTTGCAGGCTTTTTGTTTAAAAATCAAAATGTCACACCAGAGAGGTGCCACCAAATTTGTAGTTCCTTTGAGGTGATTTCTTCTTTTGAACTGGAATCTGCATTTAGATGTGGATTGGTTCTGGATCCAGAAGGGGTTTCTTTCAGTTATTTCATTCACTCATTCATTTAGCTCTTCACTTATTATTAATTTTTTTTTTTTTTTTGATTTTCATTTTCTGAAACATCTTCTGAAGGCACTGATATACGCAGGAACGAGAGGTCTTTCCCCAAAACTGCACAGGGATTCATTCATGCTCCTGTCTTCTGCCCTTCTCCTCCTTTATCACTTGTTTTTTCAGTTTTCATTGATTCCTCATTCTAATCCTAAAACCTATTTCTGCTAGTACAGAAACATTACAAATTTTGTACTTGACTCAAAACCAAAAACAACAACCAAAGAACTGCCAAGAGGCAGAAACTGAACCAGAAAATGAGTTGAAATATAGCTGGGTTGATAGAGGCAAGTACACAGTTACCACATCTTAACTGATCCTGACTTTTATGTATGATTTACTGAAGAAGTGCACAAGTATTCTGAGCGTTTGTGCTTCTGTGTCTGTTTTAGTTGGAACTGGCCCAGAGTGGGAAGTTTAACTCACAGATCCATGTGGAGTTCATGTGGGAGACTCAGTCTCAAGAGCTCTATGACAGTGAGGATGACCTGGATGAGAGGGTAAACAACACACACCCCCACCTGGGCAAACTCATTACTGACTTTGTCTGTCTGCCAAAATAACCTTTACAAAGTTTGAAGAGGAACATTAGGGGGTTTTCCACTGCACTTTTGTCTATGAATGTGGATAAGATAAATAAAAAGAGAGAAGTGAAATTAAATGTGTGCTACTTTAACATTCTTCCAGGTTAGCCCATTACCCAAAAACCGCTCTCCATTGCCCTCCAATGGAGTTGGTGGATCGACCTTTGCCCGCTGGAGTGTGGCTAATGCCAGTACAGGCAGCAGGCCTTGTCAGACTTATGAAAATCTAGACTTCCTGTACAGAAATCCTCCTGCCAACAGTGCCCCCTCTGGAGCATATGGACCACCTCCACTACCAGCGAAATCCATCCAACGAGGTAAGATACTGTATACGGTTTGTCAAAAATGTCGGAACTATTTATGTCACCCATGTCACCCCAACTTAATATTTCTCTTTCAACTTAAATTGAAGGAGTAAAGGGACTAATTCATTGTCCTTCTCTCCAGTCACAGTACCTCACATTTGTGTTTTATGTGTTAATCACTGTGGCGCGATGCTACCAATTGAATCCACTATAAGCCATAATAAGATTTAAGAATTAAAGTTGAAAAAAAAAGATCAATTGATTCTTTTACCATTGCTTGGTGTTCAGATAGATTTAAAGTTTCATTTTAGCTCTTGACAACATACCATACTTGTTTATTAACATAAAGAATGGACAAATGTTGCTCTTGTTCTACTTTTTGACTTAATTCCCCCCATCTGCAGGTCGCTCAGACCCCCAGATTTCGGTCTCAACACAGGAAGGAAACCCCATTCCTAGACGTTGCTCTAATCCACCCTCCCACTCCTCAAGTCCCCAGACACAGGCGAGACACAGCCCTCCCTCACCCAACACAGAGAACCAAGGCCAAGGTGGGAGACCACCAAGGTCTCCCCACGGACATGGAGGTCTGCTCAGGGGACAGAAGCAGACCTGCGAGAACCAACATGGTAGTTCTGGGTCTCAAAGCAGTGTCATGCCAATGTCCTCTCAGAATCACATAGGACCTGTCAGGTAAGACAGCACTGCCACAAATGTTTTAAATCAGGCCACTGAAAGTATCCAATTCAAGATAAGGCCATGTCTAAAAATAAAACTTTAAATACCACTATTTTCTAAAACTATCTTTAGGACAGGCTTTAATACTATGCAGACGAAAATGATTATCCAGCTCTCCTCAGTTTGATGTACTCATAAATAACTCCACATGACACAGGTCTTCTTTGATCAGTGTAATTTCATTATACTTCTACGTCGATTTCCCAGTTCAGAGAAGACCACATCGTATCGTCGCACCAGCAGTGGCGGAGGCAACCAGGGAAAATGTGGCGTGTTGTCTCCGAGCTGTGTGGGGAGCCAGGAGGAGCTGTACTGTAGTTTATTGGCTAATAGTGCAGCTCTCACCCCAGCCTCTGTGCCAGCCCCGTCATCATCACCTACCGTGACCTGTGCCCCACGTCCCCGCAGGAACGCTATGGTACAGTCACAGAGAAACATCTTTCTTTTATATTCAGCCAATAGTTTTACTCCTCCATATCACAGTCTTTCTTTTTTTTTCTTTTTTCTCTGGAGAATCAGAAAAGGCCTGTGAGATTTCACAGTCAATATAAATTTGCTGGGGGCACACTGAGAAAACTATTAAATTTCTCCTTCAGGTTTCTGGCAGCAGGCCACATCAGAAGCGTGTCAAGGCTTTGGTGGACTGCCGAGCAGTCACTTCAGAGCAGCTTGCCTTTTTCAAAGATGAGATCATAGTGGTTACGGCCACTAATGACCCCCACTGGTGGGTAAGTGCAACTACAACTTATTTTCATTTCACTCCCTTGTCACTTGCCAAATGAGTTGCATTCTAAAATGAACTTGTAAAGTGGAATATATTAAGCATGGACCATCAAGCATCATATTATATGTTATTCCTTATCCTAACAGGTTGGTCACATAGAGGGGGAACCATCAAGGAGTGGGACCTTTCCTGTCAACTATGTACACAAACTGACAGACTGAATGACATGGAAATATAAAATTACTGTATGGTAACATACTAAAAGGACCTGAACCAGCATTGGATGCTTACTGGAACTAACTCATCACAGTGGATTTCATCTACAGAAGAGAAGACAGGATTATTATACTCAAACTACAAAGTTTGAGCAAACTGAGAATAACTCTTCACCAGGAAGCTAAGGGATATAAATGCGACTGTTTTAGGGATTATACCTTTTAACATTTACTCATCCTGGGAGCTAGTGGGGGAACATTAGGTTTTCACAGCCCCATTAAACCTTTTATTCCAAAGACAAAGTTTTCCCCTGTTGGTCTATTCTTGGTTTTCTAACCCCTACATGTTTTTATAAATGCACAATTATGAGGTACACATTCATTTGTGTTTGGGGAAATTGCTCTAATGTCCATTTAACCATTAATTACACAGTATTTTGCAAATGTCTAAGGATGTCTAGGATCAGTACCTAGAGCCAAAACTTACCTGCAGAGGAAAACCCTTTAGGGCACTTTAAACTTATTGAGAAGAAAACGTCTGAAGAGTTGGCAGAGCTGTCAGCGTCTACCTAGCCAGCTGCTGTATACATATATAGCTGCTTTTTGTTTCGAACAGAAACCGTCCAGTCTTTAAAATCACAGTATACTGAGAGATGGGATGTGAGGCTCAAACCTGCCGTGTGTCTGTTGGAGCCTGCCCTCTGGACTCTAAAAGTGGCTTTGTGTCTGCCAGCCTGTCTCCGAGGAAACGCCAGGCGTCTGGGCAGCCAGAGGAGAGATCTGAAACTTAAGATCAGCCATCTTCAATCTAGGCACAGCTCACTCCCTGCACGGAAAGAGGAGGATCCAGTTTCTTCTGGCTCCAGGCATCTGTCTCTGGAGAACCTGGGATGACGATGGTGTGTTAAAAAAAAAGAAAAAAAAGACTGTTCTACTCTCTCGGTTCTGCCGGGAAATGGCACTTATAGAGGGCTTGTTAGTAGCAGCACCCCACTGCAGTAATTTGTTCACTGAACTTACAGTTATTTTCTGTAGCCACGTGTGTATCACATCAGATATACACAAACTCACTTGCACTTACTGTACACACAGATTAGCTTCCAGGAGTGAGGAACCTTTTAGGGAAGTGTGCAACTGCTCCACTTTTTTAGTAATCCAGTAACAACCCTGCACCCAAATTTAATGCATTTCACAGCTATTCCACACAATTTGTTGTATATAGTTGTCCAAAAATGTCCACCCATGTGTACAGTGTATATCATATTTTCTAATCTGTTATACCTTATAAACAATCATATTATTACAGACAGTGTTACTTCATGTTGCTAATTTGATGCCATGTGTCCTCTTATCTGTTTCATCAGTTGTCTAAATGGCTGTGAGAAAGAAAGAAGGGAATAGACACAGTTGCATGATCAGTGTTAAGGGATCCTGTCTCGATAAACTGCAAACAAACAGTGACGGTGAAAACTAAAGGTGGTCAGGATGCAGGTTTTCACTTCCTTTGTATCATTCCAGAGTTGAAAACAGCTGGTGAGGAGTATCTTTGCTTGTCTCTGTTTCTGCTGATATTGTCTTGTCAGCGTGAAACATGATTCAGGCATCTTATGTGTGAGGAAGACCGCATTAGAGCACAACTGTAGGAAGTAGGAACTTAGTCAAATGTAATATAAACAATAAGTAAAGTAGCTTATTTTAGTGAGTATATTTGTAACGTGCACATTAAACATGTCTGATAAAGTGCAAATTAGTTGATATGTTGATGTATCTGCTGTTAGGTGAAGTGTGTAGTGTGGCCGGCTCAGAGCCAGGGAGCTATTGCCGAACAAAGGTACTGAGTTCTTTGTGCACAGTACAACCACATTCATCTTGAATTATTTAGCTAGTGTGGGTACAAATATAACCTGCATCCCAGAAATGTGTTATGTAGCACTTTAGTTGCTATTAGTTCCTTCTGCACAGTATAATTCATACCTATATATAGATAGCCAAGTATGTTGAAAAACACAGTTATCACTTTTGGACGACAATCAAATGAATTTAAATTTAGCTTGACTGTATGATGCTGCACATGAGAATGGCCAGTGTTTAATATCTGGATTTCAATAATTTAAAGTCCAACTACAATGTAAACTTAGCAATAGTTTACAGAATATTATAGGGCTGTATATGTATATCATATTCATAAAAATTCATAAAAAGACAGCATTGCCATCTTTGGAGCATTTCTGGAATTGAACTTTGTGTTGAGTATTTGAATTGACAGTTGCAAATACACTTCTCCCTGCCATTTCTGACATCTTAATAGCCTTTTCTTTTTTTTTTTTTAAACTTCTACCTTTTATGTTTCCCTGAAGCCAAATCTCTCCATTCGTCTCTCTTGGCACTTTTCCCTGCACCTCTCCATCTTTCCAGCCTCATTTTTTCTCCATCCGGATGTTACTTAGCCCTGACCCTCTGTCCCAAAGCCAGGATGATGAAATTCCAACCTGTCACTTACATAATCGTCCACCTCTAACAGCCAGGATAATGATGCTGCATGCCGCAGCCTATTCTAATTTGGAAACTGAGTAACCCATACACACCAACATTTCCTTCCATTAGGCCCATCTGCCCGTACTAATGCATACAATGAATGCAACAAGCGCTTTGTGAAATGTTATTCCTCAAACATACTGTTTAGTATTCATTCACTAATGCTCTCATCCATTTTATGTGTATTCATACACACAGATATTACACACAAAAATAATAATGCAATGTACACACTGGAATATAAAAGTAATCCATGAAATGCAAAGTAAAGGCTGCACTCATCTCTGGATTTATATCATTCCTGGGTGGAAGAGATGTGTGGATTGGGTCCATTATTAGCCTTTTTTTGTATAAATATGTCAAGTTTGTTTGCATCAGGGTCTTTAATCTCTAAAAATAAAATATTATAGAGAATGTTCTATCCTTCTAATACCCCAGATACTAAGATCTGCTCATCTAAAACCCATCTACATGGGTAATGCCTTTCATTAAGTGAGCAACAGCAAAACCATCAGCTTAATGTAACTTCACAAATCCTGGCTTGCAATAATGAGGACTTGAAAGTGGGATATGTTTCCAGTAATTCTGCCCTTTCCATCTGAACACAGAGTTATCTAACCTCCATTTGACTAAATAATCAGATGAGAAAGGGCTTTAATGGACAAGCCACTGACTAAACACCATATGACTGGATGCAAAATAAGGCATGCTAAATGTGGGTGACCCTGTCAAAGTTTGTTCCTCCTGGGCCTGTAGCACCTTACTATGTCAATGTCTGTGAACGGTCTCAGTCATTCAGGTCATAGTTCTCTGAGAAAGTTTAATCTAGGGCAACTAGGTTTGGTTGTAAAGTCTTGAAAAGAACAGTTTTGTGCTGATCGGGCAGCACACTGCTGTGGTTGCTGCAGGGTGACCCTAATAGTTCCTAGACCTCCCACATAACTGCGAGAGATGTAATATTTAGAGGTTTCACCTGAGAAATGAACACTTCATGCAAGCAGTTACCAGCAGAATAGCAAAACAGAGCCTGTGGCCTATTTAGGATTTCCTGCCTTTTCTTCCAGCCTGAGAAAAGAGGGGAAAAAACAAGTTCTCTGTAACATTTGAGTCATTTAGTCCATTTATTCTAATAATTCAGCCGACCTTACAAAACCTGATGACGCTTAAAATTAAATCTATGTTTTCTTTTTCTCTTTACTAGACCTGTACATTGTAGCTCTGTGCTCAAGTAAATGATAATGTCAAGAAAACTAACTAAGTTGTAGCAAATTTGAGCATAAAACATAGCAGAACATACATTCTTTCACGGCAGAAAGCAAAAACCTTTTCAGAAGCAGCGCTAACACATCAGAAAGGTTTGGGGACAAATAACGTTCCATCCAGACGATTTTCAATTAAATTTGGAAATTGGATTTTCTCTTTCCCGAGAACGGGGTCTTAACATTAATCTGTTAAAAAATATATATATTTGGGAATCAGGCTGTGTAATTATGCAAATGGAAACATTTCAAAATTGACTCCAAACCTGCTGTTAATGTTAGGCATATGACTTTTCTCAGAAAAATACGACATTTATACTAAAGTAGAACATACAGCTCTGAAATCAACAAAAACATTGTACTGTGACTGAGGGTAAACACCTGATTTAAGAGAAACATAAAGTTTTGTGCTTTGTTCACCAGAACAGAAATGCATACTGTAGCACACATCACATAAACAAACACAAAATATTAAAACATTCACAAAGATAAATAAACACCAGAAAGGTGGTTTTGGACCTGTGGTTGTGGGAGCTGTGGTTGTAATTAGTTGAAGTTCCCAGCACACCAGTCATCTCACCATAATTATAATTCCATTGACAGGAAGGGAATTTATTGCCAACCACAGGTTCAAACAGTTATGATTATACTGGATATTTAGTCTTCAGGAAAAAAAACAAATCAAAAATACTTATAAACAATTATCATTACATTCATTCTGCTAGTGGGCCCACAGATCTTTGGGAAACGCAGTAGTCTTCTTTTTCATTCTTAGAAAAACATAAAAGGTGCAGTCCCACAACAGTGCATGTTTTTTTTCTTCTTCTTCTGACCAAATAATGATGTTTCTGGATAAGGGCTCCGATGGTCATGAGTTCACCCGTTTACCATCACCCTCATCACTGGTATTATCACTATCAGAATTGTAACTGCCAATGCACAAACACTGCACAAGGCATCTTAAAAAGCAATATATAGGCCAGCTGTATATTCAGTTATAACTCTAGTTGTATACATAGGACTGTAAATGCATGTCTAAGGCCTACAAGAGCCTCATTTATTCTGCACAAGCATTCTGCTAGCAAAGTCTTAGGGGAATATTGTTTGGTAAAGATGTACACAAAAACAAAAAGCAGTAGTTGCCTTGGCCATGTAGAATGGTTATAAAGTGAGTCAACATTCAATCATAAAGTCATCACGACTATCAGAAATCTCAAAGCTGAGAACGCCAACAGTAACATTAAATCTCTAACATTGCAATTTAATGTCATCTGTCATTAGACCTCCACGTGTCCTAAATTCCCATTTCTATTAAACCACATATGCTCAGTTGTAACGTAGGGGTTCTGTTTAAAATGTTACCTTGAGCTCAAGGTGACTTATACCTGACAACAGCACTGTGAGATCATTTGTATTATTATTATTATTATCATTATTATTATTATTATTATTATTATTATTATTATCAGCTCTGAGCTTTGTGTGAAAATCTGATGTAGTGCCCATTTAACTGTGCTCTAGAAAAAAATGATTATTTAAGCCCTTAGAATTAAAATTAAAAAAGTAAACAAAGCTAATCTATGGCCTTGCACTAAATCATATTCATCAACCTACCATACATCATCAAACTCGTGCATTTAATCTTAACTTCTAATTTTACATGCATCATGTTTTTCTTCTCACTATGCCTGAAGGGCCTCTTTACAGAGACAAAGAGGCAGCTCTACTGCATCTCAAATGATGCAGTAACATGTCCCAATCATGCCTATCTTTGCAACTAGGGAGCAATTAAAATTGCAGTATGTAAGTGCACAGTATGACATAATGGAAACCTACAGTGAGCAGTTATACAGACAAAGCATATTCCTCTCTTGTAAACAGTCTTTCTCCTTTGTTCTTCAGTGAGGTCATTTATGATAGGAGAGCAAACAAAGCACCATCAGGGATTCTGCATTTACAGAAATCCCTTTTCATTCTTTTGGAAAGTTCCGCACACAGATGGATACTAACATGCACTCACATCGCTATATATGCTTTTTCCAACGAATGCTGCACTGAGATTTAGATTGAATGCCTGTGTCTCTGCCATAACCTTTGAATGCCAAAAATAGATATCTCTGGTGTATTGGCTGTGCTTTCTATGCGCACACACTCACACACACACACAAGGGGTTGGTGGAATAGATGAATACAAGAGATACTAGAAATGGGAGGAGGGAAAAGAATATAGGCCAGAAAAAAGAGAGTAATCTATATGTAGAAATTAGGCCACTGCATATAGGACAAGGATAATTCTGAGCATGAACATAATTATCAACTGAGCTATCGAATTAAAAATCAAATGATCTTATTTGGCTTTGACATACAAACCCTGAATGAAAACATCTAACTTCTGCATATGTTTCCAAAAAAAAAAAAAAGAATTGAATGACATTATATTTGTGAAGCTGATACTTATGCATGCATGGCTTAATTTAAGTGCAACCCTTAATCTTCAAATAAACGAGCAGGTTGAACAAGCTCGCATCTTTTAATATCTGTCTAATTTAGTTTATATGAATGCAACAGAAACTTGTTTCCTAAATCCTTCAGGGGACCTCTACAGCTGTCTAGTAGTGTTGTGGATACAGTGCTCTGCTGGATACATTCTGTAGGTTTGTGTTAGCGGATTTAGGACCAAGAGATGAGTGGTTGCTAGGTGACTGGATGAAACGAGGCCACAGGTGGAATTGTCCCGGTGTGAACTCCTCTCCTGCTCCTGCTTTGCTTGTTTAATGCTGCCAAAAACAGGGGGCTGTGGTAGTGGACGAGTGGTCACAGAGAAGCCAAGGCACATTTTCTGTTAATGTCTCAGCTGAATCTAAATCGCACACTTATTTTGTAAATTCTCTCGGTTTCGGACCTCTCCCTTTTTCCCTTTCCTGCCTCTTCACCGCATCCTTGGTTTTATATAACAGTGCAGCAATTGCCGTCACAGCTTCACCTCTCGCCCTCATTCGCTTCTCCCCTAACAGGCAGGAGAGGCAGATGTTTCAATGCTGCCTTTGTTCTCCTCATTTCTTTTTTCTCCCCCTCTTTCTCTCTGTTTTCCTCTTCCTCCATTGAATAGGTTGACATCACACAATCCTCACTTGCTATTTCTCTATTGCTGCATAAGTCAAGAGATACAGTAAAGTACAGCAAAGCTCCTGTTACCTCACAGTCTGAACCTCTTCTCCCACATCACCTGAAATATGACTCATCCATGCACCAACCATGAACTCTGTATCAATAAACCATTTCTCCTATGCAAGTCCAACACCACAACAAACTACAAGCAGCAAACTATCAGTCAAAACAATAAAACCATAATGACATCCTGTACACATTGCACTGGTACTGGCTTAACTGGTTTGCTAGACAGAGGATTTCCTCAGAAACACACTGAACAGGAAGCTCCTTACTAGCATTTGTGATTATTGTAGGCACTCTAAAGACCTGGAGGACCAGCCTCAGGATACAATAGCAGAAAGGTTGAAACTGGAGAGCAGCTGTGTCAATGAGTGATCGCTGAATGATGGAAGTGTATCCTCCTGTTTATGTAAAGCACATTTCTAAAGCAAAGCTGGAAATGCAAGCCTCATTGTCCTATTTGAGCTTCACAGGCCAGGGGAGGCACGTGCGGAGTCCTAGCATGGAGGAGAAGACGATGGTTGGCCGGTGTTTCTTGAACCTCAGGCCCTTCTTCAGTCGTTGGCTGTTCTCAGCCACGTACAGCTCCCCCTGTTGGGCTGCACTAGATATCCTCGACACCAGCTCCCCGTGAACCACCACCTCCTGTTCAGAGCGTACAAACACCTCCCTGAGCTCCTCCAGCCGCCGCTCCATCTCTCTGATGACCCGTTGACGCTCTTCCACCTCCAGGAGGCGCCGCCGAGCCGCCTCAAACTCCATGCTGGAGCTGGGGGTGACGAGCTTGGAGGAGGGGGCCGTGGCTGAGGTGGATGGGGGTTCAGAGCCGGCTAGCAGAGCCCCGGTCACCCTGCGGAAGTCTCCCATGGAAATGGAGCGCCTGGTGGCAGGGGAGGCCAGTGCCAGAAGAGCAGAGGCAGATGTAGAAGGTGCCATGGCTAAGGGAGGAAGAGGGGGTGAAGATGATGATGTTGGAGAAGGTGAACCCGGCATTTGGAGATCAGGATGTGGGTCTGTGTTTTTAATAGCTGCTGCCATGTCCTCAGTTGTGTCCTCATCATGGGTGTCTGTGTTTCTTTGTCGTCCCTTCATGGCCAATGTTTAGCTCTTCCTTTGCTGCTGCTGTCCCCGTTGCTGTTTATGTTTTTCCTCTGTCCTCCTGTCAGAGCAGAGAGCAGCCGAGCAGAGAGTGCGGAGATGAGCAGTGATGCAGCCTGGGAACTGTTCCATTCATTAATAAGAGATCCGAGCCAGGCTTGTGCTGTCTCTGCATCTGAGTGGTTGTGCTGGGGAGGAGCCTCCTGGCAGCTCATTGGCTGCAGAAATCGTGAGCACGTCAGCTGATGATTGGGCAGCCTAGCCTCTGTGCTGCTGATGCTGGCAGGCTGTCGTGTGCTTGACTGTTTAGCTTGGTCGTCGTCATCTGGAGCTCTGCTTGGATCAGCTCTGCTCAGTCAAGCAAGGCAGAGTGAGACAAGAAGTGCAGAACTATCGTGCCTCTCCTCTTTGCTGATGCCATTTGGCTCGTGTTCTGTTCTCCCAGCCTCTCTGCTGCCACCCATCTTACCAGCTGCTCTCTCCGTCTCCCTCTTTCTCCCTTTCTCCTGCTCGGATGGTTGCCCCTAGCAACACAGCCTCAACATCAGATGGCGAAAGCAGGACAGGAGGGGTGATGCTCCAGTTTCTCTCTCCCTTTATCACCTTGCTGCTCAGTGTCATCACTGTTTCTCAGTACTCATTCTCCCCCACATTTCCTCCCTCTTTTGACCCATTTGACAGCTCAAAGCGAATGTGAATATGAGTAACATTGTTGCACACAGACAAACACATACAGATAAAAAAACATTACATACAAAACAAATAATAATAATAATAATAATAATACATGAATAACAAAAAGATTGGAAACTCTCTTTTGCATATTAGCGGTAAGAAAAAAAAGAGGGAAAGGAGCATTTTAAATGGTGTATACCATTCTGTTGAAAATTAAATTCACACTATTTGATTTTTTGTTTTGTTTAGTGGTATTTATATTGCATATTTAAGAAAAAACTAAATCTGTAAAGTGAAGTGAAAAGGAGATGTCAGATTCACAAGGTACCTTTAAATTAGAATATTTTAATTAAAGCTGTGATGTGTTTAATCTAAATACCTTATCGTGGAAATGAAGCCCTGAATGTTGCACTGCCACCTGTTCTTAGGATGAACATGTTCAGTTATATCCTTACTGCAGTGCAGTAACATTTCAAATCTATCACTTTTGACTGATCTGATAAGTTACATCATCATGATATAATACCTTGACTTTTTTTCATTTTCTTTGTCTGGTTGCTCTAATATCCACTCCACCAATAGCTAAGTTTATTTTCGCAGTCTAGATAAATATTGACTGATTCTGTGGCCGCATTGCAGAAGTGATTTGATGAGTATGAAGTTAAACACAGATACACTCACACACTTCCTTGTATCACTATATTCATGGGGACCCACCATTGATATGTTTTCCCTTGCCCCTTACCATAACCTTAACCATCACAACTGAATGTCTACTTTTAACCCTAACCATAAAACCACCATAGAAAGTCAACAGCCAATTAAACTTGAGGGCTTCAGAATTTTGGTCCCCATAAAGCTGTTGGTCCCCACAAGTACAGTGAACTCTGTTTTCTGACCTCACAAATATACTTAAACAAGATTACGCAACTCCAGAGGGTTACCCTGCTGCATTTGGAGCACTAAGATGTAATATTTGAAATAACTGCCCTCAGCTAGGGTAAATCCAAACACTGAGGCTTTTAGCAGGTCAGAGGTGTGCCTGTCTATGTGCCTGCATATTTGAGTATTCACTCAGCTCTTTGTTTTGATCTCAGGATTGGCATTGCATTAGTGATAGCACTGACTCTACTCTCTCCCAGCTTTTAGCTCAAGTGATCTCCAGAGAGAGAGAGAGCAAGAGAGAGAGACTGGCAGAGAATTACAGAGAGAGAAGCAAATGGACGAAAAAGAAGAGTTTGCACTTTATGTGTCTATGGGAATGATTGATGACTGGAAACAGCAAAGATGCTCTTCAGCTCCTAATACTGCTGTTTCAAAAAGCCAAACAAAGGCTTTTAAGTCATAAAGAGGAAACAATAAAGTCATAAAGACAATTGTGCTGCAGAAAGAAATTCAGAAAAACATATAAGAATAAAGTGTGACTTAATCTACACTTTTCTGAATTATCACACATTTGTTTTACATATTTTTGCATATCATTAGGTAATGTATATAAAACACCCATGCTAAAAGTCATTTTAAGAAACAAACAAAATGTATGTTTAGAATATCCACTATAGATTTATACCGTTGCTCAACATAAACATGGCTGCTTGAGTAAGTAAAGAGTTTAAGGATCAAGACAAGATGCCCCAGTGGAGTAATTTTGCCCGTTTTTGGAAGAGATTTTATTGGTTGCACAACATCCTGCAGTTAGAATCCACTCACTCTGAACTAATCCCACATGGTGCTTACAGTGCAGCTCACACAGATTGCCATCATCATTGGCAAACATCTTGAGCAGCAGAACATGGCCTGCCTGCAAACACAGGGATGCTTAACCACCAAGCTGTTTTGTTTTGACAAAGTCAAACACACACACTTGGGCCCTTTCTCTTGCATTTACAAGCAAACAGTAGACAAGTTGTCTCTTCGTTGAGGTTGCAGGAATAATGATTTTGAGTGCCTAATCCTACCAAAACACAATTTTTATTCTCTATTCTCTTCTTCCCCTTTGTAGCTGCAATTGTGATGAAAGCCTGTTCCCAATCTCTCATAATGATCATCTTTTTTTAATTATGAATAGCGAACTCAAATTTAAAAAGCTAAAGAGAAAAAAAGTGAAAATTCTGATATTTTTGCCACAATCAATCCTCACAGAGTGAGGTCGTTGGCTTTGGTCAGCCTCACGTACAACTAGTTCCTGATTTCTCCCAATACTCCAGGTGTGCTCCCAGCAAGTGCCCACACAGGGCATGTGTTAATGATTAATAGTAACCATTAACCAGGTGTTTGTCATGGGTGTGTTCTTAAATTTAGACAGAGCATCATCTGAATAGCTTTTGGTCCAGATTATTTAAATCTGTGAGCTGTTAAAATAACTGTCAACTTTCAGGCTTCCTCTCACATTTGAGTGTTATGTGCAGCTGCAGAACTGCATGGTAGCTGGGATGCACTTCGGCAGTAGATATACTGAAAAGTTTACATCATCACCATTGAGTAAATAACATGCGGACCGCTGAGGTGAGGTCAGGGAAACAGCTGCCATTGACATACATCAGTCTGTGCTGACAATAAACTGGCATGAGTTTCTAACCTTTGGATTGGTTATTAGGGGGAAAAAAACATTATGATTTCACCCTCTAATCTAATGACACACATGTACTGTTATGTCATGTTTAAGTACATTTAGTAAAGGAGTGAATTGACATTTGTTATTTCTGTAGATCAGTACAGTAGGAAATGTTATGAGGAAATGTTGCACTTCTGGGACTCTGCAGCAGTAGTCCTGTTGACCACCACTGAGTAACCTTCATAGCTGCTGCAGCCATCATTATATACCGGACCTGGTCCTGTCATATATCACATGCATCTAGTAACTGGATGACAAGCATTTTTCCCCCAGTGTGAATGGCGCAGTGCGAGTGGTATGTAGAAAAGCTAGTATTTTGTTTGTATATGTGTGCAGGTTGAGAATGAATGAATCAGTGATCATTTTGTTACCATAAAAATGATAAATTACCCTCAGAGCCACATACTGGAGAGAGAGCAAGAGTAAGATTAATTGTCAGCCATAGGTTTTTGTGCTTGCATATGTAATATAACAGAACCTCAGGGAACACTATAAGCAGCACATCTCAACCATAACTCATATCAGCCAGGACAAAACAAAAAAAATGCAGACTACATTATCAGAGCTCTTAAAATAGAGGGGAGTGTCTACTAAATTATTCAGCCCTGTCCAGTATCTCTTTTACAGCTCAGATCAGAAGTGCATCCACTCTCGCATATACCTCCACACATTCTTACTGTTACCAAAAGCCAGGAAAATTCAGCCTCCATTTGAATAGAGCCGCTTCAGCTGACAGCTCTGGTAAACTGAGGAGACAGCGAGCCTTTTTCTTCTCTTCCGAGACAGGGAACGGATGATGATGGTGCCGCTTTTTCCGCTGTTCTGTAATCAATATCAGAAGCCTCTTAATGCTGCTGCAGGCTGACTCAGTCAGTCTCTGTGTGTGTGTGTGTGTGTGTGTGTGTGAGTGAGTGGGGGGGGGGTATAAAAGAGCAGGAAGTCATTCATTGCAATGTGAATTACTGGTAGGATGACATCAGAGTGCAGGGAACAGAACCCACTGGGAATATATCAAAGCATGAACATGTGTCAGTGTATAAATAAGTTAACGATGAAACATGATGGTGTACAGTGCATATTTTCAGCATGTAGCATGTCAGGAGAAAGCAGATGCAGCACTAAAGCAGGAGCAGCAGTTACAGTGTGACTGTTATATAAGTGAGCCTGGCTGTGAATATACAGAAATAAGCAGTGGCAGGTAGACATATGTGGTGATACTACGTGCTGATACTGTGAAGCAGAATCTGATGTAATGGTTCATAGTAAAACAGTGTTTGCATACTGAAAACAAAGAACACGAGGAGAAGGAGATGAATAAGATGAGTTTAAATGCCACAGACAGGAAGAGACATATGGAGTGGCACTGAGGCAGAAAGTAATTTACATACTGACATTATAAACTCACAATGTGTAACAATGTGCATGTATAAATATAAATCAATTTACAGTAACAAGAACTTATGCAACTACAGATGCAGACTCCCTCCTGTACTTTTTATCAGAGGTCACAAATTGTTGCAACAGTTTTGTGTAGTTTTCATTGTAAAGGTGGAATAGTTTTACATGTTGTCTTGAAATCATTTAAAAGGTCTCATGTAAAACAGTGGTTGAACGTGAAACAGTGAAGAAGTGACAGCAGCATTAGTCACAGTCAGTAAGCCTTTGCTAGGTGGGCCTGGATTCATCTCACCGCTACATAAAGGTTGCACTTTATCTCCCTCCAGTGACCAGCAGAGGAAACACACCAGCTTCACAGGGATGAATCAGTCTTCTCCTGATATCAGTGTTGACAACTTAACTCAGGGTATCTGAGGATGTAATAGATGGATGTAACTCTCTGTTTGGGAGTACATTGGGTAATTTTTCTGTAATAATATGGGGTCAGAGATTGCCATCATACTATACCCTGAGTCTGCAAAATGCTGACTAAATGAATGTATTGTTCAGCGGACTTTAGAACGACAGTTGATAACTGATATATATTGACTGATGACATAACGAATAGCCAATCCATTTCATGAAGTTAGCATCATGCGGAAACCAACTAACAAACAATGACACAATGACACAACAATGACAGTTATAGGACAACAATAAATTCATGTGTCAGTCATGCAGTTAAATGTTCTCTGGGGCTCTTCCAAAATAAAATGACATCCTGATGGCATCATCAGGTTTATATAAGTTTGGGTTTTAGAGAAATGCTGTTTTGCAAAAGACGCACCCATTACACAGTTATCGAAAATGGACTTGGATCATGGGGAATGTAGTATTTGGCACCTTTGGGGTTAAGCAAACTAAAGTTGTTTTTGTTATTTTTAATAAATAACCCCCCCTTGAGCCTCTTTAACTTTACAGAAGTGAAAAATGAGAATCACTGGAGCATTCATTTAAGACACAGCTAAAACAGAACAAGAGAGACAGTTTGTTGTAGCAACTGAATTTTTAATCTTTGTAAGATATAAAAATCTTCATCTTTATCATACAATAACATCTTACCATAAATTTAGTCAAAGGAGGGAGAGTTTTGCCACCAAACAAGAATTATAATATAACTTTGATCCCTTTTGAGGTAAGACATTAGAGACATAGATTTAGCCACACAGGTCTCCTCTTGCACACACGTGGAGTATCCTCTGGCTGCTTGCTTTTTTTTTTTTTTTCATGTGTTTTCCATGTAAGACATTCTGCCTCACCTGTAGGCCTAGGCACTGAGCTGAAAGCAGGACCTACCCTATGAAGCTACTTACAATGACGCACACTTTTACTTTCTTCAAGGATGTCTCAAAGTCAGTGTTAATAAAAATGAAAACAAGTCAGCCAATTAACAGAATGAATGGATATTCAAAGATCATGAATGAAAAAGTTAAACACAAGACTGTTGAGGATAATCCACACTGAGAGCAGGTCTGTGTCACATTAACAACCAGTGACTCAACTGGTTGTTGCCTCTGAGCCAGCCTCCTCCTCACATTTTGAAAACAGAAGAGGAGACCTATGCGGCATTACGTCCATAGACTGATGTGCTCAGAATGTCTTTCACTACTTTAAATCACTACTTTCTTTGGACAAAAAGAAGAAAAAAACGAAACATTCAACAACAAAAGCAGCCAACACAGGAAAACAGCATCCAATATGCATTATTCAAGAAACACAGTGAAAAAAAAAACTGGAAAACAAAGCAAATATAGAATTTTAACATGCCACATTGTCCCTTGGGCAAGTTTTCTTTCACAGAAAGCCACCTATGTTACTAGTTTTTGTAGTAATAAAAATAACATGACATCTCAAATGGTTGCCAGCAGATGGACCAAGCAGAGAAAAGGGAGAGGAGAGAAACAAGGAAGCCACATGACATCATCACGTCACTGGACCATGCACATGACCCTGCAGCATTCAGCAAGACTACACATACACTCTCACACACACACACACACACACACACACACACACACACACACACACACTCTCTCACACAGCAAATCATGCAATTGACACACACACACTCTCTGAAAAACAAAACACAAGCATAGATTGACATCAACCAAAGCATCAGCATTAGACATTTCCCAGAATTCCCATGTTCTGGCTGTACCAAAGCCAAAGAGGCATTTATGGCAGAAATGTTTCATATTCATATTAATAATGCTCTTTCAAAAAACATTTAACAGCCATTGGACAGTACTGTGGTTTTGTGCTGTCGGCACAGGTTGATTTGGCAGCACATCCGGTGATATAAAGCTCATAAACTTTACAAAAAGAACAGGGAGACGGACAACAAAACAGGCAGACAAGACAGGCGGGCAGCAAGCTGAATGACAACCAATTACAGCAACGATGGGGAGAGAAAACTTTCTTTGTCACAATTGAAAATGTGGCTGCATCAGCTCTGTTGCAGGTCATGCATGAACACACTCGCTCACTCACTCACACACACACACACAGCACAAATACATCTGCCAAAAACCTGCACCCATTTTTCTTTTTTTTTTTTTTTTGCCCTCATCGTACCCATTCACGATCTTTGCCTAGTCTAAGGAGACTGACGAGCTGACAAGCCCAAAAAAGGAGGATGATAGCAAGAGCAGGACAACTGAGGTCACAAGAACGGAGGGGCTAGGACCACAGTCAGTGTTCCTTGGCTGGTAGTGACGATTGGACAGAGAGTCCCAGAGCAAGCTGACTGGGTGGTTTGGAGCCAGGAGGTGCGGTTTTGGTAGGTCTCCAGTGAGATGACTGGTCGATTTGAGTCTCTACAGGGAGGTGGAGGGAAGCTTCTTGACACGCCTCTGGGCTAGGAAAGAGCTCTCAATGGGCTTGAGCTCTGGAGTGGGTTGGGAGTTCTTCAGGGCAGAGTAGGTGGCTGCCATTGCACCCTGTGCATAAATAACAGCATGATGATTGTATCAAAAAATAACCACTGACGCTATCCAAAATATGGGTTTAACATAGGTAGGCAACCAGAAAACAAACTATTTATTGAGGAATTATTGGCTTTACAAACACACAACTAACTCAGAATTTCCAATGTAATTGACCTTATTGCTTATTGTCCAGTCTATAGTTTTCCTTTCTGCAAACTACATATGATTTTTGCTAGAGTCTGTTTTGACATAATTTGTTTCTATGTTAAAAAATAAATATTATTCTATGAATCAACTCTTTGCAATTTTTTATGAATCAACCACTATAACAGTAGAGAATAAATGACAATTATTAAATAGAACTGAATAACTGAATAACTTTGGTGGTAAAGATGAATGAACTCAGCTCCATGAATGAACTCCATTACCTTGACCAGTTTGGGGTCCTGGTGTGGGAGCTGACTGTTGGGTAGTTTGTCTCTCTGGACAATCCAGGGGTGCTTGAGGACCTGCCTAGCTGTCAGTCTCTGATGAGGGTCCACATGAAGCATCTTGGAAACAAGGTCCTAAAGGGAGCACACGTTATATATATATAATATGAAACTGACAAAGGGACAGAGACGGTGGTAATTTCTGAGCAAGAGGAGCAAAAAAAGAGCTGTCAGTCAGGATTGGAGCTGTACCTTGGCTGCATCAGACACAGTATCCCAGTTGCCACCAGTCAGGCTGAAATGACCGTTTCCTATCCTGTTCAAGATCTCATTGGGGGTGTCCTCAGGTCCATTGGCAAATGGAGTAAAACTGAGGAGAGAAAAATGGACAGGTGATAGAATGAGTGCGATGGGCAGCTAGAAATAGAAATCAATTTCAGATGAGAGTTAGACTGTTTCCATTTACCCAGCCAGCATGGTGTACAGTAAGACTCCCAGACTCCAGATGTCACATCCTTCATCATAGCCCTGACGCTTCAACACCTATAATGTAGTCAGAGATAGTCACACATTTTATTTCAGCGTCTGACACTATCATGTTTGAATTCAACATCATTCAAGGTTTCCAGTTTAAACCAGACAGTCTAGACCTTTACATGCACGAGGCTGACTGCATGTGACCTGCTCACCTCAGGTGCCACAAAGTTAGCAGTGTAGCATGGCGTCATCAGCAGGCCATTGTTGGCACGCAGCTGCTTAGCAAAGCCGAAGTCACAGATCCTGATCGACTCTGGATTTCCTGACTCATCAACGTAAAGGATGTTGCTGGGCTTCAGGTCTCTGTGAACCACCTGGAGAACAAGAGCGCACAGGAGGGAAGAATAAAATAAGAAAATATTTTTACTTTTTAAAATGAGATACTTCATCAGATACTTTTAACAGATTTTATGTCCCCCTAAAAGTTGAGCTTTTTAAGTGCACAGTGCAAAAAGCAAGGTAGAAGAAAATGTAACTTAATAAGGACATCCAAAAAAAAAAAAAAAAAAAGTAAAACAGAGGTGCATTGTAAATTGTAGCAGCGCCGCTACTTCAGGGCATACTGGACACAACAGTGACTCAATATCAGATAGTGATGAGAAAGACCATCCAGGCCGGGGCTAACTGGTGCATGCTAACTATATGCTAACTTCAAAACAAGAGGGTTGTTATTCACTGTTGGAAACAGCTCTCAGTAAGTAAAGGACTGAAGTTGGATGCAGCATTTGATCTAGACTGCTAAGTAAACAGCTGTTTCCTATGTAGCAATAATGGATTGATTAGCCTCGTACAAACTAAACTCAAATAAAGTTAAACCTCCAGTGATTCATTAGCCTCAAAAAAGAAAAGGAGTCACTAGTCAAAATGGTCCAGAGGCGACGAAGCTTTATATACATCAGATTTCAATCATAGGTTTGTTAAAGTGCTCGTGATCCTCACCCCCTGTGAGTGCAGGTACTCGACGGTCCTGGTGATGGTGTGAAGCACAGCGCTGGCCTCTCTCTCTGAGAAGAACTTCTGTTTGAGGATCCGATCCAGCAGCTCGCCGCCGCGCATCAGCTCTGTCACCAGGAACACCTGCTTTCCGTTATCGTACACCTGAGGCAGAAACACACACACCAACTGTCACTGTCAATATCACCAGCTGTGAAAATCAGTGCACTCAACACCTGAGGCAGACAACAATGTGATATAACTATGTGTTTTTTATACTCACATCCTTCAGTGTTATGATGTTGGGATGCTGCCCATATCTGAGCAGAATCTCTATCTCCTCAGAGGGATCTGTGCTGGTCTTGTCAATCATCTATCAAGTACAAGAACAGTCACATCAAGTTTATATTATATATTAGCCAGATAAATTTTTAATGCTAATCCACACTTTGCACATATAATTCTTGGATTTTAATGAATTAATAAAGAAGGCATTGTATTTTGTATTGACAGCATAGTGATTGCTCAGTTTAGTTTGCATGCATGGTGTGTGTTTGTACCTTGACAGCATATTCTGTGTTGGTGGCTTTGTGGATACATCGTTTACAGACAGAGAAGGAGCCCATGCCAATATCCTCCTTCAGTACGTAGCCGTCACTGAACAGCAGGTTCTTCCCGTGTAACTGCTGCAGGGGGAAGAGTTGAAGAGTGGCAGTGAGAGGAGAGGCGTGACAGACTGACAGAGCTGACAAGGCAGAGACGCGATGATGGTTTTTTTGGGAGGCAGCTGAATCTGCTTCTAGCAACATCTTCTCTCTCTCCAACTCTCGTCGTAAAACTGTCTCTCTCAGTCTAACGCGTGCATCTAATTTCTGCTCCTGTCAGCATGAAAGAGGATCTGATGCCACGTCCTTCCCTTTTTTTTTTTTTATCTGCCACACACAAATCTTACACATATTTGCCTTGTGCAACTACTATACAACATATTTAGCTGTGTAACATGTGAACAGTTTAACTGACCTGGACCACTGGATGAGGTGGTGGCTGCACTGGCTGCACTGAGCCTTCCTCTTCCAACAAAGTGGATGCAATGAAACTGAAACCTCTGAAGAGCTGGTGAGCTCCGGCACTTGGAGGCACGCCAGGGGAATCTGTAAGATAATAATGCAAGGTCAAGCGTTGAAAGAAAAAGAGTGATTGGAAATTATGCTAGAGATGTTCATGTTAAAAAAAGCAAGGGCAATAAACCATACTTTCAAACTTGCATTTTTCAATCTTGTATTGATTTGTTTTGTTTTGTTTTTTTTGGCTAACTCACTCCTCATTCCCTAACTTGAAACAAATAGACAGGAAATAGACATGGAGTCATTTCAAAAAACCTTTAGGGGTTCGGGAGGTGAACTCAGAGTCAAAGTAGAAAGTATCATCTGGACGCGCCACTGCTGGCCTGAATGGAGGCTTTACTTCTTTCCTAAAGAGTTTCTGAGAGAAATAAAACACCGTCACTCTCAAACAATACAGATAAACACAGCTGCTCTAGATGAAAATCCTCTCAGTGAATTTTTTTTTTTTTATTTTAAACTGTGCTTATTCAACTCTTATTCAACTCACATTCCAGTCTATGGTGGAGAAGAAACCATGTCGTTTGATCTCCTCTGCACCATCAGCACCAGAGCCTGTTAACAACAAGATTTAGCAGCATGGATTTCAAAAGACCAAAGACCAATGACACATTTCTGAAGTAACACAGGGTCAGTCTCAATCCTTCTTGCTGAAACTGTGTCAAACAGCATCATATATACGGCCATCTGTGACAATCTTGTTTGTGAGTTGATGCTAACCCAGTCTGTTGGCAGGGTTCCTCTTGAACAAAGCCCGGAGCAGAGACTGGGCCTCTGCACTCAGAAACTGAGGCATTCCCAGACGTGCCCTGCAGGCAGAGATAGACAACACCCAGCCTTCAATTATTTCACCATAAGATGAGCGAGAGTTTTGGTGCATAGCAGCTTTATGAAATAACAGTCTGTGTCAGATCAATCTTCCATCTAGAGAATACTCACTTCAGGATGAGGTTCATAGTTTCTTTGCGGTCCTTCCCTTGAAATGGCAGCGCTCCTGTCAACATCTCAAACTGAGAATGAGGACATAAAACATGCATTTACAATGTGGTACAGATATCACCATGAACATACCACTCTTGACTTCAATCTAAAAGAATTTTTTTTTTTTTTTTACCATTAGTACTCCAAATGACCACCAGTCGGCGCTGTGGATGTGTCCCTGCCTGTTCACAACCTCTGGTGCCATGTACTCCACAGTTCCACAGAAGGAATAAGCTTTCTTCTCATGATCAATGGCTTCTTTACACAAACCAAAATCTGGAAAAAAAAAACACACCAGTCAATGCACCACTACACAGCATCAGAGGGTATCATCCCACAGTGTATCCTGTCATTCTGAATCAGCGTCTTAATATTGTAGCTAAATAATAAAACATCATAAATAATAATAATAAAAAAATAAAGTGAATAAAAGATCCCACACACTGCAATCTGCAATGCAAAATCAGCAGAACTACCTTTAAGATAAATCTCATATTTCATCTTACAACACTTTATCTCTGTCTGTGTTTATCCCTCTGACACTTAATCAGTGTGACATAGTATTGCCTCATAAGGTCACCTTTGGTTCAATGGCGGTCGACCCAGGGTAAATAAATGGCCGTGATTATGGCCAATGATACGATAAAGCGTAATAATTAACTTGGGGAACACATGCAAGCCCATATGCAGATATAGTCAGTCAGCAAGATAAATATGTCAACACATGGTGAGTAATGAAGGTCAAGAGGGTGGATAAGTGGGAGGTTTGTGTTTGTGTGTGTGTGTGTGTGTATACGTGTGTCTGGGAGAGAGAGTGGGTGTAAAAAGAGGGAGCAGGAGACTCACCTGTGAGTTTGATATGTCCTTCCTCATCCAGGAGAATGCTGAAAGAAATGTTGCCAAATGTGAAAAAAAATTAAAAAATGAACGCAGAACAAGTTGTGACCATTTTACTCATTAAGACATCACACGCTGCAGACACTGGGACCAATCAGCCTCAGCTTCCCTTATCTGTGCCAGGCCTTGCTGTGTAGTCTTATCACTGGTAATATATAATAACCTTCACAACTTAAAATGGGTCCTTGCTGACTTTTTGATCACTGGCAGCACTTAAAAATTAGCATTGTGTCGACTACGACTACATACACGAAGGTGCACATGCACACGGAACAGGAGAACTTGGCAGCTGGTGGCACTAATGTACCATAAAAAAGTGGCAATTAAAACGGAGAAAAGAGGACCACAAGCTGACGATGCATGGTTCAATACTTAAAAAGGCTTTGCAAATGTTTAATGAGGTAGGTTTGCATTTCTAATGTTTGTTAGGCTTAAAAGATACACACAATGCAGTTTGGTAAGAGATGATGGTTCTGCATGCTTAAACCGCAAACTAAAAAATTCCACCAGGTGCCTTTGAACTACCCATCAATAGACTAAAAAGGTTTTGATTTTATTTCTAAGCATTGAATAAAAATCTCATCACTGTTTGTCCAGGTTCTGGGCTGTTGCATCATTTATTAGATTACTCCAAATAAAAGCCTCTGCAGAGGGCACTGCAGCAGGAATAAAAGCTTTTCCATAAAGATTACAAGGACATGCGGGCCTGGTGTATAATTCCAGCCGTGGATTTATTCTTCCGAGATTTGCAGTTTTAACATATTTACTGGGTAAATTGAAAGGTCAGCAATGCTGTTGTATGTCACGTGACTCTGGCAGATCCAGATATCCATTGCTCATCGAATATGCATTTGTTTGTGTACAACTGCGTGTCTGTCACTGTGTTTCTCGTCTCTTACTTTTCAGGTTTAAGGTCTCTGTAAATGATGCCCAGGCTATGAAGGTGGTCCAGTCCTAATGCCAGCTCTGCCAGATAAAACTTCACATCCTCCTCTGTGAACATTACCTGGGAGACATGAAACACACACACACACACACACACACACACACACACACACACACACACACACACACACACACACACACACACACACACAGATAGAGAGGGGGTGAGACACAGAAAAAGAGAGTAACAGCCAAATATTTAACACCAAGTGACATTAATGACTGGACTTAAGACTGAAGAAAAGAAAACTTGGTTAGCAAATAATCACAATCTAATCACTCTCACCTCTTTAGAGAGTCTGGTGAAGAGATCTCCTCCTCTGAGGAAGTCCAGGATCAAGTACAACTTCCCTTCAGTTTGGAAAGCTACAAATACACACAATGTTAATTCAAATTGGATTAAAGTGTAAATCAGGAAATCTAATTGGACAAAATCTTCTGCAATAAAACAGTGATGGAATCAGCAGATGCAATAAAATGTTTTCTGGGTTTGGGGAGTAAAAAGAAATACATCTTGAGGCTGACTCACCATAGTGCAGTTTGACAACAAATGGGTGGTTGACATCTGCAAGAATGTCTCTCTCCATCTTGGTCCTCACACGGTCTCTCACTGTAGGATGAATACAAATACAGAGTTTAGAGTGTGTATAACACTTCAACACAAACAGCATTACTTGAAAAAGAATTGGCAATAATCCCCTGGTGATGGTTTTAAATTAGGAATACATTTTATTTTAAAATCCAGCACATAATTTTCACTGTTGCCCATTTTCAAGTAGACAACGATTCATTGTTGTACACGCACCATGTTGATGAGTTGCCAACAAGTGAATAAATGATTTTGTTGTCTGCACTCGTAGCAGGTGAATGGTGATTAAAGTGAATCTAGTCATTTTATTCCTAGCCCAAAGCACACCAAATGCTCATGTCAGAACTTTAAGATGCTAATAAAACCTGAACAAGTCAAATCAAGTTGTGCATGTTAAATTTCAATACGTTGATGTTAGCTGATGTTGAATGACCACACACCCACAGCAAACCCATAGTGGTCGTACCTACATGAACCTAGAGCTGAGAAACATGCTGCTCTATAACGGCAACAAATACACGGTTCTAACCAACGATTATCTTCATTATCCATGGTTCTGCCGATTTTACTTTAAATTGGTTCAAATATCGGAAAATAGTTGCTGATCACAATTTTCAAAATATTTAATGTACACAGATATAAATGAGGAAAAGGCAGCAAATCCTCAGATGATGTAATTGATTGTCAGAATTGTTTTAATCACAAAGCCAGTCTTTTATACTATTCCATTGTGACAACACCATTCAGGCTACTGCACCTTTGAGTGTGGCCTTCTTAAGGACTTTCATGGCGTAGAGTTGGTTGGCATCTGGAGGTGTCACCTTTCGCACCAGGAACACCTGCAACATGCGCAAAAACACACACATACACCACAAAACCCTGTTGTATCAGATGAGGGTTTGAGAGTCTGAAGTTGAACAGGAGGGAGAACCCCCCCCCCAAAAAAAAACAAAAAAAAAAAAAAAAAAAAAAAACACAAGCAAACAGCAACTTAAAGAGCAGTTGTGAGTAATGCGAGTTACCTTGCCAAAGGATCCCTGTCCCAAAACTTTGAGGAGTTCAAACTGAGAGGCATCAGCCTTCTCTGAGCCCTCTTTGACCACATGAGTGATGTTGATCTCCTTGATGTCTCCATCTTCCTGGTAAGTGCAAAACACAAAAGGAAAAACATCAGTGAACACAAAACAAATGGCAAAAACAATATAATGAGTATACTGTAAGTTTGCAAGGACTGTCAGCGAAATGAGAAATGTCAGACAGCACACTTCTCTCTCTCCTGCTGTAAATAGCGATGCATCAAAATAAAATGTTCAGAAAGAGGAAGCACAGCAAAGAGAGATGCGTGTGTAAGAAAGAGCGATTACACCCAGTGGGTGCAGCGTGTGTGTTTTTTGAAGAGGTTTCTGGAAATGGTGATGACTGCAACATAAGTTGGACGTACACAACTTTGGCACAGGTGCACAAAAAGAAAGAAAAAAAAAAGTGATGCAAAACATCCCCAACGGTTCGTTTTGATGCGTTTGGACTTTTGGATACACGATGTTTAACCTCAAGCTCAACTCTTTGCTCAGAGACTTTTGGGTGGAGCACAGCTGGCAATGGTGAGAACTCAACCAAATGAACAGAGCCAAGCCTAACCTGCTGTCAACCTAAGCCACAACTCATCAACACCCTACAGAGACGTATCAAAGCACCAACAACAACAACAACAAGTGGCTTTCCAGAGACCAGACCTTTCAGTTCTGTGTGCTCTCACGATCCCCAGAGTTTCACTCTACACCCGAACCAGGCACAGCCCTATGGTTACACTGTAGGGAACATTTTGAATTTAACAATGTGGTTAGTGGGGTAACAAATTTATTTGAACTAACTAACCAGGAAATCCACAACTACTTACAGTGTTTAAAGTAAAACCTTTCAACTTTAAAGGAGTAGAAAGTCGGACATCTTTCAATTCATCCAACGATCACTACTGTACTGATAGACGGTACACTTGAATCTATGGGGTTAATGCTCAGTGCAATTGGCACCTTATAAAATAGTACACTTAAAGCAAACTCCACACAATTAAGTAGAGTTGAAATTATTATATCAATATGATTCGATCAAAAAATTAATTAAATGACCAACTTCAGCAGACGTTTGCAGCATTTATCAAGTGAAAACTAGACAAATATATACACGTACATATAATATTAGAGATGAAACAATAATTTGGTTCATCAGTTAGCTGGCTGACGTAAAGTTAATTAAAAACAAATTTTTACAATTCATCATGATAGTCATTTATCAAGCAGAAGCTTCCAAACATTCCCCTTCGATCTCTTGCCCTGGGAGGTTGGGATTTGAGCATTTTTCACTATTTTCCTTTACTATAAAAATGAACCAAAGAATGAAAAAATAAAAAATGAGCCTCAGATTAATTAATTATGAAAATAATATATAATAAAATAATGATACAGCCCTGGAGAAGTAGGCTATGAGATTTGAAGTCTGATTAAACAATGGTAAACTTTATACAGATTCAAACAACACACAGATAACAGTCAACACCATAAACCACCACCAGAGCCTGGGACTTTGTTTGACAACAGGAAACCATAGTTGAATGTGCAGGCTTTCAGCTGCTGTTTCTAAATAACCACCAATAACAGCACAGTTCAGTCTTTGCAGGCTTAATAAATCACACTTCCTTGCTTTTTCCTCATCAAAAACATCAGAACACCACTGAGAGCTCTCTTGAAACAACCCATATTTTATTAAGATGCCAACATGAGAAGGTGTCACTTTACCGTCCAGGGATTCCTTTGTGCAGGTAAAGTGTTGGTGTTGTTGTCTGGTGCAGCTGTGGATGTGCAGCTGTGACAGAGAGCAGGGCTGTCGGCCGAAGCTTTGTTCTTTTTGGACAAGTAGAGGGTCAGAAAGTTCAACAGGCTGAACTTTCTCTTGTCCTTCTCCATTTCAGCATCTCTCAGACTGTTTTATCATCCTACCCATGTCCATGCCAAGGCAAACACCGTACTGCCTCACATAAATCACCATAAACCTCACCTCATTTCGGCGCACCCACACTTTAGACTCATCTGTGCACTCATGTTAGAATTAGTTCTGTGAACTGCAGGTAAATATAGAAAACAAATCTTTTAGCTTCTGTCCTTTATCTACTCTCACTGCAGATGCCTGCTGCTATATATTTATTTTAAAACTCTCCATTTTCTCTCCCATCATCGTTCTTGTCCTCCGTCTGTTTCTCTTTCTCTCTCTGTCTGTGTTGATGTGATTAGCCTGGTGTGTCCTCAGTGACTGACTGCATCTGAAGTGAACTGGAACCAAAGCATGCAGGAAGGAAGAGCCTGCCCTTATTCTCACAGTCCTGCACCCAACCAGCCTCTCTCTCACACTCTCACACACACACACACACACACACACACACTTGTGGCAAAGAGTGAGAGCGAGAGACCAAAAGAGAGAGAGGGGGAGACTAAAACAACAAAAAAATAGAAAGAGGTGGAAATTGATTTTTTCGATGCTCCCATGATTGAAAATAACACTGTGCCACTTCCCTTTACCCATAATTCAACAGAGTAAGAAGCTGGAGGAAGGGGTGAGGCATAGAGAGAGGATAAGGTGACAATTCAGACATCTCACCGCCTGCGGATTACAGATTTTCCTGCCTCTGGCCAGGCATGTCTCTCTCTTCCCTCTCATAACAGTTAGTCTATTCCTGCCCATCCTGTCTCTTAAAACAGCTCTCTGCTCCTCAAGTGCCCTCTTACTCTTTTCCTTTCCTCCATCTCTTACTTTATTGCGCTCTACAAATCCCTTTTTTTTTTTAACAAGAGAGAATAGGCCATTGAACTTCACAGCCATATAAATACAAGGCATGAGTCAACCTATCTCTTGACCAAACAGTGGCAAATTTGAGTTTTACAACAGATGTAGTTTACCAGCATTTCATTACAGTCCATATTTAAGAACAGTTGTTTTTAAGCATTTTTTGCTGATGAATTAAATTTTGAGTGAAAATGACAAAGCGTGTTTGTGAAGGGGGATAAATGCAGAAATGTTACTGTAAGCAACGCCAAGCTGGAGAGTGTGTTTGCTCAGCGAGGGAGGAGCTAGAGACTAGTCTGATATGAGTGATCAGAGCTTACCTGGCCTCTAATATTGGCAAAGTCCCTCTCTATCCAGGTGATATGAGACTCGTTCTGAGAGGGGAGGATAGTTGTGTTAACATTTGTATCTAGTTTTACATGAAGAAATACAAAGGTATCATCCCCTACAGATGTAGTGGTCCCAAATGCAGTTATCCTTAGGTACCCCTCACACACACACACACACACACACACAAAGTAGAAAAGAGCACAATTGTGATCATACTAGTGACAGGAAACCTCTCTTCCCTTCTAGGTCTCACTTCCTCTTTTCTCGAACCGATCTCACTTCCTTCCTGGTCGATAGCTCCAATAGAGTTTCCCAGCATAATTACTACTCGTGGGATCTGACCGATCACATATGAAGGTGCTGGCAATATATAGAATTTAGCATGTTAAGATGGTTTTGACTCAACGGTTTCAATTTCATTGTGACTATATATTTAGCTATTTAGTGCAACAGTGCATGGGCAGAACACTAGGGCAGCAAATGTGGAACAAACTAAAATGTATGGTGTTCCCTTGATTAGCACTGCCTTAAAAATCTGTTGCACTTGTGGAGTGAATGCAGAGAGATTTGCGTTTTATCGTAACAGCAAAACTAACCATTTCTCATTTAGGGTTTAGAGGAGGTGGACTATAAACATGTCTACCAGCACTTCCTCTCACTTTACAGCTGAGCAGTTGGCAGCTCAACTTCACGTCCACCCTCAGATGAAATCTCCTTTTCGCCCCAAAATAGCCTGTCACACACACACACACACAGTCACCAGTTCAAAGAACATCCCTCACCACCGACACTTACGCACACAGACGCTCACTTTTAATCAAATGGAGGTTAACACACATGTCAAACACATGAAAAAGTAGCCACTTGCCTCTCGTATGTGGGTTTTGGTGCGGAATAAGAGCCTCCACATGTTTGTGTCCAGATATTTCCATGTCACTGATACTGTCACTGCTGTCACCCTCAGTGTCTTACAAATACACAGCCTCTTCGTCAGAATTAGCTAACAATGTCTGTATGCAATACCACAATGACACAGATAAAATCTCAAAGCACAGACGCACACCAAAATGGGAAGTGAAGTTAGAAAAATGGACATGAGCAGCAGCCTTGTCAGGGATAGAGTCGAAGGAAATGGTATCAGATCTGCAGGAAGTGGCTCTTAGGAAGTGTTTTCTCATTGAGAAAACGAAGCAGAGACAGGGAGTGAGAGAGGAAGAGAGAGAAAGGGCACAGAACAGTTTCCAACAAGTCTACTCAACTGCTTTTCAAACTCTGATAAGTCAAACTAAACAGAAATTTACTTTGCATATTTAAGCTCTGTGTGTGATTACACAAGTTTCTGTTTGCAACCACAGGAGCTCCCACAGACAGGGAGGAAAATTAGTTTCACACTGATGCACCCGATGAGGAGAAAATTAAAATCCTGCATGAAGTCAAAAGTCAACTTCCACTGGAATCTCATCTGGCAAACCCCCAAACCTTGAACCACTACTGCATATTAAACCTTTCATAAAGAGGTCCCTCGACGGTATGTTGTGTTACTATCAAATAAAAGCAGCTGAAACAAACTAACCACATGCATCTGCAGTATTTAGAAGTTTTATTTGATTCAGCATTTGCACTTTTAATAACTTGTGTGTTTCTGCTAGCGAGAGAGCCCATGCAACTTCTGTCAGAGCAATGCAGCGTAATGCTCTTTGGTAAACACTAGGGGCCAGTGAAAGTACAGCCAAGATAAGGAATTGTTCCAGAGGAGTTATGAGATGGAGCTTTAGCCAAGTAAGGGCATGTCCACATTGTTAGCTCATGCCTCTGCCAGATCTCAACGTTGGCTCCGACATCAATTACACTGAGGGAGAGATAAAGTGGGACAGAAAGGAGCATATGGGAGGTGGCCGGCGCTGGGCTCCTGCTCAAAAAAACGTCCAATCGCAGCAGTAAATGTCACACAGGTTTGAGGCCTGCAACAGCCATGTCTCGTCACAGTGTCTCAAAGCGATACACCAAAACTCTAACCTGCTCAAAGTGCCAATAAGGTTTAGAGAATACAAAACTGGGTGTGGTAAAGTAGAAAGAAAGAGAGAGAAAGCACAATCAAAATGGTGCATAAACACAAGACAAGAAGTTCACTCAGTGTGAGCAATCTAAAAAAGGACAGGACAATTACAGTATTTGTCTGTGTTTCCCACTCGAGCCTCTACTCTTTCCAGGAAAACGAAGCAGCAGCACCTGCAAGATCTCAAATGCATGACAGCGCCGACTCTTGGAACAGAGGAGGCGGAGAAAAGGAGAGAAAGTCCAAGCGGGAGACAGCGTAAATGACTGGTGTACACGGAGGGAGACAGAGTAGTCTAAACATACATCCAACCAACCGTGGTTCAGTCTCATTACTGTGAAAACAAATATCATACACTAGACTCTGCCTATGTGAGTGCACACACAAGCACACACACACACAGGCGTAAAATACACTGACTGCATAGGTATTCTGCAGCTTTGCTTTGACTGTGACTAAGATTTGGTGATTATGTAATTAGAGCTGAAGAGAAAAGGCGACTCTTAAAAACATTGTAGGCAGTGAGTCAAAAATAATACCACTACGAGAATATACACTATACACACTTTTACAACACAATGTGATTATTAATTAATAATACATGATTATTCATTTCTCCTCATCCCACCTATCTGTTATCGATTTTTAATAGATTTACCCTCCAGCATGACACAAATGTATTCATTACTTTTATCTACTTTACTATTGTCATTGATATGTTTGCAGCTCCAAAGTTCGACTATACATATGCATTAACGAAGGAATTTTTAGTTTTGAGATACCAAATGAGGTGTGTGTATCTTTGTGCATGAATGTCCAGACATGTCTGCAGGCAGGCACCCAAATCTGTCAGGTGAGAGACAGGAATGTCTCTCTCTGTCTTTATCAGTCTAAAACTGTTCCCCCTTCATCAACTCTGAAGGCATGGGCCAAAGTGTGCCGCTGTATTTTGGAGGGCAGGGCTGACTCATTCATTCAGCTAGTTTCTTTCCCATTTGTTATCTTTTTTTTTCTCCCTGTGATGAACAGACTGTTCCTGTGACACACCCTCCTTTCACTTTGCCCAACAGCCTCTCCATCTGTCCACCTTCATTTTTTCCTTTCCCCCATCCGATCCATTCTCTCACTTTCTCCTCATGCCCTCTAGCAACACCTGCTGTGACAGCCATGACTGACAGGCAGGTTAAAAAACAAAACAAAAACAAAAAAAGTTTCACCTGGTCCAAATGCTATACTCAGACATAGTCTGGGGCAGGCAGGTGGACAGCAGACTTAAAGAACATCATGAAAGAAAAGAGAGCTGATGAAAAAATAAAAAGTTTAGGTTCAAACTGGCAGAATAACCCTAAAGGCTTACAAAGAACAAAGACCTAACAGCGCTGCACATACTGAAAGTCTTAATCCCTCACTACTTAACATGATTATCTCTGTCTTTTTCAGTGGGGCTGCTGTTATCCTGCAGAGATGGAAGAGCTTTTAGGGAAAAAAATAGAAGAACTTTTAGGAACGGTTGCTGATGACAAATAATAGTTGCTTCCAAAATGAATGAATGAATGTGACAATATCTATCTTTTTTTTTTTTTTTTTTTTTTTTTTTAAATCAATAATTGCTCCACAGCACATTTCATTAAAATGCATATGAAAGAAGTGCAGATATAAAAAAGAATAGTGAGTAGTAGAGTGCCAGAATCACTGTTCAGAGTTAACATGTTTTGCCCCCTGACTCCTTTATTGGAGGGCAACACTAAGGTTAATACCCATTCTATTGCACTCCATCTGTCCCATCTGGTCATCCAGTTACCGCCGTGGCATCGACACATCAAAAGACATATTTTATAAAACATTCAGATTTATAATCAAAAGACGCTTACTGTAGATTTCACAAAAACGTGAAATAAGATTATCCTACTTCACCCCACTACACTGCACTAAATGGCATCATTGAGTGACAACAGCAAATGTCTCCTGAGCAGGTCTGGCGCAGGTGCTGCTTTTATATCAAATGCCACAGACAAGTGATGTGGATGTTACAGGAAATGTACCAGAGGTAGCACAAGATTAGCACAGATACAACAGGAAATCCTGCGTTGGCATCTGTAATATTAATAGCACCAGCAAGGATAGCAGTAAGATGATAGGCAGTTCAGTGTCAGGCCAGTTGACATGAAGTCATAATGGTCTTGTGTATAATGGTCAAAATTATATATATATATATATATATATCTCTTATACACA